>CM060902.1:1103956318-1105206318 GCA_030737815.1 Allium fistulosum
ATTGTGAGATTCTATGTGTCGTTTCTGTTTCTTCTATTATTCTTCTTTCTTTCTTCTCACCCTCTCTCTTCTTTTCCATGACCTTCCGCCATTCTGTACTTTTTGGGTCGGACATCTGTGGTTTATTGTCGATTCAAAGGGTACGGAACGGCGGGTCATTACACTTGGTATCAAAGCTGAAGGTTAAACGTGAACCTTAGCTTTGGTGGGGATTACTAACTAGAGATAGGGTCAGTAGTACCCTAGAAGGAGTCTGAGTGTATTATAGATATGAGCGCGTAATTGTTAGTGAATATAAGTTATTTTATATTGTGTTGACTTATTGGTTGAGTGTTTATGAATTCTGGTCGGTACGGTCTGGACAATTGTATCGATATGGGTTTCTAAACTCTAAACAAGTTATATCGACATAGTATTGTTTTAAAGTGCGTAAATGTAACAACCCACCTTATTGGACGGTTTAAATCAACAATAAACCACACATGTCAAACTCAAACCATTCAAAAGGGAGGATTGTTATGGGGTAAATAAGAAAAGAAGAGAAAGAAATAAAATAAACACCGAATCTCATAGCGAAATGACAAAATATAATTATCAAATAACAGTTCATGAAGCTATTTTACAAATAACATTTGATTACACTTTTACAATAAAGAATCGAAGTACATACAACAGTACTAGATAAATAATGCAGCGGAACAACATGATGCAATGGAATAAATATAATAAATAATAATAGTACAAAATTTTCTTCTTCGTTCCCCAGAAAAGTAGTCTTCGATACACTAAAACGCTCAGACTAACCCGAGCGAATTGAAAAGACAAAAATACTCGAGTCAGAACTAAAAGATCTTATGTAAGTTAAATCAACAGTAAATAAATATGAGTGTAACGGCGTCAGAGATGTTTACGGGGTTTGACATCTCCTATCCAGTGTCTAACGTGAGTGCAATAAATTAAGAGATGCCGGAAATTCCATCTCCTAAGGATCCGTTAAACTATCTACATACATATTACAATACGCTATTATAATAGTGTCTACAGTAAAGTAAAGTATTAAAATAGCATTAAGGCGTTACCCATGTCCCTCTTAACACATTTTATATATTCCCATAGTCTATACAGTGTCGTAATTCCTCCGTAAACTAGAGGGCTATCAGAGGGCACTCCATAGGTATGGTACAAACCAAACTTGAAGAAGGCACGATTAGGCATGTGACAAGGCACGCGAGGCAATGCCCAGGGTAGGATATTACCGTTTTGCAGATCGGGACTGGTGGTAACGCATAGTAGCTACTACCGCCCACCTCGGAACACACTCCCATAATCAAAATCGAGGGATGGCCACCAAATCAATCACAAAGTCATAATCGAGGAATGTGCCCAATAGGAGGAGCAACCTCACTTGGCCCGGCTGTAATATCCCGGAAATTTTGACAATATCAATTTAATAATCTGTTAATAATTAAATTGATATGGATAATCTTTGATAATAAGATTTGAATTTAATTTAATAATCTGATTAAATTAGTATTAATTGATGATTTTATCTTTTAAAAGTTAATAAGATATTTCTATTTGGATATATATATATATATTTATTTATATATATTGTAAATAGAAGCTTTGGTAAATTGGAAATTTAGATTTAGTTTAATCTGGACTTTTCAAAGTTATTTAAATAAATAACATTTTAGTTTTAAATATACTTTAGATAAATCTTTTAATTGGTTTTATTTTCTTTAAAGAAATTTATATATATATAGATAAGCATTTATAAAATAATAAATTAAGTAAAAGCCTTTATTAACATTTATATTAAATAAGTAGTAATTACTTAAATGACATGTGTAAATCTCTAAAGGCTTGTTTTACCAAGTGTTAACTAATAAAACAATATAGTGACAAATGTCATTTTTTAAGATTAGTTTTCTTTTTATTTTTAATAAATCATTTTACCATTATAAACATATGCCTTCTTCTCCTCATTTCTTTTGCTATTTCTCTTTTCTAATACAAAGAAAACTTCAGCCTGTAAACCATTCTCAAAACAAATCTGAAATCAATACTTCTCAAACCAAATCTAATTCAATAACCTGAAACCACTTCCTCAAACCCCTGTAACACATTTCCAAATCAAGAGCCTGTAACATTTTCAAACATTCATCTCCTGTTTCAAAACTCTAAAGCCATCATTTCCAAATTAAAGCAAACCTGCATGTTTTCAAACAATGGCAACTGCATTCATTATCTTCAACCTGAGATGATTAGGATGCATTTTCTTTTAATCTGGAAGTATGCAAAGCAAATCTGAAGCCAGCATTTTCTTTCCAAAATCTGGAATCATCTCAAGCCTACCTGCAATTCTTTTCATCTCTGGAAGGAATTCATACTGTCTGCATTCATTCTTCAAACTGGAAGCAACATGCATGTGTTAAAATCAATTTAAAGCTTCAACAACTAAAGTTTTAAAATCAAATTCAAACAAGCATGCAAGTTTATAGCCTTCAGAAGCTAAACTGCCTCTGTTTCATCTTTGAACAGGTGAGTAAACATCCTTTTTCAAAAGTTAAGATGAATTTAAATTTGCTTTTGAATGATTTCTGAATGAAGTATCTTTGCATGTCTGTAATTATGAAAGCCCTTATATATTTAAAGATGTGCATATCTGTTATTTTTAAACATCTTATTGATAGACAAAATCCTCTGCCTATAAACTGTGAACATAAATCCCCTTTAGATTTGATGCAGATAATATATGTTAGGGATAAAATTGGAATGTATGTTTGAAAAATATATATGCATGTTTGTTTTAGAATGTATATATGAATGTTGAAACCATGTGTGTATGTGTGTATTGAACTGTGAATGTTGTTATGTCTCTGTTCCAGATTTCAGTGTTTACCCATCAATCAAAGATTCACATCTTTTTATTTGATAAATGTTAGCACTTGGATTAAAAACAAATTAGTTTAGTTTTAGCATAATCTAAGCACTAAAAATAGAAACAAGTATGAAAGATCTAAAATATACTTGTATTTGGAAATACCAGCAGGAATCTTTTAAAACTTGTAAAAATCAAATGTTGTATTCCACTGATTTAAGTGTATATCTGGAATAAACACTGGAAAGTAAGATTTTTAAAACTACAATTTCAATTTTTAGAATTGAAATGAGGGTGCAGTCTTTAGTTAACCAGAGTTTGGACTTTGGGTCTTTTCTGTCGATCTGTGGAGTTTGGGTGATCGCGGTTGTTTCTGGAGCTAGATGGTTGATCAGGGAAGTAAGGAAAATGGTAGAAGTTGTGGGTGTTCACGGTGGTGGCGGTGGCAAATCGAATTTAGTTTTTGACCTAGTTTTGGTTGAAGTCTGATTCGGGGATCGTATATCCACCTATGGTTGATCGAGTGGGTCGAGGTGGAAGGGATTTGTTGCGTAGGAGCTGGGCAAGGTATGGACGAAGTGGTTATTTTTCCGGTGGCCAGAATCGATGGAGCGAGGCTTTTCTGGCAATGGGTTAAGTTCTAGTTCAACTGGAAAGTTCGATCGAGGTAGCTCGATCTCGTTTCTGGGTTTGATGTGAATATCTGGAAGGACAGATGGTGGGAGAAGGTCGAATGGGATTTGTCAGCGATGGTCGTTGATGCCAGAAGTTCACCGATGTTTGGTGCAGGTGCACAAGATGATCAGTGCACCATTGTTTTGGGTTGGGGACGAGGTGGTTTCATCGGGAGTTACTCGGGGAAGACTCGTGTGGATTTAGGTTATGGCTCGAGTTATCTCTGGGGTCAAATTGCAAACTTAAGTGAAACTGTTAAGGTTGTAACAGTTTTTAAAGATTTTAAATCAAACAGTTTTAAAAAAATTAAATTAAACTGTTGTAATAATAAGAAGAGATGTAGATGTACTTGGTTTTGTTTCAAGTTACACATAGGTTAAACCAAAGTAAAATGTTTTAAACCAGTTTTTAAAATTTAATTGAAAGTAAGTTTTTAAACTTTAATCAAGTTAAATCATTTTCTTGAAATTCATTTCTTTGTAATGAATGTTTTGAATAAAAGATGTTGTATGATTTGTAAACTTAGATGTTTTAATTTAAATCCTTAAAGTTATTTTCTAACTTAAAATTGAAACGTAATTAGGTAATAAATAAGGAATTGTTTTATCTTAAAACTTAATTTAAGTTTGATGATAAATGGAATAATTAAAAAGTAATTAACTAATTAAATTAGTTAATGATTAATTTATAATTAGAGATAAGTAATTAATGACTATTTTATTTAAAACTTAATTGATGATTTTAATTAAGTTAATTATTAAGATCAAATGTTTTTAATGATAATGTTATATCTTAAGATTAATTAAGATTTTCAATGAGTTGAAATTAATTAATTTAATTAAGAAATTAAGTTTAATTAATTAATTTAACAAATTTTTAATAAGGATTAATTAAGTGGTTAAGGGTTAATTAAACTAGTAATTAAGAAGTACTTAATAAAGTTTTATTAAGTAATAATTAGGTTTTCTTAATTAATAATTAAGAAATAATAAATCTATAATTAAAGTTAATTAAGGATTAATTAACTGTTATTAAGGATTAATAAATTGTCACCAAGATTTGATTAATTGGTAATTATGGATTAATTAAATTTGTAATTAAAGTTGTTAATTAATAATTAAGTTTTATTAATTAATAATTAAGAGGTAATTAATTAGTTAATTAAGTTTAATTAATTAATTATAAAAGTAATTAAGGATTGATTACTTTGTATTTAAAGATATTGATTAATAATTAAGGTTTATTAATTAATAGTTAATGAATAATTAATCTGTAATTAGGGATTTATTAATTTGTTTAAAGGGTAATTAAGGCTGAATTACTCAGTTGTGATTTATGAAATGAATGTGATTAATTAAAGATAGTCACTTGGTAATTGATTAAGTAAAATTACTTAATAAGATTTGTTAAGTGTAATTACTTAGTATAAGTAATTGATAAATGAAAAATTTGGATGTAATTGGTGTAATTAATCAAAAAGATTTATAAAAGAAATTAAAGTAATTAAGAAGTAATTAAGAATAGTTAATTACTGTTAATGTTTATTTAAGGTTGATAAATGAAAGTAATTAATTAATGCATGATTAATTAATGTAATTAATTAAGGAATAATGTAATTAATTATAGTTAATTAATTAATTAAAGTAATTAATTAAGGATCATTAATTATTGTAATTAATGAGAGTAATTAAAGGCTAATTACTATAAATGAATAAGGATAATTAATTTGTGAAATTAATTAAAGATAAATTACCTGAATATAATTAAAGGGTAATTAGGGATAATTAATTGATTTATAATTAATAAATGGTTAAGTAAGCAGGATTTATAGAATGAAGTAATTAATTTAATTCACTTTAAATTAATTAGAGATAGTGTAAATCATTACTTATGAATGGGTGATAGTATTGAATACTTGGCATTGATTGATATCTCTGATGAGATATATGCTGTATGATATGGATGTTAGTTGAATTGTATGAATTATCTGATAATGTTGATTATCTGTTGTGAATTATCTTTCTTTGTGTATAAAGATAACAAATTGAATTGTTTTAACCTTTAAAACAACTTGGCCTTAAAAGATACGCTTTGGATTTCGATGAGACCGGGATCGGGTTTGCTACATTACAGCGTGATAGGGGGTTCTCGCTTTGTGTTAGGTGGCGAATGGGAGACTCTTACCCCTACATGTCCCCGGGGGTAGTATAAGGCCTTTTGGGGTTGGTTGCGACTCGAGAGGGTGGCCGTAAAAGCAAACCCGAGGTATCACTGCGAGCCACAGCGGGGCTGGGATGGTTGAAAAGCCTACCGGTCGTGAACCGTTGCTGAAGGTTGAAAAGCCTTGGTCGTTACAGTGGTATCAGAGCATAGGTTGAGCGAATACCTAAGCTATTGGTTAAGTGAATATCAGAGCGCTAGGTTGAGTGAATACCTAGGTTCGGAAGGATTGTTCATTAGAAATAGGATCTGTAGCAACCTGTTTGAGTCCGAGTGTATATATATATATGAGAGCGCGTATTTGTTAGTTATATAAAATGGTTTTATATTGTGTTAATTGATCGGTTGAGTGGTATATGGATTCTGGTCAATACGAGTAGCTAACGTTATTGATAGGGATCTCTAAACACTTGAACCAGGCCAACGGACACAATATTGTTTTAAAGAGGTAAATGAAATAATTTTACCCAGAAATAATTTCTATATAAAAAGTATCATTTTAAATATATATATATTTCTACCTATTTGTTGGGTTACCTGTTCGGGTTTTCCAATATAGGATATAAAGGTAGATAGGGTGGTGGTGTGTGAAACACGACTACCAATGGTTGGAGTTTGAATGTTGAGGTTGGAAGTGTATCTGTCGAGACTGTAGACCCAATACCATCTCGAGTAAGCTTTGCTGTGGTGAAGGATTTCATCGATCTCCGAAGGAAACTGTAATGGTTCGGAGTTTATCTTTGAAGTTGGATGAGTAGAGTTGGATCTGTCGATGAGGCAGAAGTGAGTGATGGTACCTTGATACCTCAGGTAATAGTAGCTGTATGATGAGATACAGTGACGATGGATGTTCCTGAAGATGTTTTCTTTGGAACAAGATTAAGGAAGTGTGAATGCTTCGGTATTGTGGCTGAGTTCAGCATGAAGTTTCTGCTTTGGTTTGGAGTCCGAGTTTCTCGAAGATCTTTGGAATAGGAAGTCCTTGGCATCAGTGTCAGCAGTGCAGCTCGGAGTATTCTGTGATGGCAGGAAGTTTTTTGGATGAGCAGTTTTTCTGGAAGTGAAGTTCAGAAGCAGCAGAGTGGATCCATTTCTTCGATAAATTGGATAAAAGCTGTTCTGATTGGTAAAGAGAGAACAGTCTGTTTGGAATTAGGATGGGTTGATCCCAAAAGTGACTTGCGATTGTCTGAGTGTTCTCTTGGGTTGTCAGAATTTTTCTGGATGTCTTCAGAGAAGTTAGAGATTTGTCCGCATCTGGAAGTTGAGTTTTCTTATCGATTGGATTCCAGGAGTGATACCGGTGGTTCAGTCTAGTGGAAGGATGTTTCCTAGAGATGGAGTTGGTGAAACAGCTCAAGTTTTGATGGAGTATCTGAGTTTTCTTTATGGATCAGTGAACCTTATTTCTAGAAGTGAGTTGTCCAGTCTGTGCTTGTGTTCTACTTCAGATCAGAATTGAGCAGCGAAAGCAGTTTGGAGTGTATCTCTGGATGGGAGAAGTAAGTTTAGAATCTACTGATGTTGTGAAGTAGAGTTATGTTTGGATCTCGTCTGTGTTCTGATTTGGATAAGTAATTGGTCTACTTGGTTGAATTGTCAGTTTGGATAACTGGAATTCATTGAGTTTTACGTATCTCTGAGGGAGTACGTATTTGATCTATCTCTGGTTGTAGAATCAGCAGTTCTGGAAGTTTGGTAGTTGAGTCAGACTCGTCTATAGTCTGATATTCTGTTTAGTTCTGTAGATATAGATGAGTAGGAGCTTTATAGTTTAGTAGTATTGATTGTTTAGATTGTTTGTAGAGCGAGTATCCCGGTATATATATATACTTGGGGAAACTCGAGGAATTTTATCTAGAATTTAGTCTAGATAGTTAGAATTGTTTGATTGGATGATTTGGCTGCTATGGTTGTTAGCATATGAATGATAGTATATGCTTGTGTTTTAAATTAAAATCTTTAATAAGATTATTAAATTACCTTTGTTTAAATTTCGGGGACGAAATTATTTTAAGGGGGGAGGAATGTAATATCCCAGAAATTTTGACAATATCAATTTAATAATCTGTTAATAATTAAATTGATATGGATAATCTTTGATAATAAGATTTGAATTTAATTTAATAATCTGATTAAATTAGTATTAATTGATGATTTTATCTTTTAAAAGTTAATAAGATATTTCTATTTGGATATATATATATATATTTATTTATATATATTGTAAATAGAAGCTTTGGTAAATTGGAAATTTAGATTTAGTTTAATCTGGACTTTTCAAAGTTATTTAAATAAATAACATTTTAGTTTTAAATATACTTTAGATAAATCTTTTAATTGGTTTTATTTTCTTTAAAGAAATTTATATATATAGATAAGCATTTATAAAATAATAAATTAAGTAAAAGACTTTATTAACATTTATATTAAATAAGTAGTAATTACTTAAATGACATGTGTAAATCTCTAAAGGATTGTTTTACCAAGTGTTAACTAATAAAACAATATAGTGACAAATGTCATTTTTTAAGATTAGTTTTCTTTTTATTTTTAATAAATCATTTTACCATTATAAACATATGCCTTCTTCTCCTCATTTCTTTTGCTATTTCTCTTTTCTAATACAAAGAAAACTTCAGCCTGTAAACCATTCTCAAAACAAATCTGAAATCAATACTTCTCAAACCAAATCTAATTCAATAACCTGAAACCACTTCCTCAAACCCCTGTAAACACATTTCCAAATCAAGAGCCTGTAACATTTTCAAACATTCATCTCCTGTTTCAAAACTCTAAAGCCATCATTTCCAAATTAAAGCAAACCTGCACGTTTTCAAACAATGGCAACTGCATTCATTATCTTCAACCTGAGATGATTAGGATGCATTTTCTTTTAATCTGGAAGTATGCAAAGCAAATCTGAAGCCAGCATTTTCTTTCCAAAATCTGGAATCATCTCAAGCCTACCTGCAATTCTTTTCATCTCTGGAAGGAATTCATACTGTCTGCATTCATTCTTCAAACTGGAAGCAACATGCATGTGTTAAAATCAATTTAAAGCTTCAACAACTAAAGTTTAAAAATCAAATTCAAACAAGCATGCAAGTTTACAGCCTTCAGAAGCTAAACTGCCTCTGTTTCATCTTTGAACAGGTGAGTAAACATCCTTTTTCAAAAGTTAAGATGAATTTAAATTTGCTTTCGAATGATTTCTGAATGAAGTATCTTTGCATGTCTGTAATTATGAAAGCCCTTATATATTTAAAGATGTGCATATCTGTTATTTTTAAACATCTTATTGATAGACAAAATCCTCTGCCTATAAACTGTGAACATAAATCCCCTTTAGATTTGATGCAGATAATATATGTTAGGGATAAAATTGGAATGTATGTTTGAAATATATATATGCATGTTTGTTTTAGAATGTATATATGAATGTTGAAACCATGTGTGTATGTGTGTATTGAACTGTGAATGTTGTTATGTCTCTGTTCCAGATTTCAGTGTTTACCCATCAATCAAAGATTCACATCTTTTTATTTGATAAATGTTAGCACTTGGATTAAAAACAAATTAGTTTAGTTTTAGCATAATCTAAGCACTAAAAATAGAAACAAGTATGAAAGATCTAAAATATACTTGTATTTGGAAATACCAGCAGGAATCTTTTAAAACTTGTAAAAATCAAATGTTGTATTCCACTGATTTAAGTGTATATCTGGAATAAACACTGGAAAGTAAGATTTTTAAAACTACAATTTCAATTTTTAGAATTGAAATGAGGGTGCAGTCTTTAGTTAACCAGAGTTTGGACTTTGGGTCTTTTCTGTCGATCTGTGGAGTTTGGGTGATCGCGGTTGTTTCTGGAGCTAGATGGTTGATCAGGGAAGTAAGGAAAATGGTAGAAGTTGTGGGTGTTCACGGTGGTGGCGGTGGCAAATCGAATTTAGTTTTTGACCTAGTTTTGGTTGAAGTCTGATTCGGGGATCGTATCTCCACCTATGGTTGATCGAGTGGGTCGAGGTGGAAGGGATTTGTTGCGTAGGAGCTGGGCAAGGTATGGACGAAGTGGTTATTTTTCCGGTGGCCAGAATCGATGGAGCGAGGCTTTTCTGGCAATGGGTTAAGTTCTAGTTCAACTGGAAAGTTCGATCGAGGTAGCTCGATCTCGTTTCTGGGTTTGATGTGAATATCTGGAAGGACAGATGGTGGGAGAAGGTCGAATGGGATTTGTCAGCGATGGTCGTTGATGCCAGAAGTTCACCGATGTTTGGTGCAGGTGCACAAGATGATCAGTGCACCATTGTTTTGGGTTGGGGACGAGGTGGTTTCATCGGGAGTTACTCGGGGAAGACTCGTGTGGATTTAGGTTATGGCTCGAGTTATCTCTGGGGTCAAATTGCAAACTTAAGTGAAACTGTTAAGGTTGTAACAGTTTTTAAAGATTTTAAATCAAACAGTTTTAAAAAAATTAAATTAAACTGTTGTAATAATAAGAAGAGATGTAGATGTACTTGGTTTTGTTTCAAGTTACACATAGGTTAAACCAAAGTAAAATGTTTTAAACCAGTTTTTAAAATTTAATTGAAAGTAAGTTTTTAAACTTTAATCAAGTTAAATCATTTTCTTGAAATTCATTTCTTTGTAATGAATGTTTTGAATAAAAGATGTTGTATGATTTGTAAACTTAGATGTTTTAATTTAAATCCTTAAAGTTATTTTCTAACTTAAAATTGAAACGTAATTAGGTAATAAATAAGGAATTGTTTTATCTTAAAACTTAATTTAAGTTTGATGATAAATGGAATAATTAAAAAGTAATTAACTAATTAAATTAGTTAATGATTAATTTATAATTAGAGATAAGTAATTAATGACTATTTTATTTAAAACTTAATTGATGATTTTAATTAAGTTAATTATTAAGATCAAATGTTTTTAATGATAATGTTATATCTTAAGATTAATTAAGATTTTCAATGAGTTGAAATTAATTAATTTAATTAAGAAATTAAGTTTAATTAATTAATTTAACAAATTTTTAATAAGGATTAATTAAGTGGTTAAGGGTTAATTAAACTAGTAATTAAGAAGTACTTAATAAAGTTTTATTAAGTAATAATTAGGTTTTCTTAATTAACAATTAAGAAATAATAAATCTATAATTAAAGTTAATTAAGGATTAATTAACTGTTATTAAGGATTAATAAATTGTCACCAAGATTTGATTAATTGGTAATTATGGATTAATTAAATTTGTAATTAAAGTTGTTAATTAATAATTAAGTTTTATTAATTAATAATTAAGAGGTAATTAATTAGTTAATTAAGTTTAATTAATTAATTATAAAAGTAATTAAGGATTGATTACTTTGTATTTAAAGATATTGATTAATAATTAAGGTTTATTAATTAATAGTTAATGAATAATTAATCTGTAATTAGGGATTTATTAATTTGTTTAAAGGGTAATTAAGGCTGAATTACTCAGTTGTGATTTATGAAATGAATGTGATTAATTAAAGATAGTCACTTGGTAATTGATTAAGTAAAATTACTTAATAAGATTTGTTAAGTGTAATTACTTAGTATAAGTAATTGATAAATGAAATATTTGGATGTAATTGGTGTAATTAATCAAAAAGATTTATAAAAGAAATTAAAGTAATTAAGAAGTAATTAAGAATAGTTAATTACTATTAATGTTTATTTAAGGTTGATAAATGAAAGTAATTAATTAATGCATGATTAATTAATGTAATTAATTAAGGAATAATGTAATTAATTATAGTTAATTAATTAATTAAAGTAATTAATTAAGGATCATTAATTATTGTAATTAATGAGAGTAATTAAAGGCTAATTACTATAAATGAATAAGGATAATTAATTTGTGAAATTAATTAAAGATAAATTACCTGAATATAATTAAAGGGTAATTAGGGATAATTAATTGATTTATAATTAATAAATGGTTAAGTAAGCAGGATTTATAGAATGAAGTAATTAATTTAATTCACTTTAAATTAATTAGAGATAGTGTAAATCATTACTTATGAATGGGTGATAGTATTGAATACTTGGCATTGATTGATATCTCTGATGAGATATATGCTGTATGATATGGATGTTAGTTGAATTGTATGGATTATCTGATAATGTTGATTATCTGTTGTGAATTATCTTTCTTTGTGTATAAAGATAACAAATTGAATTGTTTTAACCTTTAAAACAACTTGGCCTTAAAAGATACGCTTTGGATTTCGATGAGACCGGGATCGGGTTTCCGTATACCGGATTTTCAGGTCTGGAGACCCGAATACCACATCGATCCAAATTTACGATAGGTCGTGAATCAAGTGAAGATGAAGATTCAGAGTGCAAGGGTTATTGTCGTTAACTCTGAGGGTGATTCCAAAACGAGTGTAACGAGATAATGCCTTCGGTTTCGTTCGAACCCGGAACGAACTTGTATGGATTGAATGCTTTCAGCACATCGTCAGGTGGACGATGAGCATTCTAAGATAAATGTGTTCTTTTTAAAGGTAATCGTGACCTCAAGCCTCACAAACCGGGAATGGCTAAAACAGGGGAGGTGCAGCAAGGTTAGTGGGTAGCACCCAAGTAGGACAAGGTTACCTCTGTCTAGATGTCCCTTTCTATTTTCGACTTAGTGGTGCGGTTGCTGATCCCAACCGTGAGGTATCTTGTGCGGGAATTATCCAGTAAGGGATGTTCCGACCTTGTGTTGCAGGGGATTGGGAGTGATCCTCGGTACGGTGATCTAGGCCACGTACTGTGATGGGCGGTACCCCGGTAGCCCTGCCATTGTATGGAATCCAATTTCCAATAAGTGATAACGGACTTGATTGTATAACCCACTTTGTTGGCTAGTATGCTGGAATTTAATAATGTAACAATTTCAGCTATTTCATATTTATTTGAAAACCCTAGACCCTATTATAATACAATCGAATTTCCTATCAAATGTTTTGGTTAGCGTAAGGTAAAAACTTACCCATATTTATTTGTGGGAAGTCTTACGTGATACTTTTTCTTTCAAAAGGTTTTGAAGTTAAACAAGTTTAACCTGTTACTCACACCAGACCCATGTCTGACCCAAGTTGTTTATTTCTGTTTTATAAACTCTTGGGTACTCAAATTTTTACGAGTAGCCAAGGGATTCAGGTTAGCCTTGACGAATTGTGGAGGAGCAATGGAGCAGGAGGCTTCGGCGTTGTAGATAGATAGTAGTTTCCGCTGTGTTGATTTTGTATTGATCTCTGTATTGGATTGAGATGTAATAACTAGACAGATGATTATAACTGTCTAGTATATGATGTGTAATCTGTGTAACTCTGATAAGTGTTGTATATGATACTATGTAATATTTATGTGATATAATATATTTTGTTCGTTTCCGCTGTGAGTATTTGTGTTTGTTTCTTTTCTCTTCTTCTCTTTTCTACTTCTCACCCCTTTCTTTCTTATTAGCGATACGACTTTCTATGGAGAGAAAGTCGTTGGTCGTTACACCGGCGTGGCTCCTGTTTTAGTCACATCAAGCTGACTCACGGGAGTCAGGGCTACGTAAATACTTCATACAGAATTGTTTGCCAAACCACCCTACTTCATTCTAGAATCTCCACCACGTACACAGTTGTTAAAGTGGTTTTCGGTATTGGTAGAGAGTATGACAATATCTGATCCCGGTCTCTTTAACAACCAATCGCTTATTTCACACAGTATGGTTCTTTTACATTTCCAAAACCGATTCATAATTGATATCAAATATCATATTATCAAAACCATATCATTTTCGAAATCATATTCACTCAAATATGTCGTTTCACTAGAAAATATAATTTCAAATCTCAACTTAGGTTATAACATCACTTAACCATACTCGCTTTTAAGTCAAGGATTTAGATATAAACACTTCCACTTTACACAGTTTGAAATTTAGAAAATAGTTTAGATAGTTATAAATAGTTTAAATAGTTTAGCATAGTTTAAATAAGTTTTTAAATAGTTAGAATACTCTAAAATAGTTTAAAATAGATTAAAGTAGTTTATATGGATTTAAGATAGTTTAAATAGATTTAAAATAGTTTAAATAGATTTAAAATAGATTTAAAATATATTAAATAGATTTAAAATAAATTAAATTGATTTAAAATAAATTAAATAGATTTAAAATAGATTAAATAGATTTAAAATAAATTAAATAGATTTAAAATATATTAAATAGATTTAAAATAGATTAAAATGGTTAATTTGATTAAAATAGATTAAAATAGTTAAAAATGGATTAAAAATAGATTAATATAGTTAAAATAGGTTAAAATAGTTTAATATAGTTAAAATAGTTTAATAAAGTTAAAATAGTTTGAAAATCTTTATAATTAGGATTTTTAAAAATGATATATTTTAAACAGTTTATATTAAAATAATAAATTTGAAATTAAAATCAAATTTAACTATTTCTCCTGTAATGACCCGCTATTTTTGGACCATTCGCATCCATTATAAGTGTATAGGTAGACACTCATGCCGGAATTGAATTGCTCAAAATACCGCGTTGTTAATTTAAATTTGGCAAAACTGAACATATAGAGTAAATAAATAATCACAGACACAGAGTAATAAGTGCAGCGGAAATAAAAGAGATAGTAGTTCATGAAGCTACTATATAAATGTATAAATTACATCAGAGTTAAAACAGATACAACGGAAGAGTAATACGATACATCAGATACAAATTAGAATACATCACTGGAATCATCGAATACTGAAAGCAGAATAGATGGCTGGATCTTCAAGCAAGCTCCAACTTCGAAGGTGAGTCTCGAATACTGGTTCATTCAGTCTGACCCGAGCGTAAAGCAAAACACAAGACACTCGAGTCAGGATTAACATTCTTATATCAATAAATCCAACTCAAGTGAAATAGCAATTGAAATACAAGTAACTCAAAGGATGTTGGAATAACCATCCTTTAAGGATCCGTTAAACTATCTACTATGTAGTAGTGTACGATAAGTAGATAATGTCTATCAGTAATATAAAGATATCAAAATAGTGTTAAGGCGTTACCATTATCCCCCTTAACACATTTTTATAAGCATCATAGTCTATACAGTACTATAAACTCCACCGTAAACTAGTGGGCTATCAGGGAGTACTCCACAGGTATAACACAAAACAAATTCGTAGTGGTCGCGAATATGGGAATACAAGTATGACAAGGCACATGAGGCAATACCCAAGGTAGTGACACTACCGTTTGCCTGATCCGGACTGGTGAGAACGCATCGCCGCAGCGATCGCAACACCGTGAAACAACACTCCCAAAATCAAGGGTGCACCAATCGACAACAAGTAATGAGTAGTTCGAAGAAGTGTGTTCACTTGAGGTAGCTGACCTCCATTGGCCCGGCACGGCTCCTGTTTTAATCATTTCCAATTTGACACAAGTGTCAAGGCTATCCATCATCGTTCTCTTTCTTCAATCATCACGTACATCATTCCAACCACTTCATTCTGGATCACACTCCACGTATAGTTATTAAAGTGGTTTCGGTTTAGATAGAGAGTATATCCATAACCGATTCCGGTCTCTTTAATAACTTTCGTAATTATTACACCGATTGGTCGTTTATATATTTCAAAAACCAAATCAATTTCAATTTCAATTTCAATTCGTAAACCAACATTTCATTTGTCTTTCTAAATCAATTTCCAATATTTACGTTTCAAAACTTCCACATTCATAATTTCAAAATCTTATAATTCAATTTCAATTTCTATTTAAAACAATTCAAATATTGATTCAAGTTCATATAAGTTTCATTCCGAAATCATTTAAATTAATTTAATTTAACATTCAAATCAATTTAACTTCATTTATCGATTGCATTCAATATTCATTATGTAAATTTGCCATTCAAAACAATTTCTATTAAATTTCCAATTCATTAAATCCATTATTTAAATTCAACTTCCTTATATCAAAACTTACAAATTGAATAAATTAAATTCATCAATCGAATTCTTTAAATTTCAAGTCTTACATTAATTTCAATAAATCACATTTTATTTCTTGTTAAAGAAATTCAATTTCACTTATTTACTTACTTAAATAACTTTCCAAACTTAATTAATAAAGAAACTCAATTTCAATTATTTACGAAGTAAAATTCACTTATTCACAAATTCAATTTAACTTAATCATTAAATAATTCAATCTTATTTAATTATTAAATAATTCAAAACTTAATTATTAAATAATTTCAAAGTTTTAAAAATTTCAAACTTACTTATAATTTCAAACTTAATTCAATCATTTCTCAAATTTAACAACATTCTTTTATCAATTACATTGTTAATATTTTGTTTCAGATTATTACATATTAACATTTTCCTTTCATAAAAATTTAAATTTCAACTTCATTTCCAAACCATATTATTTATTCAAATATAATCTTCGTTTACTTTTAAATCAAATTATTGACCAATCGGGTTTTATTTAATTCTCTATCCTAGGTCAAAGTTCAATTTGGGTATTTATCATTTCAACCCGATTCCAATTCAATTCAAAATCAAAACATAGCAAAGGGAACTTGCAGTGTGATAACTGGGATGGTGTCAAAGTAAATAAACAAGCAAGAACAACAATCAATATCAATTCAATAATCAATTCAAATAATCCCGAAATAACCGTATTAATTCACATTGTTATTTGTGCGAATTAATATAATTATTTCTAGAATCTACACTATCATTTCATGTAGATTAAAGATTATTATACAAATTATTCTATGCAATTCTACACATGACATCAATTATTCAATTTCATACTTCATCAATTAATACAACATAAATTCAAATGGTTCAGGGTAATTAACTATTTTCTACGTGTCAAATAATTAAACATTCAAGGGGTCATATTATACAAATCTAACAAATCAAATTCAACACATATGTCGATTTCAAATTGTTAACTCCTACGTCAATTTAGATTTCAAATTATTTATCATTTATTACATTAACAATTTAATGTCCAATGTCAACATCAAACAATCAATCATTAATCAACCAAACAGGAATATCATTGCATATATAACATATAATGGTGTCAGATGTCACAGGTGAACTGGTACAGTTAATAGCATAAATAACAGTAGCATATTTCAATTGTCGTTTTAATTGAAATCAGATTTAATAAATAAAAGAACGTTAATCGTGAGTGATTGCTCACCTTTCGAGGCTAGAGATGAACGAGACTGAAGTAAGTTACGAATCCAAAGTAAAGCTAGATTGAAACGAAAATTTGCTGGGCAAAGCTGATAGCTCAGAATTTGATGAAATCAAGTCGAACTGTATTGATGAAGATCAACGGTGTAAGTGAACTCATATTTTATTCAAAACCCATTATATATATATATGTGTTAACATCAAAATGTTTATAGGTATATATACCAAATCATTATTAATTTAAACCCGTATATTTAGAAAATATTCTGATATAAGTTTTAAAATCAATAACCCCTATAAAAATCAAAATGACTATTATATAATAAATCCTTACAGAAAATTGGGATAAGCCAATATGTACAAATAGCTATAAACCCAAACCACGAATATAACTAAATTCACATACACGTTTTCAAGCTTATATGACTCAAAATATACATATGAAATCCGATCATAACAAAGTTATACAAATAAATATTAAAATAACATATATAGTTTCCTTTTTAAATTAATATTTAATTAAAACAAAACAAAAAAAATTATTTTTATTTATATAGGCATACATATACACATATAACATTTGAAAATCACTGTTGTATGTATATAAACAAAAGCTGCAAATCTTATATATAGTGTAACCGAAACACTCTCATTCTTTATATAACTAACGTATATGTCTATATAAATCTACAACACAGAGCAACAAAAGACTAATACCATAAACAACTATTATACATATACAACATTATATATATACACATTAAGCTGGCATATAAACCAAAATCTTTAGATCCAACTGAGTATATCGTACATACTAACATATATAAAGCATTGTATATATATATTTATCAAAACTGTTCAATCATAGTTTTATAACATAATAGAGTCATACAATACAATACTATAACTTATAAACTACCCTTTGTAAAGCGAACCTACCCAACTGTAGCAAACACAGAAATGAAATATATATATACGGCTAACATTAGATGCACAGATCCTATATACATAACATATATACACGCTGATGTAAATATAATATATCTATATCTCGGAATGTTAAAAGACATATGTTCTATCCATCAAATATCAACCATATTAAAATATATAACGCATATCATAGGATCCAAAGTATAAATACAACACTAGATAAACTTTTATATATATATATATATGAATTATACAAAATTGTAGTTTAAAGTCAATATTCATTTCAAAATTATTAACAAGTATGTTTTGAAATACTACAAAACCAAAACATAAGTATATAACAAATATATACTTACGTGTGCTAACATAATATGTAGATGACCAAGCAAGAAAAAGGACAGCAGGCTAATAAGGTGGACAAAGCTATAATAGGAGAGGCTTGCTAGCCGAGGAAAGGAGGGAGCCACGAAATGGTGGGAAGAAAAGTGGCTCGGTTTCTGGTGTTGGCGCAAGACATTGGCGGGTCGTAGAGGTTGGAGGCGGGTAGGGGTGAAACCGGTGCGAGCGGGTGGGGGAAAATATGTGGCTAATGGTGTGGACGTGGAGAGCAGGCTGGAACAAATGGTGGCAGGCGAAAGATGGAGGAAGGGGGAAACAGCAGAATTTGAGAGAGAGAGATTTGTGAAGATGTTGAGAGGTTTGATGGCAAGCGGTTCTCTGATATTTACTATGAAAATTTATATTCTATTTGAAGAAAAAGAAAAGTTACAGAAGTGAGTAGCCTTGAGTGTAAAGTAAAATAAATAATATAATCTCAATAGTGTGAACAGAGATCAGACAATGAGAAACGGACCAAAGAATAAAATGAAACGTGAGCGAATGGTTATAATCCTGAACCGTTTCAAAACATTGAAGAGTCCGATACAAATATGTGAAAGTAATGAAATAACAACGGTCAATTGTTTTGATTCAGAGGAGGATTTAAGGCAATAAATATTCACGTTGATTTAGGAAAATAATCAAAGCAATAAATGACAGCGCGTTTCAGATTTGAAGAGGCACGGGAAGCAACCGTTGAATTTTGTGGCACCAATACGATGAACAGTTTTAATATATTTGTCCCGTACCGAACCTCAAATTACAGAAATAAATATACCACAGAGATTAGCACGACGAGACGATCAAAATGGTATACAAGTATTGGTTGTACGATTGAATTATAAAATTTGAATTTTCTAATAGCGGAAAATGCAAGAAAAACGCTGAAAAATAAGATCGACGGAGCCCAAAATGTCCGAATTTGGAAAAACGACAAACAGACATCTTGCTCAGAAGATGTTTTAGAATTTTTCTATGTAAAAATATTTAGGTTCCGAAAACATTTTATTTTCATTTCTTTTTAACTGATTAAATTGAAGTGAATTTACGTGCGAAATAAACTTTCATATTTTCGGACGAAAATTTACCAGTCGCTATGTTTCACAAGACGTATTCCAAATATTAAAAAAAAATTCAAAATTTTATCGTTTAAAATTTCACAAAATTTCAACTAATTACGTTATTAAAACAGTTGAAATTTACGGGTCGTTACACTCTCCCCCACTCAAAACTTTTCGTCCTCGAAAAGGGACGAGGTAGGAGAATAGAAACCACCAGAAAGAAAAACAGATTTGAAATACAAAATAACAATTAATTTAAACCATATAAATTCAAATTTAAATTAATTGATATTCAATAATTGATTTAATCCATTTGATTTCACAAAAATCAATCTCAACTATTTCTAAATTCATTACCTTATTATTCCATTTCTTCAATTTACAATTTTTAAAATCATAAATTTGAATAGTCTTTTATTATAATCATATTTTCTTCAACAATTTTAAATTCTTCTTTATTCCAAATTACTGTTAAATTTATTCTACTAAATATATCTACTCACATATATTTAATCATATAAATTAATTTAAACATAAAAGTTTCGATTTCAATTAATTTACATCTATTAATTTCTTTTAAATTCAAGGTATTTTCATATGTTGATCAAATTTCAATTTATTAATTCTTTCAAAACAAATTTATTAAATCTTTCAAAACAAATTTATTTCATTATTAACTGAGTCTACTTATTATCCTATCTAACTCTATTAACCTCTTTATAATCAAAATTTAGTGTATAACATTTATTATAAACACTCAAATTTTATTTATAAATTCAATTTATCTTATATATTATCCAATTACATATTCAACTTCTAAATGATTTAGGTAAGTTGTATTAGAATGCAGTTGAACAATATACAAATAAAATTTTCCCAATTCAATTTTTCAAGTTTAAATATTTATTCCAAATTTTGGTTTTATTTATAATTAAAATCATCCTTTAACAAAATTTAAGAATTAGATTTCCGAATAACTTTAAACAATTTAGAGATATATAATATATTTATATCAAATCTAATTAAATTTTAAAATAAGATACCTATATATGTAAATCAAAATATACTGAAAAATTCAAATCAAAATATATTTTTTCTCAAAACAAAAACCGTAGCAAAGCTACAGAATGGTTTCTCCACTTCGAAACTCGAAAATGAATATCGATGATGCGGCCGCCATCACCGAAATTATTTTCCAGCGACAAAAGAGAAGAGCACTGATTTCGACATTTTAAAATTCTTTGAAAACGGTTTCTATTTGAGAATACGTTCAATAATATACTTTTTTAAAAAAAAAAATTAAAAAAAACTAAAGCTTGAAAATTTTAGGAAATTAAATTGTCAAATTCTTACTTTAAATTCATTTAAATTTCTAAATGAATCAATAAACCAACCTTTATAATTCCATTTAATTTTATGTTGGAATAATCAATGATTTACAAGACAAATAGTGAAAATCAAATATTACCTTTCTGCCAACCAATTCAGTTAACAATTCAATTTCAGAAAATTTATAATTATATATAATATAATCATACAAGATTATTTTATTTACCAAATTTTGAAAATACTATTATGTCAGTTTGCTCTGTTCAAGTGTTTTGGAAATCCTATCGATGGCGTTGATCAGACGAATCGATCGAAAACCCAAATCACATCAACAACTCAAACAACACAATATATATTAAAACATTTATATATTAGTTTACAAATACATTTCTTTGCTTGACGATACAGGAATGAATTTTCAAAATAAGGATAAAGATTCAAATTTTGTTGACTCAAATCGAAGAGAATTTTGATTCGAAAATAAGTTTGAAACAGAAGATAAGATAATTCAATTACCACAATCGGGAGATGGATGAGTTTATTTAATTCACGGTCAACCTTAACCGGGTCGTCCGTAATTTCAAGAATAAGATCGATGCTGAATTCCGAGGTAAATCAACACTCGATCTCAAGAGATGGAATTCAGGTATAGCAGGTAATAGATAGCATCGTAAACCGAGGATACAGAAATCTATGGTAAATCGATGCCTATTATAAAGGAGTTTACTCCTTTACGAATCATTCTAAGATTGGCGAGACCGCCGATCTATTATAGATAACATTCAGAATGGAGTTATGGGGTGCTCCATGATTGAAAGAAGACGAATAGTGAAGGACTCGAAAGAATTTCGGAACCGAGGGGAACGTTCCAAAATAAAAAGGAATTGAGTCAAAGGAAGAGATTGAAACTCGAATGAGAGTGATTCTGTAAATACATTTACCCTATATGTTCAGTTTTGCCTAGAGCTACCAAAGCTCTGATACCAACTGTAACGGAACGCGTCAGTGGGGTAACGCCCACCGTAGCATACAGCAGTACCTGTGTTCTGCCTTTACAGCCAGCCTCTCGACTGCACCAACCTCGCAGGTACATGTAGGAGTAAGAGTCATCCGCTCGCTACCAAACCAAATGCGAGAACCCCCTATCATGCTGCACCCGCCAAGTGCATAGGCAGACACTCATGCCGGAATTGAATTGCTCAAAATACCGCGTTGTTAATTTAAATTTGGCAAAACTGAACATATACAGTAAATAAATAATCACAGATCACAGACACAGAGTAATAAGTGCAGCGGAAATAAAAGAGATAGTAGTTCATGAAGCTACTATATAAATGTATAAATTACATCAGAGTTAAAACAGATACAACGGAAGAGTAATACGATACATCAGATACAAATTAGAATACATCACTGGAATCATCGAATACTGAAAGCAGAATAGATGGCTGGATCTTCAAGCAAGCTCCAACTTCGAAGGTGAGTCTCGAATACTGGTACACTCAGTCTGACCCGAGCGTAAAGCAAAACACAAGACACTCGAGTCAGGATTAACATTCTTATATCAATAAATCCAACTCAAGTGAAATAGCAATTGAAATACAAGTAACTCAAAGGATGTTGGAATAACCATCCTTTAAGGATCCGTTAAACTATCTACTATGTAGTAGTGTACGATAAGTAGATAATGTCTATCAGTAATATAAAGATATCAAAATAGTGTTAAGGCGTTACCATTATCCCCCTTAACACATTTTTATAAGCATCATAGTCTATACAGTACTGTAAACTCCACCGTAAACTAGTGGGCTATCAGGGAGTACTCCACAGGTATAACACAAAACAAATTCGTAGTGGTCGCGAATATGGGAATACAAGTATGACAAGGCACATGAGGCAATACCCAAGGTAGTGACACTACCGTTTGCCTGATCCGGACTGGTGAGAACGCATCGCCGCAGCAATCGCAACACCGTGAAACAACACTCCCAAAATCAAGGGTGCACCAATCGACAACAAGTAATGAGTAGTTCGAAGAAGTGTGTTCACTTGAGGTAGCTGACCTCCATTGGCCCGGCACGGCTCCTGTTTTAGTCATTTCCAATTTGACACAAGTGTCAAGGCTATCCATCATCGTTCTCTTTCTTCAATCATCACGTACATCATTCCAACCACTTCATTATGGATCACACTCCGCGTATAGTTATTAAAGTGGTTTCGGTTTAGATAGAGAGTATATCCATAACCGATTCCGGTCTCTTTAATAACTTTCGTAATTATTACACCGATTGGTCGTTTATATATTTCAAAAACCAAATCAAATTCAATTTCAATTTCAATTCGTAAACCAACATTTCATGTCTTTCTAAATCAATTTCCAATATTTACGTTTCAAAACTTCCACATTCATAATTTCAAAATCTTATAATTCAATTTCAATTTCTATTTAAAACAATTCAAATATTGATTCAAGTTCATATAAGTTTTATTCTGTAATCATTTAAATTAATTTAATTTAACATTCAAATCAATTTAACTTCATTTATCGATTGCATTCAATATTCATTAAGTAAATTTGCCATTCAAAACAATTTCTATTAAATTTCCAATTCATTAAATCCATTATTTAAATTCAACTTCCTTATATCAAAACTTACAAATTGAATTAAATTAAATTCATCAATCGAATTCTTTAAATTTCAAGTCTTACATTAATTTCAATAAATCACATTTTCTTTCTTTTTAAAGAAATTCAATTTCACTTATTTACTTACTTAAATAATTTTCCAAACTTAATTAATAAAGAAACTCAATTTCAATTATGTACGAAGTAAAATTCACTTATTCACAAATTCAATTTAACTTAATCATTAAATAATTCAATCT
This sequence comes from Allium fistulosum, assembly GCA_030737815.1. Lineage (NCBI taxonomy): Eukaryota > Viridiplantae > Streptophyta > Magnoliopsida > Asparagales > Amaryllidaceae > Allium > Allium fistulosum. The sequence goes on from CM060902.1 coordinate 1,103,979,944, forward strand.
TATTTAATTATTAAATAATTCAAAACTTAATTATTAAATAATTTCAAAGTTTTAAAATTTTCAAACTTACTTATAATTTCAAACTTAATTCAATCATTTCTCAAATTTAACAACATTCTTTTATCAATTACATTGTTAATATTTTGTTTCAGATTATTACATATTAACATTTTCCTTTCATAAAAATTTAAATTTCAACTTCATTTCCAAACCATATTATTTATTCAAATATAATCTTCGTTTACTTTTAAATCAAATTATTGACTAATCGGGTTTTATTTAATTCTTTATCCTAGGTCAAAGTTCAATTTGGGTATTTATCATTTCAACCCGATTCCAATTCAATTCAAAATCAAAACATAGCAAAGGGAACTTGCAGTGTGATAACTGGGATGGTGTCAAAGTAAATAAACAAGCAAGAACAACAATCAATATCAATTCAATAATCAATTCAAATAATCCCGAAATAACCGTATTAATTCACATTGTTATTTGTGCGAATTAATATAATTATTTCTAGAATCTACACTATCATTTCATGTAGATTAAAGATTATTATACAAATTATTCTATGCAATTCTACACATGACATCAATTATTCAATTTCATACTTCATCAATTAATACAACATAAATTCAAATGGTTCAGGGTAATTAACTATTTTCTACGTGTCAAATAATTAAACATTCAAGGGGTCATATTATACAAATCTAACAAATCAAATTCAACACATATGTCGATTTCAAATTGTTAACTCCTACGTCAATTTCGATTTCAAATTATTTATCATTTATTACATTAACAATTTAATGTCCAATGTCAACATCAAACAATCAATCATTAATCAACCAAACAGGATTATCATTGCATATAACATATAATGGTGTCAGATGTCACAGGTGAACTGGTACAGTTAATAGCATAAATAACAGTAGCATATTTCAATTGTCGTTTTAATTGAAATCAGATTTAATAAATAAAAGAACGTTAATCGTGAGTGATTGCTCACCTTTCGAGGCTAGAGATGAACGAGACTGAAGTAAGTTACGAATCCAAAGTAAAGCTAGATTGAAACGAAAATTTGTTGGGCAAAGCTGATAGCTCAGAATTTGATGAAATCAAGTCGAACTGTATTGATGAAGATCAACGGTGTAAGTGAACTCATATTTTATTCAAAACCCATTATATATATATGCGTTAACATCAAAATGTTTATAGGTATATATACCAAATCATTATTAATTTAAACCCGTATATTTAGAAAATATTCTGATATAAGTTTTAAAATCAATAACCCCTATAAAAATCAAAATGACTATTATATAATAAATCCTTACAGAAAATTGGGATAAGCCAATATGTACAAATAGCTATAAACCCAAACCACGAATATAACTAAATTCATATACACGTTTTCAAGCTTATATGACTCAAAATATACATATGAAATCCGATCATAACAAAGTTATACAAATAAATATTAAAATAACATATATAGTTTCCTTTTTAAATTAATATTTAATTAAAACAAAACAAAAAAAATTATTTTTATTTATATAGGCATACATATACACATATAACATTTGAAAATCACTGTTGTATGTATCTAAACAAAAGCTGCAAATCTTATATATAGTGTAACCGAAACACTCTCATTCTTTATATAACTAACGTATATGTCTATATAAATCTACAACACAGAGCAACAAAAGACTAATACCATAAACAACTATTATACATATACAACATTATATATATACACATTAAGCTGGCATATAAACCAAAATCTTTAGATCCAACTGAGTATATCGTACATACTAACATATATAAAGCATTGTATATATATATTTATCAAAACTGTTCAATCATAGTTTTATAACATAATAGAGTCATACAATACAATACTATAACTTATAAACTACCCTTTGTAAAGCGAACCTACCCAACTGTAGCAAACACAGAAATGAAATATATATATACGGCTAACATTAGATGCACAGATCCTATATACATAACATATATACACGCTGATGTAAATATAATATATCTATATCTCGGAATGTTTAAAGACATATGTTCTATCCATCAAATATCAACCATATTAAAATATATAACGCATATCAGAGGATCCAAAGTATAAATACAACACTAGATAAACTTTTATATATATATATATATATATATATGAATTATACAAAATTGTAGTTTAAAGTCAATATTCGTTTCAAAATTATTAACAAGTATGTTTTGAAACTACTACAAAACCCAAACATAAGTATATAACAAATATATACTTACGTGTGCTAACAGAATATGTAGATGACCAAGCAAGAAAAGGGACAGCAAGCTAATAAGGCGAACAAAGCTATAATAGGAGAGGCTTGCTAGCCAAGGAAAAGAGGGAGGCATGGAATGGTGGGAAGAAAAGTGGCTCGGTTTCTGGTGTTGGCGCAAGACATTGGCGGGTCGTAGAGGCTGGAGGTGGGTAGGGGTGAAACCGGTGCGAGCGGGTGGGGGAAAATATGTGGCTGATGGTGTGGATGTGGAGAGCAGGCTGGAACAAATGGTGGCAGGCGAAAGATGGAGGAAGGGGGAAACAGCAGAATTTGAGAGAGAGAGATTTGTGAAGATGTTGAGAGGTTTGATGGCAAGCGGTTCTCTGATATTTACTATGAAAATTTATATTCTATTTGAAGAAAAAGAAAAGTTACAGAAGTGAGCAGCCTTGAGTGTAAAGTAAAATAAATAATATAATCTCAATAGTGTGAACAGAGATCAGACAATGAGAAACGAACCAAAGAATAAAATGAAACGTGAGCGAATGGTTATAATCCTGAACCGTTTCAAAACATTGAAGAGTCTGATACAAATATGTGAAAGTAATGAAATAACAATGGTCAACTGTTTTGATTCAGAGGAGGATTTAAAGGCAATAAATATTCACGTTGATTTAGGAAAATAATCAAAGCAATAAATGACAGCGTGTTTCAGATTTGAAGAGGCACGGGAAGCAACCGTTGAATTTTGTGGCACCAATACGATGAACAGTTTTAATATATCCGTCCCGTACCGAACCTCAAATTACAGAAATAAATATACCACAGAGATCAGCACGACGAGATGATCAAAACGGTATACAAGTATTGGCGGTACGATTGAATTATAAAATTCGAATTTTCTAATACGGAAAATGCAAGAAAAACGCTGAAAAATAAGATCGACGGAGCCAAAAATGTCCGAATTTGGAAAAACGACAAACAGACATCTTGCTCAGAAGATGTTTTAAAATTTTTCTATGTAAAATATTTAGGTTCCGAAAACATTTTATTTTCATTTCTTTTTAACTGATTAAATTGAAGTGAATTTACGTGCGAAATAAACTTTCATATTTTCGGACAAAAATTTACCAGTCGCTATGTTTAACTAGAGGTATTCCAAATATTAAATTTTTTTTTCAAAATTTTATCGTTTAAAATTTCACAAAATTTCAACTAATTACGTTATTAAAACAGTTGAAATTTACGGGTCGTTGCATCTCCCATTTCAACAAATCTGGACCATATCCAGATTTCAAATCAAAACTCAATTTCAAATCTTGAAGTATCAATATAAGCTATTCCAGTTTCAAAAGATTTCAAAGTTACAATTTCAAACGTTTTCAATAACTCAATTTTGATAAATTTCGTTTATACTTCAAATTCAACTTTAGAATTTCAATTTAAATCCTTAAGAAATTCACTTAAAACAATTCCAAAAATTCAAATGAAATCCTTTAAACAGTTCATTTAAACAATTCAGTTTATATAAATCAAATTCAAATATCATTTAACTGAATTCAAAGTTTAAGGATTTAAAATTATTTAATTTAACAAATCCGGTGTCCGTATATAATTTTCTACCCTATGGTCAAGTGATACATATATTTATCATTTCAATCTGCAAATATCTTACATTTTATGGGTATATATTATTTCAACCCGTAATCCCAAATTTTACTTCAAATCCATGAAATCGCTCGAGTCTATCATTTCAACCCATAACGATTTCTCCCTAATCTATCAGATCGTTCGGGTATGTATCATTTTGTAATGACCTTGGTTTTTCGTCATTTGATTTTGAATATTTAAATGTTTTAAATATTGGATTTGGAATTATAGTTTAGTTAGTAAGATTTCAAAACTGAAAATTTCAAGCGATTTCGTCAATTTTGAAATCGTCGACTTAATCGACGCATTTAAATCGCCTTCTGGGGCACAGTCTCAGAATTCGATGAAACTAGTTTCATTGGATCCATAATAGTGTACTATTATCGGATTTCAAATTTCGTAGCGTTTGGATTTACTGTTTGGTCGTACAGGATATAAACGCTTTGAATTTAATATCTAAAATTCAATATAATAATTGGGTCCAAAAAGTTATCTTCTCCATACGATCGAATTAGGACTTGAAACATTTTCCATTGCGTTCGGAATAGGGGTATGACATTATAAACGCTTAGCGGCATGCCTCGATAGGGGTTCGAGGTTTTGAGTTGTGTAAATCAAGACATTTGAGAATAAATAAATATATTGTCAAGTCAAATTCTTTTTAGCTATCTATTCCTTTCATCTCACCCACCCTACATGCAAAAATCACATCCCTCTTCTCTTTTAAAAAAACACGCAACCTCTTCTTCGCTCTTAAAATCCACGCGTGTCTTCTTCCTTCGGTTCTAATCGAAAAAAAATATAAACGCAAGCTTCCATTCGAAGTCGAAATCGAAGAGAAAAACGAATCGAAGAAAAAACGAATCACGTATCCTCTTTCATTCCTTCAGCAATGTCATCGATTCAAAGAAAATCAAAACCAAATTCGCGATCGATCGAGGGAGGCTCGGCCTGGAGGACAAGCAAGGTCGCGATTGCTCGCGAGTATCTGGAGGTCGAAATCGTGATGATGCGCATATGCTAGAAGCAACGTTCGAGGGGAAGGGTCTTGGAGACTGGCGTTCGAATGGAGGATTCGCGATGGTGCGACAGTGGATGTGGACTATGGGTACGTATGAATTAGGGCTAAGAGATTCTCGAATTCTATAAGGAGTTGGACTTCGAGAACAGCGGCGTTGAGATTGTCTAGTCGAGCAGCACCTAGGTGCGTACTCCAGTGATGTGCGGTGTCAGTGTGGTGACGGCGATGGGAATTGGTATGGAATGTTTCGAAGTCAGCTAGATTCTAGAAAATTTTAAATTCTTGATATTCGGCAAATTAAAAATCAAGGTGAGAAATTATCACTCATTTGGATTGCTAGAATTAAATTTTAAATAGTTAAAATTTTAATTATTGAATGCTTGGTTGAATTTAATAATTATTATCAGTGTGGATGTTATATAATATATAGTAGTATATATTTGTAGTTGGATTGGTGTTCCCACATATTTTAGCAGATGAGACCCTATGCGCCGCACATAATAGCGGATGACCCTATATACCGCGATATCCCCCTCGAAGTGGGATTGGTATTTTTATGTTATCTAATATCTGTGGTGTAACGACCCGTAATTTTTGATAATTGAATTTATTAATTAATTAAGTTTTGAAATTAAATGTTGTGAAAAATTAAAAATTTAAGATTTAATAATGAAGGAATAACTAGAATAAGATGTAATAATGTTAATTTAAGGAACTTGATAACTATTTTATTGTAATTCCAATTGGTTGAAATGATTGTAAAATCACAATTGGTTATAGATTGTAAATAAAGAAATAAAGTTTAATAATATAAATTTAATGTAATAGATGACTAATTGAATGAAACCTCAATTAATTGTAATAAACTGTAGAGTACATTGGTTAGAAACTATAAATAAGAAAATAAAATCGATGTGAATTTATTTGTTTTTTTTGTTAACAATAAACATAGAAATGTGTTTGAATTGGTTAGTTATAATAATGGTTTAATCATAAATTCCCTATTAAATTCATTGGAAATAAATTGCAATAAGTGTAATTAAATATTACGTTAATATGAATTAAGATGATAATGGTAGATTTTGATGTGATAAGATTTAAACAAATGTAATAAGATGATAATGGATTGAAGAATAAGATGGAAGATCAAATAAATGGATTTATTGGAATTTAATTTAATAATCAATTGAATTTATTACTATTGAAACTGAACGCTGTAACAAGTGTTATATTCAACATTGAATTGATATGGAAACTTGTTTTAAAATGACTATAAGTTACTAAGTAATCAAAAATGATAAAATTTGTTAGTAATTAAATTTGAAATTAAAAAGTGATTTAATCAATTTAATAACAATTTATTCAATTAACGTGAAAATAGCCATTTTGGCCACTGTCTCGGATTTCGGCGAAACCAGTTTCATCGGATCCGTAATGATGAATTATTGTAGGATTTCAAGTTTCATGGCGATCGGATTTGTCGTTTGATCGTACGGGCTCGAAAAGCGTAGAAATCAATTTAATTGAAACCAAATTGAAATAAGCTGATTTTTAATGCTAACTTCTTCCTACGATGGAATTGGGACTTGAAACCTATTCCATTGAGTTTAGAAATATCAAAAACATCTATTTTGATATATGGAATGACCGACTTTCGTTTTTGGAAGTGAAACGGGCTTTTCGGTTCGCTATTATCGTTCGTACCGATTCGATATGTGTTTACTTTCTTATCGGGCCTTGTTCATATAAATAGTCTTGTTTCCCAAACCCTAGTAGCCATTTTCTTATTCATGTATGTACATAAACTTCTGTCTGTTCCTTCTTTAATGGCAGAAGCAAAATCAAATTGCAAACCCTCAATCAAATTTCAAAACCAATTTCAAACTCAAACTTCTCAAAACCCTATCATATTATATACTGATTCAAAGCTCTCGACGAGTGCAATTCAAATCTGCAGTTTGTTTTTCGATTTGGGTTTCTGTGTGTCCATAATTTGAGGAACAATTCTCGGCCGTTCATCGCCTCTTGATCAACTTCCACAGATCGTCGATTGGGCGGCATGGATGTATGGAGAGTGGCGAGCCGAGTTCATCGTCGTTGTTCATTCGGTCGTCTGATGGTTGGATCAGCGGTGCTAATTCATTAGGTTTTAGCATATCATGGCGGCGGTTGAGGGGATTTGGTCGTCATTCGGCGATGGTTGGGTGTCGTGATGGTCGGGAAGGCTTGGGCAAGGTGACGCGTCGATTTGGAGGGGGCGCTGGCCGTAACGGCGTAAGTATTGGCGACTGTGGTTGAAGGCTTGATCGTGTTCGAATGGTTGAGTTAGGGTTCCAGTAGCGTGATGATAGCGGTGCTGACATGGCCTATGGGTTGAGAGAGGGTAATTTTTATTTTATTTTAATTTTAATAGTATAATGTTCTAATCATCATAACTTTTACATACATGCTTGGATTCACACGCAGTTTGTTTCGTTGGGATCGTATCAAAATTCTGAACATTTTGGAACTGGTTTGGACCAATTCTGAGACTGTTGAAATTTGGGCCTTATTTTGGATTTCAAATCGATTTGAAATCAAAGGTAAGTGTTTTAACCCACTCACAACTACTAGATTATCTTATGTTAGTTAATTTGAATTTATGATGTGATTAGAAATTGATTGGTTGATGTTTGGTATATTTAAATTGTCATTCTAGTTAAATCTGACTTTTATTGAATTTAATTGCTATTTAATTTAATATTTGATTTTAAATTTCCAGTTAATACCTGTTATTGATAATCAGTAAATTATTGTTATTTATTGTTGATTTGGATGATGATTGTGATGGATGTTTGATTGTTGATATTGGATGACTGGATGTTATATTTTATACCGTTATAACACTACAAGTTCCCTTTGGGTTGAAATGATACATACCCGAACGATCTGATAGACTAAGGAGAAATCGTTTAAATGATAGACTCAAGCAATTTCATGGATGTGTAATTAAATTCGGGATTACGGGTTGAAATGATATATATCCGTAAATGTTAAATAATTGCGGATTGAAATGATAAATATCTGTATCACTTGACCATAGGGTAGAGAATTGTAACGACCCGTAAATTTAAATAATTTTATTTGTTTATTTAATATATTTAATTGAAATTTTGTGAATTTTTAAACAATAAAATTTTGAAATTTAAATTTGATATTTGGAATGCGTCTAGTTAAACATGGCAACTGGTAAATTTTCATCAGATAATTTGGAAGTTTATTTTCTAGTGAAATTTTATTTCAATTTATATCAGTTAAAAATTGATGATAATAAAAGTATTCCGAAACCTAAATATGTCAACATGAGAAAATTTATTTAGAACACTCTAAATAAGACTGCGCAATTCGTTTCGCAAAGTTCGGACGTTTCTAGCTCCGTTTGGATTTTTCCGTTTAATCAATCTCCAGAAGGTCAATCTCCAGAAGGTTAAGGTTGAAATGATACACAACATGATTATTTGGGTTTATAAATTTATTTTGGAAAATATGTTAAGAATTTAAGTCTGGAATTTTGATATGTTAGATAATTGAAATAAGCTACAATGGTGTCGGAAGTTTGATTCCAATGGAATTAAGTCTGGAATTTAAGTCTTAACATATTTAAGTCTAGAATTTAGTACTACCAAATCCTCGGCCTTGATTGCCGATCTCAAAATCAGGAACACGTGCCCACGACGCCTCCAAACTCGCCTCCAAACATATTAAAAGTGAATTATGAAGATTTTTTGGGATTTTTCCTAAGTGATTTACTATGGAAATTAAATTAATTAAGTTGGAGGACTTAAATGTCTCAATTTTTTTTTTAAAGGGAAGGGCTTCTTGTTAGTTATTTTTAATTAATTCTGGATGAATTCGGCGGTCTTTTAGAAAAGATTTTTGGTAAAGTTTATGGCAACTAATTTTATTTTTACAAATAGGCAAGTTAGTTGAAAAGCATTTACTTAAAAAGGAAATAAAACAGTTTTGCACAAATTTACTGCTTCACCACTTCTGTTTGCTACCTTTCGACCCCATACCTCTGCCCCCAACCAAGTCAAAACCATGCTTTCAAAGGGGTCGTGGCCATTTTAAATAGCTTTAGAAGGTCTTTGTTTTGCTTTCAAAAGAAATGCCGCTTGCCTTGTTTTAATGGATGCTTTCAAAAGGGTTGAATTACTTTTATATAGCTTTCGAAGGGGTTGCCGCCTTTTTGTTTAAAGGGTAGCTTTTGAATGGGTTATCATATATTATGTTTTAAAAATGGAGCTTTCGAAAGGGTAGTTTTGAACATAGTCAAAACCTTGATGCCGTCTTCATACCTTTTGAATAGGTTGAAGTTTCAATGAGTTCGAAAGGTACGCTTTTGTTTTATAAATATAAAAGCCTCTTCCCAATGCCTTCGAAAGGACTACAGTAGCCACTTAAATTAAAGGTTTCGAAGGCAATGGCTTTGAAAGGTTGTTTCAAAGCTATCCTTCTAATTGTTTTACTTAAAGACTAATGCTTTCAAAATGATGGTTCCGAAGCCATCTGTTTTCCCCGATTCTTTTGTTTAAAGATTAATGGTTTCGAAAGGGTTACTTTCGCATATGTTCACTATAACCCAAAAGTTATATCTAAGATTAAACCCAATGGTTTCGAAAGAGGTACTTTCAAATGGTTTCGAAGCAATGCTTCTATAAGTTGGAAAGTTATACTTTAATACTTTCGAAAGGAATGTTTTGATGGTTTCGAAAGTAAGATTTTGATGCTTTCAAAAGAGATGTTTTAAAGTGTTTCGACATGTATATGTTTAAGTGTTTTGAAAAGAAGGTTTGAATGCTTTCGAAAGATATCTAATGGTTTCGAAAGTAAAGATCTAAGGTTTCAAAAGCCTTAGTTTTCAAAACAAAGAACCCAATCTCATTTTTAAAGGAAAACCCATGGTAATATAAAAGAGCTTTGAAATGGTTTTTAATTTTGGAGTTTCTGAAGAAACTTTCCTTGATAAAAATAATGGGTTAAAGGGATTAACCATATTTCATGTGAAATGATCTCAAGGATATTAAACCAAAAATGTTGGTATTATTATTTTATGATCAGTTATTATATGTCCTTCTTCTATGAACATATGCATTGTATAGTGGCCTCGTAACTGTATTTTAGGGAGAAAGGGCAGAATAACAAGCTAGGTTGACACAGTAGTGAATATAAATTTAGTTAACTCATGAATGGATAGAGTTGCATCTAGGAGGTCAGGTAGACTAGAACATAGGATGCCCAAAGACTGATCAAAGAAGTTTTCAGATTAGACAGGTTCATAGTAAACCTATGAAAACTATGTTTGGAAAGAGTTATTGGCAGGGGCCAATAGGTTCGTAGTGATCCCATGAAAACTATATTCAGATAAATTTATTGACAGAGATCAATAGGTTCATAGTCAATCCATGAAAAATATGATATGAAAGAAGTTATTGGAGATAACAATAGGTACAGGGAGAACCCATGGAATAATTGGATAAAGTTATTGGCAGGGGCCAATAGGTTCTTAGTGATCCCATGAAAACTATGAAACTAGACAGATTGTCCATAAGAGTTTAGAAAGGTTATTAGTCAGCCCATGAAAACTAATAGGTTAATAGTAACCCTAGAAATTATAACTGAGATAGATAGTCAAATGAATGGGGATGGGAAACCTTGAATATTTTGCATGTTTGCATATCATCATGATATTTTAAATTATTATGTTTTTAACCATTGTGGATGCAGGTGCATAGTATATGATTATTATAAATTTTTCGGCAAGATACTAGTGAGGGGAAAACATGTTCCCCTAAGAGGTATGGTCTCACTAGATATCTATATGGTTCGAGATGGTAGGTTATCATTCATACTAGGCTTTTTGTCTGACTCAAATTTTATGTTTTTCCCTTAAACCCTCAGGTGCTCAATTAATTTTTAGTAATTTGAGAGTTAAGGTTTTCAGGTTCTCCTTTAGATGAATAAGCTTCCAAAGACATGCAGGAGGCAAGCTAGCTAATAGGAGTTCTTTTTGTTTGATTCCGCTTTGTTTTTATTGTAATGGCAAAGTTGTTTAATTGCCTATGTTTAGACTCTGATCATTCGAGGGGCATCATCATATGTCGCTCTTAGCGTATTCTGTAATAATTATATTTTCTCTGAGCGTGGTTCTTGAATTTTGGATTATGTAATGAATTTGAAATGTGATTTGAAGTGGAATGAGAAATTTGTTTTAAGTTGAGTTTAAAAAATTTCATATCCTTTCATTTATGTTATATCAATGTATCTAACATTACCGCATTTGGTCACCGAGAATTAATAACTATGGATGACTGCAGCACCCGTAGCCTTTACTTTTGGGCCTCCAAATGGGGGATGTTACAAGTTGGTATCAGAGCATAGTTTTATGAAAAACTTAAAAGATTTTCCAAACATAATCCAACGTATCAGAAAATAAGATCAGGGTTTGGGTTAATGCTAATAGTAACTTACTTGTATTTTTTATGTATATATTTATAAGTACGTACTCCCCTCTCTTAGACCGTTCTTTTATATCTTGCTAAGGCTCTATGCAGATATGCGAGAAAGGAAGATATGGAAGCAGGAAATGGAAGAGGAAATCTAGGTGGAGGAAGCTCCACAACCAATGGAAATACTCGACCTAATAGGAGAAACCAGGGTCGACAAGAAAATGCTAATCCAAATGCAAATGCCAACGTAGGTGCTGGAAATCCGCTAGTAGATATGGGATTGATGTATGTAACAACCCGCATATTTTACAAATTTAATATTTAAATATAAAATCGTTAATCGGATTAAAGTTCGAAAAACTACTTTTTGCAAATGGTCGAATTGGGACTCGAGACCACTTCCATTGAGTCCAAAATGGCGTTTGCGACTCTTTTAAGTATAAACATTGATATATTTGGAGTAAGTCGAATTTTGACATTTTCTTTTTAGGCTTTTGGGTTTGAGCTCAGCCCATTAACCTTCTTATTACCCAAACTCAGTCCTCCCCTCTCCACTCATTCATTTCTTTTTCTCAAGCTCAAAACTAAAAATGGGGAGAGGAATGAGAAATTAGAAACTCCAAGCCCTAGTTTTCATTTGCAAATCCAAGTTTAGCTCCAAATTCAAAGAGAAGCATTGGTAAGCATTACCTCCTTCTTCTCCAACTCATTCTCTCTTTGATTTCAGAAAATTCCTAAACCTAATTTGGGAAGTGTTTCTCTTTTAAGCTTAGATTCAAGCTTCTTGTGTTGAGATTGAAGTGTGGTTGATCTTCCCTTGTCTTCAAGCTTCTCATTCATTGTTTTTTGGTTCAAAGGTGAGATTTTTATCTCACATCTATGTCTATTTCTATCATTAATGTTAGGTATGAATTCCTAACACATATTCATGTTCAATTGCTTTTGGTTTGAATTGATTTGGTGAACATTTTGATTTTTGGTGTTTTGAAGTCAAAACTTTGAAAATCCTTGTTTTGATTCGTGAACATGTTTTCGGTGGCGTATCGAAGAGCCCATAGGGCTGGGTTGTCGATTGGCATAAACCCTTAGCGCCATTGCTCGTCCGGTTGCAATTTGGAAGAGTTTGCTCTTCACTTAGATAGGCTTGGAAGTGCTGGAAACAGGTTCCGGTCGACCGGAACTCTAGTCCAGCCGACCGACCTGCTACCAGAACACATCTCTGGCTCTGGTCCAGTCGACTGGCATACTGAGTCCGGTCGACTGACCAGCATCCCGAGGATTTTTCCTGTCTGAGTTCGGTCGACCGAACTCAGTGGGCCAGTCGACCGACCTGCTCCTATTTTGCCTATTATGTATATTTTTGCCTATTTTGCTTGATTTCCAAATTTTATCGATTCGTGTTGATTCCCATTTGTTGTTATCATCTATTATTGACGTTGATGACTTCTTTTTCGGGACTTTTGAGAATATCTATTTTGATGGATTCGGTATCGATTTCTTTGGATTTTATTCACGTCTTCGAACGTGGATTTTGGTGATTGATTGTTTCTACAACCATTTATGTGATTTGTCACTTTAAAATATAAAAGTTTTCTATACTAGTAGTGAATATTCAAACTCTTTTACAAAGATGATTTCAACTCTATTTTAAATATAAAAGCTTGTTATCAAAACCGTTTTCTAATCTATTAGTATACACAAACCTTTACCTCATTCGTATGAGAAAATATAATTAAACGGCTTAGCAAAATAAGTGGTATGAAACGCTTGCGTTTACTTCGTCGGTTAATTTTTGGACTTGTTCGATTGAAAATCTTGTGATAATTTTCGAATGGAAATCTACAATTTGTTCGTAAATATTTAAGTTAAGCTAGTGGTTATGGGACATGAAGCTAAACTCGTATATTTACTGGCTTAGTGTAATTCACACTTTTTATTGATCGATGATGATCATTTTGTGATTTAGACTAGCGATGTGCGATGTCTATTTGTCTGCAAGAAAGACTAAACCATGTTTCTGTGGAACTTCAGTTTAATTTGGCGGGGTAGCGACCCGTGGTCTTTGGACCGTTTGTGGAGCTTCGGCTCAATATTTATGGTTAGCGACCATGGAATAGCGTTCCGTTTGTGATACACGTGTTGGTGAGTTTTCATGCTCCCGTTTGTGATAGGCCTCCCCCTTTTGTGATTTCTGGATTTCTATTTGATGATTTCTAGAATTTGTGTTTCGCCTCTTTATGTGATTGGCAATTATATGTTTGTCAATATTTGTGGTATGGTGAATAAAATAAAGAATATGACATTCTTTTTGGTATTTTGAGATTCTTGAGATATTGTATGATCTTGTTGTTGTTTTATATCATATTTGTTCTAGTATGACATTATCGTTATCGTACGTGCTTATTATATCTCTGCTTATATCTCATTCCTTTATCTGATATTTATAGCTAGACTGATCTGTTTATTATTTTCTTATTAAATAATACTCGGGTCAGACCGAGATGTTACAGGTGCTTCTGCTTGACTCCTTATCTGGGATCATCTTCTGATTTTTGCCTAACTACATTACACTTGTAGTTTTTGTTGTTATACATTTGAGATATATACTCCTTGATGTATACTCATTCTTTTGTCTAGCACTTGTAACTATTCTTTTGTGTTATTGTGGATCTTATTTGACCACTACTCTGATGTACACTTTTATGTGTTATATTCATATCTGTTTCCGCCTTTGTGATATGAACGTCTGTGACTGATTTGTGTTATGTTTATTTCTATATTTGTTTCCGATGGCCTCATAGCCACTGTGTGGTAGCTTTGAGTTTGTATCGGTATGTCGGATTTCCTCTTGAAATGAAATGCATGTTATACTATCTGACATATCGGTGCTCGCACAAGGCAATTGCACAGATGGTCGCTCCTTAACAGCCTTATTCTTCGTGCTAGTCGACAGCATTACCCAGTATGCTCTTGTCTAGCATGACCATAGAGGTGGGGCGTCACAGCATGGTTAGTTCTTCATCAATTTGATGCAAGATGGAGCAGCTACAGGTATAGCTAGGGGTAATGTTGGGAATGTTGGAGGAGATAATCTTGTGGCTAGGTTGACCCTGTAGTGAATATAGATTGAGTTAACTCCTGAATGGATAGAGATGCATCCAGGAGGTCAGGTAGACCAGAACATAGATTGCCCAAAGACTGATCAAAGAAGTTGTCAGATTAGACGGGTTCATAGTAAACCCATGAAAACTATGTTTGGAAAGAGTTATTAGCAGGGGCCAATAGGTTTGTGGTGATCCTATGAAAACTATATCTGAATAAAGTTATTGACAGAGATCAATAGGTTCATACTCAACCCATGAAAACTATGATATGAAAGAAGTTATGGGAGATACCAATAGGTTCAGGGAGAAACCATGAAATAATTGGATGAAGTTATTGGCAGGGGCCAATAGGTTCTTAGTGATCCTATGAAAACTATGAAACCGGACATATTGCTTTAAGAGTTTAGAAAGGTTATTAGTTAGCCCATGAAAACTAATAAGTTAATAGTGACCCTAGAAATTATAACTGAGACACATAGTCAAATGAATGGGGATGGAAAATTCAGAATATTTTGCATGTTTGCGTATCATCATGATATTTTGAATTATTATGTTTTCAACCATTATGGATGCAGGTGCACCGTATATGGTTATTTATAATTTTTGGGCATGATACTAGTGAGGGGAAAACCCGTTCCGCTAAGCGGCGTGGTCTCACTAGATATCTATATGGTCCGAGATGGTAGGTTATTATTCATATCAGGCTTTTTGTCTGACTCGAACCCCTTAAACTCTTGGGCGCTCAATTAATTTTGAGTAGTTTGAGAGTTAAGGTTTTCAGGTTCTTCTTTAGAAGAATAAGCTTCTGGCGACATGTAGGAGGCAAGCTAGCCAATAGGAGTTCTTTTTGTTTGATTCCGCCGTGCTTTGATTATAATGGCAAAGTTGTTTAATTGCTTATCTTTAGACTCTGATTATCCAAGGGGGCATCATCAATGTCGCTCTTGGCATATTCTATATTAATTATATTTTATCTGAACGTGGTTCTTGAATTTAGGATTATGTAATGAATTTGAAATGTGATTTGAAGTGGAATGAGAAATTTGTTAGCTGAGTTTTTTTCCTATCCATGTGTTTCTGTTATATTAATGTATCTAACATTATCGCATTTGGTCACCGAGAATTAATAACTATGAATGACTGCAGCATCCGTAGCCATTAGTTTTGGGCCTCCAAATGGGGGATGTTACACACTAGTTACCATCAACTCCTACCGACCAACATATCGAAAGAATCTTTACATATGGAGTTGATATATCACTTTGTGGGTTTGCTTAACCCCAGGTCATGCAGCCTATTCCGTCTTTAGTCATTTCCGATGTCGAGGTCACATTTAGCATCTGTCACACAAGTCTTCATCATTCGAACAAAATATGAGTCACTCCATGGGTTCCTAGCATAAGTCGTCTGACAAAATGCTAATGCTGACTTATCCCTTGTACTTAACCATAGGATTGATAGTTCAACTCTATAGCATTAGTTTGAAATGTTAACGCTGACCACTCCCTTGGACATAACCTTGGGATAGATAGTTCAATTCTATAACATTCCACTTCACAACCACTTTCAAAACAAAGAACTCGTATAGTTGTATATTAGTTTTGAAGTGGTATTCGGTAAGTAAAACACTTACCGAACTCGGTCTCTTAAGAACTAAATCGATAAATTTTCGGTTGACTCAATTTCATTTCTTTAAGAAGTAAACGAACGATATAAAGGAGTCATCTCTGGAGGATCTTGTATATGTACATTCTTAAAGCAAGAGACGATTCATACGAGTGAGTCCTCCTCGGGGGATCTCAAACTGTACCAATATGTGATACTTACATGTACTTCCAAAGTTAATTGGTCACTTTCAATAGTTGATAACGACTATCAAGTACAAATAGATGATCATATAAGGAAACCAAGTCTCATATACTTATCACGTTTTCGACTTCCTCAATTTATACCATCCCTCGGTCGAGAGTGAAGCAGGTAGGTTAGAGCACTGTTGCTTTTAAACACCACTCGAACATCAGTCTTAACTCTCACGGATAGAATAAATCTTCTTTGTCGGCTTTTAGCGCTAAGTATATGATTAAATACTTTCCATAAACAAGCAAACACATAAAGCATAATCAAGTGACACAAAGCACGATTAAGTCACACAAGCGGCTTCTAATCCGTTTTTATTTAATTAATTCGTTTTTTTATTAATTAAAATTTCTTTGTAAATACTTGTATATATATATTTAAAACACATTTACAAAAGATATATATACATGTGTACTACTTGTTGGTGAAAATTTTTGTCTTCACCACACTCGACTAGATCGTGAGACAATCTTGTGATTTATCATCCTCATGATGAGGAATCAGCGAATTTAAGATCTAGTTAAATTAGCCTTTAGGAAGCGACTGTGTTGCTGAATTCTTACACAGCCGAGTAGCCGCACTTCAACTGTTTGTTGAAATGGATTAATGAATTATGATGCGGTTGAAAGTAAACAGCAAAAATATAAAAGAACATAAAGATTTTTACGTGGTTTGGATTATTGATAACCCTACACCATGGGATAATCTACTTTCTTTTATTATTTTTTGTACAAGAGATTTCAATGGCCTTGAGGCATACAATATTTTGCACTTTTTTCCTATTTAGGAAGATGAAGAAGTTGAAAAAGAAGATCCACTTCTTTGTCCTTATGCCTTTCCTTTTATTGCATAAAAAGTGCATTGTTGATGGTGGTAATCGTCTTCCACATTTTCCTTCAATCTCTGCCCTTGAATTTTACCATATGTCATTTATCCATGATGCTCGTTCTTTGTACCTAGATTAATGACGTGTTTTAGGCGAGAAACCCAAATATTGGCGGGAGATTGGAATATTGAAGCGGTATGCTTGAAATAGTGGGTGGGAATCTTAGGTCTGCATAGGTTGGCATGCTCTCGCTTGAAATAGCAAGCTGCTCTAAGAGGAACGATAAGATACCTTCCTAGGGCCTTGTTATGTTGTTGACGTATAAGAAAGGGTGCGATAGTGAAGGTCGTCTGGCTTTCATACCTCACTGCCCTATGGATGCTCTTACTTTCTTTGCTTAATTTGTCACCATGTCAGGTCGGAATGGGGGAACTCTTCCTATTTAGTGTTATATGTTGGTTAGACAAGTTTGTGACTTTTGTGTTATTTGAATTGTTTCCTTGGATGTTGCTGACAAAAGTTTGAGAGAAAGTGAACTTCACATTTGTCATTTTCCTGTAAGGTCGAGTTTGTGTTGAAACATAGTTTGGGTGATTCCGTATATAGCTCCTGTAGAGTGCTTTCGGCTCTGTATGGCATTGTCTTGATTGCCCCCAGTATATGCTTGTACACACTTATTCTGATAGGTGTTTGACAAAATATGAATATAGTTAACTCAGAACCTCGC
Organism: Allium fistulosum; assembly: GCA_030737815.1. NCBI lineage: Eukaryota > Viridiplantae > Streptophyta > Magnoliopsida > Asparagales > Amaryllidaceae > Allium > Allium fistulosum. The sequence goes on from CM060902.1 coordinate 1,103,997,893, forward strand.
GTGCTAGCCTCTTGTGCCTTAGTTTTGTATTCTAGTTTGGCTCTGCTTCCGAATGCAGTCAATGCGTTCTGCTCTGTCTTTTTGATGCACACCGCGTCTGTTTTATTTGGCTTTGATCTTATTGAAGAAGGTTTGGGTTTGTTTAGAAGCTGTGACCTTAAGACTGCTCTATGCTCAGTTCTGCTGTCGTGGGGATGGTTTCTCTTTCTTTAATTATTTATCTTATTTCTTTTTTTTGTCGTTCGTGGTAAGAACGGGTGTAACACTTGCCTCCAAGTCTGCGACGACTGTAGGTCGGGGTAGACTTGTCATCTTATGCACCCGGTTTGTATCCCACTTAGTCCTGTCTAATCTATTTTTTGGTGCTACGAATAAGTCTTTTCAACTACAAATGGATTTAATGCTCTAGTACGCGTGTCAGTGTCTTGTTGGACCATCTTGTAACAGTTGTTCGATTTGCCTTTTTGTCTTTCTATGAAGATTTTCACCAGTTATTTATACTTATTATTTTCTGCAGCAAATCTATGTTTTACCTAATAATTGATCATTTCAATCGTGCGGTTGCAATTCAAAATCAAGTGTATATTCTTCTTTCTTCATCTTCCCTAATTTTTCCTTCATCTTCTTATTTGCAAAGAGTTGGGTTAATTTTCAAATTTTGGGGTAATTTTGTAGGTTAAGAATAGGATAAGCTGCATTAACTCTCGCTCGATCTTTCTTTGAAATAGTATCTAGGTTTTTTAACATGGATCCCTCCACTTCTTCTTCTTTGGTTCCTCCTTCTGAAACCACTCATCTAGAGAATGTTATTAGGATCCTTAAGCAATTCAGATTCTATGGGTATGCAGCTAGGATTCTCGAATCTCATCTGCAAATGGATACTCTGTCGGAGGGTTACATCACCATTACTCCTGAGCATATTCGATGCGGGTTGTTTCTTCCTATGCATCGGGTAACCCGTGAATGGCTTGCAACTTTAGGTATTGCTCCAATTCTACTTTCCCTCAATTCTTACACCTTCGCTTTGACAACTTTCATCCTTTATGTGATACTGGTATTAACGTGACTAGCGAGGAACTCCGACTCCTTTTTGAGGTTAAAAGAAGTCTTGGAAAAGAGAATAAGGGCTTCTTTTATATTCAGGCTAAAATTTTGTTTCTTTCGGGCGCCCCTAGCAGAACTGAACTCTGGCTCACATTCTATTTCTTTATTATGAATTACAATGGATTCCCTTCCTTTTCCTAAGATTATTCTGTTCATACTATCTCTTTAGATGCGAATGCGTGGTTGTACGAGTTCCATAGGTGTCAGCTTAAGGGTTTGCCAGTTGATGTTAGGAAAATACCAAATTTGTTTGTTGAGTCAAAGCTGAGAGATTATTGATTGCTACGTCCAAACCATACATTTTCTAGGAGCAGATTTAAGCTCGCTCCTCAGATACCTACAATTAGGGGTATAAGCAGTTGGTAACCGATGTTGAGAATTACCACCTGTGGTTTTATTTTTTGCTATCTTTCTTTTTGTAGGTAACATGGATAAAAATATTGTTGCTAAACTTCACAAGTCTATGGAGGCAAAGGAGAAGAAGAAAGCTGCTTTGAAGAGGCCGCTTGAAGGGTTTGATGATCCTTTTATTCCTTTCAAAAAATCTAACACTTCAGAAAGTACCCCACATTTGCCTGATAAGGGTGTTCTTGCCGCTCAGGTTCTCGTATCTTTAGGATTGATTGGTTCTTCTTCATAGGGAGAATCTATTCCTGATGCCGGTTTTTTGCTGCATCTGAAGTTACCAACTCTATTTTGATGGAGAAGGTTGGGAGATCAGTACAAGTTCTCTCGTTCTTCCTCCTTTAGCTTTTGAGATGCCCCCCGTTGCTATTTTTCAGAATTCAAGAAGCTTTGTCTTATATGAGTGATCATGCTCTCTCCTTCTTTTCTTTTTCACTTTGTGTTAGCTTGTTACTTATGTTGTTTTATGTTTTTCATTCTTGTAGTCTGCGGCCTTGATGATGAAGGCACACGAATCAAGGAATGTGCAAGCCCTGCTTTCGAGTCGGGTTACCAAGCTTGAGCGATCTTACTTCAGCCAATGCTGAACTGGCTGCTGCTAAGGTTAAGGCAGAGGAGGAGGCCAGAATGCTTTGAGAGTAGGTTGAGAAGGCTGAGAGGGAGGCTAAGGCCATTGAAGGAGCTCGAGCTGTGAAGGAGCATGAACTGGAGGAAAGGAATGAAGATCTAACCAGAGTTAAAAAGGGGCTGGAGAAATCTGAGAAGGATCTCGACATTATCACTTCGAAAGTCACCTATGGTTTCTATGCTGCGGCCAGACGTCAATATAGGGTGGAGGTTAGGCCTGACTTTGTGGATAATGAATCTGTGGCGGACTCAATTTTTGTATTCAGCCAGAATAAGTGGAAGGTGGAGGAGGCTGAGGAAGAGGATGTTGATCCTGGGTGTTCTGAGCATGACTCTTAGGGAAAAAGGGGAGCAATTATGGTGGATCAAGGAAACCCGTAGCCTGAAGAGCAAGACCAATTTGCCAAAAAGTTAGCTCCGCTTCTTGATAGATTTAGATGTGTAAATACAGATAACCTTTTGTTTTTTGTATTTAAAGTTATGAAGTTCACTTTGATGGTTTGTAATATGACATGATATTTTGTTATGTTTTAAATGATTGTGTTTTCCTTTATTGTTTTGTTCAGTATTCTGGGGAGAATATGTTTGCAAAACTGTTAAGGGAGACTAAGGCTAGACTCGAGAAAAACACATTAGATCTCTAAGGTTAAGTTTAGCAACCCTGGCTAAACATGAAAAGGAATTAGACCAGACTCGTGCAAATCTTAAGAATGAGATCGTGGAGTTATTTTCCCGAATAGATCAAGTGGTTCGAGAAAGGGAGGCCCTTGTGATTTTGTTTTGCTCCAATGGCATCACGCATTAGATAGCGGTACTTTTCCACCTAATAGCCCTGATCTACAGTGGTTTAAGCTTAAATTTAGAACTTTGATTGATGACTAGCCTTCTCATATCTTTGCAAAGTTATGTAAGGTGGCTAAGTAGGTATAATGTAACAAATGTTGTGATTTTGTGGCTTGTCTGCCATTAAGTGATTAAATTTATTTCAGTAATGGTATGAATTGATTTCCTTCAGACTATGTTCTATACTAATTGTATATCTTGCTAGGATGCCTCTGCCTCCACTATTATTCCAACCCAGAAGGTCTTTGATGTGGTTGAGGCGAATAACGTTCCTGAAGATGACGTTGCTCAACTTAGATATGATGCCGGGAGGCTTGAGACAGAGTTAAAGTTCAATCACGAAGAACTTGCAAAGGCCCAGATTGTGCTCCAGCGCCAGTAAGAGTGCAATTGGAAATTGTGATTCTGGTCTGGAGATGCTACATCTAAACTAGAAGGAATAGAAAGGACCGTACAAGTAGGTGAAGAACTTTATGGTATAGTATACAAGGAAGAAATTGCAGAATTTAAAAAGAAAGTGGAGGATATATCTGCTGAATCGCCAGACTAATTGGCGAGTTGGAGATTGCCAAATACAAAAGGTTGATCGAGGTGTCTTAATCAGATATCGCCTATGTTCCTTTGATAAGTTTTGAGTCCTTTTTTCTTCGCGGTGACGGATGAAAGGTTATTTCTAGGAGATCATTTGGTGATTACTTAGGTGAGAGTAAGGAGATGAGGGCTCAATTAATAAAGATATTAAACGATACTAGAAGAAGGGTGGCATTAGAAGTGTACAAACTTGAGGGTGCATTGCTTTCCTATGGAGATAGGGTCATTTTTTTAATCGAATAAGCTTAAGCAAGGGAAGGCTAGGAGTAAGAAGGTTGAAGCATTTTTGCAACGTTCCTGCGATGTTTTGGAATTTTTTTGTCCTTCATCGGATCAAAGTTTTCTAAGTAATAGAGAGGATTTCGAAATGACAGCTGGCTTGGATGAGGACCCCTGGGCAGGAGCTCGTTATGGCCCCAGCCAGCCTGTCGCTTAAACATAGTGTTTATTATCTTGAATTTAGTATTAGGAAATTATCCTTGTAACATTAAACTTGACTTAAGGTGGGGAGGACACTTTTTTCGTAATCTGATTCTGTTTCATCTTGAGATGCAGACGCTTTTTTGTTAATATTTATGTACAGAAACCTATGAGTCTTTTAGTAACTCTACATTGTCTATTTATATTATTGTTTGATTGTAGTCTTATTCAACTTATCTTTGGTTAATCTGCCTGTTTTACTTAGGATTCAGAGGTGGATGTTCTACAAAAGAAATTGGCCTCTGCTCAGCTCAGAATATTAGAGTTAGAGGATTTATTGAAGAATGCAGAGAGTATTTATGGAGCTGTATATAGAGATGAAATTATCAAACTGAAGAAAAGGATTATAGAGATGGATAAAGAGGTGGCATTGCGTATGAGTACAGAGGAGAATTTCCTTACGATTCCAGCCTCATATGTATCTCTTGGATCAGACGCGACCCCAAAGTTTTCGCCTAGGGCTGACCCTGCCGAGATTCTTAAGTGGAAGAGTGATGTGATGGATTATTATGAGACCAAGATTAAAGAGTTAGAAAATTATTCCAAGGGACAGTTAGGGACGCTAGATACCCATGTTTCCCTATTCTTGTCTACTGAGGATGAATTCTTTGATCACTTCTCTAGGGATACTGAGAAGTCAAAAGAGCAACTCTTACGTGAAATTGATAGGCTTAGAAAAATGGCTATGAGGCGAATAAATGCCATATAAAACAAGATATATAGTCTGGAGTGTGAGGCCCAATTGGACTCTATTACGATTTCCCAAGGTGGGATGGACATGGCATCCCTTTTAGACGAACTTCATAAAAAGAGGATAAAGACCAGAATAGCATAAATTGGTCGACAAAGTACCATTGACAGTTTTAAATGTTTCTGGCCTAGACTTGACTTGTCCTTTATGTACAATCGGGCTGACTATGAATACAAATCTATAGATTATGGAAACGTTTGGGACAGTGCCAATTATGATCCACGCGTGGCATATCACAGATCAGCTTGTAGCCGGGTCTCTCTTTCTCGACCACCAGTAGTGATTACAGAGCTGAAGAACTAATTTTTGTCTCATCTCACCATGACGTATTTTTGCAGATCGAAATGATGTGGTGTGGTCATACTTCGATTAAAGTTGTAATTTAACTTTTGTAAAAGTAGTGTTTTCTTTATAATATGACTTGAGTGGTAATTTTTTGTAAACTACGCATAAGTGTAAAAGAAGTAATATTATTGTAAGATCCATAGCTAAGTATTGACAACTCAATTTTCTAATGTATGCTTGGCGATACTTGAGTAGTGTTCAGGCTTGTACCTGATTGACAGTATGTTCTCTGCGGTGTACTTGTTTGCATTCGCCTAGGATATGTTTTAGGGAGTAGTGTATGTGTCTATGATCATAACTTGATAGGTCACGGCTACCCGGTATTTGCAGATGCGATTTGATCCTTTGCTGAGTTAGTTGTAGGTTGGGCACGAGTGGTTCCCAGTTATGATGATGTGCACGTCAAGGTCTACTCCTTCTTCCAGGAACGAAGTGTCTATAGTTGGATGTTGGGATTATATGTCCCCCTTGTTTTGACCTGCCCCCTGTTCTAGGGCCGAAAATGTCCTTGGCCACGTGTGTGGCCGAATATCAGATCTACCCATGTCCTGGGGTGAAACGTCTGTTTTGACCTATCTCGATTTTTTGGGGCGAAAATGTCCTTAGCCACATGCATGGCCATATATCAAACCTACCCCTGTCCTAGGGTGAAATATCTGTTTTGACCTACCCTAAGTTCTGGGGTGAAAATGTCCTTAGCCACGTGCGTGACCGAATATTAGAACTACCTCTGTCCCGGGTTGAAACGTCTGTGTTGACCTACCTCGGGTTCTGAGGCGAAAATGTCCTTGGATGCGAGCTTGGTACAACCTACCCCTTATTCTGGGGGAAAATGTCATTGTATGCTGAGTTGAATTCTTCCCTAACGTCACCGTTCTCATTGCAGAGATTGTCGCTATTATTCTTAGGTGAAATCATACCTTTAGAGCAATGGCAGTGGGCCAGGAAGAGTGAATCGTTATGCTCTAGGCATAGTCATTCCCATTGTGGGAGTAGGTTTGACTGAGAAGTCAGGTCGTGATACAACCTACCATCGCATGCGCATGGTTTGTTGAACTGGTTCGGGCAATCTAATATCCGTACGTCTAGTGTGGTATGTTGAAATAATTGACATAAATTTTTTTTATACTAATTCATACAGTCTAATATCCATACGACCAGTCTTTATGATTTTTCATCATTGAAAAGTTCATACCAGAGCAGGGAAATTTGTCATCCTGTCCAGTGAAATATTTTGGCTGAAGAGTTGGACCTGAGTTGACACAGATCCAAGTGTGTAGGGTCGGTATCACCATTCTCAGTGTGGAGAGTGCCATTTTGGCCTACTAATCTAATGTTTTGCTGAGTTGGTAACTACTGGCGTTGAACTGTGAAGGTGAAAATCTTTCCTTTTACAGTACTTTTTTATATTGGTTCGGGTTGTCTGATATCCCTACGTTCAGCTTATACATTGTTTTTTTTTGCAAAGCTATCTGCTCTGGTTGGAGGTGAAGATCCTATAGTTGGATCTTTTAGCCTTTGGGGATGAGCAGATGTTTCCATCGACCTGATTACAGCAACCTTCTTTCAGATCCCCTCATTCCTTCATTGGAGCCGCCCTCAAATACCAACACATCTCCAATTTTTAGGTAGCCACCGGATGGTAATGAAGGAGGGCTGGAAGAGGAAGGGGCGGTGATTAAAGGTAATGGAACACTTAAGTGCCCCGGGGTCCTCCTGCCACTAGGGTTATTCTTTCCGCGTCGTCGAAAGTTAATTGAGTCAGTCTATCAAATAGTGGTTACTGATCTCACCATTCTCACTTCTGAGAGTGCCACGGCTGTTTATCTACTGCATGAAACACACAACAAACAAGCAAGGGCAGTGAGCCATGGGTGATAGAAACATGGAAGGTAAAATAGGGGAGGCTGAAACCTGTTGGAGATCGATAAGTGGAGGAATGGAATAATGGAGGACTAGAGGACTGGAGGACCGAAGGTACAGAGGGACGAAGGGATGGAAGTACGAAGGGATGGAGGTTCAGGCCCTCCTTCTAACGCCAAAAATATTGGTGAAATTTTTTGTCTTCACCACACTCGATTGGATCATGAGACAAGCTTTTTTAAAACTATTTAATACACACCTATAGTTTTATTGAATACTTATATTTATATATTTTACAATACACACACACACACACAATATATAGAATTAAGTATAATAACTAAAATGAATTATATATATGTAATATATATGGATTTAAAATATAAATGTGTGTGTGTATAATTTATTTTCAAAAACTATAATTTGTATATGATAATAAAATAAATATACATATATTTTATAAAGTTGATTATGTGTTTTAAAATCAATCTTTGTGAAAAAATCAATTTTTAATATTATTTGGAAACAATTTTTAATTATTAGCCATGACCTATATGTTATTATGTACATATTCAATTTCTTTTATAAATATATATATACTTATATAGTTCATTATCAACTGTAGACAATACATCAGTGTGTAGATTCGTGGTATCAATTTCTAACCAAGCTAGCATATGATATGAATGAGCATATTAGACACTATAGATAAGTAATATTACCTTTCACCAAAGCCTAATTGTTCGCACCTTGAAACGAAGAATCTAACTGACTGAATTGAATCACATATCGGGAAGTTGCTAGCTTCCCGAGCACAGCTACCACCGACAATCGAATCGGCTTTAATTTAATGTTAAAAATGCTTGAAAAGGTGGAGGGGTAAGGTAGAATTTTTGACCAGCAAAAGAAATGAAGAGGAGGCTCAAAATCCAAAAAGAAAATGGAGGTTCAGAGATGCTTAAATAGAGGAGATACTAAGGAGAAAAATGTGGACTCGGATCCCCATTTCTCTCTTACCTTTTCTCCTCCTTATTATTTCAAATCCAACCCATCCTTAGCAATCATTAATGTAACGACCCGGAATTTCACTGCTTTGATTTGTGAATATTTAACTAATTTTAAATATTCAATATATATATATATGTGTGTGTGTGTGATTTATAATGAAAATAAAACTCTTTTAAATAATAAATAATATTGGTGAATTATTTTTCAAATTTGGTTTACAAAAATAATTAGTTTGAATAAAAATTGAAAATGTGACCAGAATTCGTTTTTCGAATTTTCGACTTTTCGTCAGCTAAAAGTTATCGAAAACGTTGTGAACTCTTTAGCATAAGTATACACATTTGTAAATAAGTTAGAATATAGGTATATGTGTGTATTAGTGTATGTATATATATGTATGTACACCTAAGTATACTAAATTTAAAATAAAATAAAAAAAGAGTATAGGTCACATCATTAGGGGACATAAGTACCATTAGGTACCATAACATGTTTAAACATGTTTTCCTTAACATGAAAGGGAGGGGGGGATTTGTGGGCTGAAACAGTGAGGTTAAAATGAAGTGGTGATGTGGCATGCATGTAGTGGAGGGTATAGGTGCAAGGGTAAAATGGTAATTCACCTTATACATTTCATATAAAACTAAATTTCCTAATTTTATTTTCAATATTCTCATCTCCTTTTCCTTTTGTGAATTTCCAAGCTTTGAGCATTCTTCCATGGCTTCCTAAACATATTTTCCTAGTTTTAAAATCCATGTATTTCCACTTAAACCTCTTCCATAACTTGTTAAAACACTTCTACATTCAATACCCCACTTCCTCCATTTTTACTCATACTTCATTCGGCCATAACTTCCTCTAGACTACTCCAAATCAAGATTTTATTTTTTTCAAACCATGTATAATCCTAGTGGCTACAACTTTCAATTGAACCACACTCAAGTTTCGAATATTTTTGGGTCAAAAATACATTTTTTCTGACTCATTTCGAACCTATATTTTCAAGCCCAAAAATTGCACTCCTTTTTGACCATATCTCCCTCAAAAAAAATCTAAATTGAGTGATTATTTTTTTGAAATGATAGAGAAAATAATTTCCAAAAACTTTTAATTTTACCACTTTTCAAAATTCCGAGATTAACATGGCAAAAAGTCGAGGGGAAGATGACCCATTTTCAAGTTGCTTTTTATGGTTTTCCAAGCTTTGCAAGTTTTAAAGTATTTCAAGTTTTGAAAAGAGTTTTGCAAAATTTTGGTGAGTAAACTTCTAAATTTTTGGAAAAGCTTTTACCTTTGCATCTATTGACTATTGGGTTATAAAATAAGTTGATTGTTTGGTTAGATTATTATATGGTTTGGATGCATATATATGTTGCTTATATATGTGAACGCATGTGATTAAGTTAGCATGTGCTTGAATGTGAAGTCTAGGTTTTTGTGAATGATGTAAAAGTGTGATCTTGTTTGTTGGGTTTTTGGTATTAATAAGTTGTTATGGACTTAATTATGTGATTGTTGTATGAAGAAAAGTTAACAAAGTTAACAACTAGATTTGGTTATCGATGAAGAATCCTTTGTGAAGAGTACGAGTTTTAGTTTGTAATTAAAATCGATTTTAAAGTTAGAAACTTGGTTTCAGATTATTTATTTTGTGTTTTGAAAAGTTATTAAGCTTTTAAAGGGTTAAGTTTTCAAAGGGGGGAGCCAAAACATTTTCAAGTTATGACATCCATAGCGATAGTCTCTATGGATGTAGTTCCGCTTAAAAATCCAATTTTTGCAAAGTTTAGTTCTTGTATTTAAAAGTGTTTTGAAAATGTTTTGTAAACTTAATAATGGTGTTTTAGAAAGTTAATTAAGGATATAATTATTAATTAATTAGTTTTGATAATTAATAATTAATTAAGTATTAAACAAGGTTTATTAATTATAATTAAGTGAAGATTAACTACTAATTAATTATCTTTTAAAAGTAAGATTAATTTTAATTCATTTTTGATTAAGCAAGATTTATTTTTAATTAATTATGAGTTAAGCATATGATTTATTTTTAATTAATTAAGTATAAGGTTAATTATTAATTAATTATTAGTCAAGTCAAGTGTTTAATTATTTTTAATTATAAATTAATTAAGGTTTAAATTTAAATAAATTATTTATTTAAAGTTTAATTTATTATTTATGGTTTAATTAAATATTATTTTATTTATTAATTATGATTAATTAATATTTTAATTATTAACGAAGATTTAAATAATTATTTCATAATTAATAAAGGATTGATTTGGGTTTAATTATTTATATAATGGTTAATTATTATTTAATAATTTATTTAAGGTTAATTATTTCTTAATTTATAATTGAATTAAGTTAAGAATTAATAAAGATTAACAATGATTTAATAAAGGGTTCAGCTTATAATTAAAAATTTTAAAATGGAGTTTAAAGTTTTTAATCCTTGTTTTCCAAGATTCAAATTGTTTTAAAGGTGCTTTTTTTCAAAGATGGTTTTGAACACAAGGGATTCAAGTGTCGATACCATTAAGGAACCATATAACTGTAAACGAGTTATGATGTAAATAGTTTAATTATGTGGACATGTGATAGCAAAATAAATCACCGTTCTGCTATAATGTAATTATTGTTTGTGTGGACATGTGTTAACAGAATTGTTATCCAGGTTTTTAACCCATCAGGATCCAAGAGAAGATGGAACGACCTGATGGAGTCAGAATGGCTCAGAACTCGACCAAAAGGGCTAAAGCAACAAGTTAAAGAGAGCCAAGTCATATAACAAAAGCAACGACTGAGTTTGACTGAACCAAGATAAGCATCTGTCCAGTCCAATCAGCCGCTAAATACAACTAGCAAGTAAATCATCATCAAAACAAAGCGATGTGCAACGTGACTACATAAACAACATTGATACAAGGCAATGAAAGCATTCCAGACATCAAAGTCCAGAAATAGTCTAAGTTCATGGATCACTGGTGATCCATACAACATCATTGGTCACTATGGCACGTAGGGAGCAAGGAAAGCTTAGAAGACAAAGTCCAAAATATGCTAAGTGTATGGATCGCTAACGATCCATACACTATGGATCGCCAGCAATCCATACGTAACTATGGAGTATGTGCGACCTAGCATAGTGAAGCAAAGGGAAAAGGAGCTAAGTGATTGGCTTGCATGCGAGCTAAATCTATGGATCGCCAACAATCCATGGTTTTGGCTCGAGTCGCGAGCTAAGCTTCGTTGCATCTTCATATGTCCATCTATAAGCAGTTGGCGAACAGGCCTGGCCCAGAAGCCCTCCGATCTCTATAAATACCATCCTATCTGCAACATAAATGGGACCTTCTCGGGACTGGTTGTTAAAGCTCTATTGGAAACTTTCTTCACTCTCCACCTCCCTCACAACAATCTCCAAAAGGATTCACTGTGATTCTCCGGTGGATTCCACCCTTGGGGATTCAATCTAGTTAAGGACAATCAAGAACCTTGTAATCAAACACTTCTTGTAACAACAATTAGTCTATAATAAAACTATAAAGTGGACGTAGGCTTCATTAACAGCCAAACCACTATAAAAAAACTCTTGTCTTCTTCCTTTTTCTGATCTTTTCTACATTTATTGTTTATATTATTGCTCTGTGAGAATATGACAGGTGCTTTCACACTTAAACTGGGGTGTTGATCCATTTTTTGGGTTATCATTTTGGTGCTTTCATTGAGAACAACTCAGGGTTCAGATCTAGCTATCTACTTTGGCTCCCATTGGTCCAGAAGTTAGATCCCCAATCTTTGCCTGAAAGATCAACCGCTTGAAATCAATGGCTCCGGAAGAAGGAGAACTGCCTCTATAAGGTCTATAGAGGCAGTGATAGCTGGAGAAGATGTTAATTCTCAACATACTGAAGTAAATGGTGCTAACTTAGGAAATCAGGCGCCAGCATCCTCCAGTTAGCACGAAGTCGTTACTAGGAATGAGCTGAATAAGATGGTTGACGAGATCAACCAAAAAATGGAAAGTAGCTAGAAGGCTCTGATGGATAATCTTAATGCTCTCTTAACCTTATAGTCAAACCCTACTCTAAGAACTATGCCTAAACCCACGACTTTTATAGAACAGGAAAATTCCTCTGTTTTCGGTCTAAACAGAAAAAACGGAAAACAGCTGCAAAAAAGAGTAACAACAGGAGGCATGGGACTCAACATGGAAGGAAATATGAGTACCCTGCTTGCTGCAAAACAACCAACTATGAACTTGAACCAGGGGGCAAAGACCCCGCAAGAAGATATAGCTATGGACCTCTCCGATTCAAAAGATGGAGAGCAAGACAACTAGTTAGAAGAGAATGTCAACGCATTCGATGAGGCTAGGAACGTTCAAACTGCTCCAATCAGGACGACCACAAGCCAACGGGATCCAGCGGGAGTGGCTCTCCCAATGATAGGAGAGCCTAGGCTTTAACCCACTCGCCAAGACCGTTTGCAAAGTCAAACACTTGGTGTAGTGACTGACTGCCGCCCCCAGGATTACCGGACATCAGAGGCATATATAGTAGACATGGTCAAACGATTCCATCCTACGATGGGACAAAGGACCCAAAATCCCATTTGTACAAGTACAGTTGGTACATGGATGAGGCTAACGCCTCTGAAGCTGTTCGGTGCAGGTATTTTTCCATCTTCTTGAAGGAATTGTGTCTATGTGGTTCACTAAACTTCCGCCAAGATCTATCTCTTCCTTTGACCAATTAGTAACAAGATTCCTTGATCAGTTCAGACTCCATACCGCGTAACCAACAGATGTCATGTCCCTATCCGAGTTGTTCCAGGGACGCAACGAATCGTTGAAATCCTTCATGAACAGGTTCAATACCACGGTGACAGAAGTATGCAACCCTAACGAAGACATGGTTTTTATGGCGTTAGTCTGTGCCATTCACCCGAAGACTGAATTCGGAAAGTGGACTAAGATGAAGAAACTTTCCACAAGGAAAGACTACAATCATAAAGCAAGTCAATACTTAAGATTGGAGGAAGCACAGGAGCTGGAAAGGAAGTCTATAATTGTGCAACCAATGAACGTCGGACAGAACGATGTTGCAATGTGTCAAAACGTGCAGGCTTCTGGAACTGCTGAAGGAGCCACAGGGAAAGATGGAAATCAAAAGAGAAAAAATTAGAACTCCAATAAAAGAAATGGTAATGGCAACAATAAAAGGATTAAAGGGTTCAGATTTGAAGACTATACCCCTCTAAACGACACTCCGGAAAATATCTATCTCGCAACGCAGGGGACTGAGGAATACAAAAAACTCCCTAAGAAGGAAGCAAATGAGCAGCAAAAATGCTCAGGGAAGTTCTGCCGCTTCCATGAGACTCATGGTCATAACACAAATGAATGCTGCCATCTGAAGAATCTCATTGAAGAATTGATCCGAGAAAACAAACTCCAGCAGTACGTGAGAAAATCACAAAACCCTGATCAACCCGCGGCTCTTCAGCCTTCTAGAGAACGAAGGAATCAAGCCGGAACTAGTGAAGAAGGGTCCAAGTGAACTGACCAAAGACTTATTATTCGAACAATAGGAGATGGAGAGGTATGCAAGTTCGTTGAAACATGCCCCAAAGGAATCATGCCTCGCAATAGGAGATGAAACTCCAGCCAAGCTGCAGAAAGTATTGAGTGATGACATAGTGTTCCGAAATTTGGACACTGAAGAGATCGAAACCCCGACTCCCGATCCAATGGTGGTAACAGTAGGAATCGGTCCCATAGTTGTTCGAGGAGTGCTGGTCGATAGTGGCAGCTATGTTAATATACTTTTCAAACGTACTTTTGATCAAATGAAGATCGACATGAAAAGCATGTCTGCATGCCAAATGAAGATCCAAGAGTTCACTAGCGAACCCAAGCAACCTGTGGGAACAATCGACCTACCAGTGGAACTTGGAGAGGGGGATCGAAGAGTCACCCTCATTCAGACTTTCGTAATCGTGGATGAAATGTCTGCATACAACGCCTTCTTGGGACGGCCCGCTCTAGCAGATTTCAGAATAGCCCTGGCCCAATGGTGTCTAACCATGAAGTTCCCTACTGCAAATGGAATCGAAGTGGTGAAAGGAGATCAGTACGCTGCCAGAGAATGTTACATTGCGGAGTTACGCGAATCCAGAAGAAGGGAAAAAGGGAAGGATGTGGGGAGAACTCTCCACATCCATGAACCTTTCGAATAGAAACTACAGAGCCGCCCCTGGCTTGGGGATTATAGCTGATTCGACAAGGCTTTGGACCCAAGAAAGAAGAGTTCAGGGGAGGAACAGGCAGCACCGGTAGAATTGACGGTGTCTGTCCCGGTCGATATGGATGACCCAACTAAAGTCTTGAAAATCGGATCGCAACTTGGAAACAAGATGCGGTTGGAACTTACCAAATTACTTCGGGCCAACTTGGATGTGTTTGCATGGACACATTCCGATATGTGTGGGGTGTCACCAAAAATTGCATGCCACGTGCTCAACATTGACCCCAAGTTCACACCAGTAAAGCAAAAGAGGCGCAGCCTAGGTCCTGAACGGTCCAAGGCGTTGAGGGAAGTGGTGGACAAGTTAATGTCCAACGGTTTTATCCGTGATGCAACTTATCCTGAGTGGGTACCTAACCCGGTCTTAGTCAAAAAATCCAATAAGAAGTGGCGAACCTGTATCGATTACTCGGACTTAAACAAAGCTTTCCCGAAAGACAGCTTCCCTCTCCCCAGAATAGACCAACTTATGGACGGAACGGCAGGACACAAGCTGCTATCATTCATGGACGCATACTCCGGGTACAACCAAATCCTGATGCATGAACCTGATCAAGAAAACACCAGCTTCATCACCAACCTGGGACTATTCTACTACAGGATAATGCCATTCGGTTTGAAGAATGCCGGGGCAACTTATCAAAGGTTGGTAAATACCATGTTCAAGCACCAAATCGGGAAAACTATGGAGGTTTACGTGGACGACATGTTGGTCAAATCACGAGCGGCCACCAACCACCTGGATAATCTCACTGAAATGTTCGAAATACTCCGAAAGTATGGAATGAAATTCAATCCGCTCAAATGTCACTGGCATTTGGAAAATTCTTAGGATTCATCGTAAGTGCCAGGGTCATTGAAGCAAATCCAGAACAAATAATGGCAATACGAGAAGTCCAAGCTTCAAAAAATAAGAAGGAACTGCAAAGGCTGAATGGAAAGGTCGCAGCACTAAGTTGATTCATCTTGAAAGCTACTGACAAGTGTATACCATTCTTTGATGCACTGAAGAAAGGAAAGCAGAACTTTGAATGGAGTGAAGCTTGTCAAACAGCGTTCGAAGAATTGCTGCGGCACATGGAAGCTCCACCAATCCTATAAAAGCTTGTGGATGGAGAAAACCTGTTCATTTACTTAGCAATCTCACCTCATGCATTAAGCGCCGCCCTTGTGCGTGAAGAAGCGAAAATCCAACAACCCGTGTATTACATTAGCAAGCGATTCACCGGAGCCAAGAAAAATTACCCAAAACTGAAAAAACTAGCGTATTACCTCTTGATCGCATCTAGGAAGTTACGACCGTACTTTCAAGCTCACCCAATCAAAGTGTTAACTGATTAACCCCTGAAGCATGTGTTGTATCGACCCAAAACTTCCGGACGACTTCTCAAGTGGAATATATAACTGAGTCAATATGATATCACATATCACCCAAGAAAGGCCATCAATGGGCAAGCGTTAACAGACTTCATCGCCGAATTTACTATACGGGACGACGAGCAAGAAACACAGTTGGAAGTGGAAATGCAATGGAAACTCTTCGTTGATGGCGCATCCAACAATCTTTGTTCGAGGGCAGGAGTAGTGCTTGAAACCCCCGAAGGGCGAGCCATATGCTATGCCTTACGCTTGGAATTCCCTACGACAAATAATGAAGCCGAATATGAAGCATTGATAGCTGGATTAAAAGTTGTGAAAGAGCTCAAAATAAAATCTGTTCACATCCACAGCGACTCCCAGCTAGTCGTCTGCCAAGTAAAGGGGGAATACCAGGCTCGAGGGGAAAATCTTGCCCCGTACCTGTCTAAAGTGCAAGAGCTGCTAAGTGACATCGAACATTACACCATAACTCACATTCCACAGGAGCAAAATATCAAGGCGGATTATTTGGCTAAACTGGCAAGCTCCGGAGAAGCTCAATCATTAGGGCTAGTCCCAGTTGAAACTCTAACCACCCCGAGCATAAACGAAATGGACGTCAACTGAATCCTCGAGATCACCATCGAACCAGAGACGTAGATGACACCAATAAAGGACAATTTACTTGTAGGGACCCTTCCGACTGACCGGAATCAACGGAAAAGGCTTCTTCGAAAGGCAACGCAATTCATGATGCAAAAAGGAATACTCTATCGAAGGGGATTCTCAACCCCCCCCCCTCTTAAATGTGTGTCTGAAAATAAAGCCCGGTGAATCCTAATGGAAGTGCACGAAGGCGAATGTGAAGACCACACTGGGGGGCAGACTCTTGCAAAGAAAGTCCTTCGATACAGATACTTCTGGCCAACGATTAACCGTGACGCTGCAGAATACGCCAGAAGATGTGATCGCTGCCAAAGGTTCAGTAAAATTAAAATAACTTCTTCAATAGAGCTAACACAGATGGTCAGCCCATGGCCATTTGCAATATGGGGGATCGATTTGATTGGCGTCCTGCCAATAGCAAAAGGAGGAGCCAAATATGTTATAGTCGCCATTGATTATTTCACGAAATGGGCCAAAGCGAAACCGCTGGCCACCATAATCTCAAAGAAAGTCATTAATTTTGTTACTAAAACATTATTTGCAGGTTTGGCATCCCACAGAAAATCATTACTGCCAATGGAACTCAATTTGAAAGCACCGAGTTCAAAGACTTCTACAAATGCTTCTGAATTAGAAGAGCTTCTCCGCGGTAGCTCATCCGCAAGCAAATGGGCAAGTGGAAGCAATAAACAAAATCATCAAGTCCACTATCAAAAAGCGATTAAGGAAAAAGGGAACTAGATTGATGAACTTCCACTCGCACTATGGACTTACAGAACTAATCATAAAGCAGTAACTGGACACACTCTGTTCGCCTTGGCATATGGCTCAGAAGCAATGATTCCTATTGAATTGAAAGTCCCCTCACACCGAAGGCAAAATTTTAATCAAAAGCAAAACGAGCAGCTCCTACTCGAATCGCTGGATATGATTGACGAAAGAAGAGAAGAAGATGAGTTGAGAACCGCTGCCCACCAAAAAAGGGTCGCACGATACGTCAACTTCAAAGTTCACAACCAAACCTTCGAAGTGGGAGATATTGTACTCAAGCGAATCTACCTTGTCATGGGGTCCTTCGGACTGAACTAGGAAGGACCATATGTCATCAATCAAAAGCTAAGGGATGGTACTTTCAAGCTAACAACCGTCAACGGAATCCAAATTCCCAGGGCATGGAATAGCGAATCGCTCCATCGTTACTTCATTTGAAAACTACCTTATGTACTCTCTATTTTTCAGCAAATAAGCCATCCCGAGATGCCATGGGGATTGTAAATAGGCAAAAATCTGCCCTGCTTACCTTTATAAAAATTGATTCTCTTTTTGAACTGACAAAACTGTGTTCATAATAACTACCCCTCGGGTCGACTGAAGCAAATTGACTCAAACCGTTGGATCGGCGAAAACCGATCTTCACCTTCTAAAAACCCGTGTTTCCCCAGCAACATCGGGAAGGATAAAACATACACTCCTCACATTGCCCGAAGATAAGCAACGCCAAGGAGTACGAAAAGCCGCGCATTTCATAAGCTGTGCATTAACTTTTAAAAACTTACACTCCTTATGTTGCCCGAAGATAGGCAACACCGAGAGGTACTAAAAACCGCACACCTCATAAGCTGCGCACCAACTTTTCAACACAAATTCCTCACATTGCCCGAAGATAAGCAACATCGAGGAATACTAAAACCGATCTAGACCAACGGGTCGTATCGGTCTCAAAAGCCACGCATTAATTCTCGGAGCCGTGAAATGACGTTCCTAAGACGTAAAATCCTCACGTTGCCCGAAGATAGGCAACACCGAGGAGCATCGACGTGAAATCGCACTCCTAAAACGTAGACTCCTCATGTTGCCCGAAGATAGGCAACACCGAGGAGCACCAGAACCGTTCCGAAGCGACGGGACATATCGATCCTAAAATCCGCACGTCCCATAAGCCGTGCGCACTTTCAAGTCCTGGAATTGCCCCGGCAATACCGGAAAACTTATCCATACAGGAATAACAAAAATCAACCCACTTCCATGACAGGGACGCGGAAGATGATCTTAAGGCTATTTAACACTAGAGGGGGGTGAATAGTGTTTTAAGGATTTCTTTAAAACTTCTTTGATTTAAATTGAATTAACTAACTTAATGCAAATACACAATCGCAGATCAAATCACAGAATCACAAACAGATGCAAATATAAATAAAAAGCAAGTAAAGGAAAGAACACACCAGGAATTTTATACTGGTTCGGTGTTACCCTACATCCAGTCCCGCATAACCCGTACGACTTTCTATTCAATAATAATCTAGATTACAATCCCTCGATTCCAAGGCAACGAGGTACACCCTCCAGATTCTCAGGTCTCTGGGTAGAACCACTTGATTCACAGGACACAAGTTCACCCGATCGATTTCCAAGGACACGATCACACCTTTATAACCCCACACAAGTTTCTTTGAGTACAAATGTATCTATAACTCTGATAAGCACTGAGATTCTTTGAAGAGAGTGGCAGAGAATCAAACTAGAGATATTCTGATTTGATTCACTTAAGATTTCGGCAGAATATGGATAGGATGATTAGAAAATAAGATAAGAGAGTAAAGAGGAGAGAAATTAAAGAAAGTAGTTACTGGAAAATGTCCATAACAGTCTCTATTTATAGAGAATGAATGGATGTGTCCATTCAAAGAGGTTTAAGCGAATAGACACTTCTTTTGAAAACAACCTTTGCTATAACGGGAAGCATGTCGACATGACGAGTAACTATGATGTCGACATGGTCTAGTAAAAATGATGATTTGCTTTACTTTGAAAATGATGATTTAAAACATATGCAACTTTATTCAAATGGACTCTATGTATTTGTAGAAGGTATTTAGAAGTAGAAATACTTATGAATATATATATGTATATATACTAAAATATATTTAAAATCAAAGTAAATAAACTAAAGTAAATATAATATTAAAATAGATTTTGAGGCTAAAATATCAAGGACAATTTTGAAATCAAAATATAACAAAATGATAAATATGATTTTGAGGCTAAAACATTTTTGGAAATGTGAACGAAGGTTTTTCTTTTGAAAAGGAATATTTGAAAATCATTTTATAAAACAAGAGATAATTTTGAAAATCATTTTGAATCAAAATTAGTGGATAACAAAATAGGGCTACTATCCGTTCCACTAGATATTTCGTGAGTTCCATCTCACTAGGGTTCCATCCCTTTAACAAGAACGAAGTGGATTCCATTCCACGAGTAAATTGGATAAAAAAGAATGATAGTGCTTTCAAGAAGTTTTAACAAATATCTAACCTAACTATATTATTTGTCTTGAACTCTTGAATATCTTGAATCTCATGAGTCTTTAATCTTGAACTCTTGATCTTTGTCTTCATCAATTTTGTCTTCTTTACTGTACAGTCTTCTTTTGTTGATACCTGCATATAGATTTCCTGCACATATATATTTTATAACACTTCTATAGTTGTTGTCATCAAAACCACTATCCTATAGACTAACATTCTCCCCCTTTTTGATGATGACAACCTTTGTTTATAAAATATTTATATTCTCCTTATAACTCCCCCTAAATCTAATAACTCCCCCTTAATCTATGCCTAACTAACCTATTTTATACTTCTCCCCCTTTGTCATCAACAAAAAAATGACACTAACTCCCCCTAAATCTATGATATTAATGATAGTGTTATCATCAATAATACTGAAACTAGATATAACAATGCTAAATATTGTATACTCAGAATGATATATATGAGTAATATAAGAATGAGAATAATACGTGTAACCACAGATTATTTTATTCATTTCAATATTACTATATACATGACTATTTAAACTTATAAACACATAAATAACTAAAACAAGAAAATAAACAACTCAACGGTTGTTTTTGATGATGGGAGAATTGTGGACAGGACAATTTGGGTAATGGAAACAGAAATTTCCATGTTGTTCCACAATGTTCCCATAAGCATCAAAACAGACTTCCCCTACACATACTGCTTCATCATTAGTTTCTTCCTCCATTGGTTCTTCCTCTTCTTCTTCGTCTTCGTCTTCTTCTCCTTCTTCATTTGCTTCTATGTTAGAAGAATCTTCAATTACAATTGGATTGGCATGATTATCCATGAGGAATTTTTGAAGATTCCTCAGAATTTTCCCTTGTTTCTCTTCCTCTCTTGCCATTCTCAATTGTTGAACTTGCATTTCAGTTAACATCTGCAGCGAATCATTAACTTTCTCCTCTATTTTGATGACACGAGCGAGTATGGAGTTTTGGAAAGGGCCTTGTGAAGGAAAAGGGAAAGGAACCGGTGAAATTTGATTAGGATTGGATGTGGAAGCCATGGATTTGATGTTTCCAGAAAGTAGAATGAAGAAATAATGATTGGAGGGAAGAGAAACTCGGAATGGATGAGTTAAATAACCACCCATTCAAAAATTAGAGGGAAAAACGAATTGTCATTTTTACCGTTTCATGTCGACATGACGCATGAATACTATGTCGACATGGTGTTGTAAAATGCTATGGTTAAGAAATCATTCATATATACCCTATGTATACTACTATACTATATACTATATTTCAGAAAGAGAACATATACCTAATTCTCTTCTTAACTTGGTGAAAACAGGTTCTCCTAAAGGTTTGGTTAAAATATCAGCTATTTGATTTTCAGAATTAACGAAATCAAGAGAAATTTTCTCTTTATTTACGTTATCTCTTAGAAAATGGTGTCTAATGTCAATATGTTTAGTTCGGGCATGAAGAGTTGGGTTTTTGGACAAACTAATGGCACTAGTGTTATCATAGAAAATTGGAGATTTCGTGATAGATATACCAAAATCATTCAAGGTTTGTTGCATATACAAAACTTGAGAACAAGCTAAAGCAGCAGAAACATACTCTGCTTCAGTTGTTGATAGGGAAACAGTATTCTGCTTTTTACTGAACCAGGAAATTAAGGAATGACCTAGAAAGTGACAAGTTCCACTTGTACTCTTTCGGTCTGACTTACACCCAGCATAGTCAGCATCACAGTAGGAAACTAATTCAAATGAATCATTCTTAGGGTAGAACAATCCATAATCAAAGGTGTGTTTAACATATCGAATGATACGTTTCACAGCTTTTAGATGAGTTTCCTTGGGTTGAGATTGATATCTTGCACAGAGACAGACATTGTTCATGATATCTGGTCTACTAGCAGTTATATAGAGAAATGATCCAATCATTCCTCTATACAAGGTTTGATCTACGTCTTTGGATAGATCATCCTTACTTAACGCTATATTGGTTGCCATAGGAGTTGGTTTTCCACTCACATTGGTCAAGCCAAACTTACTAACTAACTCTCTCGCATACTTCTCTTGACTGATAAAGATACCATTATCTAATTGTTTGATTTGTAATCCTAGGAAAAAGTTAAGTTCACCCATATGACTCATCTCAAACTCTTTTGTCATAATGTCAGAAAATTCTTTGTTCATGTCAGAATTGGTTGATCCAAAAATAATATCATCTACGTACACTTGTATAAGTTGAATATCATTTTTGTTTCTTTTAATAAAAATTGTGTTATATACTTTACCTATTTCAAAATCAGATTGCAAAAGATAAGACCTAAGTCTATCATACCAAGCTCTAGGAGCTTGTTTTAGACCATACAGGGCTTTCTTTAATTTAAAAACATGATTTGGAAATTTTGTATCTTCAAAGAGTGGAGGTTGTTCAACATAAACTTCCTCTTTTACAAAACCATTTAGAAAGGCACTCTTGACATCCATTTGAAAAAGTTCGAAATTATTGAAATTAGCGAAAGCAAGCAGAATTCTAATAGCTTCTAATCTTGCTACGGGTGCAAAGGTTTCGTCATAATCTATACCTTCTTCTTGACAATAACCTTGTGCAACGAGTCGAGCCTTATTTCTAACGACCTCACCTAATTCATTTAATTTATTTTTATATACCCATTTAGTGCCTATAATGGATTTATCCTCAGGTCTAGGAACAAGTTCCCAAACATCATTTCTGGTGAATTGATTCAATTCTTCTTGCATAGCAAGAATCCATGAATCATCAGTTGATGCTTCCTTTGGATTTTTAGGTTCTATTGAGGATATAAAAGCAACATGACTCATACTGTTTAATTAATTCCTAGTTTTAACAACAGATTGCATATCTCCTAGAATATTTTCTACAGGGTGATCTTTTAAAAGCCTAATCTTTTTATTTGGATGAAAAGTTTCATTTGTAGCATCTACAGATTCATGATTAGAAATAACTAAGTCATCCTCATCATTAGTCTGATCAACTTCTTTGAAATTTTCATCAAAGGAAACATGTAAAGTTTCTTCAATAGTGTTTGTTCTTAGATTAAAAACTCTATAAGCTTTACTCCTGTTAGAATATCCGATAAAGATTCCTTTGTCGGATTTAGGATCAAACTTATCTAAATTATCTTTTGCATTTAAGATAAAACATTTACTTCCAAAAATTCTGAAATAAGATACCTTAGGTTTCTTATTGAAAAGAAGTTCATAAGGTGTTTTATTGGTTAGAGGTCTAATTAGAATCCTATTCAAAATATAACAGGCTGTTGCAACTGCTTCAGCCCAAAAATGTTTTGGTAATTTACTATCAGAAAGTAGAGTTCTAGCACACTCTTGAATCGTCCTATTCTTACGCTCAACTACTCCGTTTTGTTGTGGAGTTCTTGGAAACGAAAAATTGTGAGTAATTCCATTCTGATTACAGAATTCCTCAAACTTCTCATTTTCAAATTCACCACCGTGATCACTACGAATAGTGATGATCTTGGAAGAAAGTTGGTTTTGAACTCTTTTTGAAAAACTTTTAAAATAATCAAAAGTATCACTTTTATGTTTCAGAAAGATTGTCCATGTATATCTGGAATAATCATCCACAATTACAAAGACATATTTACTATGGTTGATTGATTGAATCTGAGATGGACCAAATAAATCTAGGTGAAGTAACTCAAGAGGTTTTGAAGTAGAAATCATATATTTAAGTTTAAAGGAACTTTTTCTAAGTTTTCCTAATTGACATGCATCACATATACTATCTACTTTAAATTGCATCTTAGGGAGGCCTCTTACTAGATCAAGTTTGGATAGTCTAGATAAGAGTTTAAAATTCAAATGTCCAAATCTCTTATGCCAAGTCCAAGGGTCACTTGTATTGGCCAAAAGACATAGATTATTATTTGAAATTTTCATACTAAGAATATAGATATTCTTTTTCCTAACTCCCTCAAAGATAATATTAGATTTATTATCTTCGATGTGACACTTGTCTTTTTCAAATTTAATCCTATATCCTTTATCACATAACTGACTAATACTAAGTAGATTATGTTGTAGATTTTTAACTAACAAAATATTTGAAATAATAGGAGTTTCAGAATTACCTACATTGTCGATGCCAACTACATAACCTTTTGAATTATCCCCAAAATTAACCAATCCTCCATCCTTGTAAATAATGTCATTGAGTATCTCTGGATTTCCTATCATATGTCTTGAACATCCACTATCAAGTATCCACTTGTTTTTCCTTATTTGCACAGCTTGTCCATTGTGAATAGATTCATTTGTCGCCATGAAGCAAGATTCCTGCA
The DNA here is from genome assembly GCA_030737815.1 of Allium fistulosum. NCBI lineage: Eukaryota > Viridiplantae > Streptophyta > Magnoliopsida > Asparagales > Amaryllidaceae > Allium > Allium fistulosum. Next base: position 1,104,021,919 of record CM060902.1, read on the forward strand.
CAGTGAGCAACTTTTGTAGATTACCTGATTCTATATAACTATCATGCATCAATTTATGAGACCACAATGATTTGATCATTAAAGAATTATTTTTAGGAAACATTTCAAACTTAGCCATGAACTTTTCAAAAATCAGATTATGAATACTTTGAAAAACTTGCTTTGATACCAAATGACAGGGACGCGGAAGATGATCTTAAGGCTATTTAACACTAGAGGGGGGGTGAATAGTGTTTTAAGGATTTCTTTAAAACTTCTTTGATTTAAATTGAATTAACTAACTTAATGCAAATACACAATCGTAGATCAAATCACAGAATCACAAACAGATGCAAATATAAATAAAAAGCAAGTAAAGGAAAGAACACACCAGGAATTTTATACTGGTTCGGTGTTACCCTACATCCAGTCCCGCACAACCCATACGGCTTTCTATTCAATAATAATCTAGATTACAATCCCTCGATTCCAAGGCAACGAGGTACACCCTCCAGATTCTCAGGTCTCTGGGTAGAACCACTTGATTCACAGGACACAAGTTCACCCGATCGATTTCCAAGGACACGATCACACCTTTATAACCCCACACAAGTTTCTTTGAGTACAAATGTATCTATAACTCTGATAAGCACTGAGATTCTTTGAAGAGAGTGGCAGAGAATCAAACTAGAGATATTCTGATTTGATTCACTTAAGATTTCGGCAGAATATGGATAGGATGATTAGAAAATAAGATAAGAGAGTAAAGAGGAGAGAAATTAAAGAAAGTAGTTACTGGAAAACGTCCATAACAGTCTCTATTTATAGAGAATGAATGGATGTGTCCATTCAAAGAGGTTTAAGCGAATAGACACTTCTTTTGAAAACAACCTTTGCTATAACGGGAAGCATGTCGACATGACGAGTAACTATGATGTCGACATGGTCTAGTAAAAATGATGATTTGCTTTACTTTGAAAATGATGATTTAAAACATATGCAACTTTATTCAAATGGACTCTATGTATTTGTAGAAGGTATTTAGAAGTAGAAATACTTATGAATATATATAAATGTATATATACTAAAATATATTTAAAATCAAAGTAAATATACTAAAGTAAATATAATATTAAAATAGATTTTGAGGCTAAAATATCAAGGACAATTTTGAAATCAAAATATAACAAAATGATAAATATGATTTTGAGGCTAAAACATTTTTGGAAATGTGAACGAAGGTTTTTCTTTTGAAAAGGAATATTTGAAAATCATTTTATAAAACAAGAGATAATTTTGAAAATCATTTTGAATCAAAATTAGTGGATAACAAAATAGGGCTACTATCCGTTCCACTAGATATTTCGTGAGTTCCATCTCACTAGGGTTCCATCCCTTTAACAAGAACGAAGTGGATTCCATTCCACGAGTAAATTGGATAAAAAAGAATGATAGTGCTTTCAAGAAGTTTTAACAAATATCTAACCTAACTATATTATTTGTCTTGAACTCTTGAATATCTTGAATCTCATGAGTCTTCAATCTTGAACTCTTGATCTTTGTCTTCATCAATTTTGTCTTCTTTACTGTACAGTCTTCTTTTGTTGATACCTGCATATAGATTTCCTGCACATATATATTTTATAACACTTCTATAGTTGTTGTCATCAAAACCACTATCCTATAGACTAACATTCCATTGTTATAAGCAATGGGCGTGAATCCAACAAAATCAAAGTGCTATAAACCAGTGGAAAAATTTCAACTGCTGACACTCAATGACTAACTATAGCATTTAACGTTGACGATGTGTAACTGCCTACAATTAACTCATACATGCTCAAGATACAAAGCTTCTTAAAGAAGAAAAATCAAGTTGTGATGTAACGACACGATATTTTCAACCATTCGCATCCATTATAAGTGTATAGGTAGACACTCATGCCGGAGTTGAATTGCTCAAAATACCGCGTTGTAATTAAAATTTGGCAAATCTCAGAATATACAGTAAATAAATATAATCACAGATCACAGAGTAAAATAATGCAGCGGAAGTAAAAGAAATAGTAGTTCATGAAGCTACTATCTAAATATGTCAGAGTTACATAAGATACAACAAAAGAAATAGAGTACAACAAAAGTCTCAATAAAATAACCAAGTACAAGCTGAGTAGGACAACGGAACTGAAATAGATAGGACATGACAAGCAGATAATCTCCAGCGATTCAAATCTCCAAGCGAGTGGAAATCCAAATCTGTGAATAACTCAGGCTGACCCGAGCGTAAAGCAAAACACAAAACACTCGAGTCAGGACAATATATACTTATATAATGTAAACCAACTCAAGTGAACTGTAATAAAGGTACAAGTAACTTAGAAGATGCTTGGGACCGCCCATCCTCTAAGGATCCGTTAAACTATCTACTATGTAGTAATATTCGATATTATAATAGTGTCTAAATAAGTAAAGTATAATCATATAGAAAATAGCGTTAAGGGGATGGAGAACCTTAACGCGGTCGGATCTTAAAATCATAATCGTAGTAAAGCTCGATATGGTAGGTGACACGGCACAACTAGGTAATGCCAGGGTAGATATACAAATTACGCACACGGACTGATGGATACGCATAGCAGCCACTACCGTTCCACCTCAAACAACACTCCCAAATCGAAGGATGGCCATCTAATCAATCACAAGTAAGAGTATAATATCGAAGAAATGTGTCCGAGAAGAGGTGCTACCTCACTGGTCCGAGATCGCTCCTGTTTTAGCCACCTTATGCCAACTCACGAGAGTTGGGTCCACGTAACATACCTTAAGAACGTCGCCACCATCCTACTTCATTCTGGAATCTCCACCGCGTACACAGTTGCCAAAGTGGTTTTCAGTAAGACAGAGAGTATGTCCATATCCGATCCCGGTCTCTTTAACAACCCAACGTTATTATAACCCATGGTTATAAGTTTAAAAACAGTTTATACTTCAAAATAGAATATCATTTCAAATCCAAATCTTTATCAAAATAAAGATTAAATTAATTCCAAACCATTTCCATATTTTTAAAATATCATATCATTTCAAAACTTCATTTCAAATCATTTTAATATTCCAAATATCATTTGAGTTCAAATCTAAATATTCAACTTTAAATACCTTTTAAATTTAAAGGTATACTTCATTTATTATCATTTCAAGTCACCTTTTAAATAGTTTATATTTCAAATCAAATAATTCATTTAAACCTTTTAAAAGTGTAATTATTATATTTTCAAATCAAGTATTCAATTTCCAAAGTTTCAAACCATTCTGAGTTTGTTTACTAAGTCAAAAACCCTAATTATTAAAATTTCAGCATTTCACAGCATTTAAAAACAACTGCTATAGGTTATATTTGAAAACATTTTTAATTCAGCAAAGACATCACTTAAAACTGCTGTTAAAACTCAATTTTAGTTGAATTATAGTTCAAAACAGAAAAGACAGCATTTCAGAAGTGTTGCGGTAGTTCAGATTTCAAAACAAGGGTTAAATTTGGTTTCAGCAAAGACTACAGACCATTATAGCATTTCCAGAGAATGCTATAATAGGCCTGAGTTCAATATTAGCCTATAAGTTCAATTACAGCAACTACAGCATTTCAGAAATGCTGTAATAGCTTTTTTTTTACATAATTTTAGTTCAAAACAGAATCTATAGCATTTCTGAATGCTATTAAAAGTAGATTTCAGGTGTTAGTGTATTTCCAGCAATTAAATAACTTCAATTTAAAACACATAAACTTTTTAAAAATCATATTTTAACATTTAAAATGTTCATTTACATATCATTTAACATGTATCTTTTTCACAATAAATTTCTTATAATTAAATCCAATTTTCAACAATTTACTTAATAAATTTAAGTGTAAAAGTTTCCAATTCTTCACATTTCAACAAATAACTTAACACTTCAAATTTAAATTACCATTTCACAAATTTAACTAAATTTCCAATTTTATTTAATTAACTTAAACCTTTAATTAAAACCAAATTTCACATTTCCAAGTCAAGTTATATTTTAAAAGATCACTTTTTAAACATTCATTTATTTAACCACTTAAATTCATAGAAAAATCAATAATACTTTAATAAATCACTTAAATTCAAATTTAATCAAATTATCATATTTACCATTTCCAAATAAAATTTAATATCCATTTTATTTATATAACTTAAAATATCATTTTTAACCAAATTCCAAATTTCCAACTTAAGTTATATTTCAAAAATCCAGTTAAACCATTCATAGATTACATTTTTAACACATAGAAAAATCATAATTTCTTTATTTTAAAACATTTCAAAATCTATTTAAATCAAATTTCATAAATTTATAATTTTTAAAATACTTAAAAATATCCAAAACACTTTATAAAATAACCACGGGCCTGTATATAATTTTCTAACTTAGGTCAAGTGATACGGATATGTATCATTTCAATCCGCAGTTAAAAAAGAAAAATCCGGGTTCTATCATTTCAAACCCGCAATCCCAAGTTAAAATAATTTAAATAAAAATCGTTCAGGCCTATCATTTCAGCCCATAACGATTTTTCCCTATTCTAAAGTCCGTTCGGGTATGTATCATTTCAACCCATAGTGATTCTAATCTACAGGGAACTTGCAATGGTGATAACAGATATAAATAACAGAATAACATTAAATAACAGTAACATATGATATAACAGGTGTAATAACAGGTGTGAACATCATATGATAGTAATATAAGCATATATAACATGATAATATATTTCTACAGATTCACAGGGTGTCAATTTACTAGTTATATAGGTACATATTGTCTGGTGAGAATAACTCACTTGTTTAGAGCTGGAGATATCCACCAAAGCACACAACACAAACACAATGAAGGAACGATGACATGGATATGACTTGAGAGTGGAGAGCCAAATATAATTGCCTTGTATACATATAAACAAAACAAGACAATGTATACATAAATATGTAACACAAAACAATATCGAAATGACTGGAAATAAAAAGCAACAAAGGGCAAAGTGATTCGACCTTTCTTTAACCATTCAAGAGCTTGACAAAGGGGATCTTTTGCTCAGCCATAGCTGGACAAAATCTCAGGTTATGGCATCAAAATAGCACGACAACAAGGAGATGATGATGGTAGGAGTTACATATGAATAAGACAAAGGGTCAAGGCAAAATAAGTGGAGTTTTGGTGCATTTTTGGCTCATCCAAAGGCAAGTGAGGCTCGGCCCTTGCATGGTTCAGGTCTGGACAGTAGATGGAGGGGTGTGGGGAGGTCTGGAAAAGGTGGTGGTGGCGGACTATAGTGGTGGCCAAGGTGGTGGATGAAGGTGGTGAAGTAATAGTGGTGACTAGTGCATTGTTTTGGAGTTTTTTTTTTGGAGTTTTTGACATTGTTTTGTGGTGCTAGCTTCAAGGAGAGGTCACGGCCATGGGTGGATCTGAAATGATGGCTGGAGATGATGCCAAGGAAGAGTGGTAGGGGATGGTGGTCGAGGCTATGGTGGAGATGGTGGAGGGTTTAGCCGAGCAAAGCTATGGAAGAATCAAGCAAGTAAAAATCATTGAAATTGTGAAGTAAAGAAGAGATAAAGGAAGCCATAGGCATTTGTTTTTGTTTTTTTCTTTTTTTTTCTTCTTGAAGCCGTGAGTTTCAGGTGTGAGAAGGATGTTTCATGTGAAAATGAAAAAGGAAATGAAAAAGAATGAACGGCTACAAGATGAAATGAAGAGGCAATAAGAAAATGAAGAGACAAGGTCACTTGAAAAGTCATGTGAAGATGAAAGGTTTTGTCTCTTTGTTTTCTAATTTCTTTTATATCAAAATAACTAAATAAGTTTCAGTAAAAATGAAGATAAAAACTGAACAAAATAAAATAAAAGAAAATAATAAATAATTTAAAGAAAATATGAAATAAATAAGGAAGTAGCAAAAATGCAAACTAGGCTTTAAAAATTAGAAATAACTTCATTAAACTTTGGAAAAATCTATTTAATTTTAAATACATGAAAAATGAATATAAATAAAGTAAAAGACAGCAAATAAAAGTGCATGTATAAAATAAATAAATAATTTTTAATTATATATAATTAAATTAAGAAAATAGCAAAGAAAATAGAAACTACGTTTTAAAATTTGAAAATAAATTCAACAAACTTTGGAAAAATTATTTAATCACTTTAAAAATATTAAAAGACAAAAATATACATAAAATAAAACATTAACACATATTAGAACAAAATATGACAAATAAAATATAATTTAAAATAGACAATATTGCTAAATACATCAGTTTACACACAATATTGAAATACACATAACTTTTACAGTTTAACTCCGTTTTCAACGAAACAAAAAGCAGTGTTCAAGTTATTACATCTAATTTCAAAATAAAAAATAAATTTTAAGATTTTGAATATTTAAATTTAAAAGTCAAAGTTTGACCAGTTTGAACAGAAATTCACTTTTCAGTGAGATATCCAATTTATATTAGTTTGAAGTTATAGTTCACATAATAATTAACATTTATTTTTAAAATGAAATGTTTGAAATCAAACGAGTTTAAAATAGTTTCAAAATAAAATAAAGTCAAATTTTAAAATACAGTCCAAAATCTAGGGTTGTTACACTCTCCCCCACTCAAAACTTTTCGTCACCGAAAAGGCATGAGGCACGGGAAAGCACAGAAAAAGATAGAGTGAAACAAGATTAAGACAAAATGACAAAGAAATTGAAAATATACCTGATAACTATTGTTATAGGTAAGTTTAACAAGGTGGAGATGGCAAGCAATGCTCAGATTCGAAATGGGTACCAAAGATTATAAAGATTTATAGAAAGATTGTAGGAAGATTTCTAAACAGAAAGGCTATAGAAAGATGCCTATACCAGTCTGTAACAAGATAAGGAAAAATAAGAACAACCAAAAGATAGTTTGGAAAAGAAAAAAAAGATAATAAATTTGAAACCATAATGCTTTGAAATCATAACAATTTAGGGATGTTTATCATTTGGAAATCATACTACTAAAATCATAACACTTTGAAAATGTTATTCTAAAAAAAACATAATACTTAGAAAATCATAACACCTTTTACAAATAATCTTCATTTAAACCATTTTAATTCAAGGTCAAATAATATTCATTTTAAAGTTGTAACATTTCTAAGTTCATTCAATTATAAAATTTCCAAAACATTGTATTTTCAAAATAGCATTACTTATAAAATGCTACAGTAGGTATATTAGTACTTCAAATCAGTTTAATATCAGAAATATTCATTTGGATATCATTTAACTTATGACTTATTAAAACAAACTTTTATGAATGGAATTTTCAAATCAAACTATACTTCATTTATTAAGTTAAAAGTTCACTATTTTAGTTAGCTCTTAATTTAACACATAACCTAACACTTTATTTAAAATACCCATTTCACAAATAGATATTCCTTTAATAAGTTACACTTAAAATCCCATTTGAAAACCAAATTCTCAATTATCAATTTTTATTGATGTTAAAATACATTTTAACTATTTAAATCATAATCATTCATTTTTCAAGACATACCTATTTCATAAATAAAATATTTATCATAGCAAATATAACAATCAAATTTCTTTACACATTTATTCATTTAGACATCAATTAAACTATGAATTCAAGTTAAATAAACTTTATTACAAAATGTCTAATTCAAATGTATTTTATTTTATCTATTCAAAGATACATTATTTATTATACAACATATTCATTTCAAGAAATAACTTTTATTAAAATTCCTAGGTTAGACTTAAGGTTCCATATTAAATCAAATTTGATTATTAAGTTATTTAAATAAAATCACTTTAAATCCCTTTTTCACTATTTACCTCTGTTAATCTTTTATAACTAAAATTTAAGTCTATAACATTCATTATAACCACTCAAATTTTATTTATAAAAATCCTTTCTATATTGTATATTATCCAATTTCGTATTCAACTACTGTTTAATTTTGGTAAGTTATATTGGAATGAAATTGTATGTTATACAAATAAAACTTTCCAATTCAATTATCTCAAGTTTGAATCATTTATCCAAATTTTTGTTTTTCTTTTTATAATTGAAATTATTCTTCAAGATGAAATTTAAGAATTAATTTTCCGGTTTCCTTCAAACCAGTTAGAGATAAATAAATATATGTACATAATATGTCAAATCAATTTAAATCATATATCTATATATATTATAAATCAAATCATATTTAGAAATTCATATTAATTAATTTCCCCAAAACAAAGCTGTAGCAAGACTACAGAACAGTCTCTTCACTTCGAAACTCTAAAATGAACGTCGATGATGCTGCAGTCATCACCGAAATTATTTTCCAACGACAAAGAGAAGAGCACTAAATTTTTAAACTTTAAAATCTTTTAGAAACAAATTTCTACTTGGAAATACTTTAAATAATATATCCTTTTAAAACTTTAAATACAAGGTTTGAATCCATCGGAAATTAAATTCTTAAATTTCTTGTTTTAATTCATTTCAGTTCCCAAATAAATTTATAAACAACTATTTATAAATTCATTTGTAGAACAATAAATGATAAATCATGTATTATCATTTCAAATAATCAATTTAAATCAATTTATTAAGTTCCATAAAATTATATATCCAAATTTATTTTATTAACCAATTTTAAAATAATATTGTGTCAGTTTGTTCTGTCAAAGTGTTTTAGAAATCCTATCGATAGCGTTGATCAGACGAATCGATCGGAAATCCAAATCAACATCAACAACTCAAACAACACTATATATAACAAAACATAGATTTACAAGTACAATTCAAAATGTTTGGAGATATTTCGGAAACAAAACAAGATGATTAATTATCAACATATGAAGATGGATAAGCTTAGATAAATCGCGGGCAACCTTAACCGGGTCAACCGTGACTTAATGGATAAGATCAAATGTGGATTTTCTAGGGTAAATCTACCTTCGATCTCAAGAGATAGAGTTTGGAATAATAAAAGATATTAGCATCTAAACCAAGGATAAATATAAATCTCTGGTGAATCGATGCAAATTTGTAAAGGAGTATCCCCCTTTACCAGAAAATTAGAATATTGGCGAGACAGCCAATTCACTATAAAGATCATTCGAAGTGGAGTTATGTGATACTCCAAAGTCAAAAGAAGATGAATAGTGAGGGACAAGAATGAATTTCGGAACCGCAGGAAACGTTCCAAATTTCAAAGGAAATCGAATCAAAAGGAAGAGATTCAAACTCGAACGAAAGTGATTCTGTAAATAAATTTACCATATATTCTAAGTTTTGCCTCAAAGCCAAAGCTCTGATACCAACTGTAACGGACTGCGTCAGTGGGGTAACGCCCACCGTAGCATACAGCAGTACCTGTGTTCTGCCTATACAGCCAGCCTCTCGACTACACCAACCCCGCAGGGACATGTAGGAGTAAGAGTCATCCGCTTGCTACCAAACCAAATGCGAGAACCCCCTATCATGCTGCACCCGCCAAGTGCATAGGCAGACACACATGCCGGAGTTGAATTGCTCAAAATACCGCGTTGTAATTAAAATTTGGCAAATCTCAGAATATACAGTAAATAAATATAATCACAGATCACAGACACAGAGTAAAATAATGCAGCGGAAGTAAAAGAAATAGTAGTTCATGAAGCTACTATCTAAATATGTCAGAGTTACATAAGATACAACAGAAGAAATAGAGTACAACAAAAGTCTCAATAAAATAACCAAGTACAAGCTGAGTAGGACAACGGAGCTGAAATAGATAGGACATGACAAGCAGATAATCTCCAGCGATTCAAATCTCCAAGCGAGTGGAAATCCAAATCTGTGAATAACTCAGGCTGACCCGAGCGTAAAGCAAAACACAAAACACTCAAGTCAGGACAATATATACTTATATAATGTAAACCAACTCAAGTGAACTGTAATAAAGGTACAAGTAACTTAGAAGATGCTTGGGACCGCCCATCCTCTAAGGATCCGTTAAACTATCTACTATGTAGTAATATTCGATATTATAATAATGTTTAAATAAGTAAAGTATAATCATATAGAAAATAGCGTTAAGGGGATGGAGAACCTTAACGCGGTCGGATCTTAAAATCATAATCGTAGTAAAGCTCGATATGGTAGGTGACACGGCACAACTAGGCAATGCCAGGGTAGATATACCAATTACGCACACGGACTGATGGATACGCATAGCAGCCACTACCGTTCCACCTCAAACAACACTCCCAAATCGGAGGATGGCCATCTAATCAATCACAAGTAAGAGTATAATATCGAAGAAATGTGTCCGAGAAGAGGTGCTACCTCACTGGTCCGAGATCGCTTCTGTTTTAGCCACCTTATGCCAACTCACGAGAGTTGGGTCCACGTAACATACCTTAAGAACGTCGCCACCATCCTACTTCATTCTGGAATCTCCACCGCGTACACAGTTGCCAAAGTGGTTTTCGGTAAGACAAAGAGTATGTCCATATCCGATCCCGGTCTCTTTAACAATCCAACGTTATTATAACCCATGGTTATAAGTTTAAAAACAGTTTATACTTCAAAATAGAATATCATTTCAAATCCAAATCTTTATCAAAATAAAGATTAAATTAATTCCAAACCATTTCCATATTTTTAAAATATCATATCATTTCAAAACTTCATTTCAAATCATTTTAATATTCCAAATATCATTTGAGTTCAAATCTAAATATTCAACTTTAAATACCTTTTAAATTTAAAGGTATACTTCATTTATTATCATTTCAAGTCACCTTTTAAATAGTTTATATTTCAAATCAAATAATTCATTTAAACCTTTTAAAAGTGTAATTATTATATTTTCAAATCAAGTATTCAATTTCCAAAGTTTCAAACCATTCTGAGTTCGTTTACTAAGTCAAAAACCCTAATTATTAAAATTTCAGCATTTCACAGCATTTAAAAATAACTGCTATAGGTTATATTTGAAAACATTTTTAATTCAGCAAAGACATCACTTAAAACTGCTGTTAAAACTCAGTTTTAGTTGAATTATAGTTCAAAATAGAAAAGACAGCATTTCAGAAGTGTTGCGGTAGTTCAGATTTCAAAACAAGGGTTAAATTTGGTTTCAGCAAAGACTACAGACCATTATAGCATTTCCAAAGAATGCTATAATAGGCCTGAGTTCAATATTAGCCTATAAGTTCAATTACAGCAACTACAGCATTTCAGAAATGCTGTAATAGCTTTTTTTTTTACATAATTTTAGTTCAAAACAGAATCTATAGCATTTCTGAATGCTATTAAAAGTAGATTTCAGGTGTTAGTGTATTTCCAGCAATTAAATAACTTCAATTTAAAACACATAAACTTTTTAAAAATCATATTTTAACATTTAAAATGTTCATTTACATATCATTTAACATGTATCTTTTTCACAATAAATTTCTTATAATTAAATCCAATTTTCAACAATTTACTTAATAAATTTAAGTGTAAAAGTTTCCAATTCTTCACATTTCAACAAATAACTTAACACTTCAAATTTAAATTACCATTTCACAAATTTAACTAAATTTCCAATTTTATTTAATTAACTTAAACCTTTAATTAAAACCAAATTTCACATTTCCAAGTCAAGTTATATTTTAAAAGATCACTTTTTAAACATTCATTTATTTAACCACTTAAATTCATAGAAAAATCAATAATACTTTAATAAATCACTTAAATTCAAATTTAATCAAATTATCATATTTACCATTTCCAAATAAAATTTAATATCCATTTTATTTATATAACTTAAAATATCATTTTTAACCAAATTCCAAATTTCCAACTTAAGTTATATTTCAAAAATCCAGTTAAACCATTCATAAATTACATTTTTAACACATAGAAAAATCATAATTTCTTTATTTTAAAACATTTCAAAATCTATTTAAATCAAATTTCATAAATTTATAATTTTTAAAATACTTAAAAATATCCAAATACTTTATAAAATAACCACGGGCCTATATATAATTTTCTAACTTAGGTCAAGTGATACGGATATGTATCATTTCAATCCGCAGTTAAAAAAGAAAAATCCGGGTTCTATCATTTCAAACCCGCAATCCCAAGTTAAAATAATTTAAATAAAAATCGTTCAGGCCTATCATTTCAGCCCATAACGATTTTTCCCTATTCTAAAGTCCGTTCGGGTATGTATCATTTCAACCCATAGTGATTCTAATCTACAGGGAACTTGCAATGGTGATAACAGATATAAATAACAGAATAACATTAAATAACAGTAACATATGATATAACAGGTGTAATAACAGGTGTGAACATCATATGATAGTAATATAAGCATATATAACATGATAATATATTTCTACAGATTCACAGGGTGTCAATTTACTAGTTATATAGGTACATATTGTCTGGTGAGAATAACTCACTTGTTTAGAGCTGGAGATATCCACCAAAGCACACAACACAAACACAATGAAGGAACGATGACATGGATATGACTTGAGAGTGGAGAGCCAAATATAATTGCCTTGTATACATATAAACAAAACAAGACAATGTATACATAAATATGTAACACAAAACAATATCGAAATGACTGGAAATAAAAAGCAACAAAGGGCAAAGTGATTCGACCTTTCTTTAACCATTCAAGAGCTTGACAAAGGGGATCTTTTGCTCAGCCATAGCTGGACAAAATCTCAGGTTATGGCATCAAAATAGCACGACAACAAGGAGATGATGATGGTAGGAGTTACATATGAATAAGACAAAGGGTCAAGGCAAAATAAGTGGAGTTTTGGTGCATTTTTGGCTCATCCAAAGGCAAGTGAGGCTCGGCCCTTGCATGGTTCAGGTCTGGACAGTAGATGGAGGGGTGTGGGGAGGTCTGGAAAAGGTGGTGGTGGCGGCCTATAGTGGTGGCCAAGGTGGTGGATGAAGGTGGTGAAGTAATAGTGGTGACTAGTGCATTGTTTTGGAGTTTTTTTTTTGGAGTTTTTGACATTGTTTTGTGGTGCTAGCTTCAAGGAGAGGTCACGGCCATGGGTGGATCTGAAATGATGGCTGGAGATGATGCCAAGGAAGAGTGGTAGGGGATGGTGGTCGAGGCTATGGTGGAGATGGTGGAGGGTTTAGCCGAGCAAAGCTATGGAAGAATCAAGCAAGTAAAAATCATTGAAATTGTGAAGTAAAGAAGAGATAAAGGAAGCCATAGGCATTTGTTTTTGTTTTTTTCTTTTTTTTTCTTCTTGAAGCTGTGAGTTTCAGGTGTGAGAAGGATGTTTCATGTGAAAATGAAAAAGGAAATGAAAAAGAATGAACGGCTACAAGATGAAATGAAGAGGCAATAAGAAAATGAAGAGACAAGGTCACTTGAAAAGTCATGTGAAGATGAAAGGTTTTGTCTCTTTGTTTTCTAATTTCTTTTATATCAAAATAACTAAATAAGTTTCAGTAAAAATGAAGATAAAAACTGAACAAAATAAAATAAAAGAAAATAATAAATAATTTAAAGAAAATATGAAATAAATAAGGAAGTAGCAAAAATGCAAACTAGGCTTTAAAAATTAGAAATAACTTCATTAAACTTTGGAAAAATCTATTTAATTTTAAATACATGAAAAATGAATATAAATAAAGTAAAAGACAGAAAATAAAAGTGCATGTATAAAATAAATAAATAATTTTTAATTATATATAATTAAATTAAGAAAATAGCAAAGAAAATAGAAACTACGTTTTAAAATTTGAAAATAAATTCAACAAGCTTTGGAAAAATTATTTAATCACTTTAAAAATATTAAAAGACAAAAATATACATAAAATAAAACATTAACACATATTAGAACAAAATATGACAAATAAAATATAATTTAAAATAGACAATATTGCTAAATACATCAGTTTACACACAATATTGAAATACACATAACTTTTACAGTTTAACTCCGTTTTCAACGAAACAAAAAGCAGTGTTCAAGTTATTACATCTAATTTCAAAATAAAAGATAAATTTTAAGATTTTGAATATTTAAATTTAAAAGTTAAAAGTCAAAGTTTGACCAGTTTGAACAGAAATTCACTTTTCAGTGAGATATCCAATTTATACTAGTTTGAAGTTATAGTTCACATAATAATTAACATTTATTTTTAAAATGAAATGTTTGAAATCAAACGAGTTTAAAATAGTTTCAAAATAAAATAAAGTCAAATTTTAAAATACAGTCCAAAATCTAGGGTTGTTACATGTGACTAAGTCAAATTTCAAGTTTTAATATGCAAATTATTTAAACCATAAATTACCGACCATTTGTCAATTGTTTGAAGTAAACAGCCCTGTGAACTGGGGGCATACACCAGCACTTAAATAAAAATACTTAAAAACAATAATTTCACAAGTTCTGTTACTCCAAACAATGAATTTTGGTAGTAATCACAGGACTAGACAAAGTGAAGTGAAAGTATACAGAGTAAACGCAAGTGCATAGAACACATATAAGCAAATAAGTGTAAACAAAACAAGTATAAGTGCACAGAACACATATGGACAGACAAGAAAGAGTACAGTCAAAATATCAATGTATTACTTATAACATTCTTTTATACAGGGTCAAAACGTGGGGGCCGTACCCACACAACACCGGCAAACAAAAGAAAAATATAGACTCCATAACAAAAACACTAAGTGCAGACTCTGCACTTCAACAAAACGACACAAAATAAAGCAAAACCAGATCAATCACCACCCAAGCTTCTCAACGCTTCTTTCCACCACTCCTCTTTTTGCCTATTGCTCAGAGTTTCTGCTTCGCCTCGGGAGTGGTGTCGCTGCTAGTAATGTCAACAATATCCTTAGCGCTAGTGTCCTCCTCCTGCACTGCAACCTTCTCAGAAGATTCGCCCTTCGTTTTATGCTTTCGTGATTTGCGGGAGCTCTTGGAGGCTTTGATTGCTTCAACCTTCTCCTTTTTGACGGCAACCGGCTGTTCTTGAGTCTTGCATGGCTGCTCAGTCTAAACTTCGTGTTCCCTAACTTCGGCCGCCGTTGCTTCACTTTCCAAAGATACAGAAGGGTCATACAAGCCATGAAGTGCGGTGATCTTTTCGGAATCTAGCCCCTGCTGCGAACCAGATGTGGACATGGAGACCGAAGCAGGGATGGAAACGAGCACGGAAGCAATGCAAATAGCAGCAGGTCCAAGCGTCGAGGAAGCTGGCAGGTCAACAAATAAGGTAGACGGACCTATAAGATCAAAAATGAAAGCATTAAATTCTTTATGCTCTTGCGGCGTAAGCTGAAAGCTCCCGAACTCAGGGGAAACAAGAGGATTACCTGCACCAGAAGAATGACCAAGAATGTCAACTTCGTATTCACCGCCTTCACCCTCCTTAGACGGCTCTATAATCCAAGGGGAAGCCTCAAGCCCAGAACTTTTTGGTAGATTACGAGGCTGCTCTGATGGCTCGCCGGCACCAGAAATGAAAGGCTCTGTAAGCACTTCGGTAGCCACAGCCATAGCAGCATCGGTAGCTTCTTTCTCCCTCTCGATCTACAAAATCTCTTGGCCCTCCAGCAATGCCTTCTTTGATTTTTCATTAAGGTAGGCGTTTTCTAACTATCGCTCGGTGTAAACATCACCGCTTTCACGAAAGCGGGTCAAGATTTCTTCCCAGGCCACAGCGAGAGTGCACGGAAATTTTGGGCCTAAGTAGTTGAGGCTCCCTGATGTAGTAGAGAATTGACATAGAAATTGAAGATGGTCTCGTCCATCTTTTCCATCTTCCTTTCAAAAGCATTTTGTAGCTCCAGATAGTCTGTTGTAATGGCGGCCTTTTCAACTTCGATGCGAGACTTGTCAGCGCTAAGCTACGCAACTTAATCCTGTAGCCGGGTGATTGTCTCAGCCTGGTCGGAGATGGTCTTACTGTGCCCCTCAACGATAAGGTCGCGATCGAAGATAGTTTTCTTCTGGACTTCAATTCTCATGCTACAAGCAGCTACCTCCTCTTTTAATTTGGCCTCTTCAGCATGATCCTTCTTTATTTTGTCCCTATAGACGGTCTCAATTCTCTCGTGGGCCTCTTTTACTTCCTTCAGCAAGTCGGTGTTCCTTTTGCTTTCTCGAAGCGCCGCTTCTTTCTCCACCTCCCTCACAACAATCTCCAAAGGGATTTACTATGATTCTTCAGTGGATTTCAACCTTGGGGATTCAATCTAGTTAAGGACAATCAAGAACCTTGTAATCAAACACTTCTTATAACAACAGTCAGTCCATAATAAAACTATAAAGTGGACGTAGACTTCATTAACAGCTGAACCACTATAAAAATCTCTTGTCTTCTTCCTTTTTCTGCTCTTTTCTTCATTTATGTTTATGTTATTACTCTATGAGAACAGGGATGGTGCTTTCACACTCAAACTGGGGTATTGATCCATTTTTTGGGTTAGCAAGGATAAATCCCCATTTTGTTATAATGTAATTGTTGTTTGTGTGGACATGTGTTTTAGCAGAATAAATTCCCGTTCTGCTATAAATTGGTTGAATTGTTTAGGACATCTATTTAGCGGGACAAATCACCATCCTGCGATTACGTTGTCTGAACATGTATATGCTAGCTGAGTTGTATTGATATGTTATTCCCTGATTTGATAATAGATTTGATTTATATGTATGTTAGCCTTTGTAAATAATTGATAGGTGACTAGGAATTAAATTGAAACTAAATGGTAACTTAAATATGTACCATTGGGATTGCTAAGCCTCTTTTGAATTTATAAAGTGGGTTTTTGAGTTAACTTAAGTTCTTTAACCAAATTGAGTTTTAAAGTTTATAAATGATTTTCAAGTTATACTATTGTTTATTAAAGGTATTTATAAGCAATAACTTATTTATAAAAGGAGTTTTTTACTAAATAAAAGGGTTTTCCTATAGCGTTTCACAAATGATATTTTATAAATGATATTTTATAAAATGATTTGTTAAAGGAGTTATATTTTTGGAAGAGGTTTGAACTTGGAAAATAAGTTGGGTTTTGAATGATTTTAGAAAAAAGGTTTATAAATGGTTTAGTGATTTAAAAAGGGAAGTTTTATAAATGGTTTGAGATTTATAAAAGAGTATTTTTCTAAATTAAAATTGGGAATTTATAAGGAAGCTTTATAAATAGATTTGGAGAAGTTTATAAAATAAAGAGATTTTGGAAAGAAATGGTTGATTTTCATGGCGTAGGTGTTTCTTTTACAAGGTCAAACTGGGCTTGATAACAACTTTACATTGCATGCATATTGAAAAATCGATAGTAGGAAATGAACAATAGTTGGTAACTACTCAGTGATGCAAAATCTTAGCAGTTATTCGGTTATTGGTTTAATTAAAGGTAAATTTCCAAATAGATGCAACTAAAATTAAGTATATTTAACATTAAGTATATATTATATAAAATACTAAAATTATATTTTAATGAAATACACAAAAAAATAAAGGAAAATATATCAGTTCAAAGTAATTAAATCAAGTCATTTTACTCATATCTGTATTGTAAACTATAGTTGATCGTTGGAAATCATATTACCATCGACATAATATTATGGTTTTGCATCATATCTTCCTGCAGGCTGATTGCATTTAGGTTTTTGTTTCCTAGTAAGTCCATATGTGCTTGCTAATTTGGTTGTAATTCCATAATTGATGGTGGTATAGAAATTGTTCCTAGCTTAGCTAGTTCAAGCATGCATGCATGTCTACAAGCAAACATAATTTTGACACATATGGTCATCAATAATCAAATTCATATTACACTTTTGAATTCATTAATTTTTATATATACGTAATAAATTTATATATCAGCAATAATCAGCTATATGAACTCACACGCGCACATGTTTGTGGGTGCAC
This sequence comes from Allium fistulosum, assembly GCA_030737815.1. Taxonomy (NCBI): domain Eukaryota; kingdom Viridiplantae; phylum Streptophyta; class Magnoliopsida; order Asparagales; family Amaryllidaceae; genus Allium; species Allium fistulosum. The sequence continues at coordinate 1,104,039,894 of CM060902.1, forward strand.
ACACATATGCAATTTTAGGAACGGTTGTATATCATATACCAATTTTAAACCATACACACATACAAACCCCCTCTCCCCAATATCACTTTTAGGAACTTTTATACACAATTTAGGTATATATATATACCATATATCAATTTTAAGAACTGTTATATACAATAATATACATATATATGTGCAATTTTAGACAGATAGTCTGATATACACTATTGCATATATAAGGTATATAATGTACATGTTATATGAACTGAATATACAAGTATACATGTATGAACTGTTATCTAGGAACATATATATGGTATAAATAATTATATAGGAACTGTTATATATAATAGTAATATACTTGTTGTATATAGTCTATACATGTCATATGAACTAGCTAATATATATTAGCCAAGATGCCATAAGAGTCGGGTCTTACAGCTATTATATACGACCTGAGAGTTTTAAGGTTGAAATAGTTTGGCCCTAGTGATGGGAATTCAGCCATCAATGATGCTTGTTTTACACCAACATGTGTTTGTGGTCCTGTTATGCAATCATATGCTGATATTCATGCACAAACTTAGAGACTTCCATAATAAGAAATATGAATATTAGAAAGAACATTTTGATCTAAAACAGTTTCATATCTAATAGTTTCACGGCTGGCTAAAGCAATATTTATTAAAATTAGGCATATCCCAATAAAAAATTACTCGGTCTTATGAGTTGAATGGAAGAAGAAAAACATGCTCTTGGGTTCTGAAATTAGTATATCAACCTTCACCGGTAATTAAAGTTGTTATAATTTGCCTTGTATAATCTGTTTTTTTTTTTCAAAAAGCATGATATTTCTAAAACTTATCCGTCCATTTGTCAATAATCATAAATAACCAAACAAAGAATTTTTACTATGATAGATAGGTAGTCAAACAATTAACCCGTGGGCATATGCTTCCATGTATATATGCAACTGAAGTTATATGAACATGTTTATATGCAACTGAGAGTGAGAATTGAGTTATATTTATATTGTTTCAGTTAGGATTGTCTCACTAAGTAGGTTGTTCACTCACAGAAGATTTACACTTTACACTTGTATTACTAAATTATTACATTTCTTTTGTTTGGACAGCTTAGAGAATAGAAAGTAGAGACTGAAGTTGGAAAATGCAGACTAAAGTTGGAGACTGTAGAGTTGGAGTTGACTTTGTAGTTGTTGTATTAATGTAGTCCTATTATCTTTTTGGACTTTGGACTGAATTACTAACATAATGTAATCACTGTAATTGGCGCTTGTATTGTATTGTAATGTATGAACTGAGAGTGAGAAATGAACTACAGAATTGAACTCAAAAACTGAAGTGAAAAATGAACCAAATGTACTACAAACTATTACTGAACTGCAGTTGTAATTAGCTCAGTGTGTCTATGATGTATGTGGTGTGATCCTTGTTATTATTACTATTTGAATGAATATATGATGTTGTTTGGTCGGTTAACAAGTTTATTTAATCGGTTAGTCGATTAATATAAACGGTTAACCAATTAAATTAATCGATTAACCGGTTAAATAAATCGATTAACCGTGGTTAATTTTAACCGGTTTGGTCAGTAGACTAGAACCAAAATTAACCGAAACCGGTTAACCGAACCGCTCCATTTTTAACGGTTAACCCAAAAATTTAACCGAATGAATTGGTTAACCGACCACGCCCACACCTATATGTAATCCTTCTTAATTTTGGTGGTAGGTTGCAATTCCCTACTTAACACCGAATGATTTTAAATCTGGAAATATCTAGGAGAAACATGGGAATTATATGGTACAGTTACCGTTGGTGGTGCTATAATATTGTACGTATAAACTCGTCTGTTCTTCTAGGACAAATGATAAGGAGATCCATCCAATTAAACAGTTAGGGGGCGATCCCCGCTCTTATGTATTGTTTGATTATTTCCTAAAGAACCGGTATTGAGCATTCGGGAAATCGACGATTGGTTTTTGGGGCGCCCGGTAAGCGGGGGAGTGTACTCGTAAGAGATGACTCGTACCATAACCACTCCAAAATCCATATACGGTTCTATAAAGGAGTTTCATGATATATTAAGATGTTGGAATCCATGTGTGGTTTTGAAACCCGTTGGGGTATGGGAATCCATGTGTGATTCCAAGATCTATTTGAGATATGGGAATCCATGTATGATTCCAAGACCCATTAGGGTATTGGAATTCATGTGGGATTCCATGATCTGTTTTTGAAGGCGAAGCGTAAGCTGGAATTCCGGACGTAGCCTCACCAGCGGTAATGAGTAAAACTAGAGATAGGAGGCATCACCAGTAGGGTTGGCAAACCCATAGGGTGTAGTCGGCTCCATCTAGACGTTATCTACAGTTGTTATGCATGCATGGGGCGATGCACTCGGGTTTAGCAAGACTAGTTATGTTTTTCCTATGGTACATCACTAGGGATCTATGCTGCTTCGGAAGGATATCTCTGATCCTTGTGCATGAGGACCGTTTCTTAATGTACCGAGAGCACCTCCGTGGAATCCTACACAATTAGCGAACGCACTTTATTAGTTTTTGATTGCATACCTATTATTGTTGTGATGCACACTCACGAGCATCATAGCTACTTGATTATTATTATTTCACCCTTAGACATTATTATAATATCATTGGATTTTCTGATATAAATGTTTTTGTTACCGTAAGGTAAAAACTCGTCTGTGTTTATGTGCGACGTGGTCTTACGAGATACCTTTGATTTTTAAAAGGGTTTTAAACATAATAATTCAATTGTTTGATTTTACTCACATCATACCCATGTCTGACCCGGAGTTTTATTTTCTTTGGTAAAACTCTTGGGTGCTCAAATTTTTATGGGCAGCCAAGTTGTTCAGGTTTCCCATAGATGCATTTTGGAGGAGCTTGGAGCAGGATGCTTCATCGATAATTAGTTATTATCTTGTTTCCGCTGTATTATATTATGTGGTATCAATTAGTTAGGGATAGGCTGTTATAACTATCCAGAATTGTATTGGTATGACTCTGATGTATCATTTTTGAAATGACTTTGTAAATTATTATGTTGATTAATATATGTTGTTCCATTGCGTTGTGAGATTTTATGATTGTTTTTGTTTCTTCTATCTTCTATCTTTTTCTTTCACCCTTAACGATCGGTTTTTCCAGCACTTGAATGCTCGACACATAATACAGTGGACGTATTAGTGTTGATTTTGGAGGGTCTAAACACCATTCATTACATTGGTATCAGAGCGTAAGGTTAAGTGAGAACCTTGGTCCTGGTGGGGTAAACTCATTTGAGATCGGGTAAGTGAGACCCTAGAATGAGTATGAGTGTACTATATATAAGAGCACGTATTTGTTAGTGAATACAAAATGTTTTATATTATGTTGATTTATCTGTTGAGTGATTTATGAATTCTGGTCGAGACGTGGGGCACCACCGTGTCAATGGAGATTTCTAAACACTTAAACTAGGCAAATCGACATAGTACTGCTTTGAAATTGGGTAAATGAAATAATTTTACTCAAAAGTCTATTTTATATATAAAAGAATGATTTTCAAAAATAGTATAGTATAGTATTTTTGAGGTGTTGTGGTTAGGAGACAATAATATTTATTTTATCATTTAGGGTTTGTTTAGTCATGTTCGTCCAGTTTGAGCATTGACTATTGCTATGTGTATAGCTAGCTTTCCTTTTTAAGATTTAGGTTGGGTAAATAGAAATAGGGAAAACATTGAAGCGAACACCTTGTGAGTTAAGTTTCACAATTTGACTATAAGGCGTTCGACGTTAATGTTTTGATAAAAAATTGATTTAGTAAAAGATGTTTATTAAAAAGTTAGAATATTTTGAAATAAATATTTGAAAAATAATTTGATAAAAGATGATATTATAAAATGAATTTACAAGAAGGTGTCTTTAATTAAAAGAATTTAAGTTGAAAACTTGATAACTTAAATCTCGGGGCCTTTGGAAAATGTTTTCAAGGTTTTGGAAAATAATAATAGTATTAATTGAAAGTATTTATTTTTGGGCGAAGAAAAATTTTGGGAATGAAAATTTTAAGTTAGAAGTATTTTCTTCGGATTAGTTAGGGGAATGAGGTCTTGATTGTTTTGTGATTATCAAAATAATCTTCCAAGTGATGATCGGATGTTTGTCTTGGCGAACGTTGTAGTGCACTTAATAAATTATTCTCTTTATCATTGTATGATCGAAACAAGTTCAACCCCGAACGAACCCAAAGCGAGTTGGTGATAAATGTTTTGTTCGAAAAATGAAAAGTATTATTTCAAAAATAAGATTTGAAATAAAATAGTATTTTTAAGTTAAATAGTTCGAGTGGCTCGAAAACAACTTAGATTTGGGGAAGAGATGTGTTCGGATGATAAACACTTCTCTTGAGTATTACCTTTCCTAGTAAGGGAGTGTATGGTACTGTTTGGTAATACCCAGTTCCTTAGTACCATTTAGGAGTTACTCGGGCTATATGTAAATTTTCTAAGAACTTAAATTATAGTATCATTTCAAAAAGTTTTTGAAGAGACTAGGTATTTGGATTTTGAGTTTTCCTAGGGAAGTAAATGCAAAATGAAATAGTTGAATCAAATAGGGGTATATACTCTCAGGATGTAGTAGAGTAGTATCCAAGTTGAACCTAAGTTTAGTTTTATGAAATGTTTTCATAAATAATTTAGTGGGGAATAGAATGGGTTTTTGGAAGAACCAATTAAAGAAGTACATATGGCTTTGTGGTGATTGACACCATTCCAAATAAGGATCTATTATTCGATTTTTGACGACGAGCACTTGATGAGGGTATTTGATACGGGACAAATGTTTTCTATCATAGTTACAACTATGTAAGGAGAACAGAGGTTCCTAATCAAGGAGCCTGATAAGAGTTTGTACTAGGAAATCGGGTGAGCGATACTAGTTCGGAAGTGAAGTTATGTATTCGAGTAGATATCGAATCATATTTTTGTACAAGAATGATCCACGTACATCATATGAACTGATGTATAGTGTTAACTGTTTTCTGGGTTAGGTTGAGATGTAATTTCGGAGATGAAATTCTTTTAGGGGGAAAAATGTAACGACCCAAAAATTCACTGCTTTGGTTTACTAATTTTTAATTAATTTTAAATATTCAATATATATATAGGTTTTATAATGAAAATAAAACTTTTTTAAATAATAAATAATGATGGTGAATTAGTTTTCAAATTTAGTTTACAAAAATAATTAGTTCGAAGAAAAATTGAAAATGTGACCGAAATTTGTTTTCCAAATTTTCGACTTTCCATCGGCAAAGTTATCAAAAACATTGTGAACTCTTTAGCATAAGTATACACATTTTTAAATAAGTTAGAATATGGGTATATGTGTGTATTAGTGTATGTATATATATGTATTTACACCTAAGTATACTAAGTTTAAAAAAAGTGTACAGGTCACCTCATTAGGGGACATAAGTACCATTAGGTACCATAACATGTCAAAACATGTTTAAACATGTTTGCCTTGACATGAAAGGGAGAGGGAGGATTTGTAGGCCAAAATGGTGAGGTGAAAAGGAAGTGGTGAGGTGGTATGCATGTAGTGGAGGGTATAGGTGCAAGGGTAAAATGGTATTCACCTTATACATTTCATATAAAACTATATATCCTAATTTTATTTTCCATTTTCTCATCTCCTTTTCCTTTTGCAAACTTTTCCAAGCTTTGAGCATTCTTTGATGGCTTCCTAAACATATTTTCCAAGTTTTAAAATCCATGTGTTTCCACTTTAATCTCTTCCATAACTTGCTAAAACACTTTTGCATTGAATACTCCACTTCCTCCAATTTTACTCACAATTCATTTGGCCATAACTTCCTCAAGACTACTCCAAATCAAGATTTTATTTTTTTAAAACCACATACAATTCCAATTTCTACAACTTTCATTTGAACCAGATTTTCAAGTTTCGAATATTTTTGGGCCAAAAATACATTTTTTTCTGACTCATTTTCGGACCCATATTTCAAGCCCGAAAATAGCACTCCTTCTTTTGACCATATCTCCCTCAAAATAAATCTAAATTGAGTGATTATTTTTTTGAAATGATAGAGAAAATAATTCCAAGAACTTTTCTTTTTACTACGTTTCAAAATTCCGAGAGTAACATGGCAAAAGGTCGAGGGGAAGATGACCCATTTTCGAGTTGCTTTTTGTGGTTTTCCTGGCTTTGCAAGTTCTAAAGTATTTCAAGTTTTGAAAAGAGTTTTGCAAAACTTTGGTGAGTAAAGTTCTTAATTCTTGGGAAAGTTTTTACCTTTACATTTATTGACTATTGGAAAATAAGTTGATTGTTTGGTTGGATTATCATATGGTTTGGATGCATATATATGTTGCTTATATATGTGAATGCATGTGGTTAAGTTAGTGTGTGCTTGAATGTGAAGTTTAGATTTTTGTGAATGATGTTAAAGTGTGATCTTGTTTGTTGGGTTTTTGGTATGAATAAGTTGTTATGGACATAATGTGGTTGTTGTGCGAAGAGAAGTTAACAAAGTCAACAATTAGATTTGGTTATCGATGAAGAATCCTTTGTGAAGAGTACGAGTTTTGGTTTGCAATCAAAATCGATTTTAAAGTTAGAAACTTGGTTTCAAATTATTTATTTTGTGTTTTGAAAAGTTAGTAAGCTTTTAAAGGTTTAAGTTTTCAAAGAGGGGAGCCAAAAAAATTTCAAGCTATGACATCCATAGCGATAGTCGCTATGGATGCAGTTTCGCTTAAAAATCCGATTTTTGCAAAGTTTAGTTTTTATAATTAGAATTGTTTTGAAAATGTTTTATAAACTTAATGATGGTGTTTTAGAAAGTTAATTAGGAATTTAATAATTAATTATTAATTAATTAGTTTTGATAATTAATTATTAATTAAGTATTAGACAAGGTTTATTAATTATAATTAAGTGAAGATTAGTATTACTAATAAATTATCTTTTAAAAGTAAGATTAATTTTAATTCATTTTTGATTAAGCAAGATTTATTTTTAAATAATTATGAGTTAAGCATATGATTTATTTTCAATTAATTAAGTACAAGGTTAATTATTAATTAATTCTTAGTCAAGTGTTTAATTATTTTTAATTATAAATTAATTAAAGTTTAAATTTAAAATAGATTATTTATTTAAGGTTTAATTTATTATTTAGGTTTTAACTAAAGATTATTTTATTTATTAACTGAGATTAATTAATATTTTAATTGTTAATAAAGATTTAAATAATTATTTTATAGTTAATAAAGGATTAATTTGGGTTTAATTATTCGTATAATGGTTAATTATTGTTTAATAATTTATTTAAGGTTAATTATTTCTTAATTTATAATTAAATTAAGTTAAGAATTAACAACTATTAACTATGATTTAATAAAGGGTTCAACTTGTAATTAATAATTTTAAAATGCAGTTTTAAGTTTTTAATTCTTGTTTTCCAAGAATCAAATTGTTTTAAAGGTTCTTTTTTTACAAAGATGGTTTTGAACACAAGGGATTCAAGTGTCGATACTATTAAGGAACCATATAGCTGTGAATGAGTTATGATGTAAAAAGTTTGATTATGTGGACATGTGATAGCAGAATAAATTATCGTTCTGCTATAATGTAATTGTTGTTTTTGTGGGCATGTGTTAGTAGAATAAATCCCCGTTTTGCTATAATGTAATTGTTGTTTGAGTGGACATGTTTTTTAGCAGAATAAATTCTCGTTCTCCTATAAATTAGTTGTAACATCTCGTATCTAGAGGCCAAAAGCTTAGCGCTTCAGATGCTGCAGTCATCCATTGTATTAACTTTTGGTGACAAAATACGGAAATGCTAATGGTATCCATAATTTCAGAAGCACTTGAATATGAATAAAATCACAAATTTCAAAAACTAATTTTACTGATTACATTTCAAAACAAATTCATATCCAAATTACATTATCCTATATTGTTTCCTAGGTAAAGATCAAATATAATCATTACAAAAATACGCCAAGAGCAACATATGACGATGCCACCTTGGTTGATCAGAGTCAATATAGTCATATTTGACTTAATATACACAGCAGAATAAAAAAAAGCTATAACTCCTAATTAGCTATCCGCCAACACCTGCTCATCTCCGAAATCTTTATTTGCAAAAATTTCTAAAACTTCTAAACCTTAACCCTCAGCCTACTCAAATCAATTTTGAGCATCCGAGAGTTTAAGGGGAAACAAAAACTTCGAGTCAGACATAAAGCCTGGTGTGAATAATATTTTTACATCTCTGTTTACTGATATTAAGTGAGACCACGCCGCTTAGCGGAACGGGTTTCCCCTAACTAATATCCTTTTCAAAACATATATTTCGCAAATCTTTTCCTACAACCAAACTGGTTAACCAAACTGATCATATATTAATAACAATAATAATAGCAGTATTCGTTATGCTAAAAATGGGTAATAAATGGACTATCTGTCCGAAATCCGAGCTAACTACCCACAAACTAGACTAAATGTCCCTTTGGCTGACTCGGATCTACCAGATAAAATATCAAATGGTCTAAACATCTGTTAGACAAAACTTCTAGACGGTCTGTCCTTAACTTACTTCTCCAAGGGTCAACTGATCCTAATGGTTTTATGGCTTACTAATAACCTACCTCTGTACATAAATATTCCTTTCTGTGTGTAACCAACATTTTAGTCTTACCTGTGACTAAGCCCTACACACTGGAATTCGGAACTAAATTAGCTATGGGCTAATAGCTATTGAGCATAGGGCGCGACCCTACACAAGTCCTATCTGATCTTCTAATCTGAGTCATTTTCATAGGGTTAACTACCCTTCATCTGTTTCCCAGAAAAAACTTTTCAAAATGATTTAACCTTTTAAATCATACTTATATAAGGAAAATACATTCTTACTTTACTCTAAACTATTTTTCTATGTTGTATATACTTTACTCAAAATAATGGTGATGAATTTTAATGAGGATTGGCTATCCTTTCAAAACAAGTTAAAACCCTTTTTAACTTGAAAATACCTAGGCTATATTGCCAATTTAATACAGTCGAAACCTTTGTTTAAAATCTTTAAACAACCCTTTCCAAACATCTGAAAGTAACCCTTTCTAAACCATTGAAAGTGACCCTTTTGAAACCATTAAAGCCTTTCCTTCGAAAGCTTCAAAACATTAGACATCCCTCTTTAAAACCATTAAATATTGCCTTTCGAAAACATAGGGAAAACCTTTCCTTTCAACCCTTTCGAAACCCTAGGGAACCACCCATTCGAAACCAAGCCTTTGGGTTTAATTTAAAACATGTGGAAACCTTTCGAAACCATTCAAAAATTTACCCCTTCGAAACCTTTGAAAACTGTTTCGATCGAAAACCTTTGGATTATGCCTTCAAGTAGAGCAAAAGGATCAGAACCCATTAAAGTCGAAAGCACTTCTTTTGAAACCATTCCTAAGTAAAGAAGTGGTGATGTCGAAACCATCCCTTCGAAAGCTTTGAAGAAGTTGTCAAGCTTAAAAAGCAAAACAACCCTTTCGAAACCCATCTGAGTCAAAAGGTAGAATGCAGCAGCTAAAAGGTTTTGACTTAGTCGAAAGCAATCATTTTATAAACATAGGCGCAACCCTATCAAAACCATTTTCTTTAAAACAATTTGACCTAGTCGAACGCTAACCAAGTCGAAAGCATCTTAGTCAAAAGCAAACAGGCGCATTTTCCTTTAAAACCAAAGTAATGCTTCAACCCCTTAGGAAACCCTGGTTTCAACTCCATACCTTCCTCCTACATCCAATTCACTACGTACCAGTTCCCAGACACCATGTGCATTGGTTTCGACTGTGTCGGAAGCGAAGCTAAGGAGGCGGAACCTGGTGCCGAGAGCATCGAAACGGTGAATAACCTGTAGATTAGTCCTTTTAAACTATTTCTTTGTACCTAACCTGCCTTGTTTGTCAAATTGTGATTAGTTGCAAGTTTCACTTTTCTAAAAGTACTGCCGAATTTCCAGAATTAACAAATTTAATTTATTTACAAAAAGCCTCTTCTCCTTTTATAAATATATAAAACATTTAAGTCCCATACCTTAAATTATTTTATATATCCATTAAAACACTTAGGAAAATTCTACAAAAATTCCTGAAAATCACTTTTAATATGTTTTCCAACATATAAAAATTTCAGACCCAATCCTTTTATTATTTAACTGTAAATAATTTATAATCCAATTTATCATTTTCTTTACTAGAAAATTCATATAAATTCCACAAAAAATCTAAAAATTGAAACCCATCTCCAAAATAATATTTATGGTCTATATAAAAATTCGCAAGGCATTTGGATGTCATTTAATAGGGTTTTCATATCAAAACATGTCATAAAATCTATATGAACAACCATAAATAGTCAACAAGTATATATAATCATTCAATCATTCAAAAACATGGAAAATCAATGCAAGTTAATTCGGATTTCATCTTAAAACCTAAAACAAAACAAATGAGAGATGTAAATATTATTCGCCTTAGCTTTAGCGATTAAGGATATGAAATTTGAATGAATTTGATGTTGATTAAGCTTCTCATTTTTCTTTCTCTAGCTCTTGTTAATGGTGGCCAGCCTTAGCTTTTAAAATATTGAACAAATGAAATGAACATGTATAAGATACACGGCCAAGGGTTAAAGGTATAGGAATGGCCTCTTTCCTATTTTACCCCCCCCCCCTATATTTCATGTTAAACTCTTCTTTTAATTCATTGTTTAAATGGCACGGCTACCCCTTAATTAAATCAAATCTCAATCTCTTAATCAACACATTATTTTATTTTATTTAGCTAATTAAATATCCTAAATAATGTTATCAAAAATATGGGGTGTTACAGACTCCCCTCCTTAAAGAATTTCGTCCTCTAAATTACGAAAAGGTACACAATAATCAAGAAGGTAAAACATACCATCAAACAAATCAGGATAAGCATCTCTAATCCTGCTCCCAACCTCCCAAGTACAGTCATCGTCGCTTGTGACGCCCCACCTCTATACCCACGCTAGCCAAGGACACTACGGAGTAATGCCGTCAACTAGCGCGGAGAATAAGGCTGTTGAGGACCCACCATCTGTATAATTGCTTTGTGCGAGTACCGATATGTCAGATGAAATAATAACTTTGCATCTCAAGAGGAAATCCGACATGCCGATACAAACTCAAAGCTACTACATAGTGGCTATATGGACCTCGGAAACAAATATAGAAATAAACATAACATAAATCAGTCACGGACAATTCATATCACAAAGGCGGAAATAGATATGAATATAACACATGAATGTGTACATCAGAGTAGTGGTCAAATAAGATCCACAATAACACAAAAGAATAGCTACAAGCTACACAAAAGAATAAGTATACATCACTGAATCTATATCTCAAATGTATACAACAAAAACTACTAATCTAAGTAGTTAGCCAAAAGTCAGAAAAATCCAGAGGAGAAGTCAAGCAGAAGCACCTGTAACATCTCGGTCTGACCCGAGTATTATTTATAAGAAAATAATAAACGGATCAGTCTAGCTATAAATATCAGATGATATGGTACAAAATAAAAGACATGGCATGAACATGTAATAACCATAATGGCATACTACTATAAGTATGTAATTGAAAATCAACATGAGATTAATCAATATCACAAGAATCTTCTCAAAGATAAAATAGGGTATCATACCCTAAACTTGTATTCATAACAAGTAAATGACACACGAATTCACCAATGCACAAAAACTGATATCATATCAATGAAAATCATGAAAATTGGTGAAGCACAAATTCCAGAAATCAACACACGAAATCCAGAAAACACATAAAAAGGGGGAAGGCCTAACACATGAACGGGAGCATGAAAACTCACCAACGCGTATAACACATGACGAGAAGCTATCTCATGGAAGCTATCCATTAAATTTTAACACATGAACGGCCCGAAGACCATGGGGTGCTACCCCATATATGTGAGTAGAAACATCACATAACCGGGGCCTAGTCTCCCTCGCAGACAAAGAGACATCGCACAGTTGCTAGTCTAAATCACAAAAATGATCGTCATGATCATATAGAAGTGTCGATCACACCAAGCTAGTAAATATATGAGTTTAGCTTCATGTCCCATAACCACTTGCTTAACTTAAATATTTACGAACAAGCTGTAGGTCGTCACTAGAAAATTGTCACAAAAGGGTTCAATCGAACAAGTCCAAGAGCTAACCGACGAAGTGAACGCAAGCGTTTCATAACACTCGTTTTACTAAGTCGTTTAATTCGATTTCTCATCCGAGTGAAGTAAAGGTTTGTATATACTAATAGATTGGAAAACGGTTTTATAAACGAGTTTGGTATTGAAATTAGAGTTAAAATCGTTTTGATGAAAGAGTTTTGATATTTACTACTAGTATTGAAACCTTTATATTTTTAAAGTGACAAATCACAAAAGTGATTGTAGAACAATCAATCACCAAAATTCACATTCAAAGACGTGAATAAAATCCAAAGAAATCGATAACGAATCCATCAAAATGGATATTCCCAGAAATCACGAAGAAAATGTCATCAAAGCAGATAATAAATGATAACAATAAAAAGGGAATCAACACGAATCGATTAAAGTTGGAAATTCAAGCTCAATAGGCAAATAGGCAGAAGACTGCAGATTCAGACGTCTGAAATCAAGGATTCAGACGTCTGAAATCAAGGATTCAGACGTCTGAAATCAAGGATTCAGACGTCTGAATCTGGAAAATAAAATATTTTCCAGAACAGAATTCAAACGTCTGAACACTTGATTTCAGACGTCTGAAATAGACACTTTTTGGCCTATTTATTTTCTGGTTCAAATCAAACCAATTCAGACGTCTGAAATTTTGATTCAGACGTCTGAATACTGGGAGAAGAAAATTCCCAGTATTATATTCAGACGTCTGAACCATACGTTTCAGACGTCTGAAACTGTTGTTCAGGGCATTCCCTGAACCTAGGCCAAAAATGGCCAAACGACATCGATGACGATCGGTCGAGCAACAACGACTAAGGAATTATGCCTAGCGACAACCCAGCCTAAATGGCTCTTCGATACGCCTCGAATATCAATATCCAAATATCCATAATAGGATTTTCACAAAAATTAAACCAAAACACCAAAAATTGGAATATACACAAAATCAATCCAAACCAAAATCAATTGCACAAGAATAAGTGTTAGGAATTCATACCTAACAATCGAAGATAATTATAGACTAAGATGTGAGATAAAAATCTCACCTTTTCACAAAATCAATGAAGAAGAAGCTATAGAGCAATAGCAAGGACAATCACTCTTCAATTCCAACTCAACAAGCTTGAATCAAAGCTTAAAAGAGAAACATTTCCTAAATTAGGTTTAGGGAATTTCTGAAATTGAAAGGAGAATGAGTTGGAGAAGATGAAGAGGATGCTTACCAATAACTTCTCTTTGAATTTGGAGGTAGAAGCTTGAATTTGCAATTGAACTAGGGCTTGGAGTTTTGATTTCCCATTCCTCTCCCCATTTTCAGTTTTGATGAGTGTTTAAGAAAATAGAAGTGAAGTGGGGAGGAGAGGAGAGGGGCTGAACTAGGTTATATGATCATTTGGGTGAAACCCAAGCCCAAAAGCCCAATAGAAAATAGGAGAAACCAACATACTCTAAACATATCAAGGTTTACACTCAAAAAGGTCGCAAACGGCATTTTGAACTCAATGGAAGTGGTCTCGAGTCCTAATTCGACTGTTTGCAAAAAGTAGCTTTCCGGACTAAAATCCGACTAACGATGAAATATTTAAATAAAATATTTAAATATAAAATCGATAAATATGCGGGTTGTTACAGACTCCCCTCCTTAAAGAAATTGCGTCCTCGCAATACTTAAGAAGAAAATAAAGAGTAACAACCATAGAAGCATATCAACACAAAAGAAAATTTGAAACGAGAAGTTCACCATAAGAGCACGAAAGAGTTAGCCCGAACGTGTTCGCTCGATGAATTCTCTGGATTCCCAAGAGAAATCCTTAGGATTTGAGAACCATCGGACTTTCACAAAAAGAACATCTTTATTTCGAAGGCACTCAACCCCCGAAGGAATGATGCGAACAGAATGTTGCTCATAAGTAAAATAGGCGAAACTTCAATTTCCACAATAACACCGGGCTCAAGAATAAAAATCAAAATCCCAAAGGCATTTCCGTAGTTGAAAGACGTGGAAAACGTCATGAATAACAGAAAATTGAGCCGGTGCAATGGCGTAGTATAATAACAATACGCCCGAGAAACTGGAAACACAAATAACTCCAAACATCGACATAGTACAATAACGGTACATCCAATGAACGGAAACTCAAATAATTCGAAACACCGACGTAGTACAAAAACGGTACGTCCAATGAACCGAACACCATAAAAGAACATCGGGCGCTAGTCCATATAAGAAATGAGATAAAACTCAATAAAACGAAGTATATCAAAACGTCTGATGAACTTGATAAAAATATAATTCCATTCAGACATCATCAAAGAATCAACCACTTGTTGCTTACGACGAAGCGCATTGGCAACACGATTTCCCTTCTGGGAATAAAAGAATATCAAGATCATAAGATGTCAGGAACTCGAGTCAACATGAAGTTCCTTATGAGAAAATAAATATTCCAAAGATTTATGATCGAGGTGGAGAACAAATTTCTCCCCCAAAATGATGATGCCAAACTCTAAAAGCGAAAACAATAGCCGCGAGCACTAGATCATAAGTGGCATACCTAGTCTCGATCGGCTTTAATGATTTAGAAGCACAAGAGATAGCACGTTCTCTTTTGCAAAGGGAACGGCATCCAAACCAACACGATTAGCATTGGTACAAAAGATAAAGTCTTGGTTCCCTTCGGGAATCACAAGAATAAGAGTATCGAAAAGAAAGAATTTCTTTTAAATAATTTTCTTTCTCGAAAAGCTAAAACTTTCAAAATTACATTTATCTTTATGTAATAATCTTTCTAGAAAAATTTACATTTTTACAAGTCAATTTATTGTGTCAAATTGTCTCATCAAAGCGTTTAGGAGATTCCTATCGATAACGTTGATCAAGCGCATCGACCAGAATTCTTAAAGCACTCAATGGGCAATACAATCACAAAATCATCTTCTATATGATAAACATGTTTCTTAAAAACCTTTAAGAATATTCTCTGCTCGTTTAAGAGCAAAAATCAAATTGTACTTATAAATAAATCTTATGAAAAAGATTTGAAAATTTTTAAATTGCTGTTTTCATCCAAAATCAATAAATACATGAATGGTTTCATCGAGATATTCGTAGAATACTCGATTCATAAAATGGATGAAATAAGCTGGACAAACTGAATAACATGATTAGTCATTCATAAGAATCATAACAAGTGCGGAATGCGGTAAATGGAATGCTAACTCCCACAACTCGTAGCAATTGAAAATCGGTGGCAAGGTCGAGCTAAAAAGACCTTAACGCCGCTCAAAAGATTGCTTAGGTGATAATCCTAAGACAAAAATAAAAATACCGGAAAATTCTCAAACCATATGAATGAGAGAAATATCACTTTCCTCATCATGTGAGCTTAAAGAATAAAATGATGCCATCAAATTGGAATCAAAATCACAAAGGAAAAACAGAAATCTGCTTAACAGATTGAAAATGTCGAAGATGAATAGTCCACACGGGACAAAGGATATGGCTTCATAATAATTAAGCCAATCCTTACAAAAGTCAATTCCGAAGCATAAGTAAAAATCGGCTCGGAAATAAAAATCACATAAAATAATTTCGACATCAATAAAAAGCAAATTGAGTGTTGCGGATCCACCAATCCGGATTCGCAATCCTCAAAGAAGTCAACAAGCCCAAAAATGTCTAAAGAAAAGGAATCAACAAGTTCTTTTGTTATAAAATAATGAGACGAAACCCATATCAAAAAGAACTCGAATAAAATGATCACAAAATAAATGTCATCAAGGATATAATGGATACCTTGACCAAGAGAAGTGTCACTAGGGGCTTGAACAACATTTAGCTTTCCCTCTCTCTTGTTTGGAAGTTTGGGGCATGAAGATAAGTATTGACCCGAGCCTTTGCAATAGCGGCAATAAAGGGGTTTCGGGCACTTAATAACATAATGGTCTGTGGAACCACAATTATAGCATTGTTTACGACTTGGGGTAGGTGTCTTGGCTACCGAAGTTTCTGGTTCCATTTTCTTCTTGCTCAAAAGTATGGGGCAGACAGAAATATGATGACTTGAATTTTTGCAATAACGAAAAAAGAGTGGTTCCGGGCACTCCTTTGCATAGTGGTCCGTGGAACCACAATTGTAGCATTCTCCACGATTAGGGATTGGAGTCTTTGCCACCAAAGTAGTTTGCTTCACTCTCTTATTGGGATTAAGGCTCTTGAACTTAATATGCCTCTTCTTAGAAATTCCAATATCACTATCACTTCCTTTACCAACCTCTTCATGTCGAAGAGTGATATCCACAAGCTGATGGAAAGGAACTTCAAGTTTTAGGGGTAAAACCATTTCGGGGTTCTTACACAAAGCACAAATAAACTTTTGATTCTTTACAAGATCCAAAAGTTGTTGGGCAGACATGAATACGCCATCCAGAGAAGGACTACTGGATTGACCAGCACTAGGACTGCCAGATCCAACCATTTCTTCTTCTTTAAGAAAGAAAGAAAGAAGAAAAAGTTATTCACAGAATGAATTTCAATCAAACTTGATTGATAAAACAAGGAATCATAAAAGAAAATAGGATAGAACGGGTCCAATTGACTCGAATAAAATCCTAAGGCACGACTCCTAAGAAAGACTTAGGACAATGATCCTTGTTATATTATTCTACATCGTTCCGAAGTTTGGCTCTGATACCAAGCTGTGACGCCCCACCTCTATACCCACGCTAGCCAAGGACACTACGGAGTAATGCCGTCAACTAGCGCGGAGAATAAGGCTGTTGAGGAGCGACCATCTGTATAATTGCTTTGTGCGAGTACCGATATGTCAGATGAAATAATAACTTTGCATCTCAAGAGGAAATCCGACATGACGATACAAACTCAAAGCTACTACACAATGGCTATATGGACCTCGGAAACAAATATAGAAATAAACATAACACAAATTAGTCACAGACAATTCATATCACAAAGGCGGAAATAGATATGAATATAACACATGAATGTGTACATCAGAGTAGTGGTTAAATAAGATCCACAATAACACAAAAGAATAGCTACAAGCTACACAAAAGAATAAGTATACATCACTGAGTCTATATCTCAAATGTATACAACAAAAACTACTAATCTAAGTAGTTAGCCAAAAGTCAGAAAAATCCAGAGGAGAAGTCAAGCAGAAGCACCTGTAACATCTCGGTCTGACCCGAGTATTATTTATAAGAAAATAATAAACGGATAAGTCTAGCTATAAATATCAGATGATATGGTACAAAATAAAAGACATGGCATGAACATGTAATAACCATAATGGCATACTACTATAAGTATGTAATTGAAAATCAATATGAGATTAATCAATATCACAAGAATCTTCTCAAAGATAAAATAGGGTATCATACCCTAAACTTGTATTCATAACAAGTAAATGACACACGAATTCACCAATGCACAAAAACTGATATCATATCAATGAAAATCATGAAAATTGGTGAAGCACAAATTCCAGAAATCAACACACGAAATCCAAAAAGCACATAAAAAGGGGGAAGGCCTAACACATGAACGGGAGCATGAAAACTCACTAACGCGTATAACACATGACGAGAAGCTATCTCATGGAAGCTATCCATTAAATTTTAACACATGAACGGCCCGAAGACCATGGGGTGCTACCCCATATATGTGAGTAGAAACATCACATAAGCGGGGTCTAGTCTCCCTCGCAGACAAAGAGACATCGCACAATTGCTAGTCTAAATCACAAAATTGATCATCATGATCATATAGAAGTGTCGATCACACCAAGCTAGTAAATATATGAGTTTAGCTTCATGTCCCATAACCACTTGCTTAACTTAAATATTTACGAACAAGCTGTAGGTCTTCACTAGAAAATTGTCACAAAAGGGTTCAATCGAACAAGTCCAAGAGCTAACCGACGAAGTGAACGCAAGCGTTTCATACCACTCGTTTTACTAAGTCGTTTAATTCGATTTCTCATCCGAGTGAAGTAAAGGTTTGTATATACTAATAGATTGGAAAACGGTTTTATAAACGAGTTTGGTATTGAAATTAGAGTTGAAATCGTTTTGATGAAAGAGTTTTGATATTTACTACTAGTATTGAAACCTTTATATTTTTAAAGTGACAAATCACAAAAGTGATTGTAGAACAATCAATCACCAAAATTCACATTCAAAGACGTGAATAAAATCCAAAGAAATCGATAACGAATCCATCAAAATGGATATTCCTAGAAATCACGAAGAAAATGTCATCAAAGTAGATAATAAATGATAACAATAAAAAGGGAATCAACACGAATCGATTAAAGTTGGAAATTCAAGCTCAATAGGCAAATAGGCAGAAGACTGCAGATTCAGACGTCTGAAATCAAGGATTCAGACGTCTGAATCTGGAAAATAAAATATTTTCCAGAATAGATTTCAGACGTTTGAACACTTGATTTCAAACGTCTGAAATAGACACTTTTTGGCCTATTTCTTTTCTGGTTCAAATCGAACCAATTCAGACGTCTGAAACTTTGATTCAGACGTCTGAATACTGGGAGAAGAAAATTCCCAGTATTATATTCAGACGTCTGAACCATACGTTTCAGACGTCTGAAACTGTTGTTCAGGGCATTCCCTGAACCTAGGCCAAAAATGGCCAAACGACATCGATGACGATCGGTCGAGAAACAACGATTAAGGAATTATGCCTAGCGACAACCCAGCCTAAATGGCTCTTCGATACGCCTCGAATATCAATATCCAAATATCCATAATAGGATTTTCACAAAAATTAAACCGAAACACCAAAAATTGGAATATACACAAAATCAATCCAAACCAAAATCAATTGCACAAGAATAAGTGTTAGGAATTCATACCTAACAATCGAAGATAATTATAGACTAAGATGTGAGATAAAAATCTCACCTTTTCACAAAATCAATGAAGAAGAAGCTATAGAGCAATAGCAAGGACAATCACTCTTCAATTCCAACTCAACAAGCTTGAATCAAAGCTTAAAAGAGAAACATTTCCTAAATTAGGTTTAGGGAATTTCTGAAATTGAAAGGAGAATGAGTTGGAGAAGATGAAGAGGATGCTTACCAATAACTTCTCTTTGAATTTGGAGGTAGAAGCTTGAATTTGCAATTGAACTAGGGCTTGGAGTTTTAATTTCCCATTCCTCTCCCCATTTTCAGTTTTGATGAGTGTTTAAGAAAATAGAAGTGAAGTGAGGAGGAGAGGAGAGGGGCTGAACTAGGTTATATGATCATTTGGGTGAAACCCAAGCCCAAAAGCCCAATAGAAAATAGCAGAAACCAACATACTCCAAACATATCAAAGTTTATACTCAAAAAGGTCGCAAACGGCATTTTGAACTCAATGGAAGTGGTCTCGAGTCCTAATTCGACTGTTTGCAAAAAGTAGATTTTCGGACTAAAATCCGACTAACGATGAAATATTTAAATATAAAATCAATAAATATGCGGGTTGTTACATCGCTCCACTGGACTTTGACTAATCTGACCGTCTTGGTTCTAAGCCTCTTTTCATCTTTCGCAACAATACGAATAGGCTTCCTCATTATAGTCAAATCCGATTCTACTACTAAGTCCTCTAGCACAGTCGGTGCAATTGTAGTCTTTGGGTCTCAAACACACTTTCTAAGATGAGAAACATGAAATACATCGTGGACTCCTGCCAAACTCCTCGGCAACTCAATTATATATGTGAGTTTCCTAATCCTCTTTATAATAGGAAATGGTCCAACGAATCTCGGTGCTAACTTACCTGATTTCCCAAATCTAATCACACCCTTCATCGATGACACTTTGACGAAAACCTGATCTCCAATTGAGAACTCGAAATCTTTCCGTCTTCTATCTACATAACTCTTCTGCCTATACTGAGCCTTCTTCATTCTAGCTCGAATGACCTCAATCTTTTCTGCAGCTTCCCTAACCAAATCTAGACCAAGAACCAACCTATCCCTGGTTTCTAACCAACATACGGGAGTTTGCATGGCCTTCCATACAAAGCTTCAAACGTTGCCATCCCAATACTGGTCTGATAATTGTTGTTATACGAAAATGCAAATGGTCTTCCCATGATCTTTCGAAATCTAATACACAAGCTCTTAACAAATCCTCCAAGATTTTGTTAACTCTTTCTGTTTTCCCATCTGTTTGCGGATGGTAAGCAGTACTCATATTGAGCTTGGTTTCCAAAATTTCCTGTAGACTCTTCCAGAACTCGCTAGTGAATAAAGGGTCTCTATCACTTACTATGCTACTAGGAATTCCATGCAGTCTAACCTCATACGGTCTAAGTTGTTTAGAAGCATAGGCAATCACTTTACCTCTCTGCATCAGCACAGCTCCTAATCCTGTTCCACACGGATTGGTATAAACCACCAAATCCTGATTCCCTTCCAGAATAACCAAAACTAGTGCATGGGTCAATAAGTCTTTCAAACTCTTAAATGCTTCCTCACACTTATCGGTCCACACAAACTTCACATCCTTTCTCGTTAGCTTGGTCATTGGTGCCGCTATCTTTGTCACTGTCTCGGGTCTCTTCCAACTATTCACCGCTCCAATCTTAGTCGGATCTACTGACAACCCTTTCTCTGAGACTACATGGCCAAGAAACTTCACTTCCTTCTTCCAGAAATGACATTTTGAAAACTTTGCCTTCAGCTGATGCTGCGTCAGCATCTCAAGCACCACTCTAAGATGAACTTCATGCTCTCTTTCATCCTTAGAGTATATCAAAATATCATCTATGAAAACCAATGCGAACCTATCCAAGTGCTCTCGGAAAAATTGGTTCATCAAATCCACAAAGAAAGCCGGTGCATTAGTCAGTCCGAACGACATAACTAACCATCCGTACGACCCATATCTGGTCCTAAACGCCGTCAAAGGTATATTATCCTCTACTACACTGAGCTAATGGAAACCTGTCGCCAAATCCAAATGGGAAAATATCTTGGCCCCGCTTAATTGATCGAACAAATCGTCAATCCTTGGCAATGATATCGATTCTTTATCGCCCTCTCATTCGACTTACGATAATTGACACATAGCCTCAATGATTCGTCCGGCTTCTTAGAAAACACTACGGCCGCTCCCCAAGGCGAACTACACGGCCTGATAAAACTCTTGCCTTCTAAATCCACCAACTGCACCTTTAACACCCTCATCTCTATTAGGGTCATCCTGCTTGGTAGCCTACTCAATGGTTCTGCTTCTGGAATCAAATCTATCTGAAACTCAATGGCTCGTTTCGACGGCAATCCAACTACTGGCTCAAACACATCCGCGAATTCTCTAACCACGAAAACTCAACTCATCATCCAATTCCATAACACCCAACAAAGCATACATCTCACCGCTAGAACCTTCTACGCTATCTGATCACTACTATTAGGGTGTCTAACTGATATTTTCCTATCCTGGAAAAATATCCTAGCATCGTACTTGCTTAACCAATCCATTCCAAGAATAATCCTGAACCCCACAAAATCAGACACATGCATACTGCAAACAAAAGTATGACCTAACAAGTCAAACTCTAACTAGTCACATCTCAACCTTAGAGTGGCATATCCTCCTATTGGATTCGCAACTCGTAAGGAAGTAACTAAATATGTGGGTTTTAGGTTAAACTCATCTATCAAACATCTAGATATAAAAGAATGCGATGCACCAGTATCAAATAGAATGCTAACAGACATACCATGAATCTGAAGCGTACCTCCCAAAACTGCCTTTTCCTTCTCTTGAGCTGTTGGCTTCGAAGTAGCGGGTTCCAATGCATACACCTTGCCCTTTCCATCCTTAGCGGGCTCCTTGCACTGGTTCTTATAGTGGCCAATCTGGTCGCAGTTGAAGCGCCTGACATTCTTCTTTCTAGCCACTTCCTTTGTCGTTCCACCATGACATTCATTAGCAAAGTGCCCCTTCTTATCGCACTTGAAGTAAACAATCTCAGAATTCTCTTTCTTAGCTGATCCACCCTTCTGAGCACCTTTCTTAGGAAAGAACTCCCACTTCTAATTCTTCCCAACCTGAACCTCCTTAGCCTTACTCTTCTCTAGAGAATCAAGTATTTCCTCATGTCTTAAGGCCATCTCCACTACAACATCAGACAGATCTCTAATATGAGGTAATATAGCCCTAGCTAACTCAGCCTTCTACCCCATGAACTTCTCATTCCTCTTCATCACTGTATCCACTGAAGCATACCCATATCTGGCTAACTCCTCGAACCTCTTGGCATACTGCAAAACAGACATCTTCCCCTGCTCTAACTCAACAAACTTTATGATCAAAGCAGACTATGCCATCACAGACATGAACCTCTCCTTGAACCTCCTCTTGAAATTTTCCCAAGTCATTGTCTCCTCATCCACTATCACAGTCACACTATTCCACCAAAACAAAGCTGCTCCCTGAAGCTATCTCGATGCCAACCTCCTCTTCTGCTCATCACTGAGCCCCAAGTGTGCGAAAATCCTTTTGTAATGCAACAACAAGTTTTCCACCTCAATGGCATTCTCTTTTCCAATAAATGGCTTCCCTCCGAGCTTAGTGTAATCTCCGCTCAACTTAGCATACTGGTTAACCACTGGAACTCCTGGAACCCCTGCTCATGCAGCATTTCCTCCTAACACTCCAGTTGCAACTCCTGCTTGCATCATGTTCACGAAGAATAGATACATAGCTTCCATTCCAACTTGCGGGACTTCAGCACCCACATTCTCTGTTTGTGCCTGACCTTGGGTCCTCCTTACATTAGGTCTGGCATTCCCTTTGGTGCCCTCCCCTCCTGGGTTAACTCTTCCTCTTTTACCTTCCATATCTGTATTCAAATCTCATGAGACACAGAAAAATTACCTAACAAAGATAGGAGACTAGAGAAAAAGCGTATACTTATTTATAACAAATACAAGTACATTGCTATAGCGTTATCCCACATCCCAATCTTACTCTAATTCCTAAGGATTATGTTTTAAAAACCATTTTTAGTTTAAAGTTTTTCATAAGCCTATGCTCTGATACCAAGTTGTAACATCCCGTATCTAGAGGCCAAAAGCTAAGCGCTACAAATGTTGCAGTCATCCATAGTATTAACTTCTGGTGACAAAATACGGAAATGCTAATGGTGTCCATAATATCTGAGCACTTAAATATGAACAAAATCACAGATTTCAAAAACAAATTTTACTAATTACATTTCAAAACAAATTCGTATCCAAATTACATAATCCCATATCGTTTCTTAGGTAAAGATCAAATATAATCATTAAAAAAATACGCTAAGAGCGACATATAACGATGCCCCCTTGGTTGATCAGAGTCAATATAGTCACGTCTGACTTAATATATACAGCGGAATCAAAACAAAATAAACCTATAACTCTTAATTAGCTATCCACCAGCCACCTGCTCGTCTAGGGAAGCTTTATTTGCCAAAATTTCTAAAATCTATAAACCTTAACCCTCAGCCTACTCAAATCAATTTTGAGCACCCGAGAGTTTAAGAGGAAACAAAAACTTCGAGTCAGACATAAAGCCTGGTGTGAATAATACTCTTACATCTCTGTTTGCTGATATTAAGTGAGACCACGCCGCTTAGCGGAACGGGTTTCCCCTCACTAATATCCTTTTCAAAACATATATTTCACAAAAAAAATCCTGTAGCCAAACTGGTTAACCAAACTGATCATAATATTAATAACAATAATAATAGCAGTATCTGTTACGCTAAAAACGGGTAATAAATGAACTATCTGTCCGAAATCTAGGCTAACTACCCGCAAACTGGACTAACTGTCCCTTTGGCTGACTCGAGCCTACTATATAAAATATCAAATGGTCTAAACATCTGTTAGACAAAACTTCTGGACGGTCCATCCTTAACTTACTTCTCCAAGGGTCAACTGATCCTAATGATTTTGTGGCTTACCAATAACCTACCTTTGTACATAAATATTTCTTTCTGTGTGTAACCAACATTTTAGTCTTACCTATGACTAATCCCTATACATTGGAATTCTAAACTAAATTAGCTAGGGGCTAATAGCTATTAAGCATAGAGTGCGACCCTACACAAGTCATATCTGGTCTTCTAATCTGAGTCATTTTCATAGGGTTAACTACCCTTCATCGTTTTCCTTGAAAAACCTTTTCAAAATGATTTAACCTTTTAAATCAAACTTATACAAGGAAAATAAATTCTTAGCTTCACTCTAAGCTATTTTGCCATGTTACGTATACTTTACTCAAAATAATGCTAATGAATTTTAATAAGGATTGGCTATCCTTCCAAAACAAGTTAAAACCCTTTTTAACTTGAAAATACTTAGGCTATATTGCCTATTTAATACATTTGAAACCTTTGTTTAAAACCTTTAAACAACCCTTTCGAAACCCCTAAAGGTAACCCTTTTGAAACCATTGAAAGTGACCCTTTCGAAACCATTAAAAGCCTTTCCTTCGAAAGCTTCAAAACATTAGACATGCCTCTTTAAAACCATTAAATATTGCCTTTCGAAAACATAGGAAAAATCTTTCCTTTCAAACCTTTCGAAACCCGGGGGAACCACCTCTTCGAAACCATTCATTAAAACCCTTTCGAAAGCATTAAAATACTAAACCTTTCGAAAGCCTTTGGGTTTAATTTAAAACATGTGGAAACCTTTTGAAACCTTTCAAAAATTTACCCCTTCGAAACCTTTGAAAACTATTTCCGTCAAAACCCTTTGGATTATGCTTTCAAGTAGAGTAAAAGGATCAGTAACCCATTAAAGTCGAAAGTACTTCTTTCGAAACCATTCCTAAGTAAAGAAGTGATGGTGTCGAAACCATCCCTTCGAAAGCTTTGGAGAAGTGGTCAAGCTTAAAAAGCAAAACAACCCTTTCGAAACCCGTCTGAGTCGAAAGGTAGAAAGCAGCAGTTAAAAGGTTTCGACTTAGTCGAAAGCAATCATTTTAAAAACACAGGCGCAACCTAATTGAAACCAACTCCTTTAAAACCATTTGACCTAGTCGAAAGCTAACCAAGTTGAAAGCATCTTAGTCGAAAGCAAGCGGGCGCATTTTCCTTTAAAACCAAAGTAATGCTTCAACCCCTTTGAAACCCCTAGTTTCGACTCCATACCTTCTGCCTACATCCAATTCACTACATACCAGTTCCCTGATACCATATGCAATGGTTTCGACTGTGTCGGAAGCGAAGCTAAGGAGGCGGAACCTGGTGTCGAAAGCATCGAAACAGTGAAAAACCTGCAGATTAGTCCTTTTAAACTATTTCTTTTCTATAAGTACTGTCGACTTTCCAGAATTAACAAATTTAATTTATTTACAAAAAGCCTCTTCTCCTTTTATAAATATATAAAACATTTAAGTCTCATACCTTAAATAATTTTATATATCCATTAAAACACTTAGGAAAATTCTACAAAAATTCCTGAAAATCACTTTTAATATGTTTTGCAACATATAAAAATTTCAGACCCAATCCTTTTATTATTTAACCGTAAATAATTTATAATCCAATTTAACATTTTCTTTACTAGTAAATTCATATAAATTCCACAAAAATTCAGAAAATTTTGAAAATTGAAACCCATCTCCAAAATAATATTTCTGGTCTATATAAAAATTCGCAAGGCATTTGGATGTCATTTAATAGGGTTTTCATATCAAAACATGTCATAAAATCTATATGAAAAACTATAAATCATCAACAAGTATATATAATCATTCCATCATTCAAAAACATGGCAAATCAATGCAAGTTAATTCGGATTTCATCTTAAAACAGGAAACAAAACAAATGAGAGATGTAAACATTATTCACCTTAGCTTTAGGGATTAAGGATGTAAGATTTGAATGAATTTGTTGTTGATTAAGCTTCCAATTTCTCTTTCTTTCTCTAGCTCTTGTTAATGGTGGTCGGCCTTAGCTTTTAAAATTTTAAACAAATGAAATGAACATGTATAGGATACATGGCCAAGGGTTAAAGATATAGGGTTGGCATCTTTCCTATTTTACCCCTCCTATATTTCATGTTAAACTCTTCTTTATTCATTGTTTAAATGGCACGACTACCCCTTAATTAAATCAAATCTCAATCTCTTAATCAACACATTATTTTATTTAATTTAGCTAATTAAATATCCTAAATAAAGTTATCAAAAATATGAGGTGTTACAGACTCCCCTTCTTAAAGAATTTCGTCCCCAAAATTATGATAAGGTACACAATAATCAAGAAGGTAAAACATACCATCAAAAAAATCCAGATAAGCATCTCTAATCCTGCTCTCGACCTCCCAAGTACGGTCCCTGTCATCATCGCTCCACTGGACTTTGAGTAATCTGACTGTCTTGGTTCTAAACCTCTTTTCATCTCTCGCAACAATACGAATAAGCTTTCTCATTATAGTCAAATCCGGTTATACTACTAAGACCTCTAGCACAATCGGTGCAATAGTAGTCTCTGGGTCTCTAACACACTTTCTGAGATGAGAAACATGAAAAACATCACGGACTCCTGCCAAACTGCTCGGCAACTCAACTCTATATGCAAGTTTCCCAATCCTCTTTACAATAGGAAAAGGTCCAACGAATCTCGGTGCTAACTTTGATGATTTCCCAAATCTAATCACACCCTTCATCGGTGACACTTTGACGAAAACCCGATCTCCAACTGAGAACTCTAAATCTTTTCGTTCTATCTGCATAACTCTTCTGCCTAGACTGAGCCTCCTTCATTCTAGCTCGAATGACCTCAATCTTTTCTGCAGCTTCCCTAACCAAATCTAGACCAAGAACCAACCTATCCCCAAACGGTGCCATCCCAATACTAGTTTGATAACAATTGTTATATGAAAACTCGACTAAATGCAGATGGTCTTCCCATGATCCCCCGAAATCTAATACAGAAGCTCTTAACAAATCCTCTAAGATTTTGTTAACTCTTTCTGTTTGCCCATCTGTTTGCGGATGGTAAGCGATACTCATATTGAGCTTGGTTCCCAAAATTTCCTGTAGGCTCTTCCAGAACTCGCTAGTGAATAAAGGGTCTCTATCACTTACTATGCTACTAGGAATTCCATGCAGTATAACCATATTCTTCATAAATAACCTTGCCAAAACAGGTGTCATTTTAGTTGACTTAATTGGAATGAAATGGGCACTCTTAGTCAATCTGTTCACTATGACCCATATACTTTCATTTCCTTTATTCAACCTTGGCTACACGTCAATAAAATCCATAGAAATAAAATCCTATTTCCATACCGGAACATCCAATGGCCGAAGCAACCCACTTGGCTTTTGGTGTTCGGCCTTTGCTTGTTGGCAAATCAAGCACTTCTTTACCCATAAGCCAATATCCTGCTTATCGGTCCACACAAACATCACATCCTTTCTTGTTAGCTTGGTCATCGGTGCCGCTATCCATGAAAAATCCTTAATGAACCTCCGACAATAACCATCCAACCAAAGGAAACTCTTTATCTCTGCCACTATATCGGGTCTCTTCCAACTATCCATCGCTTCAATCTTAGTCGGATCTACTGATAACCCTTTCTCTGAGACTACATGGCCAAGAAACTTCTCTTCCTTCTTCCAGAAATGACATTTCGAAAACTTCGCCTTCAGCTGATGCTGCCTCAGCGTCTCATGCACCACTCTAAGATGAACTTCATGCTCTCTTTCATCCTTCGAGTATATCACGATATCATCTATGAAAATAAATTCGAACCTATCCAAGTGCTCTCGGAAAACTCGGTTCATCAAATCCACAAAGAAAGTCGGTGCATTAGTCAGTCCGAATGGCATAACTTACCATCCGTACGACCCATATCTGGTCCTAAACACCGTCAAAGGTATACTATCCTTTGCTACTCTAAGTTGATGGAAACTGTCACCAAATCCAACTGGGAAAATATCTTGGCTCCACTTAACTGATCGAACAAATTGTCAATCCTCGGCAATGGATATCGGTTCTTTATTGTCCTCTTATTCGACTTACGATAATCGATACGTAGCCTCAACGATCTGTTCGGCTTCTTAGCAAACTCTATGGCCGCTCACCAAGGCGAACTACTCAGCAAGATAAAACTCTTGCCTTCTAAATCCACCAACAGCACCTTTAACTCCCTCATCTCTGTAGGGGCCATCCTGCTTGGCGGCCTACACACTGGTTTTGCTCCCGGAATCAAATCTACCCAAAACTCAATGGCTCGTTTCGGCGGCAATCCAACTACTGGCTCAAACACATCCGCGAATTCTCTAACCACAAAAACTCGACTCAACTCATCATCCAATTCCATAACATCCAACAAAGCATACATCTCACCGCTAGAACCTTCTACGGTATAAACTATCTGATCACTACTATCAGGGTGTCTAAGTGATATTTTCCTATCCTAGCAAAATATCCTAGCATCGTACTCACTTAAGCAACCCATTCCAAGAATAATCCCGAACCCCATAAAATCAAACACATGCAAATTGTAAACAAAAAGTATGACCAAACAACTCAAACTCTAACTGGTCACATCTCAACCCTAGAGTGGCATATCCTCCTATTGGATTCGCAACCCATAAGGAAGTAACTAAATATGTGGGTTCTAGGTTAAGCTTATCTATCAAACATCTAGATATAAAAGAATGTGATGCACCAGTATCAAATAGAATGGTAACAGATATACTATGAATCTGAAGCGTACCTCTCAAAACCGCCTTTCCCTTCTCCTAAGCTGTTGGCTTCGAAGTAGCAGGCTCCAATGCATACACCTTTCCCTTTCCATCCTTAGCGGGCTCCTTGCACTGGTTCTTATAGTGGCTAATCTGGTCACAGTTGAAGCACCTGACATTCTTCTTTCCAGCCACTTCCTCTGCCGTTCCAGCACGACATTCATTAGCAAAGTGCCCCTTCTTGTCACACTTGAAGCAAACAATCTCAGACTTCCCTTTCTTTGCTGCTCCACCCTTCTGAGCACCTTTCTTAGGAAAGAACTTCCTCTTCTGACTCTGCCCAACCTGGACCTCCTTAGCCTAACTCTTCTCTGGAGAATCAAGAATTTCCTCATGTCTTAAGGCCATCTCCACACAACATCAGACGGATCTCTAATATGAGGTAATGTAGCCCTAGCTAACTCAAGCTTCAACCCCCTAATGAACTTGTCATTCCTCTTCATCACTGTATCCACTGAAGCATACCCATATCTAGCTAAATCCTCGAACCTCATGGCATACTGCAAAATAGATATCTCCCCCTGCTCTAACTCAGCAAACTTTCTGATTAGAGCAGACTATGCCATCACAAACATGAACCTCTCCTTGAACCTCCTCTTGAAATCTTCCTAGGTCATTGTCTCCTCATCCACTGCCATAGTCACATTATTCCGCCAAAACAAAGCTGTCTCGATGCCAACCTCCTCTTTTGCTCATCATTGAGCCCTAAGTCTGAAAAAATTCTTTCGCAGTGCAACAACAAGTTTTCCACCTCAATGGCATCCTCTGCTCCAATAAATGGTTTCCCTCCAAGCTTAGTGTAATCTCCGCTCAACTTAGCATACTAGTTAACCACCGGAACGCCCGGAACCCCTACTCCAGCAGCATTTCCTCCTAACACTCCAGCTGCAACTCCTGCTTGCATCATATTCATGAAGAACTGATACATAGCTTCCATTCCAACTTGCGGGACTTCGGCACCCACATTCTCTGTTTGTGCCTGACCTTGAGTTATCCTCACATTAGGTCTGGCATTCCGTTCGGTGCCCTCCCCTCCTGGGTTAACTCTTCCTCTTCTACTTCCATATATGTATTCAAACCTCATGAGATACAGAAAAATAACCTAACAAAGATATGAGACCAGAGATAAAGCATATTTTTATGTATAACAAATACAAGTACGTTACTATAGCATTATCCCATAACCCAATCTTACTCTAATTCCTAAGGATTATGTTTTAAAAACCATTTTTAGTTTAACGTTTTTCATAAGCCTATGCTCTAATACCAGTTGTAACATCCCGTATCTAGAGGCCAAAAGCTAAGCGCTACAGATGCTGCAGTCATCCATAGTATTAACTTCTGGTGACAAAATACGAAAATGCTAATGGTATCCATAATATCTGAAGCATTTATATGAACAAAATCGCAGATTTCAAAAACAAATTTTACTAACTACACTTCAAAACAAAATCATATCCAAATTACATAATCCCATATCGTTTCTTAGGTAAAGATCAAATATAATCATTACAAAAATATGCCAAGAGCGAGATATGATTATGCCCCCTTGGTTGATCAGAGTCAATATTGTCATATCTGACTTAATATACACAGCGGAATCAAAACAAAATAAAGCTATAACTCCTAATTAGCTATCCGCCAGCCACCTGCTCGTCTTCGGAAGCTTTATTCGCCAAAATTTATAAAACCTATAAACCTTAATCCTCAGCCTACTCAAGTCAATTTTGAGCACCCGAGAGTTTAAGGGGAAACAAAAACTTCGAGTCAGACATAAAGCCTGGTGTGAATAATACTCTTACATCTCTGTTTGCAGATATTAAGTGAGACCACGCCGCTTAGCGGAACGGATTTACCCTCACTAATATCCTTTTAAAAGCATATATTTCGCAAATCTTTTCCTACAACCAAACTGGTTCACCAAACTAATCATAATATTAATAACAATAATAATAGCAGTATACGTTATGCTAAAACAGGTAATAAATGAACTATCTGTCCAAAATCTGGGCTAACTGGCCGCAAACTGGATTAACTGTCCTTTTGGCAGACTCGGGCCTACCAGATAAAATATCAAATGGTCTAAACATCTGTTAGACAAAACTTCTGGATGGTCTGTCCTTAACTTACTTCTCCAATGGTCAATTGATCCTAATGGTTTTGTGGCTTACCAATAACCTACCTCTGTACATAAATATTCCTTTATGTGTGTAACCAACATTTTAGTCTTACCTATGACTAAGCCCTACACATTGGAATTCTGGACTAAATTAGCTAGGGGCTAATAGCTATTGAGTATAGGGCGCGACCCTACACAAGTCCTTTCTGGTCTTCTAATCTGAATCATTTTCATAGGGTTAACTACCCTTCATCTTTTTCCTTGAAAAACCTTTTCAGAATGATTTAACCTTTTAAATCATACTTATACTAGGAAAATACATTCTTAGACTCTAAGCTATTTTTCCATGTTATATATACTTTACTCAAAATAAGGTTGATGAATTTTAATAAGGATTGGCTATCCTTTCAAAACAAGTTAAAACCCTTTTTAACTTGAAAATACTTAGGCTATATTACCTATTTAATACATTCGAAACCTTGGTTTAAAACCTTTAAACAACCCTTTCGAAACCCTTGAAGGTAACCCTTTCGAAACAATTGAATGTGACCCTTTCGAAACCATTAAAAGCCTTTCCTTTGAAAGCTTTAAAACGTTAAACGTCCCTCTTTAAAACCATTAAATATTGCCTTTCGAAAACATAGGAAAAACCTTTCCTTTCAACCCTTTCGAAACCCTGGGGAACCACCCCTTCGAAACCATTCATTAAAACCCTTTCAAAAGCATTAAAATACTAAACCTTTCGAAAGCCTTTGGGTTCAATTTAAAACATGTGGAAACCTTTCGAAACCATTCAAAAATTTACTCCTTCGAAACCTTTGAAAACTGTTTCGGTCGAAACTCTTTGGATTATGCCTTCAAGTAGAGCAAAAGGATCGGAACCCATTAAAGTCGAAAGCACTTCTTTCAAAACCATTCCTAAGTAAAGAAGTGATGGTGTCGAAACCATCCCTTCGAAAGCTTTGGAGAAGTGGTCAAGCTTAAAAAGCAAAACAACCCTTCCGAAACCCATCTGAGTCGAAAGGTAGAAAGCGGCATTTAAAAGGTTTCGATTTTGTCAAAAGCAATCATTTTAAAAATACAGGCACAACCCAATCGAAACCATTTCCTTTAAAACCATTTGACCTAGTCAAAACCTAACCAAGTCGAAAGCATCTTAGTCGAAAGCAAGCGGGCGCATTTTCCTTTAAAACCAAAGTAATGCATCAACCCCTTCGGAACCTCTAGTTTCGACTCCATACCTTCCACCTACATCCAATTCACTACGTACCAGTTCCCCGATACCATGTACATTGGTTTCGACTATGTTAGAAGCAAAGCTAAGGAGGCGGAACCTGGTGCCGAAAGCATCGAAACAGTGAAAAACATGTAGATTAGTCCTTTTAAACTATTTCTTTGTACCTAACCTGCCTTGTTTGTCGAATTATGATTGGTTGCAAGTTTCTCTTTTCTAAAAGTACTGCCGACTTTCCAGAATTAACAAATTTAATTTATTTACAAAAAGCCCCTTCTCCTTTTATAAATATACAAAACATTTAAGTCATATACCTTAAATAATTTTATATATCCAATAAAACACTTAGGAAAATTCTACAAAAATTCCTGAAAATCACTTTTAATATATTTTCCAACATATAAAAATTTTAGACCCAGTTCTTTTATTATTTAACCGTATATAATTTATAATCAAATTTAACATTTTCTTTACTAGAAAATTCATATAAATTCCACAGAAATTCTAAAAATTCTGAAAATTGAAACCCATCTCCAAAATAATATTTATGGTCTATATAAAAATTCGCAAGGCATTTTGATGTCATTTAATAGGATTTTAATATTAAAACATGTCATAAAATCTATATGAACAACCATAAATCATCAACAAGTATATATAATCATTCCATCATTCAAAAACATGAAAAATCAATGCAAGTTAATTCGGATTTCACCTTAAAACCGAAAACTAAACAAATGAGAGATGTAAACATTATTCACCTTAGCTTTAGGGATTAAGGTTATGAGATTTGAATGAATTTGATGTTGATTAAGCTTCCCATTTCTCTTTCTTTCTCTAGCTCTTGTTAATGGTGGCCAGCCTTAGCTTTTAAAATTTTGAACAAATGAAATGAAATTGTATAGGATACACAGGCAAGGGTTAAAGATATAGGAATGGCCTCTTTCCTACTTTACCCCTCCTATTTTTCATGTTAAACTCTTCTTTTAATTCATTGTTTAAATGGCATGGCTGCCCCTTAATAAATTAAATCTCAATCTCTTAATCAACACATTATTTTAATTTATTTAGCTAATTAAATATCCTAAATAATGGTATCAAAAATATAGGGTGTTACATTGGTTGAGTTGTTTTGGACATCTGTTTAGCGGGACAAATCACCATCCTTCTATTATGTTGTTTGGACATGTATATGCTAGTTGAGTTGTATTGATATGTTATTCCCTGATTTGATAATGGATTTGATTTACATGTATGTTGGCCTATGTAAATAATTGATAGGTGGCTTGGAATTAAACTGAAACTAAATGGTAACTTAAATAAGTACCATTGGGATTGCTAAGCCTCTTTTGAATTTATAAATTGGGTTTTCGAGTTAACTTAAGTTCTTTAACCAAATTTGGTTTTAATGTTTATAAATCATTTTCAAGTTATACTATTGTTTATTAAAGGTATTCACAAGCAATAACTTGTTTATAAAATTATTTTTTACTAAATAAAAGGGTTTTCCTAAAGTGTTTCATAAATGATATTTTATAAAAGGATTTGTTAAAGGAGTTATATTTTGGAAGAGGTTTGAACTTAGAAAATAAGCTGGGTTTTGAATGATTTTAGAAAAGAGGTTTGTTAATGGTTTAGTGATTTGAAAAGGGAAGTTTTATAAATGGTTTGAGATTTATAAAAGTGTATTTTTCTAAATTAAAATTGGGAATTTACAAAGGAAACTTTATAAATAGATTTGGAGATATTTATGAAATAAAGAGATTTTAGAAAGAAATGGTTGATTTTTGTAACATCCCCCTACTTGGAGGCCCAAAACTAACGGCTACGGATGTTATGGCCATCCATTGTTATTAATCCTCGGCGACCAAATACGACAATGTTAGATACATTAGTACATAGAAACACTTGAATATGGAAAAAATTAAAACAACAAACAAAGTCCACATTCCATTTCAAAATATTTCAATTTTATTACATAATCCCAAAGCGAGACCACGTTTAGACAAAATATACTTATTACAAAATATGCTAAGAGCGACAGAAGAAGATGCCCCCTTGGATGATCAGAGTATAAAATAAGGCAATAAAACAAGTTTGTCTTTACAACCAAACACAGCGGAATTAAAAGAACACTAAGTAGCTAGCATGCCTCCTGCTCGTCACCGGAAGCTTTATTCCTCTAAAAGAACACTTGGAAACCATAACTTTCAACCTACTCAAATTCAATTGAGTACCCGAGAGTTGAAGGGGAAAACAAAAACTCCGAGTTAGACAAAAAGCTTTGTATGAATAATAATCTAACATCTCAAACCAGTTAGATATCTAGAGAGACCACGCCGCTTAGCGGAATGGGTTTTCCCCTCACTGGTATCCTAAAACATTTATAGAACCAAATGTTGTTCTCCTGCATCCACAATGGTCAAAACATAGTAATTTAAAACATTATAATGATACGCAAAACA
Organism: Allium fistulosum; assembly: GCA_030737815.1. NCBI lineage: Eukaryota > Viridiplantae > Streptophyta > Magnoliopsida > Asparagales > Amaryllidaceae > Allium > Allium fistulosum. The sequence goes on from CM060902.1 coordinate 1,104,074,834, forward strand.
AGTAAATCAAATCTGGATTACCCACCCTCATTCATTCTGACTATCTGTCTCAATTATAGTTTTAAGGGTCACTATTAACCTGTTAATTGTTTATGTACTATCTGTCTGATTTCATAGTTTTCATAGGATCGCTATGAACTATTGGTAACTCCAATATCATTTCCCTTATCCTAGTTTTCATGGGATGACTAGGAATCTATTGACTATCTATCAATATATTAATCCGGATATAGTTTTCATGGGCTGACTATAAACCTATTGGCCCATGCCAATATCTTTTGTTATACATAGTTTTCATGGGCTTACTGCAAACCTATTGGCCCCTACCAATATCTTTAACTAAGATTTTAGCGTTTCTTAAGTTATATTCACAACTGGGTCAACCTAACTGGATATTCTGCCCTTCCCCCAAAATACTGTTATGGGTTAATTACAATGTGAATAAATACATGAAGAAGTAATTATAACAACAAAATAATACCAACACTTGTGGTTTATTATCCTTGAATCATATATATATATATATATATATCCTGGTTAAACCCTTTAACCTTTATGATAAATGAAAACTTCTTCATTTCAAAACCCTTTATTTATTTATGCCATGGTTATTCCTTTAAATTGAGGTTGGGTTTATGTTTTGAAATCTTAAAAAGTCTCTTCCGAAACCTCTGGATGACTTTCGTTGAAAGCAAAAACCTCTTTTCAACACATAATAAACATACCTTTCGAAGCTCTTAATAAATATTCCCTTTCGAAACCAAACATACCTTTCAATGGTATCAAAACGTCCTTTAAAACATAGCTTCGAAACAAATGAAAGTATCCCTTTCGAAAGTATTGGGTTTTTTTTTTTTAAACATTATTTGGGTCAAAATGGTTATATACGAAAGTATCTCTTTCGAAACCCTTACAAAGTTGCTTTAGGGAAAAAGTTGAGGGTGTCGGAACCATCTATTCGAAAGCATAAACCTTTAAATTAAAACTTTGAAGGATGGAGTCATAACCCTTTTCGACTCTGTTGCCTTCGAAACCCTTAACCCCTTTCGAAAGCATTTAGGAAATGGCTTAGCTTAGGTTAAAACAGAGATAACCTTTCGAAGGCATTGATGGCTTAAATACACTCGGAAGTAAAATAGCGGTTGGGTTTTGTCTAGGTCGGAACCAATCCTTTCGAAAGCTCTTATTTAAAAAAAGGTACCCCTTCGAAAGCGGATACTTTAACATAATAAAGCAGCCTTCCCCGAAAGCTATTTATATAAACCCTTTCGAAAGCATATGTTTCAACTGTGTCGAAAGCTTTAAGTAAAACAAAGCAAGAACTTAGCTTTTGAAAACAGAATAAGGTTTCGACCCTAATGGAATCATTACTTTCGACACCCTACCTTCCGCTACTCACCAATTTACTTCGTACCAACACCATTGATACCATGTGCATTGGTTTCGACTATGTGGGTTTTGACTGGGATGGTTTCGACTAAGATGGAGCGGAGTAAAAGGAGTCGAAAGGTACTTCCGAAATAGGTGGAATTACCTTTTTCTAAAAACGCTGATTTATAACTAAATATGGCAATTACTCTATAACTAACATGCCTGTTGTAATTCCTTGATTGGTTACTTTAAAGCTTTTCAAATGCTTTAGCATTAAACTGCCGCATTTATCAGATATAAATCTAAATAAATTCAAACGTTTAAGTCCTTCCATTTGCAAAACCATTATTTGCAGATAAGTCCTTCTCTTGTAATAATTTATTTCCCTAGTAAATCAATTGGGAAAAATCCCCAAAAAATCATAGAAATTCGATTTTATCATGTAATCAAACATATTAAAATTTCAGACCTAATTTCTTCCTGAAATACTCGAAATAAATTTTAAACCCAATTATATCATATTTTCCTTTAGAATTTCATAATAAATTTTCTATAGCTCGGAAAATTTTAAAAATTTAAAATCCATCCCCAAAATCATGTTTTACTTAACATAAAAAATTTCCACGACATTCTAAAATAATAGACTCTCGGTTTTACATCAAAATGGCGCAAATTCATATGTGAATGAATTAAAATAAATCAAACATAATATAGTTCAAGCATATCATCATCCATATCATCATAAAAATGAATTTAATCATAAATCCGAAAACATATAATCATAGAATAAAATAGAGATGGTGTGAAATTATTATTCACCTTAAATGTGATAAGGAATTTGAGATTTGTTGTTGATTAAGCCTTCCTAGCTTTGATCCTTTGCTTTAAATTGAATTCTTCCTCTTTTCCTCCTCGTTATTGGCAGGCTCTAATTTAGTTTCTAATTTGCGTTCATGGAAATGAGAAATGAAATGTGAATGGGCAATTACAAAGTAGTATAGCCGTGTATAGTAAAGTGGCTATTTACTAATATGTCCATGTATAAATTTGATTAGTATAAACCAATTTAAGCCCATTTAGTTTATTATTAAGCACGACCCTATATATAATTTATTCAAATCTCAATCCTCTTATCATCATTATTCTATTTAATTTATCTAATTAAATTTTCTGAATAATGTTATCAAAAATTAGGGATGTTACAGGCTCTCCCCTTAAAGAATTTCGTCCTTGAAATTCAGTAAGGACTAAATATTAAACATAGCACATCATCTATAACAACTCCTAACAACCATAACACTCATACTAGCATATCTGACTAGCAACTATCTATATAAATCTAATATAGACATACCCTCAAAGTAGATCAGGATAAGTATCTCTAATCATGTCCTTTGTCTCCCAGATACAGTCCTTCTCGTTGTCGCTCCACTGAACTTTCACCAACCTGACTGTGTTGTTCCTCGGTCTTTTCTCATCTCTCTCCACAACTCAAACTGGTTATCTAACAAAAGTCAAATTAGGCTCTACTACAAAGTCTTCCAACTCTGTCGGAGGAATAGTAATCTCTGGGTCATGCACATAATTGCGAAGATGAGACACATGAAATACATCATGGACACCTACCATACTGCTCGGTAACTCTACTCTATAAGTGAGCTTTCCAATCCTCTCGATAATCCGGAATGGTCTAACATATCTCAGGGCTAACTTCCCTGACTTTCCAAATCATACCATACCCTTCATCGATGATACCTTAATGAAAACTTTATCTCCAACTGAGAACTCTAGGTCTTTACGCCTCTTGTATGCGTACTTTTCTGTCTGGATTGAGCTTCCTTCTTCCTTTCTTGGATTAACTCGATCATCTCTGATGCCTCCCTAACCAAACCTGGACCTAAGGCCAATCTGTCTCCTGTCTCCAACCAACATGCAGCCGATTTGCATGGTCTTCCATACAAAGCTTCAAAAGGCGCCATTCCTATACTAGTCTGGTAACTATTATTATAGGAAAATTCAACCAAATGTAGGTGGTCTTCCCAAGATCCACAAAAGTCCAATACACAAGCTCTTAGTAAATCCTCGAGTACCTTATTAACTCTCTCGGTCTGCCCATCTGTCTGAAGGAGATATGCAGTACTTATATTAAGCTTGGTACCCTATACCTCCTTTAGACTCTTCCAAAATTCACTAGTGAACAGGGTATCTCTGTCACTGACTATACTACTAGGAACTCCATGTAGTCTAACTATGTTCTTCTTGAACAATTTAGCTAAAACAGGTGTCGTCCTGGTTGACTTAACTATAATGAAATGGGCACTCTTGGTCAACCTGTCCACTATGACCCATATACTTTCATTTTCCCTATTTGTCCTTGGAAACCCGTCTATAAAATCCATAGATATCGAATCCCATTTCCAAACTGGAACCTCTAAAGGCTGAAGCACCCCACTCGGCTTATGATGTTCGGCTTTCACTTATTGACAGTTTGCACACTGCCTAACCCACAAGCCAACATCTCTCTTCATACCTTCCCAATGGAAGCTTCTCTTCATATCCTAATACATTTTAGTCCCTCCAAGATAAATCGTAAACATGGACCGATGACATTCTCCAAGAACTTTTCTCAAGTCCTCAATATTCGGAACACACAATCGTCCCTTCATTCTCAACCATTCTCTATGGTCAAGGCTAAAATCCTTTAGATCATCAATCTCAGTTCCAACCTCAAGTCTTTTGATTCTCTCAGCCAACACTGGATCCTCCTTCCACTTAGAAGCAATTCTCTCAATTAATACTGGTCGAACTTCTAAACAAAACAACCTGGCGGAACTCTGACTAGAACCAGCAGTCGATCTTAACTGCACTTCACAACTGACTAAAGCTTCTAAATCTTTCCACTCTGCCAACATAGCTAACACCACATTATAATGTTTTCTGCTAAGAGCATCTGCTACCATATTACCTTTTCCTAGTGTATACTCTATACCAAAATCATATGCAGCCAAAAACTCCAACCACCTCTACTGCCTCATATTCAACTCCTTCTGAAAGAATAAATACCGTAAAGACTTATGATCGGTATAAAGCTCAAACCACTCCCCTAAGAGATAATGTCTACAAATCTTCAATGCGAAGATCATAGCTGCCAACTCCAAGTCGTGAGTAGGATATCTAACTTCATCCAGTCTAAGCTATCGTGAAGCATAGGCATTGACTTTACCATTTTGCATCAATACTACTCCTAATCCAGTTCCACATGCATTAGTATACATCACCAACCCTTGGTTTCTGTCTGGAACTATCAACACGGGTGCATTGGTCAACAAATGCTTTAACTTAAGGAATGCTTCCTCATATTTTTTGGACCAAACAAATTTCACCTCCTTCCTAGTTAGCTTAGTTAAAGGTGCTGCTATCCGCGAGAAATCCCTAATGAATCTCCGATAGTTGCCAGCAAATCCAAGAAAACTCATGATCTCAGTCACCTTCTTTGGTCTCTTCCAATTATTCACGGCTTTGATCTTATCTGGATCGATTGACAATCCTTTCTCTGAAACCATGTGACCAAGAAATTTAACCTCTTTCTTCCAGAAATGACACTTGGTAAACTTCGCCTTTAGCTGATTCTACCTCAGCGTCTCAAGTACCACTCTAAGATGAAGTCCATGCTCTCTCTCATCCTTAGAGTAGACTAGAATGTCATCTATAAACACCAGTACAAACCTATCCAAATACTTTCGGAAAACTCGGTTCATCAAATTCACGAAGAAAGCAGGTGCATTCGTTAATCCAAATGGCATCACCAACCACTCATATGAACCATACCTAGTTCGAAATGCTGTCAAAGGAATACTGTCCTCCGCCACTCTTAACTGATGGAAACCTTTCACCAAATCTAACTGGGAAAACACTCTGGCTGCACTCAACTAGTTAAACATACCATTTATTCTTGGCAAAGGATATTTGTTCTTAATCGTCCTTTCGTTCAACTTATGATAGTCGATACACATCCTTAACGACCCATCTGGTTTCTTCACAAACACCGCCGCTGCTCTCCAAGGAGAACTGCTTGGTCTAATAAAATTCCTTCAATCTAGATCCACTAACTGCACCTTCAATTCCTTCATCTCAGTCGTTGTCATCCTGCTAGGTGGTCTACTCACAGGTTCAGCTCCTGGCGCAAGATCTATTCTAAACTCAACGGCTCTTTTCGGTGGCAGTCCAGTTGCTGGCTCAAAGACATCTGCAAACTCTCTTGCTACCCGAACATGTCCATAGCATTAAGTAAAGCACTAACACTCCGGTCAGTATTCTCTACTGAGAATATCACTCAGTTATGACTATCAGGGTGTTTCGGTGATATTTCCCTATCCTGGCAAAATATTCTAGCCTCACACCTACCCAACCAATCCATACCCAAAATGATTCTGAAATCTACGAAATCAATAACATGCAAAATGCATGCAAACTTATGACCTAATAAGTCAAGCTCTAACTGGTCACATCTCAACCCTAGAGTTGCATACCCTCCTATTGGATTCGCAACCCCTAAGGAAGTAACAAGGTAGGTGGGTTCTAAGCATAACTTATCAATTAAACACTGAGATATAAATGAATGTGATGCACCGGTATCAAAAAGTACCTAACTGGTATACTCTAAATCAAAAACATACCTTCCATCATAGTCTTTCCTTTATCAGTTGCAATAGGCCTAGCTGGTCCAATAGAAAAAACTTTTCCTTTGTCCTCCCTAACTGGCTCTGGACACTGATTCTTGTAATGCCCAACTTGATCACGGTTGAAGCACTTCACATTCTTCTTATTTGCAGCTTTCTTCACATTTCCTGGCCGGCACTCATTCGCAAAGTGACCCTTCTTATCACATTTATAGCAAACTACCTCATCCTTTGACTTCTTAGCAGCATCTCCATTCTGGGCTCCCTTGTTTTTAAAGAACTTCCTCTTCTTCCCCTGAGAACCCTGAACTTCCATAGGTTTCTCCTTAGCAAAATCAGTAAGTAACTCCTCATGGCGAATGGCCATCTCCACCACCACATTACAAGTATCGCAGACATGTGTCATGGTCATTCTAGCAAGCTCAGGCCTTAATCCGCGAATGAACCTCTCATTCCTTCTAATGTCAGTATCTATAGTAGCATATCCATATCGAGACAGCTCTTCAAAATTATTAGCATACTCGACTACTGACATCTCTCCCTGAATTAGATCCATAAACTTCCTCATCAGTTCTGATTTAGATACAAACTTCTGCACAAATCTCGTTTTAAAATCAGCCCAAGTTAACTGCTCTTCCGAAACTCCGGCAGTGACACTATTCCACCAATGTAGTGCTGACCCCTGCAACTGTCTAAAGGCCAACCTTCTCTTTTGCCCATCATCCAGACCCAAATCAGTACATATATGCTTACAATGCAACAGCCAATTCTGAACCTCTATAGCACTCTCCATTCCCAAGAATGACTTCCCACCCAAACTGGTGTAATCTCTACTCAGCAAAGCATAATTATTCCCAACTAGAGCCATAGGATTAGCTCCTCCTACATTTCCAGCAACACTAGCAGAAGCTCCTGCTTGCATCAAACCAACAAAGAATTGATACATCGCCCTCATATCTACTGGTGGATTTCCAGCACTCACATTGGCATCAGCATTTTGATTACTAGCATTAGCTGGTCGACCCGGGTTCCTCCTTGTAGTGGGTCGACCATTTCCATTAGTTGTGGTGCTTCCCCTACCGATATTTCCTCTTTCATTTCCTACTTCCATGTCTCCTTTCTTGTAAATCTGCAAACGAGCCTTAGTAAGATACAGAAGAATGGTCTAACAGAGCGAGGAATACGCACTTATATATAATAATATATATCAAATACAAGTACGTTACTGTAGCATTAACCCAAACTCCAATCTTATTATCTGATTCATTGGATTATGTTTAAAAATCTTTTAGGTTTAAGTCTCTTTTAAAGTTTCATAAACCTATGCTATGATACCAACTTGTAACACCCCCATACTTGGAGGCCCACAACTAACGGCTACAGATGCTGCAGTCATCTATAATTATATATCCTCGATGGCCAAATATGGCAAAGTTAGATACATTGATACACAGAAACACATGAATATGAAAAAATTATAAAACAGCAAACAAAGTCCACATTCCATTTCAAAATATTGCAAATTCATTACATAATCCCAAAGCGCAGACCATGTTCAGACAAAATATACTTATTACAAAATACGCCAAGAGCGACAAATGAAGATGCCCCCTTGGATGATTAGAGTATATAATAAGGCAATAAAACAAGTTTTCCTTTACAACCAAACATAGCGGAAATAAAAGAACTCTAAGTAGCTAACATGCTTCCTACTCGTCACCGGAAGCTTTATTCATCTAAAAGAACACTTGGAAACCTTAACTCTCAACCTACTCAAATTCAATTGAGTACCCGAGAGTTTAAGGGGAAAACAAAAACTCCGAGTCAAACAAAAAGCCTGGTATGAATAATAATCTACCATCACAAACCATTTAGATATCTAGTGAGACCACGCTGCTTAGTGGAACAGGTTTTCCCCTCACTAGTATCTTAAAACATTTATAAAACCATATAATGTGATCCTGCATCCATAATGGTTAAAACATAGTAATTTAAAACATTATGATGATATGCAAAACAAGTAAATCAAATCTGGGTTAACCACCTTCATTCATTCTGAGTATCTGTCTTAATTATAGTTTTAAGGGTCACTATTAACCTATTAATTATTTATGAACTATCTATCTGATTTCATAGTTTTCATAGGACCACTAAGAACCTATTGGTAACTCCACTATCTTTTCCCTTATCCCAGTTTTCATGGGCTGACTAGGAACCTATTGACCATCTGTCAATATCTAAATCCGAGTATAGTTTTCATGGGCTGACTATAAACCTATTGGCCCCTGCCAATATCTTTTATTATATACAATTTTCATGGGCTTACTGCGAACCTATTGGTCCCTACCAATATCTTTAATTAAGATTTTAACGTTTCTTAAGTTATATTCACTACTGGGTTAACCTAACTGGTTATTCTGCCCTTCCCCCAAAATACCGTTATGGGTTAATTACAATGTGAATAAATACATGAAGAAGTAATTATAACAACAAAATAATACCAACATTTGTGGTTTATTATCCTTGAATCATCTATATATATATATCCTGGTGAAACACTTTAACCTTTATGATAAATGAATACTTCTTTATTTCAAAACCCTTTATTTGTTTATGCCATGGTTATTCCTTTAAATTGAGATTGGGTTTATGTTTTGAAATCTTAAAATGTCTCTTTCGAAACCTCTGGATGACTTCTATCGAAAGCAAAAACCTCTTTTCAACACATAATAAACGTACCTTTCGAAGCCCTTGATAAATATTCTCTTTCAAAACTAAACATACCTTTCGATGGTATCAAAACGTCCTTTAAAACATAGCTTCAAAACAAAAGAAAGTATCCCTTTCGAAAGTATTGGGTTTATTCTTTTTTTTAAACATCATTTGGGTCAAAATGGTTATATACGAAAGTATCTCTTTCGAAACCCTTATAAAGTTGTTTTAGGGAAAAGTTGAGGGTATCGAAACCATCTATTCGAAAGCATAAACCTTTAAATTAAAACTTTGAAGGATAGAGTCGAAACCCCTTTCGACTCCGTTTCCTTCGAAACCCTTAACCCCTTTCGAAAGCATTTAGGAAATGGCTTAGCTTAGGTTAAAACAGAGATAACCTTTCGAAGGTAGTGATGGATTCAATACACTCGGAAGTAAAATAGAGGCTGGGTTTCGTCTAGGTCGGAACCAATCCTTTCAAAAGCTCTTATTTAAAGAAAAAGTTACCCCTTCGAAAGCTAATACTTTAACATAATAAAGCAACCTTCCCTGAAAGCTATTTATATAAACCCTTTCGAAAGCATATGTTCTAACTGTGTCGAAAGCTTTAAGTAAAACAAAGCAAGAACTTAGCTTTTGAAAACTGAATAAGGTTTCGATCCTAACGGAAGCATTACTTTCGACACCCTACCTTCCGCTACTCACCAATTTACTTCGTACCAACGCCACTGATACCATGTGCATTAGTTTCGACTATGTGGGTTTTGACTGGGATGGTTTTGACTGAGATGGAGCGGAGGTAAAGAAGTCGAAAGGTACTTCCGAAATAGGCAGAATTACCTTTTTCTGAAAACGCTGATTTATAACTAAATATGGCAATTACTCTATAACTAACCAGCCTGTTGTAATTCCTTGATTGGTTACTTTAAAACTTTTCAAATGCTTTACCATTAAACTGCCGCAATTATCAGATATAAATCTAAATAAATTCAAATGTTTACGCCCATCCATTTACAAAACTAGTATTTGCAGATAAGTCCTTCTCTTGAAATAATTTATTTTCCATAGAAAATCAATTGGGAAAAATCCCCAAAAATCACAGAAATTAAATTTTATCATGTAATCAAACATATTAAAATTTCAGACCCAATTTCTTCCTGAAATACTCGAAATAAATTTTAAACCCAATTATATCATATTTTCCTTTAGAAATTCATAATAAATTTTCTACAGCTCAAAAAATTTTGAAAATTTAAAACCCATCTCCAAAATCATATTTTACTTAACATAAAAAATTTACATGGCATTCTAAAATCATAGACTCTCGGTTTTACATCAAAACAGCGCAAATTCATATGTGAATGAATTAAAATAAATCAAACATAATATAGTTCAAGCATATCATCATCCATATCATCATAAAAACGAATATAATCATAAATCCAAAAACATATAATCATAGAATAAAATAGAGATGTAGTGAAATTATTATTCACCTTAAATGTGATAAGGAATTTGAGATTTGTTGTTGATTAATCCTTCCTAGATTTGATCCTTAGCTTTAGATTGAATTCTTCCTCTTTTCCTCCTTGTTAATGGCAGGCTCTAACTTAGTTTTTAATTTGCGTTCATGGAAATTAGAAATGAAACGTGAATGGGCAATTACAAAGGAGTATAGCTGTGTCTAGTAAAGTGGCTATTTACTAATATGTCCATGTGTAAATTTGATTAGCCTATAAACCAATTTAAGCCCATTTAGTTTATTATTAAGCACGGCCCTATATATAATTTATTCAAATCTCAATCCCCTTATCATCATTATTCTATTTAATTTATCTAATTAAATTTTCTGAATAATGTTATCAAAAATTAGGGATGTTACAATTTTCATGGCGTAATTCGAGGGGTAGAGATTGTCTATGGTTTACTATGTTTTCTCTGGGATAGAGATGCAACCATTGTGTAAACTACGATCCATTATTGATATCGAATGGTACTTTCCATATCTATTTTTAAAATTTTTAAAGTATTTTTTAAAGGAATGGTTTGTGAATAGACTTATTCCGGTGAGATAAGTATATGATTAATTTGGTAAATATTTCAGAAAAAGATTCTAATTAATGAGAATTTAATTAAATGAGGCTTAGTGGTTTCCATGGGAAACGTGATCTCTGTTTGATTATTTGAATGTTAAATAACCGACTATCAAATCTTGGCCTAAATATGTAATCCTTCTTAATATTGGTGGTAGGAAAGCAATTCCCTACTTAACACCGAAGGATTTTAACTCTAAAAATATCTAGGAGAAACACGGGAATTATATGGTACAGCCGTCGGTGGTGCTATACTGTACATATAAACTCGTTTGTTCTTCTAAGACAAATGATAAGGAGATCCATCCACTTAAATGGTTAGGGGGTGATACCCGCTCTTATGTATTGTTTGATTATTTCCTAAAGAGCCAGTATTGAGCATTCCTGAAACCGAGGAAGGGTTTTAGGGCGCCCGGTAAGAAGGGGAGTGTACTCGTAAGAGATGACTCGTACCGTAACCACTCTAAAAACCATATACGGTTGTTAGCACCAAAATTGGTCGCTAACCTCGTTGAGAAAGATTGTGTAGAGAGATTAATGAAGAAGATGAATTAGAACTGAAAAATAGTGTAATTCAATGCCAAAAGAACAACAAAACGAGAACACCAGATTTATAGTGGTTCGGCGTAATTGCCTACATCCACTTTGGGTTTAATCTTTATTGATCTCTCAATTACTTGAATATAGATACAATCCATAAATCAATAACTTGAATACAAGTTTGGATTAAAAAGAGAAGGGTATAAAAAATGGCAGAGTCTCCCCAGTGTTCTCGGAAAAAGGTCTCTTTCATTGTGCTACTGCCCTCCTATTTATAGACGAGATGGGTTGGACTTCCCTCATGGGCTTAGGAACAAGGTGCCTCTGCCCATAGTAGGTGAATCTGCGCACCAGGCCAGGCAGGCCGAATGCTCTTGCTTTGTTATGGGCCTGACAACTTGCTACCACCTCCAGTCTCTCCTTGATCAGAATCTTGTCTAGTGCTAATGATAATTTCTTCAACTGTCGTTTTGTAACCGGGCCAAGATGCCGGTTAACACTTGCCCCCCAAAGTGTGTCGTGTGAAGCAACACAACACGCTTTGAATCAGCAAGTATTCCTTGTCTTCAGAAAGAAATCCACCATGTTTCTTGAATAGTCATTATCCTCCAATTTATCCTCCCAAGGTGTTGTATCCTTCTTTGGTCATCGTGATGCTTGGTCGATTCCCAATATTATAAATCCAGGGTTGTAGTTCATTAGTGGCCATCCGTGACTGATTCTGCAGAGCTAATAAGCTTCGGCTATCTGATCTAGTTTTTTCTTAATAACCCTTAGTGAGAATTCAATTTATGTTGATTTCAAGAAGTCGAACTTTTTCGGATGTACACATGCACGTTCGGGTACATGTTCTTGCCATTGGCTCTCGGATGCGTTTTATATGCTCATAAGTCGTCACCAACTCCGTCTAGTTTAATTGCAATTCAATCGTGATTCCTTGTTTGTATTTTCTGTGAAATAAGGGTTGCAATCAGCCACTTGAGGAGTTTTCCAAACCTCTCTTCAGTACAGACTCTATGATTTTGTTCACAGCTTCAACCTGTCCATTTGCAGTTATAATGGATCATGGAAGGTCATAAGGACAGATGACGTTACGGATAAAGAAGTTGATTATTTTCTTTATCTTGGTCGTGGTTAAGAGTTCTTCATCTGCCCATTTGGTGACGTAATCAACTGCTATGATGGTGTATTTCGCACCACCTTTAGGATCGACAAGAAGATGATTTCAGTGCCCCCAAGTGGCAAACGGCTATGAACTATCAATTTGACTAATTTCCATCGGCGGGGTTCCCGGATTTTTTGCAAACATCTTGCACTCGTCACATTGTCTAGCATGATCAACTGCATCTGGGTTGATAGTTGGCCAGTAATACCTATAGCAGAGTATCTTCTTTATCATGGTTTTCCCCCTGATGTTATTACCGCATTCTTCTTCATAGATTTTGCTCAAGATATCATCATGGGCGATATGCCGAAGCATGGGGATAGATAAACTCCTTTTGACACACGAATTATTCTTAGATGATTTGGCGTGAAGCTTTGAGGAGGATCTGTCGTTTTCCATTCCTCCGTTCAGTAAGAATTCCTCATTGTAGATAGTCTTTGATAGGAGTCAACCATGACACCTTTTCATTTTGTTCGCTGAGTACGTGTGTAATGATGTAATACGTGAAGTCGGTTAGTAGCTCTCGGACTTGGCCGAGATAAGGAGCAAGACAATGCCCCCTAGCAAGATCAACTTCCTTAAATTTGTATACTACCAATCAAGAATCACAAAAGATATGTAAAGTTTTCACTTCAAATCCTCTAGCAAGTTTGAGGCTGACAGTCAAGGCTTCATACTAAGCATCGTTGTTTGTTACAGGTAAATCGAGTTTTAGGACGTAGCAGATTGATCGTTCCTCAGGAGTCATTATCAAGCCATAACACTGCTCATTGGATGCTCCATCAACGTACATTTTCCATCTTATGGTTGGTTCTCTGCTACTCTTCGAGTAGTCATCTGAGGTAGTGAATTTGGGTGTGAGGTCTGCTAATTTCCGTCCTTGGATAGCCCTTCATGGGAAATAAGTGATATTGAATTAGCTTAGTTCGATATTCTATTTAAGTAGTCTTTCAGACGTCTCAGGTCATTGTGTGCCCTGTCGCAACGGCTGGTAGGCATAGACGTTGATGGGGTGAGCCTAAAAGTAAGAGTGGATCTTTCATGATGAAATCAATAGAGATTGTGCTAGCTTTTGTAGCTTCGGGTTGATATCCAATGCATGGCTCGCGATAGTTAATGAAATCACATATTCATGTCAGAATGGGTCCAAGGGAACATATCATCATTTATTCAGAAAAATCCAACTAATTCTTTTATCATCACTGCACTGAGCTGTGATCCGATATTCAGCACCCGGAAAGGGTCGCCATGGCTGGCTGTAATGTCGACCGTCAGATTAGCAGGTGCCATCCCAGATTCTTTGAGTAAAGATGTAACTATTTTGCATAACATTCAATGTGAAATATGGTTGGGATGGCCAATGTTGATGGTTACTCTAGTCGAATCCTAGAGTCTTGTCATGAGTTATTGAGCCTAATAGCGAAGGGCTCTGAATGCTCTAATAGATTATCAGCAAATGGCCAAAAATCAGGCTTAAAAGCGCATTAAAGGAAATGTCGAGTGGGGTCAGCCTCGAGTGGCATGCAACTGTATAGCTGGATCTTGCTATGAGTTTGAATTTGCTTGTGCATTCGAGTAACGCACTTTCTATTCAATGCATTCATGATTCTTTACCCGTCCTTCGGGTTGGAGTGAAAGTCAATTGCCCATGAGCTAAGGTATCGATTTAACGATTCTATCTCTAGGCATCCTTACGGTCGTTGCCTTGAGTAGCTGTAAGCACTATTTATAAGTTTTAATACTGAGCTATCGTAGCTAGTTTTTGGATGACCATGCGTCTTCTCCCAGCCTCGGGTTGATAAATGTACTGCATGGATGGTTGAGTCCCGTCCTAGCTATGTTTATGTTTTCACCTAAACTCCAAAGACATAGAGGTGATTGGTGAATAGTCGGTTCACATTCATCTTGCTTCTTGCTCGTGCCCCCAGGTCTGGGGAATATACCGATAAGTAGGAAGGCCAGCCACGCCCACTTTAGCTTTACTCTCTTTCCGGTTGAATCGTGGGATCGTGTCAGTCGATGGGAGACTAGGTCTCGCCTATCTTGGATTTTATCGTGGTTTTTCATTCCAAGAGGAATACTTCGATGCCACGTAAGTTTCAGGGCGTAATTTGGACAGTGGATGGTCATCCATGTCCACTTTGGTTCATGCTCTGTAATCAGATCTCGGGGTAAAGTTGGCTACAAATGCAGTCGGGTTATGCTCATCCAGTTTCAAACTCCTCCTGATGAATCAAACGAGGGTGCTGGAGAATTTTTGACCAAGTATTCGTGGTTTACCCTCCTTTCCATACTCTGGGGGTCATAGTTTTTCAAAAAACATCCGAGTCACATTCGTATGTGCTTGGTGCGGATCGGCATTGACCCTTGGTCTGAGGTATGATATAGTAGGTTGCTCGTAGCTTTGGATGTCGTTTCGATTGGTTCTGTACTGAGGCCTCCTTGCAGTCGCTGCCTCTAGTTATAAAGAACGCCACGCTAGAGCTATAGTAAGCTGTCGTATTCGGCTTTTTAGTGTTTTGTACCCCTGCCCCTAGCATTGATTTGGCTAGGTCACTAGTTGGATGGTCGAACTACATCCTCAGCGGGTTAATAATCCTCCTGTCGATTCCAGGCCGAAGTTTACGGAATAGAAAATGGTCGGAATCCACTCGTCTATTTATCGATGTTTATACACCACTCTGCATTCTGGTGACTTAGTGTTATTCTCCCCTCGGTTGACTCGCACCCAATTTGTGTTCATGCTTCGGTCCACGCTCCGGGGACTTAGAGATTTGTCGAACAGTTTATGCTTTAGCCCACAGTTCGAGACGCAGAGATTTTCGTCAACTCGTTTATACTCTAGTTCGCACTTTGGGAACTTAGAGTAATCTGGTCCGCTTCTGGGATTTAGGGATTTTTCTAAAGTTGTCTATAATCTAGTCCATGCTCTGGGGACTGAGAGTACTATAGTCCATGCTCTGGGGACGTAGAGGTTTTTGAGTCATTTATACTCTAGTCCGCACTCAGGGACTTAGAGTACTTTAGTCCGCATTCTGTCTCCCATTCCAGAGGGTAAGACCCCCCGGATGGCTGAGAGTTTGCCTAAACCTGGTAGATAATCCTTCTCTTTATGATTTCGAAAGTCGTTATTCTTTATGTAGGACTATTGCATTCTAATGCTTGTTTTCCACGATTTTGTGCAAGCCGTTCTGACCCCGAGCCCACTCCGAGGAGCGATGTCGCCAAGGAATTGGGGGAGAAAACAAGTGAAGCCACTCACGCAGGGGAGGCTCCTGGTCCAGACGCTCAGGTGATCAGAGCGCTTGATGAAGACAAGTCTGAAACCTCCTCTCCTACCGACGGGGGTTATGAAGTAGAAATTACAGGCGCCTCTGAGGACACATCCGAATTGAGCATGGAGGAGCGGCTCGAGAAAGAGAAGGAGGAGACGGTCAAGGTCATAGTAGAGCCCTGAGTTGTGGACTTGGACGATCCTTTGAACAAGCCGTTGAAGGTCATCCTTCCTGGCGGGTCCAAGCCCATGGAAGGCCCCCATACTCCTTCAGTTGCTACCCCTCTATCAAAGAAGAGTACCAAGGGTAAATGCTCTGGAGAGGAGCCGTCTGGAAAGAAGTTGAAGAAGCACAAGAAGTGATTACTATCCTCGTTCAACGAGAGTTTGTTTAAGTCATGTAATTATTTTCATCTATTTCCTTAGTCCTTGTAAATATAATGTCGACTCCGAACGTTGGAGGGGTTGTAATAGAAACTCATTTCCGAATAAGGTTTAGTTCTTTTTTCTGTCTTACAAAAAACTCTTATTGTTCAGTTTTCTTTGTGATTGTGATTTTAATCCAAGCAGTTGTGAGTAACATAGACTTCTCAGTCCATCTTCATATAACTCGGAAACTCTTCGAGAGTCGTTGAACTTCCATTCTGTGCTTCGAGCACTTAGAATACTTTCTAGCCCGTATGTCAGGGATTTGACAAATTCAAGTCATTTGTGTCATAGTTCATATTCAGGGAACTTGGAGATCCGATTCGCTTATATTCGAGTCCGCACTCTAGGGAGTTAGAGTACTCCAGTCCGCACTCTGGGGACTTGGAGGTTTAAGTCATTTATACTCTAGTCTGCGCTCTAGGGACTTAGAGTACTCTAGTCCGCGCTCTAGGGACTTGGAGGTTTAAGTCGTTTATACTCTAGTCCACGCTCTGGGGACTCAGGGTACTCCAGTCCGCACTCTGGGGACTTGGAGGTTTAAGTCGTTTATACTCTATTCCGCGCTCTGGGGACTTAGAGTACTCCAGTCCGCACTCTGGGGACTTGGAGTTTTAAGTCGTTTATACTCTAGTCCACGCTCTGGGGACTCAGAGTACTCCAGTCCGCACTCTGGGGACTTGGAGGTTTAAGTCATTTATACTCTAGTCCGCGCTCTAGGGACTTAGAGTACTCCAGTCCGCACTTTGGGGACTTGGAGGTTTAAGTCGTTTATACTCTAGTCCGCGCTCTGGGGACTTAGAGTACTCCAGTCCGCACTCTGGGGACTTGGAGGTTTAAGTCATTTATACTCTAGTCCGCGCTCTGGGGACTTAGAGTACTCCAGTCCGCAATCTGGGGACTTGGAGGTTTAAGTCGTTTATACTCTAGTCTGGGGACTTGGAGGTTTAAGTCATTTATACTCTAGTCCGCGCTCTGGGGACTTAGAGTACTCCAGTCCGCACTCTGGGGACTTGGAGGTTTAAGTTGAGAGCAGTCGTATTTCCACTCTTTAATTTGTATTCATCTACTGTATCGAGGCTAATGTCGTCGAATGAACAATCGAACCACGTTTGCTCACAGAATGGGATTCTGCCCCCCAGGATAAGGGACGGAATTTGAAAAATGGACGATTGATTCTCGTCCGCTTGGTAATTATAGCTCTTCCAATCAAGTCAAGGAAGGAGGTATATGACAGATGGTTGGATCACATCCATGTTGGGTTAGATAGCCAAATCTCTTACAATTTGCTCCGTATCCCTTCTAGAAAATAAGGATGATAAATTGTTGAGTAGACAAAGTAAGTTGCATATGTTCCAAGGTGCAGTCGTGTCCATATATTGAGAGCGATGGTTAATGAGTAGGCAGTCCACCACAACTACTTCAAGTCGGGCTTTCGAATAACCTTTTGTGTTCGAGGTAGGATTTGATGTGTAGATGAATAAATCATGTCCACTCTAGACATATCCCGGCGTCACTGAGTTTCAGGAGGGGCATCTGTATTTTGTCGAACTTTGTTCTATGACTCGATTTGAGTGGATGATCAGGCCATACCCATTCCAAGCCTTGCTTAGGTCTCCGAGTCAAACGTGGAGGTCGATGAATGGATGGTTGGTCATGTTGACTTTGTATTGGGCTCTGATCATGATGAACTTTTCAATATTTAGTCCATAGCCCCAAATCAAAGGCATATGGTTGATGATGAGCGATTGAATTATGCTCGTCCAGATGTAACTCCACACGTCCGATCATGGTCTGCGTAGATTGGTTGGCAACCAAATCTGAGTACCTGGTCACCTGCATCATTTTGAAAGTAGTTTAGTTCAAGCTAGTCGTAGTTCATAGAACAATTGAAATAATGATGGAAATGGAAATAATTCAAAAAAGATTATGGTAAATCTCATTGATATGTGAAGCAACATCGTGTGCTCGCTGTTCGACTCCGCCTCTGGCTCCTTTCAAAGGGATGTCGGCCGTCAACCATCCAATTGATAATCATAGCCCTTTATTAATAGGCATCGGATATTTGTTGCCCGCCATTCTGCAGTTCTTGTACATACTATTGACGCTTTCCTTTCCAGGTCATCTTTTCGATCACACCTCGGAGGTGTTTGTAATCGCCCGTGTTAGGATCAGTGAGCATCTGGGAATATACAACATTCCCCTGATTTTCTTTAGACTTTGGTGTACTCTCTCGAGGTTGGTTTCCACTACCACTCCGAGTCGGGAGTCTTCAAGTAGAGGTTGTCAATTTAATCTTTCAAAGAGCATATGAGCTGAATTCTGAAGTCTTGTTTCGGCTACTGGGATCTACATCCTTAGCCAACGGGCCTTCATTGTTATTTTTCTTAGTCTGCTCCACTCCTACTCACTTTAGTTCTGATTCATTTTGTAAAAGAAACGATCCATAGTCGTAGGAGGCTCTTTAGCTAACTAGCTGCCAAAATATATCTGGAGGTCGACTTTCCTCAAACACGATCAGTATGATACCCTTGTTAGTATTTGGAATAAAATGCTTAGAGCATTGGTTTGGTTGGAGTCACTAAATTCGAAGTGCTGGGTCAGCGAAGAATGGTGCTTGGAGTCATCTTGGCGTTTGCTAGAGTCATATCATCTATGTTCTCCAACCTTTGGGAGTACCGTTTGAATAGCGGTTGTTTGTCCCTTCCCTTGATGTCGTTCATAAGCTGCCGCAAGATCCTCTATGCCCTGGTTGCTCATGGGATGTCAAGGAAGTGGATAGAATGTTCCTTTATTAAGTTGAGTTTTGAATTCACTATCCGGAGGCACTGCGTTGCGGCTAGGGTTCGGGGGATAGAATGTTCCTTTATTAAGTTGAGTTTTAGCCTCTTTTTTGAAAATTTGGGTCGTACCCGAAAATATATTTTTTTGAAAATAGGGGTCGTACCCGATCCATATATTTTGGAATAGGGACCGGTCAGATTGTTTTTTGAGAGAGGGACTGGTGTAACATAATTCCAGAGGTGTTCGGCATTTGTTCTCGTTCGGCGGAACCGAGTCGTTCGGCATACAATACCGTTCGGCATTCATTCTTGTTCGGCAGAACCGAGTTGTTCGGCATACAATACCGTTCGGCATTACAGAGGTGCTCGACATTCATTCCTGTTTGGCAGAACCGAGTCGTTCGGCATACAATACCGTTCGGCATTACAGAGGTGCTCGGCATTCATTCTTGTTCAGCAGAACCGAGTCGTTTGGCATACAATACCGTTCGGCATTACAGAGGTGTTCGGCATAGAGGTATGGATCGGCCTGGAAGAGCGTTCAGCCTAGAGGTATGGTCGGCCTGGAAGGGCATTCGGCCTAGAGGTATGTTCGGCCTGGAAGAGCATTCGGCCTAGAGGTAAGTTCGGCCTAGAAGAGCCTTCGGCCTAGAGGTAAGGTCGGCCTGGAAGAGCGTTCGGCCAAGAGGTAAGTTCGGCCTGGAAGAGCGTTCGGCCTAGAAGTATGGTCGACCTGGAAGGGCGTTCGGCCTAGAGGTATGTTCGGCCTGGAAGAGCGTTCGGCCTAGAGGTAAGTTCGGCATGGAAGAGCGTTCGGCCTAAAGGTAAGGTCGGCCTGGAAGAGCGTTCGGCCTAGAGGTAAGTCCGGCCTGCAAGAGCGTTCGGCCTAGAGGTAAGTTCGGCCTGGAAGAGCGTTCGGCCTAGAGGTAAGTTCGGCCTGGAAGAGCGTTCGGCCTAGAGGTATGGTCGGCCTGGAAGGGCGTTCGGCCTAGAGGTATGGTCGGCCTGGAAGGGCGTCCGGCCTAGAGGTGAGTTCGGCCTGGACGTATGGTCGGCCTGGAAGGGCGTTCGGCCTAGAGGTGAGTTCGGCCTGGAAGAGCGTTCGGCCTAGACCTTTTCTGGAGCGGTCAGCATAGACTTTTTCTGAAGCGGTCGGCATATGCCTTTTCTGGGGCGATCGGTTGAATTGCCTTCAGAGGAGGGTCGGCCTTCATTCGACTTGAGTGCAAACTTCAACGTCCAATCCCCAGATCTTATGTACATCAGTGAATCCAATCTATGGCTATCAGCTTCCTTTAGATTTCTTTCAATCTGAGTAGAATAGGAAGTTTTCTAGTAAACAACTGGATCTATCTCGCGAATATGGAAATCCACTAGTAGACGATGAGATCCAATCAAGCTGAGAATTCAATTCTCAGTGAAAGCACCAAAGTATTAGCACCAAAATTGGTCATTAACCTCGTTGAGAAAGATTGTGTAGAGAGATTAATGAAGAAGATGCATTAGAACTGAAAAATAGTGTAATTCAATGCCAAAAGAACAACAAAAACGAGAACACCAGATTTATAGTGGTTCGGCGTAATTGCCTACATCCACTTTGGGTTTAATCTTTATTGATCTCTCAATTACTTGAATATAGATACAATCCATAAATCAATAACTTGAATACAAGTTTGGATTAAAAAGAGGAGAGTATAAAAAATGGCAGAGTCTCCCTAGTGTTCCCGGAAAAAGGTCCCATTCATTGTGCTACTGCCCTCCTATTTATAGACGAGATGGGTTGGACTTCCCTCATGGGCTTAGGAACAAGGTGCCTCTGCCCATAGTAGGTGAATCTGCGCACCAGGCCAGGCAGGCCGAATGCTCTTGCTTTGTTGTGGGCCTGACAACTTGCTACCACCTCCAGTCTCTCCTTGATCAGAATCTTGTCTAGTGCTAATGATAATTTCTTCAACTATCGTTTTGTAATCGGGCCAAGATGCCGGTTAACAACGGTTCTATGAAGGAGTTTCATGATATATTGAGAAGTTGGAATCCATGTGTGGTGATGAAACCCGTTGGGGTATGGGAATCCATGTGTGATTCCAAGATCTATTTGAGATATGGGAATCCATGTGTGATTCCAAGACCCGTTAGGGTATTGGAATTCATGTGGGATTCATGATCTGTTTTTGGTGGCGGTGCGTGAGCTGGAATTCCGTACGTAGCCTCACCAGCAGTAATGACTAAAACCAGAGATAGGAGACATGGCCAGTAGGGTTGGAAAACCCATAGGATGTAGTAGGCTCCACCTAGACGTTATCTACAGTTGTTATGCATGCATGGGGCGATGCACTCGGTTTTAGCGAGACCAGCTATGTTTTTCCTATGGTACATCACTAGGGATGTATGATGCTACGTAAGGATATCTCTGATCCTTATGCAGGAGGACCGCTTCTCAAAGTGCCGAGAGAACCTCCGTGGAATCCTACACAATCAGCGAACGCACTTTATCGGTTATTGATTATATACCTATTATTGTTGTGATGCACACTCACAAGCATCGCAGCTACTTAATTATTATTATTTTCACCATTAGACATTATTATAATATTGTTGAACTTTCTGATATAAATGTTTTGGTTATCGTAAGGTAAAAACTCGTCCATGTTTATGTGCGGCATGGTCTTACGAGATGCCTTTGATTTTTAAAAGGGTTTTAAACATAATAATTCAGTTGTTTGAGTTTACTCACACCAATCCCATGTCTGACCCGGAGTTTTGTTTTCTTTCCTTAAAACTCTTGGGTGCTCAAATTTTTATGGTCAGCCAAGTAGTTCAAGTTTCCCCCAGATGCATTTTGGAGGGGCTTGGAGCAGGAGGCTTCATCGATAATTAGTTATTATCGTGTTTTCGCCGTATTATATTATGTGGTATCAGTTAGGTAGGGACAGGTTGTTATAACTGTCAAAGGGTAGAATTGTATTAGTATGACTCTGATGTATCATTTTTGAAATGACTTTGTAAAGTATTATGTTGATTAATATATGTTATTCCATTGCGCTATGAGATTCTATGATTGTTTTTGTTTCTTCTATCTTCTCTTTTTCTTTCACTCCTAACGATCGTTTTTCCGACACTTGAATGCTCGGCACACAATACAGTGAACGTATAGTGTCGATTTTTGAGGGTCGAAAACCACGTTCGTTACAATTATGGCCGGCCTTTCCTTGCACATTCTAACTGAAAATTCAAGCCCCATTCTAGGCCCTTAAATCATTTAAAGCCTAAACAATATTCATTGCATTCAAATCCAATTTAAACGCATACTCATATCGTATATCAATCAGTATATTTATAGCTATTATAAACACTATATTTAATATTGTTCAACACATCAAATAGAATTTTATAATTAGCATTTCATAACTATTAATTAATTTATAAAAATTACAAATTAATTAAGTCGGGTGGTAAAGTGTGTATTCAACATTTCGGATATATGACTCTTAAATGTAAATTTGGTCAGTGATTAATATCTAACAATTCAAATATTAACATTCACATGTCACTTTGCAAGTGGTGCGACACTATGGCCAAATTTATTGCTTATTTGGTTTCGGTAAAATCCTGTTTTACTTTATTAAGTGTTACTCGGTTGTGACAATCATTTACACTAATTTTCTTCGCCAAAACTATATCACTTTGGACTTATGGACTTTGATAGTGGTCAAAATTCCACTATCATCCATATTCAGCTCTATAGTCCAAACACAAAGTCCTTGGTTTAATAATAACAATTATTATTAGTCGAACTGCTCTGCCCAAAGACTTTGACTTTGAGTTAACATTAGTTGACCGTAATACTAACCTCATGTAACTGAGGAGACGAATCTTCTCTTAAATAATGTTTGCTTTCAATGCTTTCAGTCGACCCAACTATAGTCGCTCGATGGATGTCGTGCCACAATTTAACTATATCAAAGCGAAGCTTCCACATTGAAGGTCAATGGTATTCTCAAGTCAAGAGAACTGTGTAATTTTTTCACATCGATATTTTCTGTTTGGCCTTAGTCATATTAACCAACAGAAAACTATCGAGTGAGTCATTCCATAGTTATCCAATAACTATCAGTATGTAACCCCTTGGTGTCCCCAACAACCATGAGTAATACATTGCCCAATATTTGGAGCATTACATACTCTAGTCTCCACGGATGCATCGATATCCAGCAGCGATACGTCTTGAATAGGAATATTTAAAATGATATGTTTATTTTATTATGATATAAATCACTCGTGATTACAATGCATTGCAACTACTATCACAAAACATACCATTTATGGATTTTCTATTAAATATCTTTTAAGTTAATTGATTAATTAATATACAATACATTATATCAAGTTTATAATAGAAATAAAACACCTTTTATTTAAAACAAGATTAGTTATCGAGTTAAATATATGTAACAATTACATAGTTACCACTAGGGCATACCCCTAGCTCTATAAGGGAGACCATAAGAATATTTCCCATTAATATAGCTTTTTCACTCTCATACTATTTTATTTTTAATCTTATTCAACATTTTCGATTTTGATTTCTTAAATAAACAAAAAAATTATAAAACTTGAGATGATGAATAACCATGCATCATAATGTCAATCTTCATTCCACTAATTTTTTTTTCATTTAAAATTGTAGCAATTTAGGATTAAGGTATCTAAACATTAGATTAGGAAAATCGATTTAGTGGAACAAGATTCATAAGAAGCTACAATGGAGAAATTGAGAAAGAGAGAAAGCAAGGCACAACCTATATGAATCGGTGGCAGCATATAGTAGGGGCAGAGGGATTGGAGGTGTGATTTTTATAAGAATGAAGATGAAGTTTAATAAAGATAAAATTTGAAAAATAAAGCAATAAAGGCATGCATCATGGAAAATATATAAATATTGTATGGTAAAGAAATTCTAGAAATTTTCAAAATCAAATAGATATGAACTCGATAAATAAGTATATTAGTTTCTTATGCCAAAATTATTTATTTTGAAGAAAATTCGGTATTCATTTTGAAGAAAATTCTTGTTTTTCAATAAGACGTTGACTTTATTTGGAGTGAAGTTTAATTTTGAACCAATGTGAAAGTTTTCTATCTATTATATTATACAAAAGCTATGAAAGTTATGAAAGACGAGTTCAATCTATGTGCCCTTTTGTTTCCACTTCTGTGAAAAATTCACAGCCTCGCGTCCAGTTTCTCATATCTATTATTTATTATTCCCTTGATTTACATAGATTCTTTCTTCAAATTTTGGCCTCTCATTTTCCCTTTCCAACACCACTCCATTCCAATATAAATTCATCAATTAATGTTTAAACATTTCCATTTCTTCGTGTTATCTCCTTAATTCAAGTAGTTATTTATCTGTTATCTATCTATCTATATAATATAATAAAATATATTATATAAAAGCTCAGTTTAAATTTGTGTGCCTCTTCGTTTCCAGTTTTCTCAAAAATCACATATGTTGTTATGTATCCTAGTAGTAATTGTCCTAAACTTTTCTTCACTTTTTCTTCCTACCTTTGTTTCTTAAAATAAATACCAACAGACTCACGGATGTTTTATAACTTATCCTGCAATTATACTTCTTCCTTCTATTAACCATTACCCATGGTTAAATAAGAATGATTTTTCAATTTTTTCTAATTCCAGAATCTTATTTTATTTATTCTCATCTTTCGATGATAGTTCAATCTCCATTTTTTTCATATTATCTTCTCAGTCTGATTAAGTAACAAGGAAACCTCTTTTCATCTTTAGTGCCATTATTATAAAGCTCATAAGATGATGTTGTAAGTAATGAGATTAGACATCTAGAAAACAAAATTCAAAAGTATTACTAAAATAGGTAAGCAATTAGTATTTTTCTCTACTAATATTTTAATATGTGGTTTCGAGGACGCCTACAAAATTCTTAGGAAGTGGAGTATGGATCAAAATATGAAACTCGTATGTTATGAGATAATTTCTCATGTAATTTTTCCAATACTTCCTTTATCCTTTCTATTTCATTGAAAATATTAATGATTTTCAAGTACATTATTTTTTTAGAAAGAGGAAGAAAATGATATAGGTGTTGAGCATGTAATTAGTATATAAAATTTCTTCTAAATCAACTTTTTTATATGGATTGGTAGTTTTATGCATGGTATGATTTTTGTAAAACATTGATATTAATATTCATATATTTCACTATAGTTTTCACTAATGCTACAAACCATTTTTAATTATTTGGATTTTGGAATGCAAAATTTTCTTAATGTAGCTATATATGTAATGTCTTTTAACAGAAAGTTAACTTGAAATTTTAAATTGATGAAATTCATAGATTATTTGCAATTTTTTTTGTATGTTAGGTACTTTCTTCATACTTTTTTCAATTTGAAGAATGTTTGATTTGTTACGGTCCCAAATATTATTTAAATTTGGTAAATATCACTTGAGTTTGGCGTGTAATTTTTTTTTCAAATGAGCTAGTGCTTGCATATTAATGTTCAATTCATGCTAATTTAATTCATACTTGATGAAATTGTTATGTTGATAGTTGAAAGGAAACAACAAATTGTTCTTATCATAGCCATATGTGTATTGCATTTCAATTAGAAATAAACTTGAAATTAAAAAAAAAACTTGTTTCCTTCTTTTTAAGGTATTCATTATCACATAATTTATCATGAGTAGCATTCATTATCAGAAATTGTTATTTTTATGATTTGTTAAACGAACTATGGAATATTTTTTGATTGATTTTATTGAATTAGTTTAAGTTTAAGATACTTAATTAATTTAATGTATGGACATAGTGTAAAATAATTGGGGAAAACTCAGTAAAACTTACTGGCTATAGAAACTAGAAAAGACAAGTATTTTTTGAATGTAAATGGTTGGTAATAATTAATTAAACAGCGTGACTAATTTTGAAATCACAAACTATATGAAGATATTTTAAAATAAGATATCATATGAGAGGATTAAGGAGAGAGAACAACTAATGCTAGAATTAATGAGAGCCTTTAACAAAATCTGTTATACTATTAATTAATAGATATGGTGAAATGTGAGTTGTAACTCTTAGTTTCCAATTCCTCATTTTCTCATTCTCTCGTAACATTATATGTCGCACACTTCATATAATTATTTTTTTATGTAGTATTATTATTTACCTTTTTATATATTATAGAATCTTCGTCTTTCATGTTATAGATCTCTACTTATTTAAAACGTTCAAATAAAAGGTAATTCGCTAAAATTAAATTCAATTTTCTCCATCAGTAAAATATTCTACTTTATTGTATAAAAAGTTTAATATCTCTACTAAACAGATTAATGAATGATGGTTGCTTGGATTTATTTAAATATAAAATTTAATTAATTATCTAATTACTTTAAATATTTAGACTTAAATGAAGAACTTTGTAAATAATCGTAGGTATTATAAAATTGTAGGTACTTTGACTCAAACCCCTGGAATGAAATAACAGAACATTGTAAATCATTATTAAAATCGATAACTTATAACTTTTCAAAAAAAATTAGGAATAAAAAGAGAAAGAAAACTTCTAGAATTAATGAGAGATGTGGAAAATTCCTCTGTTATGCTATTACTTATTTATTAGATAATTTATCGTGATAAATGAAATATAAATTTACAGGTCCTAGTGGCATGCGCTTCATACAAACATCATATGTTTCACAAATGGTAGCAAAAATATTTAGTAGAAAAGACACACGACACATGATATGCAGCTGCAAGTCAAAATAATTAGTATAAGCGGTATGCATGAAGCTAAACTTTTGACTTGATAATATGAAGATTTATTCTGCTTTTTCACAGTTGTTATTCTCTCAGTTTATAACTGGAAATGTAAAACAATATAAATATAAAATATTGTTCAAAATTTATACCAAATGTCATAAAAAGAGTCATAACTACGTGGAAAAAGGTACTTAAATATATAAAATTTATGTGTTTGCTTTTAGATTGACACATTTTTAAATTGGTACTGCATTTTTCCTCATGTGCTCATGGTTTGTTATTTTCATGGAAAAAAGAAAGTTTATTTCATGTAGCAAACACACAAAGCACAATCAAGTCACACAAAGCACGATTAAGTCATACAAGTGGCTTCCAATCCCATTTTATTTAATTAATCCTTTTACTAATTAAAACTTCTTTGTAACTACTCGTGTATATATATTTAAAATACCTTTACAAAAGATATATATACATGTATACTACTATTTCACTATTCATTTATACTCTTTTCAATACATCGAAATGTATCTATATTCTTATTCCAAATAGTATAAAAATATTCACAGATTTTAAATAAGATTTTACATTTGCACAAGTATACTTGAAATGGGTTAAAAACAAATGTCATTAAAACATTTTTACTATAAACCCAAAACCATTTCACTTATAGTTATCTTTAAAACATTCTTTTAAATATCCAATTATATTACTAAATTTAATTAAACAGAGATTAAAAACAAATGTTACTTAAACATTGTTTACTATGTACCAAAACCATTTTATACTTGTCATTATCATTAAAAACATTCATTTAAAGGTTTAAGTATATCTACACTTATTAAACAAGGTAATATACTTTTAATTAACTTTACAAAAAAAATTATTACAACATAAATGTTATAATCCAAAACTATCTTTTATTCTTTCATAAATGACTTAGCTTGCTTTTCCACACTTATATATTTACTATAAACCTTTAAAAAGATATATGTGTGTGTATGTATGTATGTGTTACGTATACTAATTTATTTATAGGCTAATATAATCGATAAAATTCTAAAAACAATTTAAAAGATATTATATTACATAAAAAAATTATTACTTTAATAGAATGATTAACTAATTTTCTAAAACCTATATTACTTAAAAATGCTTTAAAATACTTATAATATGGTTTAAAACATTTATTTAAAATATTAATTAATAGATCTATTTTGTAATTTATTTAAAAACTCCAAAACGACATATATTCTTTTTATTTAAAATAAACCTTTTACTTTAATAATTCATAATTAATTATTAAAAAGTATAAAAATTCCAAACCATTTTTTTGGCAAAGCCAGCCGGTTTTATAGTGGACCGTCCACTCTATTACCAAAGTAATAAAATACAAATTTAGTACATAAGAAAGGTGTAGGATCGTTTTCACCCTAGAGGTGGGGTGAATAGGGTGATACTAAAAATTAATGCGGAAATAAAAACAAAAACAGAAAGTAATGCGGAAAAGATCACACACTGTTTTACCCAGCTTCGGCAAAAACTGTCTACGTGCTGCCCCCAAGGTTTCTATTAGAAATTAGGTAATCAGACACTTACAAAAGCATGTAAACTTGCGACACCTGCTAACTCGATTAACCTAACTCTAAGCTTAAAACTCTTCCACAACTCAGCCACTGAGTTGCAAATTCTCGAACTACAAAACCGTAGTTCGTAAACAACTTAAACTAGAGTTTGACTCAAATAAAAATTAAAAAACAAACAAAAGTACTAAAATAAATACAAAACCCTATTTTTAGAATTGAAGCCCAATATAAAAATAAAACATGGCCCAAATATAATAGAGAAAAGACTATCTCCCTTTTGATTTTTGTTTGAGTAATTTCTTCGGTCGTTCCTTTTGTTTACTCTCAAAAATTAGGGTTTTGATGATTGAAGCCGCCGCTTGGAATTAGAAGTTCGAATTGATTGCTGGTATGCTCTCGTTCCTCAATTAGCTTCGATGCTTCTTCGATCAGTGTTATTCGATTGCGTACGGCTGCTTCAATGTCGAGTTTGAATGGTATAAATTGGTATGTGATTTTTACTTTATTTGCTCTGTTGATTTGCTTGAATTCGAACTCGATGAATTTTTTACCGATGATGATTTTGGTATTTATAGGGATTGAAACCCTATAATTTGTTTCGTATATTTTGGTTTGAATTCTTCAATTTATTTGCTCGACCAATCGATTCTTGCTTGAACGATTGTGATGATTCTAACTTGTTCATCTCTGATATATTTGAATTTTGTTCCGTTCTTTGCTCCTATGACCTGTTCATCGTTCGCTGACTTGTTGGCATTTGAATTAGAGATAATCTTGGCTTCACTTGATTTTGTTAAAACTTCAATAGATAATGTTCAATTTTTAAACACTTTAACAGTGTTTTTCGTTTGACCATTTCATGACCCACGACTTCACAGTTTTTGCTATATTATGAAACATGTAAACTGTTGACCATTGACTAAATGCGTGAACTTGTATTCTCTGGCCTCTATTCTGGTTGGAGTCTAGTTTGTTGTGTGTGTGATTGCTGCAGCTCCAATGTGTTCATGTCTAAATGTAACTTGATGCATTGCTCTGGTCTGGTTGCATTTAAGTCCGGTTGTAAGATTTCATGTATATCGCCATTCTTGTGTTGTTTAAGTGAGCTGCCTTAATGCTTGCATATTGAATGCTTGTATGTATATCCATATCCCTATGTATTGTTGTGTTGTTGCTTTGATCAAATTTAATTGCCCCTGTGCATGTGCTTGATTGCTTTTGTATGGTACCTTGGTTAGTTTTGGTTTCATTTGTGTTCATCCCTATTTGTAGTCTGGTACCATATCGACATGTTGTCATGTTATATGTACTGCTATGTTGTATTTGAAGTCATGGTTGACTGGTTCCTCATGTTGCACATGTTGAAACTTGAAAATGAGCTTGCATAGGTCTGCATTGATGAGTTTGATGTCATGTTGCACTTGATTGGTCTGCATTGCTCTAAACACTGCTGTGTTGAAACAGAATTTGATTGTGAGAGTGTAGCATGTCTGGTTGGAGTCTTTGTGTTCACTACTTGAAGTCTGGTTCAATTTGAGTTTGTTTGGTGTGTCTAAAGCTTGCTTGTGCCTTTGTACATTTGGTTGGGACTGACCATGTGTATTCTTGCTGCTTTGACTGTTTGCACAAAAAATGGACAAACACCTCAAAGTTGTATGATTTAGTAGATCTTATGTTGTTCTTAGTGATTTTGGAGATTGATGCAAATATATGAAAAGCAGGGGCTAAACTGTAAAAAGACACGCAGATTTATAGTGGTTCAGCCAGAATGTGCCTACGTCCACTTTATATGTTATTTCACTTCTCTTGTTTTGATTACAAGTACAAAGCTTTGATACAAGTAAAAGAAAGTCGTTTGAAAGTCCTATCCGTGCTTGAGCTCTCAAACTTGTCCCACATTGTTGTACCCCTGCCCCTCTATTTATAGAGTGAGGCTGGGGGTAGGGGTCTTGGAGGTATATAGCAGCTGGCGGGCCTGGGATGAAGTAATCTGGCCTGGTGGATCTGGTCCGGTTTCCTTTGGTTCGGTGGTGAGATGAGTGGTCCGGTGGTGAGATGTGTTGCTTCGTTCGGTGGAGACTTCATTCGGTGGAGAGGTTTGGACCGGTGGGGAGTTGGTTCGGCATAGGCTGGTTCGGTGGAAGTTGGTCTGGTCGTAGGTTGATCCGGTGGGGATTGGTTCGGCATCTTGGTCCGGCAGGCTCCTGGTTCGGCAGCGACTTGGAGGAAGGTGGACCGGTGGGGATCACGTATTTTGGTCCGGCATGGGTGCGTAGGTTGGTTCGGTGGTGGTTGTCCTGGCTCCCTGGTTCGGTGGTGGATGAAGTAGCTAGCTGGGGATGAGAGTGGAGTGGAGTTTAGATTGATTCGGTCGTAATGGTCCGGTGGGACTTCGTCCAACATTTGCCCCCTAAAGTGGGGCACATGCCAGCATGCGTCTCACTTTGTTTTAGTCCGTTCGGTTTCAACTGCTGATCCGGTTGGTTCGGTCGCCCACGTTCGCTTATAAGTATGGGCTTCGAACCTTCGTTTACCCTCCATCATTTGAGATAGCCAAAAACCCCTAAGTGCTGAATCAACTAGTGCCGAATCATGTGTGTTATCTTCTACCGAACGGACTTGGGAACACGGATTACCGAATGATCATGTGAATCCTGAGTGCTGAATGAACTTTTGCCGAACGGGCTTGGGGACATGGATTTCCGAATGATCATGTGAATCCTGAGTGCCGAATGAACTTTTGCCGAACGGGCTTGGGGACATGGATTTCCGAATGATCATGTGAATCCTGAGTGCCGAATGAACTTTGAACCTTCTATGTTTCGAATTAAAAATGAAATCCTAGATTGTACGCACTTGCCTGCTTATATTTCTACATCCTTTGTTTTAACGGCGTACTTTTTCGTGTTGCAGATAATGTCTCACAGAGTTGAAACTCGATCAGATAAAAAGAAGTCCCAGGGCGAAGGAGAATCTTCCGCATTGCCCCCTGCTCAGCCAGGACCGGAACGTCACGGAACTGCCCAGAGATCACTAGTGGATGGGTACGGCCCTCAGGAACTTCTGAACTCCCCGCCCGATTGCTTTCCCAGCTCCCTTAAGGAAGAGCAGCTTGATGTCATCTCCCGTTCTTTCGGAATTGATAGGGCGCGCATGCTGTTGCCAGGGAGAGAAGTTATGCCATACGACCCTCCCGAAGGGCACTTTGCCTACAACAGATACCACTGTATGTGTGGTGCCATCCCGCCTCTTAATGCTTGGGTCGTCAGCTTTCTTACATATCTAAAGGTGGCCCCATTCCAGCTTCAACCCAACTCTTACGCCATTCTGGTGAGTCTCTTCGTCATCTTCCAGAGGAGATATGGGCGTCCTCCTTCCAACCGGGAGATCCGGTATTTGTACAACTTGAGAGGCTATAAGAAGGGGTCTCCCTATATCAGCTTGGAATCTGCCGTATCCTTTAAGCCCGTCCTGGACTTATACTCGAAGTTCAGTATGTTCAAGAAAGAATGGTTCTTCATCAGGGGTGACTCTGTTTCCATTCGTCGCTTCACCTCTGGCTGTAAGTGTGAAGCCTTATTTATAATTTCCGTTACATCTGCAGTGCTTTATCTTACGTGCTTTTATTTCTTGCTAGCGACAGGTGGTTTTGCGGTTGTGGAGAATGACCGCCTGGTTCAGATGGCGGCCGAGATAGAAGCTATCCCCGGGAGAGATAGATCGGTTGCTTACCTGATCAGAAATGCGACCCTTCTGGAGTATAATTTGATCCTTCCACAGCAGTCAGTAGTCAAGCAGAGGGAAACGGCGGAGGAGAGGGCGGCTGTTCAAGCTAAGGGAGGTATCACAGTAGAGAGTGGCAAGAGGAAACCTTTCTCAAAATCTCCAGCGGTCGGAGGTAAGAAGCTTAAGAAGTCGGATGGTCCTTCCCCCAGCACTTGTCCACTTACTCCGGGGAAGGAAGATGTGGAGGAGGAGAGAGGTGAGGGTGGAGATGACCGGGAAGGTGGTGACGGTGGCGATGGCGTCAGGGCCTTACTTCCCGGGCAAGCAGGCGAGATATAGGAGTGGACGGATGATGCATTCCACCAAGCTTTCGAGGGGCTGGACGGAGAGCCGGCTTTGGTAGAGAAATCCGGGAAAGCTGACAAGGCCGGGACTGGTGCAAGCGAGTCTTCTCAGACTATTCCAGCCAAGGTGGCTCCGACGACTCAAGGTGAACTTTTGACTCCTGCAGGCTCCATTTATGATAGGGACTTAGGAATATTTTATGATCCGCTCCCGTCCTGGAATGAAATCCAGGACTTATTGCAGTATCCTACTCCTCCCCAGGGTTTGTATAACAACTGTGTTTCCTTTCTTCTTTTAACTTTTAATTTGCCGCGTTTCTCGAATTATGGATCAATGTAAGCTTATGACACTTGTTCTTCATATCAGGAGCAGGTAAAACGGCTAAGGCCTCAGATCTTCGGCACCGGCTTGAACAATACAAGCTCTCCAAAGCTTCCGCCAAGCCGAAGCCTTCGACCCACCGTTCCGGGGATGTAGTCGGCTACCGTCCTCTTCTCGGGGTTATTGAAGAGGGTATTCAAAAGAGAAAGAGGAGTCATCCCTTATCCGAACCTTCACTTGGTCCTCAGCCCCTAGTTCAGCCTCTTCATGACATCACGGAGGAGGATACTGAGTTCGCACTTTCTCCGCACCCGTCCTACCGTTACTCAGATTGATCGTCCTGGCTTGGCTCGTAATCCATTTGCGGGTCATCCTGATCTGGATCTAAGTTCCCATGATATTTCCTTCAACGAAGTTACCAGTGAGCACCTTCTTCCTCGCAACCCTATGGTAAAGGTGCTCGATGAGGCCAAGTCTCTGGACCTCGACTTGCTTACTACTCGGATTGTCACTATGGGGGACGAAGCTAAGGCAAACATCGACCGGGTTGCTGAGGAAACTAGGAAGTTGATGGTGAACCATGCCCGACTGGTCAAGGCCGGGGAGGAAATCGGGAGTGCTAACATAAGATTGCGGTTAGTGGTTTCTGACCAGGCCAAGCAACTCGCTGATCAGGCCATCCAGATTTCCCAGCACGAGGCCGCCTCTGGACGTCTAAAGAAAACCATGGAAGAGGCCAGCCGGGCCGAACTGCGGAAAATGGAGGCTACCTGCAAAGAATGGATCGACATGGCCATTGCCACGGTGGATGAAGCCCGGAAAGCGGATTTGGAGCAGATAGAGGAGTTGTCGGGGAGGCTTGAGGCCGCAGAGCTTGCTCAAGCTAAGTTGAAGGAGGAGATGGAGGTGATGCGGAAATCCCTTCAGGCTGACTGCTCGAGATACCGATTGGAGAGAGAAACTGCCGTTGGGAGGTTGTCGGCTTCCGAGGCCTGGATGAGGGAGTTTGAGGAGAATGAGGGGATGATGGACGAAATGCTTCAGGACATGTACTTCCAAACTTGGAAGCAGGGCAACCTATCCTGGATGGATGATTATCCTAGGGTCATGGCTAAGATTTATCTTCGGGCTCTGGAGGAGGCTAAGGCTGATGCGGATAAAGAGGATGGCATGGCCTTCAGCATGGATGTGGTCACTGCCTAGTTTACCAAGGAGAAGAAGGTAGCTGTGAAGGAGCGTATGCGGTTGCTTGCTGCTGAGGAGGCAGGTGTGCAAGTAGAGGATGACGACCAGGATGGTCAAGAAGCAGGTGCTGGTAAGTCTTCCTTTTTAGTCTCTCCATTAACTTGGTTTCTTATCATTAATGAATCCTTTCTCTGACTGGACAGGTGGGCAACAGGACAAGGATAAAACTCCAATGTAGCCGGCCCCTTGATTAGACCTGGAAAAACTCTTTTTGTGGACTTGACAGGGTTGTATATGTTAGTCTTTAAACAGTAAAGTAACTCTTAGGTTGTAATATTTTGCTACTTGTAATAAATAGCTCTATTCTTGACGTGTAATTCTTTAACTTAAGTTGATTTTGTCGTCTTCTGAATGTTTGTTGCTATTTTGACATGTTGTATGAGAAATATAGCTATGCATATTCTTGTAATCAAATTGTGTTTGATGTCAGGTTCTTGTTCAAAACATAATTTTATGTCTTGCAATGTTAGCGTGAGGCGCGAATAAATTGTAGTTATGTGTTTACATATGAAAGAAGGAAGTACCGCCCTTTATATTTTGCTTGTGGATGGCAGCTTTGAATATCCTACGTGACCGGGTAAGGGATGCGGTCCATTATCTTGCTGTGAGTATCCGCTTCTATTAGTGAGTGTCTCCTGTTTTGTGTCCTGTACTTCAGGAATTGTTACAGAGGATAGGAGAAAAGTTTCTTAAGTAAAATTGAAATATGTGAAAAAGTAAAACTTCCAATCACGGAAGGCCTTCGGTGTGCTTAAGTTCGTGGCAAACGGGCTTTGTAGTCACTTTCCCTAGCTGTGGGTCTTGGAGACATTTGTCACCCATCTTACGCCTCCGCAGGGAGTTAATTCTTTTTTACTACAGCCTCACTTAAGACACATCGGAGCCGAGATCGCGCACAGTAACTACCCGGGCCATTATGGCCCGTAATCGTGGGTATTATTCGATTTACTGTGGCCGGCTAGCGTGGGTGCCGATCGTCAACTGTGAACTGCCCCTGGCTGGCCACACCTTATGTTGGGGCTTATAGTCGGTTCATAGTTGCCGACGAGCCGAACGCCGTAATGAGCTGCCTCGGCTATAGTCGGCCTTCTAGGTGGCTTATAATCGGCTCATTACAGTTGGCTTTAAGGGCCGTCGTGAGCAATGAGTTAACCCGCAGAAGAGGGATGCCGGAGCAAAAGTGTCTCATTGGCGAGGGCATAGATTTGCGTAGTACCTGTTAGGTCTTGTCCAGGTGAAGTTGCGCTGTGGAGTGCATTGAGTGGAAATGCTACGTGCATAGGATTTCGTTCAACAGAAAAGGATAATGTTAACAAGCAGCCAAGATATAAAGGAACAAGTTAAAAAAGAGACAAGGTTTTTTAAAGTGGTTCGGCACGAAAAGGCCTACGTCCACTGATTCTCTTTGTTAATTCACTTCATATGGGCAGTACAAGTTAAGAAAAGTATCGACGGAGGTGTTGGATGTTCCATGCCCTCTGGAACACCTCTCCGTCCACTGTTGACAAAATGTAAGCTCCATTGTGGAGATCTTTATGAATTACATATGGTCCATCCCAGATTGGGTCTAGCGCTCCAGGGCGAGGGAAGATTCGCTTGAGGACAAGATCCCCTTCCTGTAAGGTACGATGCTTAACTTTGGAGTTGTATTGTGCCGCCACTTTTTGTTTATGGGCTGCTGCTTTGAGGACTGCATCATTTCTCCTCTCCTCAACTAGATCCAAAGACATGTGAAGGAGTTCTTTGTTCTCTTCTGGGTTATAGTGGATCCTACGGTGGGAAGGCACAATGGTTTCAACTGGGAGCATAGCCTCCGATCCATATGCCAAAGAGAAAGGAGTGTGCCTCGTTGATGTTCTGAAAGATGTGCGATAGGCCCATAGTGCCGTAGGAAGTTCATCCACCCAAGCGCCCTTTGACTTTTCGAGCTTCTTTTTTATCAGAGTTTTCAGAATTTTGTTGACGGCTTCGACTTGTCCGTTTGCCTGGGGATACGCTACGGATGAGAAGCTTTTATGAATTCCGTGTTCTTGGCACCAGTTGGCGAATTCCTCGCTGTCAAATTGAAGTCCATTGTCTGATATGATTTTGAGTGGGACTTCGTACCTGCACAGAAACATTTTTGATCAAGAAGTTAATAACTTTTGCTGAAGATACTTTATTCAGAGGTTCCGCTTCCACCCATTTGGTGAAATAGTCGACTGCCACTATAGCATATTTGGCCCCGCCTCGGCCCATTGGCAGTTCGCCGATTAAGTCGATTCCCCATATTGCGAAGGGCCAAGGGCTGGTCATTTGAGTAATCTCAGTTGTTGGTAGCCGTGGAATCTTAGCAAACTTCTGGCATCTGTCACACTTTTTGACGAAATCTAAGGCATCCTTGCTTAAGGTAGGCCAGAAATATCCATATCGGAGTATCTTCTTTGCTAAAGTTTGCCCTCCGGTGTGATCTCCGCAGCTTCCCTGATGGATGTTAGATAAGATTTCCTTGGCTTCCCTCCCAGCGACACACCTTAATAACGGGTTAGAGAATCCGCGCCGATAGAGGATGTCTTCTTGTATTGTGTAACGGGGATGCTTTCCTCAAGATTTTCTTGATTTCGTTACGCCCATTGGGTAGCGTGCCGCTTTGTAGGTAGTCTCAGATGGGAGTCATCCAAGTTGCTTCTTCGGTTGCAGCTATCAGATTCACTTGCTCGAAACTTGGGGCTAGTTGCTTCGAGATGGTTACTGCCCCGAAGATGGCGATGTCTCTCACACTTGCTTGTTTTGCCAATTCGTCGGCCTCTTGGTTATCTTCCCGAGGGATGTGTTTGACTAAGTAGTGGTCCAATCGGCTGAGAAGTAACTTGGTCTTCTTTAAATATGCTATGAGTCGTTCTTCTCGAGCTTGGAATTCTCCTAGTATTTGGTTAACAATAAGTTGAGAATCGCTATGAAGACACAAAGAATGGGCTCCGATTTCTATGGCAAGTTCTAATCCAGCTATCACTGCTTCATATTCTGCATCGTTGTTGGTGGCAGCGAACTCCAACCTTATAGCATAGTGCAGCTTATTTCCCCTAGGAGTGATTATTACCACACCTGCCCCCGAGCCTTGTTCGTTCGATGCGCCATCCACAAAGAGATTCCACTTGATGTCTTTTGCTATTTCCAATTGCTCCTTATCTTCGTTGGTAGTGAATTCTGCAATGAAATCAGCCATGGCTTGTCCCTTGATGGCGGTGCGAAGGTGATAGGTGATATCATACTGGCTTAGTTCAATGCACCATTTAAGTAGTCGCCCAGAAGTGTCGGGACGATGGAGTACCTGCCTCAGTGGTTGATCGGTCAGAACTTTGATGGAATGGGACTGGAAGTAGTGACGCAGTTTCCGTGATGTGATTAGTAAACAGTATGCTAGCTTCTCAAGTTTAGGATATCTGACTTCTGCCCCAGTAAACTTCTTGCTGACGAAGTAAACTGGCCGCTGTGTGCGGTTGTTTTCCCTTACCAAGGCAGCGCTTAGGGCGTGAGATGACACAGCAAGGTATAGGTATAATTCTTCGCCTTCGCTTGGAGTCGAGAGTACCAGTGGTTTCTGGAGGTGTTCGATTAAGTTAAGGAAAGCGGTTAAGCATTCGTCAGTCCATTCGAACTTTCCTTTGTCTTTCTTTAGAGCTTCGAAGAAGGGAACGCACTTGTCCGTTGCCTTGGAGATGAATCGGCTTAGGGCGGCCACTTTTCCATTCAAACTTTGCATTTCCTTCCGAGTGGAAGGTATCTTGATATCCCTTAGCGCTCGAACTTGTTCAGGGTTTGCTTCAATCCCTCTGGCATGGACGATGAATCCTAAGAACTTTCCTGATGACACTCCGAAGGAGCACTTTAGTGGATTCAACTTCATTCCATACTGTCGAAGTACCTGGAACATCTCGCCTAGGTGGCTTACGTGATCTTTGGCTTTCCTTTACTTTACCAGCATGTCATCCACATATACTTCCATAGTTTGTCCTATTAGCCCTGCAAACATCTTGTTGACAAGGCGCTGGTAGGTGGCTCCTGCATTTTTAAGTCCGAAAGGCATTACCTTATAGCAGTATAAACCCCAGTCGGTGATGAAACTAGTGTGGTCTTGGTCGGGAGCATGCATAGGAATTTGGTTATATCCTGAGTATGCGTCCATAAAAGGTAGGAGCTCGTGCCCGGCTGTGCTGTCTACAAGTTGGTCGATTCGGGGAAGTGGGAAGTGGGAAGCAATCCTTTGGGCAGGCGTCGTTTAGGTTGGAAAAGTCAATGCAGGTTCGCCACTTTCCATTAGCCTTCTTTACCAGCACCGGGTTGGCGATCCATTCCGGGTAGATAGCTTCTCGTATGAAGTCATTGGCGAGTAGATTCTTTACTTCTTCATCGAGGGCTGTTTATCGTTCTGCCCCCATACTTCTCTTTCTTTGTTTTACGGGCGCCTTGGTAGGATCAATGTTTAATACGTGGCATGCTATGTCGGGGGAGATTCCGGTCATGTCAGCGTGTGACCATGCGAATACATCCAAGTTGTGGCGGAGAAAATCGATGAGTTGTTCCTTCAATTCGGCTTTTAGTTGGGACCCAATTTTCAATAGTCTACTTGAGTCGTGCTTGTCTACAGATATAAACTCCATAGCCTCTGCAGGCTCGACGGTGGCCTCCTCCTCTTTGTCCCTAGGGTCTAATTCATTGAAAGGGTCGCTGGTATATCGAAGAGGAGGAGCTTTCTTTAGTTGCTATGCTTCTAGACTTTTCGTGCAGAGGGCAATCTCTACACCCTTCCCTTTATCCTTCCTGTGGTTGTTGCGGAGTTCAGTCACATAGCAGTCTCGAGCAACGTCCTGGTCTCCTTCTACTTCCCCTATTCCATTGTCCGTTGGAAACTTCATCTTTAGGCACCATGGGGCTAGGACAATTTGGAAGTCAGACAAGGCTGGTCTTCCTAAGAAGGCGTTGTAGGCCGAATGGTTTTCTATTAGCACGAACGGCTGCTTCCGTACAATGGAGCGGGGATGGCTTCCAATCTCAACAAAGAGGTCCAGTTGCCCGAGACGCATCTTTGCATCTCCAGTGAAACCGTGTAGTGGTTTATCGCAGGGAGATACATCCTTCATTGATAGCTTCATTTTGTCGAATGCTTGTTTGAACAGGATGTTTACTGAGCTTCCAGTGTCTACCAGGATTCGGTAAACTTCGGCGGGACCGAGTCGGGCAGAGATAACCATGGGATCCATGTGAGGGTACTGCCTTCCTTCTAGGTCACGCTTACCGAATGTGATGTCATTACTTTCTTTCCGCTTCGGGTGGCGCTCTTCTATAACTGAATTGACACAGTCTTTATTGTCTCTAAGCGACTTTCCATATCTTTCCATCTCTTTCCAGCTTCTGTCTGCGATGTGCGGTCCTCCTGAGATGGTATGGACCACTATCTTCTCTTGACTAGAGCTGCTAGCGTTGCGGTTTCCTCTGTCGGCCCCCGGTGAGGGTAGCCTTGGGTTTTCATTGGCAGGAGCTGGGGTCCTGTCCTGACCTTTTACATAGCGTTCCAGTTTCTTCCTTCTGATGTGTTCCTCAATCAAATCTCAGAGATGATGGCATTCATTGGTATCATTCATGCCCGTGCGATTCGTGGAAGCGGCAGAACTTTCCGAACTTCTGCGCGTTATCTGATTCCTTCTTGTATGGTGGGCGTTTGTATCTAACTTCGCCTTGGGTGGCAAGGAAGATATTTTCGACGGTCTCGTTCAAAGGAGTGTAAGTGTCGAATCTCGGTCCAGGCCGATATAGGCGCTTTTCTCCCTTCTTGCCCCCAGCATTGTCTCTGGAATCATTTCTTCGAACGTCCCTTACCACAGCAGGGGCGTTGCTGTGAGTTGCCTTATTTTGTTGTCCTGACTGCCCCTCAACGGCAGCATCCTCGAGCCTCATATATTTCCCGGCTTCATGGAAGAAGTCGGGTAAAGTAGCTGGTTTTTCTTTTGTCAATCGTCTAGCGAATTTAGTGTCCGGATGCACACCACTACAGAGGGCCATTAGGATAAGCTTCTCGTCGGCATCTTGGACTGCGGCCGCTGCGGTATTGAATCGGGTTAGGTATTGTTGCAGTTTTTCTCCGGGTTTCTGTTTGATGCTGGATAAGGAATAAGCGTCCTTAGGTTGTTCCACATGAATGCGGAACTGACTGATAAACTTTTCTTTCAACATTTCCCACGAGCTGATGGATCCCTGGGGTAAATGACAGAACCAGGAGGTAGCGAGATCTGCTAAGAATAGTGCAAAGCATTTGCACAATACTCCCTCTGTTGCTCCACTCATGAGCATATGCTGTGTGTATCTTTGTAAGTGTACGATGGGGTCGGAGGTTCCCTTGTAAGGTTCCGTTGTTGGCATCTTCCATTCTCGGGGGGTGATAGCAATTTCGATATTGCGGGCGAAAGGGCTGGTTACCCTAGCGCCTATCCCTCGATCTCTTTGCTCCCGTTGGACGCACTCTCTGAATAAGCGTGCCATCCTTTCATCAGAAATTTGGAGCAGATAGAAAGGAATTTGGTTCTGTTCTGTGGGATTGATTCCGTCCAGATGACCTGTAGGGATGGTATCGTCTATCATTCCTCATATTTTCCAGCGGCTGCCTTTGATCTTCTGGGAGCATGCTAGGTTCAGCTACAGTTGGCCCTTGCCTTGATCTTCCCCTGCTGGGTTCTGATCTAAGCACTTCCTCGGGTCCAACTTCGGGCTGGACTCTAGCTCGGCCCCGTTCACCGGCGTTTCCATGGTTAGGCAGCATGACAGGCTCAGCTACAGTTGACCTTCGTCCGGTACCTCCCCCGTTGGGTTCGGTACCAAACATTTCCTCAGGCTTAACTTCGGGCTGTGCTCGGTCTCGGCTCCTACCATGGCTACTTCTGCCGTTAGCTCCTTCGAAGAAGGAAGATCTTTGTTGTCTCTGAGATCCTCCAGACTGGGACTCGCCCCATGATTCAGTGTTGCGGTTGGATTCTTCAGCATCCCTTAAGCGTGACATGAGATGGTCCACCAAGGCTTCCTGCTGGGACGTGAAGCGGTTAGTTACTTCAACCACAACTCTATCCAAATCTGCCCTAGTAATTGCTGCAGGCTGTTCTGTGGCAGGAGTGGTTGGGTTAGCCTGTCCTTCATTTGTTACTACTGCTGGAGGAGGACGATTTACTTGATTCGTGACAGCTGGATCTGAAAGACTGCTGGATGCGATGTTTTTTCCTTTGTTAACATCTTTTCTCTGTTTGGGAGGCATGTTTTCCAAGTGGCGAACGATGCTGTTAGGAAAACTGTTAAGTGGATGAAGCTGAAGCTTCGAGCTTCTAGCTCTCAGTGAAAGCACCAAAAATGTTTGCACAAAAAATGGACAAACACCTCAAAGTTGTATGATTTAGTAGATCTTATGTTGTTCTTAGTGATTTTGGAGATTGATGCAAATATATGAAAAGCAGGGGCTAAACTGTAAAAAGACACGCAGATTTATAGTGGTTCAGCCAGAATGTGCCTACGTCCACTTTATATGTTATTTCTCTTCTCTTGTTTTGATTACAAGTACAAAGCTTTGATACAAGTAAAAGAAAGTCGTTTGAAAGTCCTATCCGTGCTTGAGCTCTCAAACTTGTCCCCCATTGTTGTACCCTTGCCCCTCTATTTATAGAGTGAGGCTGGGGGTAGGGGTCTTGGAGGTATATAGCAGCTGGCGGGCCTGGGCTGACGTAATCTGGCCTGGTGGATCTGGTCCGGTTTCCTTTGGTTCGGTGGTGAGATGAGTGGTCCGGTGGTGAGATGTGTTGCTTCGTTCGGTGGAGACTTCATTCGGTGGAGAGGTTTGGACCGGTGGGGAGTTGGTTCGGCATAGGCTGGTTCGGTGGAAGTTGGTCTGGTCGTAGGTTGATCCGGTGGGGATTGGTTCGGCATCTTGGTCCGACAGGCTCCTGGTTCGGCAGCGACTTGGAGGAAGGTGGACCGGTGGGGCTCACGTATTTTGGTCCGGCATGGGTGCGTAGGTTGGTTCGGTGGTGGTTGTCCTGGCTCCCTGGTTCGGTGGTGGATGAGGTAGTTGGCTGGGGATGAGAGTGGAGTGGAGTTGAGATTGATTCGGTCGTAATGGTCCGGTGGGACTTCGTCCAACAACTGTTATGGTTTCATTTGTTTTTTTTTGCATTGCACTTGAGTTTAATCCAGTCTAGGCTTGGGTTTGACCTTGTGCTCAGATGTCCCTGCTGTTTTAACAAGCAAGTGTATATTGGTGTGCACGACCTTATGGCATGTACAATGATACATTGTGCATGTCACAAGTTGTTCATGTAAGATGAATAAAAAAAATGATGACGAACAACCCAAATAACTGAGGCAAACAATATTTTCAAACATACACTTCATTTTGCACTGCAAAATATTTCTTTTTCAATTTTACCGTGTCAGTGTTTATTTTGCAGATAGTTCAGATGTTGGATACAGGCTGGAACAAAGTTGAAGATCAAATATGAGTGATGAGTGATTATGTAGTGAGATGTAATATGTATGTAAAAATTGTATAGTGAAAATTTGTGTTGTAATTGAAGTTGTATTGTAATTGAAAATGTGTAAATGTAGTGAGAGCTCAAATTTGTCCTATTTGAATTTGTAATAAAATATTTGTTAGAATAAAATATTTGTTTAAATAAGAATTCCGAGTTATTTATTTTATTCAACAAATATTTGTTTAATTATATGGAAAAATAAAATAGTATGATAACAAATACATTTAAATGAATATATATATATATATATATGTTTATTATCATCAAACAAAAATCATACACTAGTATATTCTACAAAAGGCAGAATAGCCTTAGCTGCTAAAATATAAAAGATAAGCACAGGAGTTTGGCAGAAATGCCAAAACTACTATAAGTGACCACTAAGCCTCCACATAAATGAAGGAACATCCACCTTCGTCCGAAAACTTCGGGGCTATCGCTTTGGGGACATACCCAATAATACGCGCAAAAGCTCTAAAATGCTCGACAAAGGAAGGGACATAGTCCAACGACTCGGGAGAGAAAATATAGGATTTATCCCATGTGACATCAGCTAACATATCTTTATTCCTTTTCGCATGTTGGCCTTCCATAGCAAGAACCAACGAGTCACTAGATATACAATAATAAAGACATCTAAGGTCCATGTAATCGTCCTACACAAATCTTTAAAAAGAGTCATCATAGGGCTATATGTCATAGCAGCGATATCATGAATCCAAGTCCTTTCCTGCGCATCCCAATACACACACAAGGCAAGCAAAATAGAGTCAGCTGCCACAACAAGAGCAGGCACAAGGGCGACAGAACCATCAAATAAAGAAGTGGCATGAAGAGACGAATCCAGAACAACCTCTCCCATAGGAGGTCCCACAACATCACAACAGGAGGCACAATAGGTACCAGGCGCACCTTCGGAATCCACCTCAATGCTGGAGGACGTAGTAGAGGGGACCTAACAGAAACGGGGGCAACATGAGAACTGTAGGTGCTTGTAACGACCCGTAAATTTTATGGTTTTAATAACGTAATTGACTGAATTTTTATGAAATTTTAAATAATAAAATATGGAAATAAAAATTTGATATTTGGAATACGTCTAGTCAAACATAGCAAATGGTAAATTTTCATCAAATAATATGAAAGTTTATTTCCTTGTGTAATTTTATTTAAATTCAAATCAGTTAATAATTGATGATAATAAAATGTTTTCAAACCTGAATATTTTTATACAATAAATTTGTAAATCATTTTCTAAGTGAGACGTCATATTTCGTTTTGTCAAATTTGGAATTCTCTAGCCCCGTTTATCTTATTTTCTGCAATTTTGCAGCATTTCCGGTAGCGGAAATTCGAATTTTTATAATTCGATCATACAACTGATATCAGTATACCATTTTGATCGTCCCATCGTACTGATCTCTGCGGAATATTCAATTCTGTGTTTTGAAATCCGGTACGCAGCGGGATCCGTGAAAACGGTAACCGTATCGGTACCAGTTTTGAGTCCTTTCGTTTCCTTTGCCTATCCATTT
Source organism: Allium fistulosum (assembly GCA_030737815.1). Taxonomy (NCBI): domain Eukaryota; kingdom Viridiplantae; phylum Streptophyta; class Magnoliopsida; order Asparagales; family Amaryllidaceae; genus Allium; species Allium fistulosum. The sequence goes on from CM060902.1 coordinate 1,104,118,985, forward strand.
CCCATCGTGTATAACTAGAAATTTATTTTTCTTGAAACCAACGTTTTCACTTTTGGTTATTTTACTGGTTCGTTCATTTTTGCCCGTTCATTTTGTGCACGTTCATTTTTCTTTATTTTGCATGACTTTTGGTTTCTCATTCTCGTGCATATTTCTTTTGCCCGACTGTTCTTTTCATTTCTCACTTCTTCCCATTCGTTCTCACCTCCTCTCCTCATTTCTTTTTCTGCAAAAATTTTCTTCTTCCTCTTTTACATCTTCTACTTATTCTCCTTTGATTTCGGCCACCATTCCCTTGCCATCCCACAGCTCCACTACTCGAACCCGTGCTCCTTCCCATCGGCCTTCCTCTTCCACCTACGCAGCCACACGCAACCCGCCCAACAGCTCCTACCACCGACCACTCATTCCTCCTTGCATGCAAGCCCGTGACTCCAACGCCTCATCATCTCCCATCCAAAGCCGCGTGCAGCTTCTCTTTGTTACTAAGGTAGATATGTATTTGAATATATATATATATATATAAAGTTTTATAAATGTTTTATATATATTTCGTTTGTTGCTGTTGAATATATATAAGCTATTTTGTTGTTGCGTATATATGTGTTGGTTTCTATTTCATTTTTATATAATATGTTAGATTTGTATATGAATTGGATACTAATATGAATATATTTGAACGTATATTATATATACACTAGCTGTGTTTTTCTGTATGTTATAGTATGTGGATACTTTGTTAGTATATTTATAATATAGTAATATGTACATGTATATTTGATTTGGTAAGTTATATAAGATATATATATATATATATGTATGTATGTATATAGAATTTTTTCTATTGGATTTTCAAACATATATATATAAGTTTGTATATATTATACAGTCCTTTGTTTGTTGATTTCAAGTTATATATATATATATTATTTGAATATAAAGGTTAGTTGTAAACATATGCCTATATTACCTATTTTGTATTTATTACCTTGCTGTTATTTGTATGAGATGTACATAGCTTATATATATATCTGCATATATATTTATAGTATAAAAAGTTGCGTGATTTTTTATGTCGAAATGTTTCAGTTTGTGTAATGTATATACTGTGAATTTTGGTTTATATACAGTATATAAGTTATATTATAAGTTGGGTTTATAAAAAATATATAATATGTATGTAAAGTCATATATTGGATCTATATAATAATTTATATATATGTAAGAATATCATGTGATTTAGGTTTATATCAAAAGATACAAATTTTAAAGCATATATATAGATAGGATGTATCAGCCTGTTATGTTTTAATGTAAAATTTTATAATAGTTTTTAAGAAGTGATTTATTGTACTGAAATTTTAATATAATACATATGTTTAAATATATGTGTTAAATTTTGTAACGATCTTGGAAATATAAGGAAGTTGATTTTTATGTATATATATAAGTTACAGTACTGTATTGTGTCAGGAGTATTATATACATTGTTTTAAATATAACATATAGTGTTTACATATATATTTCAGTCTTAAATTTTGGTTTGTTGGTTGATTTCATAATTTATATAAACATATATGTTAAACTGTTAAGTTTTAAATGTATTGATTCAAAATTATTATATATATATGTTTGACTTTAATATTTGAGAGTTAGTTTAAAACAATGGATTTTGAAATGTATATATATATATATATAATTTAATATATGTTTGAAAGTTAAAATATGACTTTATATATAATTATATATCAGTTCAGTTATACCATTTATCTTCATCGATCCAGATTGATTTGTTCACATCAATTTCCATTTATCAGCTTGTTCGTCGAATCGTGTCCATCTAGCTTTGCTTTGGAAGTCGTGCTTGCATTTCGTAGCTCATTTCTTTTTCAAATCTCTCTAGCCTCGAAAGGTGAGCAATCACTTACGATTAACGTTCTTATATTTATTAAATTTGATTTCAATTGGAACGACAATTGAAATATGCTGCTAAATTGAACTGTTAATTTTATAATTGCTATATATGATATGCTATTATCTGAAATTTTTCACCTGTGGGATATGACACCATATCCTATTGTTTATATTTTATTTAAATTGTATTGATGATATATGCATGTTGTTGATATATTATATTTATTATCATAATTGTTTTCACTCTGCAAGTTCCCTGTCAGTATGAAATTCTCTTTGGGTTGAAATGATACATACCGAACGATCTTGTAGAATAGGAGAACATCGTTATGGGTTGAAATGATAAACCCAAGCGATTTTCATTGAATTGAATTTGGGATTGCGGGTTGAAAAGAGATATACCCAGAGATATTTAAATTGCGGATTGAAATGATAATTATCCGTATCACTTGACCATAGGATAGAAAATTTTATACAGACACCGTTGGTCTATATATATATTTTGAAAATGATTTCCAAGGTTTTGAAAAGAAATATATGTGATTTTAATAAATATTGATTTTAAGATATTATATCTTTAATATAGGTTTTACAATAATTTTAATAAATTAAGTTGGAAAGAGAAATAGAAATTAATTTGAATTTTTCTTAAATAAAACCGATTTGAAACTTATTAAATTTGAGATTTTAAAGATATGATTTATAACTTGATTTTGATTTAAAGTGATCAAATGAATATTTCAAGTAAATAAATTGAAGGGAATATTTTGTTTACATAAATTGTACTTTAAGGTTTTATTTAAATGATATTGGATTGACTAAGTGAATTTTTCAATATTAAATAATGGTAAGGTTGAATTTGAAATATAAATGAATTTAAGCTTTGAAATCTATTGAAATTGGAATGGTTTTAAATTGTAGTTTGTATATGTATTTGAGATTAAATTAAATTGAATTTTGGAATTCGAGTTGATCTGAATCGATTTGTGAATTTGAGGAAACTATTTTATTATATAAAGTATTTTAAAATATATTTAAAACTATTTTAATATTTTACTTTATAAATTAATTAAATATAAACTATTTTAATTTTTAACTATTTTTAATATACTAATTATTTATTTTATAAACTATTTTATTATATAAACTATTTTATTATATATACTATTTTAATATCTAAACTATTTAAGTGGGAGTAATATGATTTCAAAGTGCTATGAATTTTCAAACTGTTATGATTTCCTAAGTGTTATGGTTTCAAAAATGTTATAATTTCAGAAGTGTTAAAATTTTGGAAAGTATTATGATTTTGGAAATGAATATTATTTGAGTGAATAATGATATCGTATTGATATGGTTTTGAAATAGATATGATATTATGGCTTTGAAATGATATGATATTTTGAAATGACCACGGTGTTATAATAATGTTTGGTTGTTAAAGAGACTGGGATCAGATATTGTCATACTCCCTGCCAATACCGAAAACCACTTTAACAACTGTGTACGTGGTGGAGATTCCAGAATGAAGTAGGATGGTTTGGTGACGATTCCATATGGTATTTACATAGCCCTGACTCCCGTGAGTCAGCTTGATGGGGCTAAAACAGGAGCCACGCCGGGCCAAGTGAGGTCATTCCTCCTATCAGACACATTTCTTCGATACCATTCTATTGCTTTTGTGATTTGATTGGGTGCACCCTTTTGATTTGGGAGTGTGTCACGAGGTGGGCGGTAGTAGCTGCTATGCGTTACCACCAGTTTGGATACGCAAACGGTATATCTACCTGGCATTGCCTCGAGTGCCGTGTCGCATGCCCTATCGCGCCTTCTACGAGTTTTTTTTGTGTCGTACCTATGGAGTGCTCCCTGATAGCCCACCTACGGGTGGAGTTTATAGTATCTGTATAGACTACGACATTATAAAAATGTGTTAAGGGGGATATGGGTAACGCCTTAACGCTATTTTAATAGTTTACTCTACTATAGACATATTATAATAGCATATATTACTACATAGTAGATAGTTCCACGGATCCTTAGAGGATGGGTATCCCAAACATCCTTTAAGTTACTTGTATTTCAGTTGATATTTCACTTGAGTTGGATTTATTGACATAAGAATGTTAATCTTGACTCGAGTGTTTTGTGTTTTGCTTTACGCTCGGGTCAGACTGAGTGTCACAGCATTAGAGACTCACCTTTGGTGTTGGAGCTTCGCTTAGAGATACATCTATATCTATTCAGCTTGCAGTTATCCAGTCTCCTATGATATATTCTGATCTTGTATTTGACTATTGTAGTGAGACTTATATGTATTCGAGACTTCTATTGTATCTTGTTTAACTCTGTTACATATATATAGTAGCTTCATGAACTACTATTCTTTTGTTTCCATTGCTTATTGTTATATTACTCTATGTCTGTGATTCTGTGATTATTTATTTACTATATATGTTTAGTTTTGCTAAATATAAATTAACAAATCTGATATTTTGAGCAGTTCAAGTCTGATATGTGCGGATGCGAATGGTTGAAAATACCGGGTCGTTACAGTTGGTATCAGAGCTCCGGTTTTAGGCAAAACTTAGTATATAGAGTAAATTTAATTACAGAATCACCTTCGTTCGAGCTTGAATTCCGCCCTCTTTGATTTGGTTTCCTTTAAATTTTGGAACGACCCCTCGGTTCCAAAACCCATTCTTGTCTCTCCCTATTCGTGTTTCCTTGATTCTGGAGCATCCCATAGCTCCACTGTATGATTTGTAAACGGGTGAAACTCCTTTACAACAAGCATCGATTCACCGAAGATTTCTGTATCGTCGTTTTAGATGCTACTATCTTTTGTTATACCCGAATTCTATCTCTTGTGATCTGATGCCAAGTTGCCTCAGAATTTTGCATCGATCTTATTTTTTTGAAATCACGGTTGACCCGGTTAAGGTCGCCCGCGATTTATATAAGTCTATCTGTAACAACCCGCATATTTTAAGATTTTATATTTAAATATAGCGTCATTAATCGGATTAAAGTCTGAAAAGTTACTTTTTGCAAACGGTCGAATTGGGACTCGAGACCACTTCCATTGAGTCCAAAATGGCATTTGCGACTTTTTTTAGTATAAGCTTCGATATGTTTGGAGTAAGTTGAATTTTGCTATTTTCTAAGTGGGCTTTTGGGTTTGGATTTCACCCAACTCATTCTATTACCCTAACTCAGCCCCCTCCTCTCCATTCACTCTCATTTTTCCTAACACTCTCAAGCTCAACTGATAATGGGGGAAAAAGATTGGAAATAGAAATTCAAAACCCTAGTTTTCTTTTGCAAGCTTCAATTCTTGCTCCAAAATCAAGGCGAAGCTTTGGTAAGTATCTCCTTCTTCTTCTCCAACTCATTCTCTCTTTAATTTCATAAATTTCCTAAACCTAACTTAGGAAATGTTCTTCTTTTGAGCTTAGATTCAAGCTTCTAGAGTTGAAGTGGTTGATTGGTTGATCTTCCTTTGCTTTCAAGCTTCTCATTCATTGTTTTTGGATTTAAAGGTGAGATTTTTATCTCACGTCTATGTCTATACTATCTTTGATTGTTAGGTATGAATTCCTAACACCTTTACATGTTCATTTGATTTTGATTTGGATTGAATTGGTGAATTGTTCAATTTTTGGTTTTTGGAATCCAATTTTGTAAAAATCCAATCTTTGATGTTTGAACACGTTAGTGGAGCGTTTCAGAGGGCCATACATGGTTGGGTTGTCGATTGGCGTAAATCCTCAGTCGAAGTTGCTCAATTCGTCGCTTCGTCCATGTATCGAATTTGCCCCAAAGGGGGCTAGACTAAATTTGCTCCTGAAGCAGGTTCAGTCAACTGAACTAGTGGTTCAGTCGACTGAACCAGAACATGAAAATGCTTCAGAGCAGGTTCAGTCGACTGAACCAGACCCAGGAAATTGCCCGGGTCTATATTAGTCGACTGACCATATGGGTCAGTCGACTGACCCTAAGGATACAAAAATCGTATCCCTGTGTTAGTCGACTGACCTCCCCTGGTTCAGTCGACTGACCTGATTGCCTCAACAAAATTGATTATTTTGTTTTGATTTCCAATTTTTATCAATTCGTGATTTCCGATTTGTCGTTGTCGTTTATTATTTTCTCTAATGACTTCTCTTTCGGGATTTTTGTGGTTATCCATTTTTGATGGATTCAGAATCGATTTTTCTGGGTTTGATTCACGTCTTTGTATGTGAATTTTTGATGGTTGATTGTTTCTACAATCATTTCCGTGCTTTGTCACTTTAAATTACAAAGGTTCCTATACTAGTAGTAAATATTCAAACTCTTTTACTAAAATGATTTCAACTCTATTTTTAATACAAAGCTCGTTTATAAAACCATTTTTCTAATCTATTAGTATATACAAACCTTTACCTCATTCGTATTAGTAAATCTAATTAAACGTCTTAGCGAAACAAGTGGTATGAAACGTTTGCGTTTACTTCGTCGGTTAATTTATGGACTTGTTCGATTGAAAATCCTATGACAATTTTCGAGTGGAAATCTACAATTTGTTCGTAAATATTTAAGTTAAGCTAGTGGTTATGGGACATGAATCTAAACTCTTATATTTACTGGCTTAGTGTAATTCACACTTTTTATGGATCAATGATGATCATTTTGTGATTTAGACTAGCGATGTGCGATGTCTATTTGTCTGTGAGGGACACTAAAACCCGTTTTGTGGAACTTTGGTTCAATTTGGCGGGGTAGCTACCCGTGGTCTTCGGACCGTTTGTGGAGCTTCGGCTCAAAATTTATGGTTAGCAACCATGGAATAGTGTTCCGTTTGTGATACACGTGTTGGTGAGTTTTCATGCTCCCGTTTGTGATAGGCCTCCCCCTTTGTGATTTCTGGATTTCTAATTGATGATTTCTAGAATTTGTGTTTCACCTCTTTATGTGATTGGCAATGATATGTTTGTCATTATTTGTAGTTTGGTGAATAAAATTAAAAATATGATATTCTTTTTGGTGTTTTGAGATTATTGAGATATTGTATGATTTTGTTGTTGTTTTATATCATATTTGTTCTAGTATGACATTATTGTTATCATACATTCTTATTATATCTCTGCTTATATCTCATTCCTTTATCTGATATTTATAGCTAGACTGATCCGTTTATTATTTTCTTATTAAATAATACTCGGGTCAGACCGAGATGTTACAGGTGCTTCTACTTGACTTCTTATTTGGGATCATCATCTGACTTTTGTCTAACTACATTACATTTGTAGTTTTTGTTGTTATACATTCGAGATATAGACTCCATGATGTATACTTATTCTTTTGTCTAGCACTTGTATCTATTCTTTTGTGATATTGTGGATCTTATATGACCACTACTCTGATGTACACTTTTATGTGTTATATTCATATCTGTTTCCGCCTTTGAGATATGAACATCTGTGACTGATTTATGTTATGTTTATTTCTATATTTGTTTCCAAAGGCCTCATAGCCACTGTGTGGTAGCTTTGAGTTTGTATTAGATATGTCGGATTTCCTCCAGAAATGAAATGTAAGTTATATTATTTGACATATCGGTACTCGCACAAAGCAATCGCACAGATGGTCGCTCCTCAACAGCCTTATTCTTCGCGCTAGTCGACGGCATTACCCAGTAGTGTTCTTGGCTAGCGTGAGCATAGAGGTGGGGCATCACACTATCCATCTCTTCTCTTTTGTTATTTAATTTTCTTATCTCCCTTTCGAGCCTACCTTCTTAGTTAGAAATTCTATTGACTAAGGTTCATCTAAAATTGGATCTCTACCCTTGTTCTAGAATCCATTCTTGAATCATCGAGTAAGGGAGTGTTTTTGTATTTAATATAAAAATGTTTTATATTGTGTTGTTTGAGTTGTTAAGTTTGAATTTTGGGTTTTGATCGACCCGTCTAGCTAACGCTATCGATAGGAATTCCAAAACACTTGAACAGAGCAAACCGACACAATATTGTTTTTGAAATTGATAAATGGAATAATTTTATGTATGGTCATATTTTATATATAAAAGGATAATTTTCTAAAATTGGACAGTCAATAAACTTGGTTGTTAGGAATGATAATACTATATTATCATTTATTATTTTGTCAACACTACTAAATCATTTTTCTACTGTTATATGTTATAAGGTGTTGAAATTTTATAAATATTGTTCATTTGATTTGTAAATGAAATAAATTTAAATTAAAGATTTAAGAATCTAATTTCCGGTATTTTTCTAAATTTGGTTTTCAAGGTTTTGAAAAATATATTATTTGAAAGTGTATTTTGAATGAAAATTGTTTTAAAGAATAATTTTAAAGGAATTAAGTCTGTACTCTCTTCGTTGTCGCTGGAAAATAATTTCGGTGATGACTGCAGCATCATTGACATTCATTTTCGAGTTTCAAAGTGGAGAGACGAGTTAGTAGCTTTGCTACACTTTTATTTTGGAAAATGGATTTGATTTGAAATTCTTGAATATGATTTGATTTATATATTTATTTCAAAATAGTTTGAAGGGAAACCGGAAATTTGAATCTTAAGATTTATATTGAGAAATGGTTTCAATTATTGAATTAAAGTGAGATTTTGAATAATTAGAATACCTGAAAGGAGAAATGAATTTATAATAACTTGAAATAGTTGAATTGGAATAAAACTTGTTTGTATAATACTTAATTGCATTCTAATATATATAACTTGCCTAAAATATTCAAAAAGTTAAAATGTTAGGATATAATAAGGTTGTACAAGAGGAAACTTAAGTAATAAATTGTTCAAACTAGAATCTGGCTTGGTATAAATGTTGTAGATAGAAGGAAAATTTGTATAGTGTTTAATTACACTCAGAAACATTAATATAACTTACCAGAAAAGTTTAAATGTAATTAGAATGTAATTGGATAGTATACACTATGATATAAGTAATAGGATATCAAAAATGATATTTTGTTAAGGGAATTTATTGGTAATAAATTGGATAATAAATTGGATAACAAAAAGGGAATTAATTGGTTGAATAATAAATGGTTATAGTAAATATTTATACACTTAATATATGTTGAAAGGATATGTTGAGTGAAATAAAATAAATAAATTTAGAGGAAATACTATTTAAGTAATTGAAATTTGAATTTTAGTGGAATCAACTCAACTGAAGATAAATGGATAAAATAAATGAGTTAATTTAAAAATGGTATTGTTTAAAAGGAATGTTGATAAAATGAAAGAAAATCAATCTTTAAATTGAATGACTATTTATTAGTTGAATAAAATGGATTGAACCAAATTATTGAATATTAATTTTGAAATCTATATGGTTTTGAATTGTGGAGTTGAATGTTGAGGTGGAATTAACTATGGTTGATCAAATAGATTTTATAAATGAGTAAAATAAAACAAATTTTGTTGTGAAAATTTTGTAATAAATGTTAATAAATGGGAACAAATCAATTGAATGAAAATATATGGAAATGAAACCAATCAAATGTGAACAATATATTTGATTGATTAAATAAAATGAATTGGAATCAATTGATTGAATATAAACCAATTTTGAAATAAATGAAATTTATACGGTTTAAATTAATTGTTTTACTTTATATTTCAGATCTATTTCTCTTTCTGGTTGTTTCTATTCTCCCACCTCGTTCCTTTTCGGGGACGAAAAGTTTTGAGTGGGGGAGAGTGTAACGACCCGTAAATTTTATGGTTTTAATAACGTAATTGACTGAATTTTTGTGAAATTTTAAATAATAAAATTTGGAAATAAAAATTTGATATTTGGAATAGGTCTAGTTAAACATAGCAAATGGTAAATTTCATCAGATAATATGAAAGTTTATTTTCTTGTGTAATTTTATTTAAATTCAAATTAGTTAATAATTGATGATAATAAAATGTTTTCAAACCTGAATATTTTTATACAATAAATTTGTAAATCATTTTCTGAGTGAGACGTTATATTTCGTTTTGTTAAATTTGGACTTCTCCAGCCCCGTTTATCTTATTTTCTGCAATTTTGCAGTATTTCCGGTAGCGGAAATTCGAATTTTTATAATTCGATCATACCACCGATATCAGTATACCGTTTTGATCGTCCCATCGTATTGATCTCTGCAGAATATTCAATTTTGTGTTTTGAACCGGTATGCAGCGGGATCCATGAAAACGGTAACCGTATCGGTAACAGTTTTGAGTCCTTTCGTTTCCTTTGCCTATCCATTTCCCATCGTGTATAACTAGAAATTTATTTTTCTTGAAACCAACGTTTTGACATTTGGTTATTTTACTGGTTCGTTCATTTTTGCCCGTTCATTTTGTGCACGTTCATTTATTCTTTATTTTGCCTGACTTTTGGTTTCTCATTCTCGTGCATATTTCTTTTGCCTAACTGTTCTTTTCATTTCTCGCTTCTTCCCATTCGTTCTCACCTCCTCTCCTCATTTCTTTTTCTGCAAAAATTTTCTTCTTCCTCTTTTACATCTTCTACCTTTTCTCCTTTGATTTCGCCACCATCCCCTTGCCATCCCACAGCTCCACTACTCGAACCCATGCTCCTTCTTCTCATCGGCCTTCCTCTTCCACCTACGCAGCCACACGCAACCCGCCCAACGGCTCCTGCAACCGACCACTCATTCCTCCTTGCACGCAAGCCCGTGACTCCAACGCCTCATCATCTTCCATCCAAAGCCGCGTGCAGCTTCTCTTTGTTACTAAGGTAGATATGTATTTGAATATATATATATATAAAGTTTTATAAATTTTTTATATATATTTCGTTTGTTGTTGTTGAATATATATAAGCTATTTTGCTGTTGCGTATATATGTGTTGGTTTCTATTTCATTTGTTATATAATATGTTAGATTTGTATATGAATTGGATATTAATATGAATATATTTGAACGTATATTATATATACACTAGTTGTGTTTTTCTGTATGTTATAGTATGTGGATACTTTGTTAGTATATTTATAATATAGTAATATATACATGTATATTTGATTTGGTAAGTTATATAATATATATATATATAGATTTTTTTCTGTTGGATTTTCGAACATATATATATATAAGTTTGTATATATTATACAGTCCTTTGTCTGTTGATTTCAAGTTTTATATATATATATATATTATTTGAATATAAAGGTTAGTTGTAAACATATGCCTATATTACATGTTTTGTATTATATTACCTTGCTGTTATTTGTATGAGATGTACATAGCTTATATATATATATCTGCATATATATTTATAGTATAAAGAGTTGCGTGATTTTTTATGTCGAAATGTTTCAGTTTGTGTAATATATATACTATGAATTTTGGTTTATATACAATATATAAGTTATATTGTAAGTTGGGTTTATAAAAAAAAAATGTATGTAAAGTTATATATTGGATCTATATAATAATTTATATATATGTAAGAATATCCTGTGATTTAGGTTTATATCAGAAGATACAAATTTTAAAGTATATATATATAGGATATATAAGCCTGTTATGCTTTAATGTAAAGATTTATAATAGTTTTTAAGAAGTGATTTGTTGTACTGAAAGTTTAATATAATACATATGTTTAAATATATTTGTTAAATTTTGTAATGATCTTGGAAATATAAGGAAGTTGATTTTTATGTATATATATAAGTTACAGTATTGTATTGTGTCAAGAGTATTATATATATTGTTTTAAATATAACATATAGTGTTTATATATATTTCAGTCTTAAATTATGGTTTGTTGGTTGATTTCATAAGTTATATAAACATATATGTTAAACTGTTAAGTTTTAAATGTATTGATTCAAAATTATTATATATATATATATATATGTTTGACTTTAATATTTGAGAGTTAGTTTAAAACAATGGATTTTGAAATGTGTATATATATATATATTTAATTTAATATATGTTTGAAAGTTAAAATATGACTTTATATATAATTATATACCAGTTCAGTTATACCATTTATCTTCATCGATCCAGATTGATTTGTTCACATCAATTTCCATTTATCAGCTTGTTCGTCGAATCGTGTCCATCTAGCTTTGCTTTGGAAGTCGTGCTTGCATTTCGTAGCTCATTTCTTTTTCAAATCTCTATAGCCTCAAAAGGTGAGCAATCACTTACGATTAACGTTCTTATATTTATTAAATTTGATTTCAATTGGAACAACAATTGAAATATGCTGCTAAATTGAACTGTTAATTTTATAATTGCTATATATGATATGCTATTATCTAAAATTGTTCACATGTGGGATATGACACCATATCCTATTGTTTATATTTTATTTAAATTGTATTGATGATATATGCCTGTTGTTGATATGTTATATTTATTATCATAATTGTTTTCACTCTGCAAGTTCCCTGTTAGTATAAAATTCTCTATGGGTTGAAATGATACATACCGAACGATCTTGTAGAATAGGAGAACATCGTTATGGGTTGAAATGATAAACCCAAGCGATTTTCATTGAATTGAATTTGGGATTGCGGGTTGAAAAGAGATATACCCGGAGATATTTAAATTGCGGATTGAAATGATAAATATCCGTATCACTTGACCATAGGATAGAAAATTTTATACAGACACCATTGGTCTATATATATATTTTGAAATGGATTTCCAAGGTTTTGAAAAGAAATATATGTGATTTTAATAAATATTGATTTTAAGATATTATATCTTTAATATAGGTTTTACAATAATTTTAATAAATTAAGTTGGAAAGAGAAATAGAAATTAATTTGAAATTAATTTGAATTTTTCTTAAATAAAACCGATTTGAAACTTATTAAATTTGAGATTTTAAAGATATGATTTATAACTTGATTTTGATTTAAAGTGATCAAATGAATATTTCAAGTAAATAAATTGAAGGGAATATTTTGTTTACATAAATTGTAATTTAAGGTTTTATTTAAATGATATTGGATTGTGTTAACCCGCCTTTTGGCAAGGCCGTAGATAGGTGGACTTAACTAAATTGACTACTCGTTCATCGAGGTTGGTTCGTGATGGATTTAGTCAACTGGATGGACGAACGATCAAGCATGGATAATAATAATGGATCTACAGCCGGGATTCGGCATAGTCGATGGACGAAGGTTATTGGATACTTGAAACTTGGGTTCTAATGAGTCGCAAGTCGCCCTGGATTTGCTTCGAGTTGTATAGAGTCGAGCTTCGAGTTGTATGAATGATTTCTTCGAGTCTTTTAGGTGGCTCGGCATGGGTGGCTCGGCATTGGTGGCTTGGCATTGGTGGCTCGGCTGTGTTAGTGGCTTGGCCGTGTTGGTGGCTCATCATGGAAGGTGGTTCGGCCTAGTTAGATCATGAGTCAGCCTCGGTTGTCGCTCTACATTGTGGTTCGGTCGGGGTGGCTTGGTATGGAATGGGGCTCGGTTGCTTCAAGTCCTAAGGTCCTTCGCTTCGGTTTGTCGCTCGGTATCTCAGTGGGATATGAAGTGGGTCGGCATGACATCGTTCGGCAGCCTCGTGTCCAAAAAGTTGTTGCTTCGGGTCGACTTCGTGGGATGTGGCTTGGCGTAGCTGGTTCGGCAAGTGCCGCTCGGTGACTTGGTGGTGTGGACGACGTGGTGGTGTGGCTTGGTCACTAGTGGTGTGGATCGGCATACTAGAGTATGGAGTGGATCGGCATCTCTGGGTCGGTCCAAGGGAGTGGTTCGGCATCTCTGGGTGGATAGGCATGTTGAAGTGGCTCGGCAGGAAGGCTACCGATCGGCGTAGAGTGGGTCAGCGTTTAGATTTGCTCTGGGTTAACTTCGAGATGGAATTCGGGTCACTACCCTGGCTACTTTGGGTCCGCTTGCGGAGAGTTTGGGATCGTTTGGGATGAGGAGTCTGGTTCGGCTTTGGGCTTGATGGGGCCCGGATTACTCACGAAGTCCAGCAACTCCAGTTTTGCCTATAAATACATCATGTAGGGCTTCAGAAAAGAGGATCTCCATTCTGTCTCACTTCATCTTCTATACTAAGGCTGCTCTGCCATTGTTGTTCTAAAAGCTTTGGATTGTAACTGTAATTGATTCTAACATCAATAAAGAGGAAATTTCTGGAGTGGACTTAGGCCGGAGTTAGCCGAACCACTATAAATTCTCTGTTTTTACTGCTTTCTTTTTAACTTTTACTGTTCTTCATATTTATACTCTCTACATACATTCTATCTGTGATTGTTGATTGGTTCTTTCATCTGGATTTGGGTGTTAGTGACCAATTTTGGCGCTAACATTTTGGTGCTTTCACTAAGAAAGCTAGCATTCAGGGATTTTGGAACTTGGATTTTGGATTCAGAAGCTTGGGAACTTGGATTTTAAAAAGCAATGGCTAGACCACCAACGAGGAAGCAAGCAGCGGAGAAGAGCAACCAAGTGGGAAGTCAAGCAGCCACTTCTGGAACTGGAGCGGATCATGCATCCATCTACATAACTCGGGACGAGATGTAGGTTATGATGGATTATATGCAGGAGCAGATGATGAAACGCGGGAGGAGATGATGCAGGCTCTTCTTAGGCAATTTGGACAATCGGGAACTACAGGTGCTCAAGTTTTTGGAGCTGGATTAGAAGGACTCAACCGGCAGGCAGATGGAGTGATTCAGCAGGGGGCAGCTCCCAGTCAACAAACAGCTATTAATCTGGATGGACCTAGACTTGGGGGCACACCACCAGGAAATGCTGGACCAATCAATGGAGGGATACCAGATGACGCTGCGCAGCCCGACGCCAACAGGAATACAAGAGTACGTGATGAAGAGTATGCACCGGAATTCTCTCGAGAACTTGGGGGGCAGTTAGGAAATATGGATAAGGGGCAGCCCTTGGTAGGTAACGCTGGATTGGCTGACATCATCAGGCGAACCATTCGCGGAGATCTGACAAACAAGGATTTGGAGGGATTCAACAAAAGTCTGTTTACCCGGAGCATCAAGATAACTAGGAATCCGCCCGATTTCAAGCTACCCACTCTGGAAGTGTACAACGGGAAGACGGACCCCACTGACCACTTGATGAGGTACACAAGGCATATGGAAGTGCTGGGAGCATCAGAGGAGGTTATGGCTCGATGTTTCCTCCTGTACTTGACCGATATAGCTGCTATGTGGTTCAGACAGCCGGAGGATGGATCTATTGGAACATGGACAGAACTGGTGGATAAGTTCTTAAGTCGGTTTCGAGTTCACATAAAAAGGCCGAAGAATGTGAAGACACTGACGTCGGTTAAACAGAGGGCGGATGAATCGCTCAGGACTTTCTTAACTCGGTTTAATGCAGCAGTTGCTTCGGTGGATCGGCCGGATCCATCAATGGTTCTGATGGCTGCAGTATCAGGAGTCAAGGATAATTCAGATTTCAAAGTATCATTGATACGAGATCCACCACTGGATCTCGGGGAATTCTTTCATGAAGCTGAGAGATTTCTTCAACAAGAAGGTGCATGTTTGGATATGAAGTCAAAGGAAGTAAACATGGTTAAGGATGGAGGACCGCCCGGTGAAAGCTCGGGTAAAGACAAGGATAAAGGGAAAAGGAAGCGCTGGGGAGAACCAAAATTCTCCACATACACAAGATTGAATGCAACATTGGAGCGGATATTCTTGGATACTCAAGATCGCCTTCCTTATCGAAGGCCGGCAAGAAGGGACCCCTCAGAATGTGAAAGGGCATCAGAAAGGCACTGTCTCTTTCATGACCTGGACGTGCATGATACTAACAGCTGCCGACATCTAAAGGATATAATCGAGGAGCATGTAAGGAATGGTTAGCTGCGACAATATGTCGAAACTATGAATGCAGCGGTGGAACAGGAGCAGCCACTGCCTACCTTGAACGACGATGGCACGAGGCCCAGGAATGGTAGTCGGTTGGTCATCAACTGATCATGATGGTTTGGAATAAGTAACAAACTTTCGGCTAACGACTAAGTCGCTTACTCGTGTATGGGGACGGAGATAACCCCTAGGCATGCTTTGAGACGATGATGAACCGTGATGCCCTAGTTTGTGAAATCTGTTTTTTCTTTTTTGGTCTGAACACTTTCTTTCTTCTGCTTTGGTTTTGGAGTTCGGTTTGAACTCTCAGTTTTGTTTGTTTTTTGGTTTGGATTTTGGTTTGGATGTTTGATTTTTGATATGGATTTCTGGTTTTCTAGTTGGATTTGGATTTCGGATTGGATTATCCTCTGGTTTTTGGCTAAAAGGTCGTCAAGCATGGACTATGCTCGACAAGGGTCCGGAGAGACCAGGTTTCGGCCTAGGACTTAGGCCCCATATTATCTATCGGATACTATTTCAGGTCGTCGAGTATGGATTGTGCTCGGCAAGAGTCCGGAGTGACCAGGATTCGGCCTAGGACTTAGGCCCCTTCCGGTCAATCACTTGTTATTTCAGGTCGTCAAGTATGGACTATGCTCGGCAAGGGTCCAGAGTGACCAGGACTCGGCTTAGGACTTAAGCCATGACATTGCTTAGCGTTCAGGGACACTGAACCGGGATCACCATCGGTCTAGGACTTAGGTCGGGACATTGCTTCATACAGATCGTCAAGTGTGGATTGCGCTTGGAAAGAACATAGAGAAGTTATGGATCTGGATATTGGCTATGAACGGCTAAGGATTTGGGCATGGGCCCGGAGCGGTCCCGAATACGGACTACAGGACCCAGAGAGGTCCCGGACTCGAATAAAATGATCTGGAGAGATCGTGGATTCGGTTAATTGATTTCGGATGGATATGGAATTGGATGAGGATTTAGTTTCTGGATAGGAATTGGATATCGACTCGGAGCAGCCGTAGATGCGGATAAGGATACGACAATGACACTTGGATAAAATGGATTGGATTATGAATCGGAAAGTATGGATGCGGATAACATACGGACTTCGGATATCGGAATTGGGGCTATTCAAAACACACCATCCAATAGCAAGGCATGTTTTGGGGGGCAAGTGTTAACCCGCCTTTTGGCAAGGTCGTAGATAGGCGGACTTAACTAAATTAACTACTCGTTCATCGAGGTTGGTTCATGACAGATTTAGTCAACTGGATGGACGGACGATCAAGCATGGATAATAATCATGGATCTACAGCCGGGATTCGGCATAGTCGATGGACGAAGGTTATTGGATACTTGAAACTTGGGTTCTGATGAGTCTCAAGTCGCCCTGGATTTGCTTCGAGTCGTATGGAGTCGAGCTTCTAGTTGTATGAATGATTTCTTCGAGTCTTTTAGGTGGCTCGACATGGGTGGCTCGGCTGTGTTGGTGGCTCGGCCGTGTTGGTGGCTCATCATGGAAGGTGGTTCGGCCTAGTTAGATCATGAGACAGCTCGGTTGTCGCTCGGCATTGTGGTTCGGTTGGGGTGGCTCGGTTGCTTCGAGTCCTAAGGTCCTTTGCTTCGGTTTGTCGCTCGGTATCTCAGTAGGATATGAAGTGGGTCGGCATGACATCGTTCGATAGCCTCGTGTCCAAGAAGTTGTTGCTTCGGGTCGACTTCGTGGGATGTGGCTCGGCGTAGCTGGTTTGGCAAGTGTCGCTCGGTGACTTGGTGGTGTGGACGACGTGGTGGTGTGGCTCGGTCACTGGTGGTGTGGATCAGCGTGCTAGAGTATGGAGTGGATCGGCATCTTTGGGTCGGTCCAAGGGAGTGGTTCGGCATCTCTGGGTGGATAGGCATATTGAAGTGGCTCGGTAGGAAGGCTACCGATCGGCGTAGAGTGGGTCGGCGTTTAGATTTGCTTTGGGTTAACTTCAAGATGGACTTCGGGTCAGGTACCTGGCTACTTTGGGTCTGCTTGCGGAGAGTTTGGAATCGGTCGGAATGAGGAGTCTGGTTCGGCTTTGGGCTTGATGGGCCCGGATTACTCAAGAAGTCCAGCAACTCCAGTTTTGCCTATAAATACAGCATGTAGGGCTTCAGAAAAGAGGATCTCCATTCTGTCTCACTTCATCTTCTATACTAAGGCTGCTTTGCCATTGTTGTTATAAAAACTCTGGACTGTAACTGTAATTGATTCTAACATCAATAAAGAGGAAATTTCTAGAGTGGACGTAGGCCGAAGTTAGCCGAACCACTATAAATTCTCTGTTTTTACTGCTTTCTTTTTAACTTTTATTGTTCTTCATATTTATACTCTCTACATACATTCTATCTGTGATTGTTGATTAGTGCTTTCATTTGGATTTGGGTGTTATTGATCAATTTTGGCGCTAACATTTTGGTGCTTTCACTAAGAAAGCTAGCATTCGGGGATTTTGGAACTTGGATTTTGGATTCAGAAGCTTGGGAACTTGGATTTTAAAAAGCAATGGCTAGACCACCAATGAGGAAGCAAGCAGCGGAGAGGAGAAACCAAGAGGGAAGTCAAGCAGCCACTTTTGGAACTGGAGCGGATCATGCATCCATCTACATAACTTAGGATGAGATGTAGGTTATGATGGATTATATGCAGGAGCAGATGATGAAACGGCAGGAGGAGATGATGCAGGCTCTTCTTAGGCAATTTTGACAATCGGGAATTGCAGGTGCTCAAGTTTTTGGAGCTGGATTAGAAGGACTCAACCGGCAGGCAAATGGAGTGATTCAGTAGGGGGCAGCTCCCAGTCAACAAACAGCTATTAATCTGGATGGACCTAGACTTGGGGGCACACCACCAGAAAATGCTGGACCAATCAATGGAGGGATACCAGATGACGCTGCGCAACCCGACGCCAACAGGAATATATGAGTACGTGATGTGGAGTATGTACCGGAATTCCCTCGAGGACTTGGAGGGCAGTTAGGAAATATGGATAGGGGGAATCCCTTGGTAGGTAACGCTGGATTGGCTGACATCATCAATACCGAAAACCACTTTAACAACTGTGTACGTGGTGGAGATTCCTAAATGAAGTAGGATGGTTTGGTGACGATTCCATATGGTATTTACGTTGCCCTGACTCCCGTGAGTCAGCTTGATGCGGCTAAAAAAGGAGCCACGTCGGGCCAAGTGAAGTCATTCCTACAATGAAATCTCAAATGCATGAAGTTTTTGTTGGTTACTAAAAAAATGACTAAGCATGGAAAAACGTAAATATAGACCGCTAATTTGAACATAAAATAATACTTGACTTAAATTTGCATATGCACTACAGAACAACATGTGATTTCAGTGTTGTATGGATTTACTTTTAATATTAAATTATTTTAACCTCTCATTAGACGAATAGACAATAATAGTCTTAAGGTCAACTCCCGTACAGTTTGGAAACTAATCTTTGAATATGAGTTGTTGAATATGAAACCATAAATAAAGATGACCAAAGACACCGTGCATATTGCAACAAAATATGCTCATTGTGATTATTGTGACTTGCTTTCTCTTTTTAGTTGCGCACGATTTTTTGTTAGAAGTTTTATACTTCATTGAAAAATTTCTTTTATTTTTTGGTTCTTTAGTTTGATTTGTTAGGTGAGTATATCAAGTACAATGAATACTGCAGACGCGTAAAGTGAAGAGAACAAATCATATTGGAACATAATAAAGTAGAAGTTCAAAAGAGGTAAAGAGCAATTTTGTAGCCTGCAACAAAATTAACAAATCATGTAGTACATCTAAATTATCTCTGGCACTTTATTCAAGAGAATGATATTAGTTCATTAAGTATGTAAACTGGGAAGAAAGTTTATATTTGCCAAATCTAATGTAAATTTTTTGATTTTTTTGTTATGACGATATATTTCATGAATATAGTCAAATTATCGATGACCGACCTTCAACTAATTTTTGGAATCATGACTGATTTTCTCTTGACTTAAAAATCATGACTGATCTTTCCACAAGTAGTGGGACATGCCTTGATATCAACTCCAAACTGCATTTTAGTATGCAAAAGCCATATGCAAATGTTGACGACCAAGTAGTGGTTGGATTTGTATATATACTCCTTCACTCTTTTTTATTGCAGCTCTATATGTATCCGCTAATCTTAAAACCCACAAATTTTACTTTTCATTTATAATAAATGCAGCCAGTCATAGTCTTAATAATGTATTCTCGAAGCTTTTAATATGTATTCTAGAACATAAGTTATATATAGATTATTTTTTATAATAGAAAAATAAGAATGCTTACCATACATGACCAAATTTAAAGCATTAATTCCTTAAATATAAATTTCAAATGCACAAAGACTTAAATTAATAAATTCATCTACAGTGTAAACAACGAGTCTAAGCAATGACAATTCAATGGTAAAGTGCGTTATATGTTAGAAGTTTTAGAACATGAATATCTTATTGACGTGAAAAGAAACCCATGTTTCACTTACAAGAGAGCCAATCATTTATCATATACCTCTGATAGAAAACACCGAGTGCCATCACAAGATTAAATCTATTTGTTGTATGTAATACGCATAATCAATAATTTGCTAAATGAGTGCTTTAGAATGTGGTTCTAGAGGTCGTGAGTATGAATCCTAAAGATACTAAAATTATGTTGATACCAATTTCACCATCTTTTACGAAAAGCTATTTTATAAAAAAAAACAAATGAAATGGTTCTTTTTCTTTCTACATATGCATCACACGTGGATGGGTACCGATATATATGATTATAAACTCAAAAGTGAGTTTATCAATTTGTACCTTACTACCATTTTATTCCATATATATTCATGTCTTACGTCTACTATATAAATGATTCGATCGGTTTAGTTGTTTCAATTGGTTTGTCATTAAATGAGTTATATCATCTAATTGCTAACATAATATATAAATAAATATTAAATGAATTATATCATCTAGGCCTGTCAAACGGGTTGGGTTGGGTTGGGTCAAAATGGGTTGGGTCTAGTTTGACCCAACCCATTTATGACCCATTCTTCTTTTACCTATTTATAACCCAACCCATTTGTGACCCAACCCACTTAATAAGCGGGTTACCCATTTACCCATTTAAAGATTTAAATTTAATTTGACTAATAAAAAACAAATAAATATAATATAATTCTAATTTTAATTTTTATGTTTTGAGTTTCGATAAAAATTTAAAATTCTAATTTTCATCAAAATTCAAATATGGGGATGCGGTAGCTTATTATTTTCCAAGTACAACTGTCAGTCCCATTGGAGAACTACAGTGTACGTTCAGACGATAAAGTATCCGAGTGTTTCATATTATCTGTAATTTAGATGGGAGTTAATCGGTCGAAGTTCCGCCAGATTCTGAGTTAGAACGAAGGAGTTATTGCAGTCAGAACAAAAAAAATAGCGGCTTCTGCACTAGGCGGAGTTCAAATATATGGATGCGGTAGCCTGTTATTTTCTAAGTACAACTGTCAGTCCCCTTGGAGAACTACAGTGTGTGTTCACACAATGAAGTATCCGAATGTTCCATACGGTTCGTAATTTAGGTGAGAGTTAATCGATTGAAGTCTCGTCTGATTCTGAATTAGAATGAAGGATTTATTGCAGTTCGAACAAAAAAAAATAGCGGCTTCTGCACTAGGCGGAATTCAAATATGGGATGTGGTAGTCTGTTATTTTCTAAGTACAACTGTCAGTCGTCTTGGAGAACTACAGTGTGTGTTCACACAGTGAAGTATCCGAGTGTTCCATACTGTCCGTAATTTATGTGGGAGCTAATCGGTTGAAATCCCGCATGATTCCGAGTTAGAACGAAGGAGTTATTGCAGTCCGAACAAAAAAATAGCGGCTTCTGCACTAGGCGGAGTTCAAATATGTGGATGTAGTAGCCTGTTATTTTCCAAGTACAACTGTCAGTCCCCTTGGAGAACTATAGTGTGTGTTCATACGGTGAAGTATCCGAGTGTTCCATACTGTCCGTAATTTATGT
This sequence comes from Allium fistulosum, assembly GCA_030737815.1. Lineage (NCBI taxonomy): Eukaryota > Viridiplantae > Streptophyta > Magnoliopsida > Asparagales > Amaryllidaceae > Allium > Allium fistulosum. The sequence continues at coordinate 1,104,140,820 of CM060902.1, forward strand.
GGGAGTTAATCGGTCGAAATCCCGCATGATTTCGAGTTAGAACGAAGGAGTTACTGCAGTCCGAACAAAAAAAATAGCGGCTTTTGCACTAGGCGGAGTTCAAATATGGGGATGTGGTAGCCTATTATTTTCTAAGTACAATTGTCAGTCCCCTTGGAGAACTACAGTGTGCGTTCACACGATGAAATATCCGAGTGTTTCATACTGTCCGTAATTTAGATGGGAGTTCATCGGCCGAAGTCTCGCCTGATTCCGAGTTAGAACGAAGGAGTTATTGCAGTTTGAACAAAAAAAATAGCGGCTTCTACACTAGGAGGAATTCAAATATGGGGATGCGGTAGCCTGTTATTTTCTAAGTACAACTGTCAGTCTCCATGAAAAACTACAATGTATGTTCAAAACTCTTATGTTTCAAATTTATATTAAAACTTAATGTTTTTAATAAATGGGTAAATGGGTTATCCATTTATAACCCTTTTAAAAATGGGTCGACCCAACACATAACCCATTTAATAATATTCATAAATGGGTTGACCCAACCCATTTAAAAGTAGGATAAATGGGTTGGGTCATATTTTGACAGGTCTAATATCATCTACACATGATATATAAATAAATAGTTGATTGATTCCATAGTTATATAAAGACCACTTTCCTTTTACACACTCTACATATCAAAAGTTGAAACTGATCAAAAAATCAAATAATTATGAAAACAAAAACCAAACCCAATTAGTTAACTAACAAAATCGAATAGAACCAAATCAACCAAACTTATGCTATTTGATTGGTTTATTTGGTTTCTATCTATGAATGCTCGTTGGTTGGTTTTTTGTTTGCAACATTCATCTACTTTTTTGCACACCCAACGTACGTTGGTATGCTGATGTAACACAACCTTATTAATTAAGTTTTCTCATTCTCACTTTAGTCAATTTTATTTTTAATTGGGAAAACGATATAGAGGCGCTTCTAGGGTTTCATTTCTTTTGGCTAAGCACTCTTGCAATCTTGGTAAAATTCTCTTATTTTTCTAAGATGTATCTGCATTTCAGCTTTATTTCGTGATTGAATCTCTTTGTCAGTTATGTTTTTTCCTTTTTTGTTCTAAAACTATTAAGGTTATTTACTCATCCGACTTTGTTTTTGTGTATTTATGGCTTGACTAAGGGGTTTTCTGTTTCGACTTTAGATTAAAGTTGCATAGATTTAGTTGTTGCTTGTGTGATTTATGTTTCATCTGGATTAATAGCTGATCTGACGCCCTTTTTCGGCCGATCTGCTGTTGATGCAATAAATTCGTCTGATGTTCTTATTCTTTATGTTTTTTATAGATCGGTTGATTTTGTAACAGTGTCGACTTCTTTTTTTGTATAATATACTGATATATTTTTTTGTTTTTGTTTTGTATAATATGTTGATTTCACTTACTATTAGCATGATGCCAAATTAAAAAAAAAGATTTTTTTATTTTTTATTTTGGCATCATGCTAATAGTAAGCGAAACCTTTGAAAATCTAGTTAATTTTTTTGGTAATTGATTTTTATATCGGAGGATTTGAAGTTCTAGCGATTTTTAAGCCACATAAAGCTTTAAAATTACCACTGTAATTTGTAAACTGATATGCTGCTCATGCTTGCATTTTGCTGACATATTTGCTTATAAAACACTTATTTGATGATGATTAACTGTTGCATAAGTGATGTACATTTCTAATCATCACAAGATGTTTATTTTTGATGAATATTCATTTATGAGCTTATCAATAGGTAAAAATGTAACTTGTATTCTTCACATTTACTTTGAATTATTTTGACGAGTCACATTTTAAAATTTTTAACTATCAAGGCAAACCCAAGAGTCTAGCTATTTTCCAAAAATAATAATATAAAAGTCGAGTTCAAATAAAAGTAATAAATATATTTTGTTACTCTCCATCTTATAACTATTTTTTAGCACTGCAAAATAAACAAGTGAAGTAAAATAAGTAAATTAAAGTGAGTTTGATACTGGCATGTATAAACATGCATTATCATCATTATCCATGCTTTTTTCCATAATTGATTTGGATTAGGCACACGGTCTTAATTTTGAAAGCTTCCTACCTTTAGTCAGCATGCATAAACATGCAAATGCATATTTATTGCCAAAATTCAGATTACTTATTTCATTGGACTGTTTATTTCCATGTAATTTATCTGTGGGTCTAGTCTCTATATCCCAACCTTTCATTCCCCTAAAACTTCCTGCTGGATTGTTTTCATACCACGAGCTTTAGAATGAGCTAAATTTTGTATGGATATAAGTTTCCTAAATATTCAACTTCACAAAATTTTGTATCAGTTCAAAACTTTTAGCACATTTAAAAAGTGCAAGTGAGTTTGGACTGCTGAAAATATTTATTTTCATCATTGATTTAAAACTTAATTTTGAAAGAGTTAGCAGCTTTGAATTGATACAAAAGTTTGTACTGATGCTCTACATGATAACAACAAGTTGCATACTAACGCAGAATATAACTCTAGATGGCACAACTTGTTACCCATTGGTCATCAATAATTATAACAATAATTAATTACACTATTATGTTTATATTCTGTTTTCTACGATCTAGTAAAATGCATGCGCTGTCAAGTGCATGTACTCTATAGTAACCTATTCATTAAAGGTTATCTCATGATATACCCCTCTCTCTCTGTGTATGTGTGTATCTATATGTGAACTTTCCGAATGAATGAAATGAGCATTTAAAACTTCAAGTACAGGAATTATTATTTTCCTCTTAACTCATCTATAGTATGCTTGTTGAATCAATTTATATTTTGGATTTTAACTGTTTTTGGGCATTATTTAGCTAAACAGAACTTAGTTTTTTTTTTCTCTGCATCAATTTGGTTCCAGTACCTTTGCCAAGAAACCTCATTTTTTTAATGGAGTTCTTTTGATTGATAGTTTTATGAAAAGCAATGATAATTGTGTCGCTTCTGTTATGAATTGGGATTTATCTTTAATTTACGATCAGTATCAGGATGATGATGATGTCAACGTGTAAAATAACCCTAGTCATTGTCAAAAATATTGTTCAAAATTCTTCATACGAACATTTTCCTCAGTTTTTCTAATATCCTTTTGCATTCTTTTCTATAATTTTGACATTTTCGTTTAGAGTTTATTTCCTTTTGTCCATGAATATTAAGATCATGGAAAATCAATTCGTTGGCATTGAACTGTTTTGATTTTGTTAAGAAGCCTCAATCTGGAGTTGAAATTGATCGAAGGCGCGGTTATTTCATTTTATTCAATTGTCCATTTAGAAAGTTATTAACCTATTACTATAAAATTTTGGATTTTGTATTGATTCAAAATGTTACAAATTACTGATTTTGAAGGTTATTAATTTATTAAAGAATAATTAAATATTTGATAAATTTAATTGCTTGGAGAAAAAATTACACAAGATACACACAAAAAACATTAACCTTTGATTAACCATAATAAAATTAACAAATAGGCAAAACAATGCAATTGTGCACAAAAAGCGTGCATTGCAAGCTGCGAAAAGCTCAAAGCTTATAAAGGCTCAAAGCGCAAAATTTGCACATTGCCATGCCGTTTTGAATTGACTATCTTGAGTTGATATGCTTTTTACAAAATTTAACATAAGGATGCTTTTTGTCCCTTCATGAAGCCTTTCTTTTTGATTGATATGGCCATGATCAAATTTGTTGAGACCAAATTTCCATGGCGCATATTTTACTAGAATTTTTGAATTATTGCAACCATTGTAAAGTGGAAGGCATGATCTGTATTCAAAGAATTGATGGAGTAAGTATTCATCTTCATGGCATTTTTTGCCAACCTAAGAAGGATGGTCAAGAAATAAAACATTTTATTCACCAGTTAATCACTAGTCATCAGCGATTATTACAAACATCGAGTACTCTACAATGTTTATGATCAATATTTTAGTAAACTGAGTGTGATGTGAAATGCATGCGTTATCCTTGATTTAGTCACCAATTCACTAAAGGCTGTTTCTTGACACACACACATAAATAAATATATAAAAGTTCCTAAGTGAATGAAGCATTTAGAATTTTGAATACAGGAAATATTATTTTTGTCTTAACTCATGTTTGCTGTTCTTTTTGAATCAACAGATATTTTGAGGTTCAACTAGTTTAGGGCATAGAATAAAAGGAACTTAGTTATTTTATTTTCTGCTGCTTCACATACTAAAAAATCAGTTTAATTCAATACTATTTTTTGTGGAAAAAATAAAACCATAGGGAAATTAATGACATACTTTATTTATTGCTACAAACTATATATTTTTTGTTTATTATGTATAACATGACTATAACCGAAGACAACTCCTTTGATGTAACTGTTTATATACTCTTATCCCTCCCCCCCCCCCCCCTCCCCTCTCCTGGGATCAATCATTGGCCTCGTTATTTTTCCTTCTTCCATACTGAAAACTTCATTCATTTCTATCCAATCTTCTTCTAGTTTCAAATTTACTGTACATAACTTGGATTTTGGGTGGGTTGAGCCCATCCCTAATTCCGCTGTTGTAGTTATGTTTTTGTCCCTTCTCTGCAAGTTGCATCTTGTTTCATAATACTTTTAGTTTTCATATTATTGTATCTAAATAAGTATCTTTATCTGGATGACATGTTCAAACTCTTAAATAGTATACAGATAAATATTCAGTATTGGTTTATATTGGATATGCTGCCACTTTTCTCTTTTTTTTTGAAGTTACGATTTTTGCATCACTGATTTTGTCATAATTATGCTCAAGTCTATGAAGTTTGCATACACCTGTTATATACCCAGAAGGCCTTTATTCTGCTAATTAGTTGAGTGCTTTTCAGTATATGTTTATATAGCATTCATATAAATATGTTTGTTTCAGATTTATAATTCATCATCCAACCTCCTTCTACAAAATGTGTTTTGCATCAGTTGGTTATCTTTTCCGAACTTATTTTTAAACTACTTTTGAACTTAAAAGCTTTTTACGAGTGCTTTCCTCTTTTCGAGGACCACACTTTCATCGAAAAAAACATATAAGCTTTCAACATGCTGTAGCCGAACTTTATAGGTTTTGTAGCAATGCTACATCAGTTTGAAGGGATAGTCTTTATAGTTGTATATCTCTCATTTCTCTCTCTGCATTTGCCTTTCATGGTTTATCCTATTCATGATTTGGTATTAAGTTTTCATCCATATACAGCTGACATTATGGTGAGGAAGAAGAGCGATTTTCATGGTGAGGGCTCGGGATCACAGGAATTCAGTGGTCGTGGTGGACCACCCCAGCGCCCATCTGGAAGGGGCTCCCCAATGGGCCAGCAACAGTACCCACAAGGTGGTAGAGGAAGGGCACCAGGCCCCGGAGGTTCTCAACAATACTCACAGGGTGGGCGTGGTGGTTATTATCAAGGTGGTCGTGGAGGTGGTCCCCAGCCTCAGTACCAGGGTCGAGGCACTGCTCATCATCATCGTGGAAGTGGTGGCATGGGACCACAACAGCCTGGCCAACCGCAACAGCCTGGTCAACCGCAACAGTATGAGTACCGAGGACGTGGCGGCCCTCAACAACCACGAGGAGGAATGCATCCACAACAGTATGTTGGTGGGCGAGGTGGCAGTGCTCCTTCTAGCGGTCCTGCCAGACCATCGTCTCCCGAGCTGCATCAAGCAACAGAACAACAATCCACCTATCCGACACCACAGACGCCTCAACCTGCAGAAGCTAGTACTGCTTCATCTGCAGAAACGTCGACCTCACAAATCAATGTTGGTCAAATTGAACAACAGTTTCAGCAGCTAACAACTGGAACCAGTACAGTGTCAAGTGATCCACAAGTTGATCAGGCTGTTGCTTCAAGCAAATCAATGAGGTTTCCTTTACGTCCAGGAAAGGGTAGTGCTGGAAATAAATGCATTGTTAAGGCTAATCATTTTTTCGCGGAGCTTCCAGACAAAGATCTTCACCAGTATGATGTAAGTTTACGTTTCATCCAAGTTCTCTTAGTCTCTTTGTACTATGTTACTTTAGGCTATTTTATCTGACCTTTGATGTACTTTATTTGCATAGGTTACAATTACACCGGAGGTTACATCACGTGGTGTGAATCGAGCTGTCATTAAGACACTAGTTAATTCCTACCGTCAAACTTATTTGGGAAACCGCCTTCCTGCTTATGATGGCAGAAAAAGCCTTTATACAGCTGGTCCTCTCCCGTTCACATCAAAAGTTTTTGAAATCCCTTTGGTAGATGAAGATGATGGATCAGGGAACCAAAGGTGAATTTTGCTTTCTAATGATTATTGTCATATTTATTGTAAACAAACTTATGCTTGTTTAGTAATCATTTTTATGCTGTGCAGGAGAGAGAGGCTATTCAAGGTTGCAATCAAATTTGCATCTCGTGCTGATCTTCATCATTTGGAGTTGTTTTTGACTGGGAGGCAAGCAGATGCACCTCAAGAAGCCCTCCAAGTGCTTGACATTGTCCTTCGAGAATTACCTACACAGCGGTAACAATGGTTGCTAGCATTATGCATGGATTTTACTTTTCTGTATGAAAAATGCTTATTTAATGGCCAATTACAGATATTCACCTGTTGGCCGGTCCTTTTATTCTCGTGATCTTGGGACTTGCAAGTCGCTTGGTGATGGCTTAGAAAGCTGGCGTGGTTTCTATCAGAGCATCCGCCCAACACAAATGGGATTGTCTTTAAATATCGGTGTGTGAATGTTTTTCTATCATTGCTATGTTCACAGTAGAGGTGGGAGCCTTGACGCAATGGTTAGGTCACCCGCATGGTGATCTAGGCGTCCGAGTTTGAGTCCAGAAACAGCCACATCGTAATGCGAGGGAAAGGCTGTGTACATTATCGACCTCTCCAGAGCCCGCTATTGTGCGGGAGCCTCGTGCACTGGGTTCCCACCTTTGCTATGTTCACAGTAGTGCATATGTTATACCAATAAACTCAGATTACTTATTTGATATATTACTAAAAGTCATAGCTTGCATTCTTTGTTACGACAAAGCTTTTCCACTTAGTTATTTATAGCCAAATCAAATGGATTATAGAATGATGTAGATGCTGAGTGGTAGTTGTTTTTTCACAACTTACACATGCTGGAAGTTGTGTATATAGTCATAACTCTGTATATTTTTTGGTGGAAATAATAGGGACACAACCTCTTTTTAAAACTTATTTGTTTTACATCCATTCCTTTCGAAAACTATTTTGTATCCCTCTTCTTTATAATCTTTCTCGTCCCTCTTTTTTATAATCTTACTCGTTTACATCGCTCGTTTCCAAATTTAAGAGTGACTGCTGAGGCGTGCATTGCGTGCGGTTATGGGTTAGGGAAAATGATAACATGTGCACATGTTAAGGTTAGTAAAATTACCCAAGTACCCCCTGAACTGCACCTATTTTTTTTCTTCTTCTGAAAATAGGGATGTATTTCATAAAAGTAAATTGGGAGGGGGACCTAAAACTTAATTTTTATAATTATAAGGATGTATGCCAAAATTCCTTTATTTTTGTTTATCTCTGAAAATAATTGTTAATCTCTTACATTAATTTAACATCATGTTAAAGTTCTTTTGATGGATGATTTTATAGATAGGTATCAGTTTAATAAAGTTTCTGTTTTGTGCAGACATGTCATCAACCGCTTTTATAGAAGCTCTGCCGGTCACTGAATTTGTTTGTCAGCTTTTAAATAGAGATGTAACTGGCAGACCTTTGTCAGATGCTGACCGTGTTAAGGTTTGTCCTTGATGTTGTAAGGGCCTCAATTCACTTAATTTGTATGGGTTTCAAAATTACTTAAATGATCTGTTGATTCACAGATTAAAAAGGCTTTGAGAGGTGTCAAGGTTGAGGTCACACATCGTGGAAACATGCGCAGGAAATATCGAATATCTGGTTTAACATCACAGACAACCCGAGAATTGACGTATGAACTAAGTCCACTACTCTTGATTACTTTGTATTGTTTAATACTGAGTAGATTTATTGTAATTAATTTATTCATAATAATTTGATATAAATTGCTGATAATTTTTTTACCAGTTATATAATCCTTCCTCGTGATTTCTAGGTTCCCTGTTGACGATAGGGGCACTGTCAAATCTGTTGTACAGTACTTTCAAGAGACATATGGGTACACCATACAAAATGTTACATGGCCTTGTTTGCAAGTAGGTAATACACAGAGACCAAATTATCTACCAATGGAGGTCAGTATTCATTTCTTTTCACTATGAATTTTATATTACCAACAGCAGCCTTCTTTAGTGCTACCCACTATTTTGGGTGATACAAGCGAATGGATTCTAACTATTGAAGATGATATTTTCAGGTTTGTAAAATTGTTGAAGGTCAAAGGTATTCAAAAAGGCTTAACGAGAAGCAGATAACTGCTCTTCTGAAGGTGACTTGCCAGCGTCCACATGAAAGGCAGAATGATATACAACAGGTACTTGATCTTGCTGTTTTCACGAGTTTTAATTGACAACTTTTTGTGACTCGAATTTAAGACCATGTCACTGGCTAATTATATTTCTCTCTTGTTCTTATACCAATGCTTACTATTTAAGATAGTAGATAGATGTAAAATGGCTAGCTTTTTTCACCTTCTTTTCTTGGTAAGTTAATTAAATTTTGATGAATTATGATTAGTTAATAATGAATTCAACACACTGATAAAGTTAATCATATGAACACTTTTTCAGCAAACAGTTCTTGAGAAATTCCATTAAGAAGGACTAGTTATTTGTTGTTATCTACTTTAGTTATGGTGTGATTAACTGATAAGTATAATTTTAGTCTTTTCAAATATGGGCTAAAATTACAAGTAGCCCTTTTGCATGGTTAATCAACGCTTAAATGGCTTGCGTTTGCTATGGCACAAGTTGAATGAATTAAGCGATGTTCTCAATTTTTTTCTTCTGTTATATTGAACATTGATGTCCAATCTTAAAGTAGTACGAGGAGGAGAAACAACCTATACTTTAAATTTCCCCATCTAAACACGATTGGCCAGGCTATGATGCAGATGTTTGTTTTTTATTATGTTCTGTTCGTCAAAGTTTGAGTTATATAGTATGACGTGGTTTGATTATCTATTCCCTAGTTTGATTCTTTATTGTTTTTTCAGTTAGAGGTTAAAAAAAAGAAAAAAAAATCAAAGGATCATTATATATGAACTTGTACATATGTACATTGTATGTTCAAGGTTTACGATAGGTGGATTGGATTGTCACCTTGCATGTTTCATCTAAAATAACATAGATCGTTGTTTTCTTTGACCTATGTTTTGAGTGAATTTAATGCAATGCATCTTCCAACTTATGTTTTATGTTATTATTAATGATTGCTGCAAAATGTCTGGTTTCCAGACTGTGAGACTGAACGCTTATGATGAAGATGAATATGCTAAAGAATTTGGTATTAACATAAACAATACCCTCACTTCAGTTGAGGCAAGAATTCTACCTCCACCTTGGGTAAGTGGATCAAGTTAATACTGTCTTGAGAATTTGATATTCATGTTCTGAAATTTACGTATCATCCCCTGGTTCTTATTAAGTATTATACTGTATTTAGCTGAAATATCATGACACCGGTAAAGAGAGGAATTGTTTGCCTAGAGTTGGCCAATGGAATATGATGAATAAGGTAAGTTCTGTATTTCATCTCTTAGTATACCTTAAAACCAAAGTAACTGCAATCTTCTTCCCTGCATCTTACATAAATATACCTTTTGACACACTTTTACAAAATTTGTGCATGCAGAAAATGGTTAATGGTGGAATAATAACAAACTGGGCATGCATAAACTTTTCAAGAAGTATTCAATCTGGCTTAGCTACACAGTTTTGTACTGAGTTGGCCCACATGTGTCAAATTTCTGGAATGGTATCTCTCTTTAATTGAATGATGCTTGATTCAATCGGCATATTAATATATTCAGACTAAAATAGTTACATTTGCAACGCAGCAATTTGCCCCACAACCTTTGCTTCCTGTCACGTTTGGCAGACCTGATCAGGTGGACAAGGCTTTAAGACACCAATATAACGAAGCTTCAAAAATACTTAGACCTCAGAACAAAGGACTTGATCTACTGATTGTGTTATTACCTGATAATAATGGACCGCTTTATGGTGTGTATTGTTGTAGTTATGTTTATTTTTATTCTCTAACAAAATATAATTTTCTCTGGGTTTATGGGAAAACATTTGATTGTTGTTTTGGCCTTTTTTTAGGGGAGCTGAAACGAATCTGTGAAACCGAACTTGGTATAGTTTCACAATGTTGCTTGACCAAGCATGTTTTTAAGATGAACAAGCAATATCTGGCAAACGTGGCCTTAAAGATCAATGTGAAGGTGTATAAAGCTTATTTTTGTTATCACCTTTTTTAATATACACTATACAATTGGCTACTTGGGCCTCACCCATTAAGTCTCTAAGAATTGCATTTTTTGTTGATTTCTCTTGAATTATATGATGATGGTAAAACTCATCATGCAGATGTGAACACAATTTCGTTAGCTTGAAATTGGACATTCCCTCAGGAAACAATATAGAGAAAAACATCTAGAATATTCTGTAATTATAATCTAATAGAGCCAAGTTCCAAATGAAATTACTCCTTGATTTCACAGTAAGGCCAGGTAACAATTATTTCCTCATGTAGAGAATAACGTCTGGAATATTCTATACTTGCAATCTAACAGATCCAAGTGTTCTAAATGAAATTGCTCTGATTTTGACATTAAGCTTAAATAATTATATATATGGAAATAGTCAACTAACTTGAAGTTTGCCTTTGGGATGGCCATTTAGAAATACAATTGTTTAAACCTTGCAGTTCCAAAATTTCTTACGTGCTCACATTATTAGTTTAAGTTCCTTTCTGAAAAACTATAATTCTACTTGTTTCATGACTGACTATTACTTTTGAATTTCATTTTTGAGTTTCTCCAATTTCTCTCTGTGAAAAACACATGCAGATTATTATTATATGTAAGATATATACTTTCATACACATGGTTTAATACTGCCAATGAGATCGAAAAGTACTTATTCTATATATAGGTTGGGGGAAGGAACACCGTGCTTATGGATGCGATATCAAGGAAAATACCTCTAGTCACTGATGTACCAACCATTATTTTTGGTGCTGATGTAACCCATCCTCATCCTGGCGAGGATTCTAGTCCTTCAATTGCAGCTGTAAGACCCTAGTTTATTCATTCTGAATGTTTCCAGCTTGTGACAAAAACAAACTTCGTTTTTGATCTTTCATTATTTATTTCGTGAGTTTACTTTTTGCCTTTGTTGTATCTAGTTCAAAATAACTCTAATTATGCAAGTTATATTTAGAAAATAAATTAGTCAAATTTTTTGCTGGCTGAATGTGGTGCTGAAGTTTTTTAACTATAAGTGACCCCACAGACTGCATTATCAAAAGGTGAAGCAGAGTACTTAAACCTCTGTTAGATGTTTTGGTCCTAAGCTCAAGATTATAGTCTAGACGGATCCCTTGGCATCATAGCTGAATAGGTGTCAAGATGGTATGAACAAACTTAGTTTCAAGTTATAATGGCTAGCTGAAAAACTGCATTACATAATCTACTCTATGTATTTCTCATCATGCTGCAACAGCCACATTGAAAATTATGAATTTACTTGCATAAGTTGTGCATAATATGAGCTTTTGATGAATCCATAATTTTGTAAGTATCACTTTCTGTTGAGAGTTCAACACGAGCTTGTAATTGACTGGGACAATCTTCCCTTGCTAATCGATCTCACCCATTGAAATTGTCATTATCTTGTGATAATCTTAGCTTGGTTGAATTAGTGTCTATATGAACATAAATGTTGCAGGTTGTTGCTTCTCAAGATTGGCCAGAGGTAACCAAATATGCTGGGTTGGTATGTGCACAAGCACATCGTCAGGAACTCATACAAGATCTATATAGTGAGTGGACTGATACTAAGGGTGCAAAGCACTATGGTGGAATGATCAGGTTTGTATATTTTGTTTTTAATCTGTAATTCTTCAGCTGTATGAACTCTTGCAGTTACTAAAAACATCTGTGACCTTTACAGGGAGCTGCTTATATCTTTCAGGAAATCAACTGGGCATAAACCTGAGCGAATAATCTTTTACAGGTATGTGATGATACATTCTTTTCCATTGTATACCGTGGTTAGCTCGACTTATTTCAAACTGTGCCTAACTCAATATTGTACTGATAAGCATATTATACTTTTCAACCAACTGAATTAATTTTGTTTCTCAGAGATGGTGTGAGCGAAGGGCAGTTTTATCAAGTACTTCTATTTGAACTTGATGCGATTCGAAAGGTAATCAAGTTTTCAACCATACATGTTCGTTTTTATGATTTAATGCTACAATTTTATGTAACACATTCCTTTCTATTTTAGGCCTGTGCTTCTCTTGAGGCAGAATATCAGCCCTTTGTAACATTTGTGGTTGTCCAAAAACGCCATCATACACGATTATTTGCAAATAATCATAGAGACTTGTCATCTGTTGACAGGAGTGGAAATATATTGCCTGGTATCTTCTTTGAATAGCAGCCAAGTCATTACTAGTTATTTTTGCAGACCACCTTTGCACACAAAATTTGTGTTGACAGATTGTTTTTTTTTTCAAGCATGTTTTATTTCTATTTCTTAATTTGCATGCTACCCGATTTCAGGTACTGTTGTTGATTCAAGCATTTGCCATCCAACTGAATTTGACTTTTACCTCTGCAGTCATGCTGGCATTCAGGTAAGTTTATCGGATGTACCATGCTATATTTTATAGCAGGCAAATGTTAGTAAAGCTACAATACTAATTGTTAAATTGGGGATGTAAATTCTAACAGGGCACAAGCCGCCCAGCGCATTACCATGTCCTATGGGATGAGAATAAATTTTCTGCTGATGCTTTGCAGACCCTTACGAACAACCTGTGTTATACGTAATGAATCTCATTCTTTAGAGTTAGCTATTGTTGTTTATTGCCATCGTATTGTAAACTAAACAATGTTCTATTTTGTAGCTATGCAAGGTGCACAAGGTCTGTCTCTATTGGTAAGCTATTATCATCCTGCTTTATTTGATATTTGTTTAGTGCTTTGTTTGATTTTCTCAATTGACGATTTGTTTTGCACATATGCATCTGTTAATTTCATTTTGCCACTGTAAAGTAGAAAATAACTTATGAGCTCAAAGGAGGAACTGAAACAAGAAAACACTTTTTAGAAAAGTAAAATAAAAATAAATTGAAAATGCAATTGAGGTATTTTAAGTGTTAGAAAAAGTTGGTAGGAATTTATGGTTGTTTAAATAAAAGATTACCAAGTAACACCAATGCTTCATTCATTTGAACAGTTTAATGTGGTAAATTGTCTAATTATTTTGCTTAAAATGATGTTTTAAAGCTGTCTTGTAATAAATGTCTTTCACAGAGACAACAGACTCTAATCCATTTAGGTTATAAAGCATGTATTTGGAATCGTGTTCTTGGGAGGTTCATGCATTCTTATAGTATAAAACCGGCCTTTACAAGGTCATATCAGGTTATGGTAAATAATGTTATCTGATTCAAATGGTAAATGCAGTTCCACCAGCGTATTATGCACATCTGGCTGCTTTTAGAGCTCGGTTTTACATGGAGCCTGATACATCTGATGGTGGCTCTGTAATCAGCGGTGCAGCTGGGCGTGGTGGCGGTCCAGGTGGTGCTGCACGTGCTCAGCGTGGTCCGGCTGCTGCAGCTGCTGCTGTTAGGCCTCTTCCTGCCCTTAAAGATAATGTCAAGAGGGTTATGTTTTATTGTTAAACTTCTGCTGCCACCCTTGCCTCTATGGCAAGGAAAACTGTAATGTGTTCAAAACTATTAATTTGCTTTCACTCCGTTATTTGGTTTGTGCGACAAACTCAAGACTCATGCTTATGTAAGTATGAATATTGCGGGTTTGCTCATTGAACATATTTATGTAATTGTTACTCAGTGTGTGACAAGTTGTGTGCTACTTAGGCCTGTCAAAACTAACCCTAACTCATTTACCCAACCTATTAATTCTAATATTAAAAGGGTTGGGGCTAACCTATTTATTTTATTTATTTTTTAACCTAAATCCGCTTAAGGTAAACAAAGAAAAAATTTCAGATCAACCCGACCTGCTTATCCATTTCTACCCTGCTTTTTTTTCATATCTGCAAAACGCCATAATCCTAGATTTAATTTTTCCTCAAATCGTGATAGAAAAAAGAGGCGTTTACTCCAATTTTTGATAAAGATGGAGCCTCTTCCTTCGTTGTTTGGAAACCATCGAATTCGTCAAAGATAAAGCCTTGTTTGAGGCGATTCCTTTGCCTTCGTTCGCTGGCTTAATACTTACGTAAGTCCTTATCCTAGTTTTAAGATCGTCTTAATATGCCTTTTCAATTTCATTGGCTCACCTGGATCTGCGCTCAAACTTTTTATTTTATTTTTTGGTAAAATTTTTAATTTGTATTTATAGCTTTTGTTTGGATGTTGTCCGGTATTATGTTAAAATTAGATACTTTGAGAATCTACACTTTATTCGAGTGCGAATTTCAGTTTACTATGTATCTTTTTTGTTCACATCAGTAGATTTTTTTCTTCTGAGCTTTGAAGTAGTTGTATAATATATGTAATACATGTTTAAATTTATTGTTATTTTGTTAATTGCTTGGCAAATATATAAATATGAATTATTATAGTGTTAACGATAATCTGGTGTATATTATATTTTTCATTTTTTTTCCTTTTCTTATTATGTTATGGTAGGGGATGACAATGGGGCGGGTTGAGGTTGGTTTTTTATGTTTTAGATCCGCTCCTGGTTTTTTAAACCCTGCCCCGGATCCGTTCCATAAAGACCCGGTGTGGGTGTGAACTTTCCCCGTACTCGAAACCTATGCGGGTCAGGATAGACCCATCCCGCCCCAAGATCCGATGATACTTCGCATATTTATTCAAAATTATGTGTTAATATAAATGTGACGACCGCCCATAACCCCTGGTAACTGAACTAGAGAAAGTGCGCTGTAAAGTGTGCCAGGCAGCCATGGACGATTGTCAGGGTAAATTAAAAATAACAGAATCTATCGTATTACTCACAGCGCATGGACAAAATACAATAGAACATATACATAGTGAAGCTTCACAGAATAGAATTTCATCAATAAAACTTCATTATAGTTGAATACAAACATCTGATTAGTCAATACATCAAGCCTCACTACATAACACTCAGAGAATATACAAACAACGGAACACCCAGTACATATAATAAGAAGATAATATGCAACCCTCCAGCTCGTCTTCGGTATCAACACCGTGGAAAGCAAGAACAGCACCTGTCACCTGCTACCTAGTCTGCCCGTTCCAATATGGACGAACAGCCCAAAAGCAATACGCTTCAGATCTGGACAGCGAAGGATCTAACTTGATCTATCACAAATCCGCTTCAAACGATGAAATCTCCCTTCGAAGGATGAAGATCTTCAATCTAAGCTCTTGAATCTTCAATTTGATCTTCAACTTGGATGGATGGAATCACTAGATTAGAGTGGAGAAAAGAAGTGAAGAAGTGTAGAAGTCGAGCTCTCAAAATGGCAGCACTTCGTCGCTTCGAAATCCGGATCCCAAAAAGTGAGAAAAACCCTCCTATTTATAGGCTGAAATCCTCCTTAAGTCGTCCCCTCGGAGTTAGGTCGTCCACGACTTACGACCTAAAACCCCACCGACCTAAAGTCTTCGACCTAACAACCTCCGACTCAACAGCCCCAAGCCACTACGACTTACGACCTAACACTCATCAGTCCAGTGCATTCATACGACCTAACGCTTTGCCGACCTAAAAACCTATACGACTTAACAGGGTCTCCGACCTACGACCTAACTGATAAGCCCTCACGCGACCTAACGTATATGCGAATCCACGCGACTTAACTGAGATGCGCCTTAACGACCTATCACTTTACTCGACTCAACGAGTTACGACCTAACGACTTAACACCTTAGGTCGTTTAACGACCTAACTATACACAGGATAATCCGACCTACCCCCTAAGTCGTCTAGACGACTTAACTACGCTAACCACTAGGTCGCTAACTACCGTAGGATACTAACCCTTAGGTCGCTACTCACCAGTTCCTTAGGTCGTTGCCGACCTATCCCTTAGGTCGCTCAAAACCTTAGGTCGCTAACTCCTAAGTCGCCACTAACTTAAGTCGCTCATTCGACCTATCCTATCCCACGACCTAAGCCACCCCACGACTTACTTCCTACACGACCTAAGCTACCAGACGATCTAACTCTTAAGTCGTCACCGACTTAAGTCTTCCTTCCCTTAAGTCGTCCAATCTATAAGTCGGTCACGACTTAGGACTTGAACAAAATTCTGCCCAAAACCTGAAACGACTTAACAACGCTAAGAATTCCAGATTTTTACGAACTTTTCGATCCGTAAAAATACGGGTCGTTACATTCTCTTCCCCTTAGGAATTTCGCCCCCGAAATTCCAAACAAACAAGAGCAATCAAGGATTATTCTGCATGCCTACCATCCATAGCAATCAACAAACCATGCATCCAATTCTAGCTTAGCATGCAGAATTCTAAAACTAGAACAAGTTACAATATCGTGAGATGACACGACACCTTAGGGCCATACCTTGAAGAGTTCAGGATGAGCTGCTTTCATCCTCTCTTCCACCTCCCACGTGCAGTCGTTATCATCATCACTCCATTGTATCTTGAGCAACTTAACTACCTTCCTCCTAAGCTGTTTCGTGTCGGTTTCCACAACACGAAGCGGCTTACGAGGTCTCTTGTCGACTGGATCAACTTCGAAATCTTCACAGCTATCAGCAGAAACCACTGTATTCGAGTCGTGCACATACTTCCGTAGATACGATACGTGAAAAACATCGTGCACACTCGACATCTTCTCCGGTAACTCCAATCTATAGGCGAGCTTTCCAATTCGCTCGATGATCGGGAATGGTCCAACAAATCTCGGAGTCAATTTTCCTTTCTTCCCGAATCGAATAACATTCTTCAGTGGAGAAATCTTCATAAAAACCATATCACCAACGTCGAATTCCAAATCCTTACGACGCTTATCGGCATAACTTTTCTGACGGTCTTGGGCTGCCTTCATTCGTTGCCGAATGATCTCTATGAAATCCGAAGTCTGTCGAATCATCTCTGGCCCAAGCATCAACTTTTCTTCTGTCTCTAACCAACATGTCGGAGAGTTACACGGTCTTCCATACAATGCCTCATACGGTGCCATACTAATACTTGACTGGTAACTGTTGTTGTATGAAAACTCCACCAAATGAAGGTGATCTTCCCATGATCCTCCGAAATCCAAAACACAAGCTCTGAGGAGATCTTCCAAAACTCGGTTGACTCTCTCGGCCTGACCATCTGTTTGAGGGTGATAAGCTGTACTCAAACACAACTCGGTTCCCAAAACTTCCTGGAAGCTCTTCCAAAATCCACTAGTGAACAATGGGTCTCGATCGCTCACTATACTCTTCGGAATACCATGGAATCGAACAATCCACTTAACATACAACTCAGCCAACTTTGATGCAGTCCTAGTCGATCGAACAGAAATGAATCTTGCACTCTTAGTCAGACGATCTACGATGACCCAAATCCCTTCATTTCCCGTTCTTGTTCTAGGTAGTCCATCAATAAAATCCATCGATATTTGTTCCCACTTCCATGTAGGATCTTCTAATGGCTGAAGCAATCCACTTGGCTTCTTCTGCTCAGCTTTCACCAATTGGCAGTTCATGCATTTGGAAATAAAATTTCCAACATCCTTCTTCATACCTTCCCAGTAGTAGGTTCTCTTCATATCCCGATACATCTTGTTTCCACTTGGATGAATTGTCAGCTTCGAGTGATGACTTTCCTTCAGAACTTCACTCCTCAATTCATCTATATCGGGAACAACTAGTCGTCCTTGCTTCCGAAGCCAACCCTCTCGATCGACCTCGAATCCTTTATCCTTTTCTGGATCCAATCCAGATTCCAATTCACGGATAATCTTGACAATCTTATCATCTCGCTTTTGACTCTCGCCAATCCTTTCCACAAGAGTCGGTCTTATCGATAAGTTTGCCAACATCTCAGGTTCCAATTCGCATCTAGGCCTGAAGTCAAATCCAGCTAAATACTCGAGATTCTTTCATTCTGAAAACATGGCTCCCAATCCTACATGTCTTCGACTTAACGCATCTGCCACTGCGTTACCTTTCCCCGGAGTATAAACTATACCAAAATCATATGATGCTAAAAACTCTAACCAACGTTGCTGCCGAAGATTCAAATCCTTTTGGGAGAAAAGATACTTCAACGACTTATGATCTGTAAACAACTCGAATCGAACTCCCAATAGATAATGTCTCCACATCTTCAGAGCAAAAACAATCGCCGCTAACTCCAAATCATGAGTTGGGTAATTCCTTTCATGCGGCTTCAGTTGTCGACTAGCATATGCAACAACTTTATCCCTCTGCATTAGTACCGCTCCAAGTCCAGTACCACATGCGTCGGTGTAAACCACCATCTCATCATTCCCACTCGGAATAGTCAGAACAGGAGCACTTGTCAATCTCTCTTTCAGGATTCTAAAAGCTTGCTCACACTTATCATCCCATCTGAACACTTGGTTCTTCTTCGTCAATCCTGTTAACAGTGCAGCTATCTTGGAAAAGTCTTTGATAAACCGTCGATAATATCCTGCTAATCCAAGAAAACTTCTCACATCAGATGCATTCTTAGGTCTAACCCAATTCTGGATTGCTGCCACCTTAGCGGGATCAACCGCTATTCCATTTTCAGAAATAACATGGCCTAAGAACCTCACTTCACTCTTCCAGAAGTGACACTTCGAAAACTTAGCCTTCAGCTGATGTTTCCGTAAGATTTCCAAAACAATACGCAAATGCGTCTTGTGCTCTTCTTCAGTTCTGGAATAAATCAGAATATCATCTACGAACACAAGCACGAACTTGTTCAACTGATCTCTGAACACTCTATTCATGAGATACACAAAATATGCTGGCACATTAGTCAATCCAAACGGCATTACCAACCACTCAAAGAAACCGGATGGTGTCCTAAAAGCAGTCTTCGGCACACTATCCTTAGCCACTCTCAACTGGTGAAATCCCATTGCCAAATCCATTTGAGAAAACACCTTAGCTTCGTGAAGCTGATCAAACAAGTCATCTTTTCTCGGCAATGGATACTTGTTCTTCTTAGTCACCTTATTCAGCTCACGATAATCCACACACAATCTCAACGACCCATCTGCCTTGGTTGCAAACACAACTGGTGCACCCCACTCGGTCACACTACGCCGAATGAATCCTTTCTGTAAAAGGTCATCAACCTGCACCCTCAACTCCTGCTGTTCCCTAGGCGCCATCCGCCTAAGAGGCATCACAACAGGTCTGGCTCCTTCAACTAGATCTATACGAAACTCGATCTCTCTATGCGGCGGTAACCCTTTGACCTCGTCAAAGACATCCTCAAATCCATTAGCGATTGGCACATATGACAGTCCATCCCGTGGAACAACCAGCGAATACATGAAGCTCATGAAGACGCCTTCTTCATGCTTACATCGTATCACAATCTTTCGCCCCTCCACATTCTCGACTGTCACCTCCAACCTCTCACAATCAACCTTTGCCGCATACTTCCTAAGCCAGTCCATACCCAAAATAATTCCGAACCCCGCAAAGTTCAGAACAAAACAATCACAAACAAAAGAGCAACCATGACTCGATACTATCAGACCACGGCATAGCATACACAAACAAGACGAACCCCCAACAGGATTAGTCACAACCAATGGCCTATCAACAATATCCGGTTCCAAACCCAACCGGCCTACAAGTTCACTACAAACAAACGAATGCGACGCCCCAGTATCAAACAGAACTCTAACTGGAACACCACATATGGAAAGAGTACCTTGAACCACCACACTCTTTCCTTTCTCTTCAGCGGTAGGAGCTTTCGAAGATGATGGAACAACTCCCAAAGCATAAGCTTGCACAATCTGCTTGTCCCTCCTCGGTTTTGGACAATTCTTCCTGATATGCCCCGGCTTGTCACAGTTGTGACACTTCATCGGTACTTTCTGATTCTTGCAATCCCTAGAGAAATGGCCCTTCTGCTGACAATTGTAGCAAGTCACCTCGCCTTTCGGCTTCTTCTAGCCATCCTTACCCTTTTGCTGCTGCTTCCTCTTCTTGTTTCCACCCTGCTGGGGTTTAGAATCTTCCCTGGTTACAGCAACAACAGATCCTTCCTTAGGAAATAGATTCTCGTGCCTGAGAGCCTTCTCCACAAGTTTCTCAAATGGATCGTCCAAATGATCCACCAACTGCCTCCTAAGATAACTGTCCAAGCCTATCACAAACTTCTCGTTCTTCTGGTATGCAGATTCAATATACGACCGGGCATACTTGGACAAAGCTTCGAACTCAGAGACATACTCAAGAACTGGTCTTCCACCTTGCTTGAGTTCCACAAACTTCTTGAACAGAACAGACTTCTGAGCTATAGAAATGAACTTAGCTTCAAATCTGACTTAGAATTGCTCCCAAGTAATCTCTTCCTCCGGAGTATTGATGGTAATAGAGTTCCACCAATCAGAAGCTCTCCCTTGAAGCTGTCTTGATGCTAACTTCCTCTTAGTTGCATCCTCAATTCCCAAATCACCAAAAATCCTTCTACAAGCATCTATCCACCTCTGGACTTCAATGGTCGATTCTGTCCCCAAGAAAACCTTTCCTCCAAGAGCAGTATAATCCTTACACAACTTAGCAAAATCCACCGGTTTTGGAGTTTGAACTTGAACTCCAACATCCACCGATGGCCCCGGAGCTGGCATCCTTCTCATGATCGAAGTCATCATTGCTTCGAACATAGCAGCGTAATCAGCAGCCCCTTCAGTAGCACGGCTTTCCCTAGCAGCTGGTCTCCCTCTTCGACTCATTCTCAATATCTATAAAAAGGAATGGTCAGAACATCTTGAGAAACAACTGCTTAAAGGACTCAAACTCTTCTAATCTACTATATTATATATAGTAATCATCCATCAAAATACAATTACGTCTCTCATACGTAGTTACGTCAGCGAGCGTTGGGTAAAATCGATTAACCAAAGCTCTGATACCAAATGTGACGACCGCCCATAACCCCTGGTCACTGAACTAGAGAAAGTGCGCTGTAAAGTGTGCCAGGCAGCCATGGACGATTGTCAGGGTAAATTAAAAATAACATAATCTATCGTATTACTCACAACGCATGGACAAAATACAATAGAACATATACATAGTGAAGCTTCACAGAATAGAATTTCATCAATAAAACTTCATAATAGTTGAATACAAACATCTGATTAGTCAATACATCAAGCCTCACTACATAACACTCAGAGAATATACAAACAGCGGAACACCCAGTACATATAATAAGAAGATAATATGCAACCCTCCAGCTCGTCTTCGGTATCAACACCGTGGAAAGCAAGAACAGCACCTGTCACCTGCTACCTAGTCTGCCCGTCCCAATATGGATGAACAGCCCAAAAGCAATACGCTTCAGATCTGGACAGCGAAGGATCTAACTTGATCTATCACAAATCCGCTTCAAACGATGAAATCTCCCTTCGAAGGATGAAGATCTTCAATCTAAGCTCTTGAATCTTCAATTTGATCTTCAACTTGGATGGATGGAATCACTAGATTAGAGTGGAGAAAAGAAGTGAAGAAGTGTAGAAGTCGAGCTCTCAAAATGGCAGCACTTCGTCGCTTCGAAATCCGGATCCCAAAAAGTGAGAAAAACCCTCCTATTTATAGGCTGAAATCCTCCTTAAGTCGTCCCCTCGGAGTTAGGTCGTCCACGACTTACAACCTAAAACCCCACCGACCTAAAGTCTTCGACCTAACAACCTCCGACTCAACAACCCCAAGCCACTACGACTTACGACCTAACACTCATCAGTCCAGTGCATTCATACGACCTAACGCTTTGCCGACCTAAAAACCTATACGACTTAACAGGGTCTTCGACCTACGACCTAACTGATAAGCCCTCACGCGACCTAACGTATATGCGCATTCACGCGACTTAACTAAGATGCGCCTTAACGACCTATCACTTTACTCGACTCAACGAGTTACGACCTAACGACTTAACACCTTAGGTCGTTTAACGACCTAACTATACACAGGATAATCCGACCTACCTCCTAAGTCGTCTAGACGACCTAACTACACTAACCACTAGGTCGCTAACTACCGTAGGATACTAACCCTTAGGTCGCTACTCACCAGTTCCTTAGGTCGTTGCCGACCTATCCCTTAGGTCGCTCAAAACCTTAGGTCGCTCAAAACCTTAGGTCGCTAACTCCTAAGTCGCCACTAACTTAAGTCGCTCATTCGACCTATCCTATCCCACGACCTAAGCCACCCCACGACTTACTTCCTACACGACCTAAGCTACCAGACGATCTAACTCTTAAGTCGTCACCGACTTAAGTCTTCCTTCCCTTAAGTCGTCCAATCTATAAGTCGGTCACGACTTAGGACTTGAACAAAATTCTGCCCAAAATCTGAAACGACTTAACAACGCTAAGAATTCCAGATTTTTACGAACTTTTCGATCCGTAAAAATACGGGTCGTTACAATAAATGTATTCATTCATCATATTTGTAAGAGGGATTGTCACTAAATGATACAATATATATATATATATATATATATATATTGTTTACAATGATAAGTTAGATTATAATAATGAGGCGTATGATAACGGTTTAGGAAAAACATGTATATATTATTATATAATTATTAGAGATGCAACTTAGTACCATAAAATAATATAAATTATTGAATGGAAAATTAGATTATCCATGTTATAACCACTTATGTATAGAAGGATTAATATATCATCGTTGTAGCAATAAAGTGTTTGCATGCGATCGTAGTAGCGCGGATCGGGTTGGGGCGGGTCGGCCAAGCCCCAACCTGATCCTAGACCCGGAGCTCTTTTGAGCGGGTCATGGGTCTACCCGTCCCGATGACCCAATGGGACGGGTCCAGATGAGTAAAAATAGGGGCGGGTCTACCGGGTTTAGACCCTAGATCCGCCCCATTACCATCTCTAGTTATGGTAAGCAAATAAACCAATGTTTGTTGATTATGTACAGATTTGTTATGAATATATATATATATATATATATATATCAGTTTTACTTAAATCTGGACAGTCGACTTAACCATAAAATTAGCCATTTGGTTTGTTGGGTTTGGTAGAATGAAACAATAGCAATGAGATTTATTTTCCTTGAGACGAAATGTCAAATTCAAAAGTCAAAAACAGTTATTACGTTTTTAACTTTCACTTAATCATCTATCATCGGTAAATAGAATTGCTATGATATTTAGATATTGTGTATATTAAATTATGTATATCATTTAGTTTATTGTGTGCATAATTACACGTGTACTCAGATATGTTTGTTGGAAATAAGACTACATACTATTATAATCTCATTTTGTTCAGAGTAGTGGCTTTATATGGATGTATGTTTAGTGCATACTTCTGCTCTTTTTTTTAAAGATATACATCTAAATGAAAAATCCACCTGACATTGTAAAACAAGTGGATAATTATGTATATTGGGATGATATATTTGATAGAGCTGATGCATTACTTGATTAATATTTGAAGAAAGGGAAAAAACCACCATCAAGTGGTTGGGGTATTATCGCAGTTGGTTTTGTAGAAAAAGGAGATGTTAAGAAAACATACGAGCTTATGTTGAATGCACTTACTGTTTATGTTCATAACTGTGGTTGGAGGATTAATTTGGATGTGGCTAAGAGTGTATCACAATATCTTGATGATGAATGCAATTTAGAAGCTGTAGAAACTTATGTCAATCTTTTGAAAAATGCTATGCCAACGAATAGAGATATGTATCATGCATGGATTGAGGCTTACATTAGAGAAATAGATAAAGTTGCGATGAGGATGAAAGCCGATCGAATGGAGGAGGATGAAAGGATTCAAGAAACTTTGACTGTGAAGTTAAAAATGGCTACCTCTCTTTAGATATCGTTTTCAATGAATAAAGTGAAAAAAAAACAGGAACAAAGGCTTATCTTGACCACTAACCTAGTGCCATCGTGTGTCCCACATGTACTTTACTCTGCACTTTTCTTTCATCTTTAACTTAGTCGTGCTATGTATATAAGCTTTACTTTTATACTCGAAAAATTGTTTTTGGTGCAAAACCAAAACAACAGTACATGTTTAATCTTCAATCAATGCTTGATTGTTCATGGAAATAGTGCTGTGATGTTCTATTAAGACTGCACAAAATTCTTTTTCCTTTTCCTTTTAATACTCAGTAAATTAGAAGTTAAAGTTTAATCCACTCGTTAACAAACATAGGAAGTATATACTTGTGTCAACCCCATTTTTTGTACATGCCTTGTATATTGGGCTGCATTTAAGTTTAAATCCCTTTTATTTTTTTTAACAAATTTAAAATTAAATTGAGGCAAACAACGAATTATCCTCTTGATAAACTAGTAGTTAAATTCAATGTTTCAATTCTTTTACTACCTAATAAGTGTGCCAATGAAATTGAAATTGACAATGCATTATGCTTATTATCATTCTTTTTTGATTATATGAACTTTACAAATGGAAATATTTTTTCATTCAAGTACTAAAACATTATTTATCAATTTCTCACTTCCTTTTCCTGGATATTCAAACTAGAAGTTAAATATTTATTTTAACATTGCGTAATAAGAACTATTACCATATAAATACTTAGCATGCAAATATTAATTTGTGCATCCATATTGCATTAACATTTGTTAGTGGTACATGCATCAAAAATGTTGCTTGGACAAACATATAACCAAAAAGTCAATTGGATTCTCATGCCACATTGTATCGTTATTACCGTTGGATTTAAAAACCAAAGCCAAACTGAAAATGCCTATGGGGACAAAGATTACATTGCAGTTGAATAATAAAGACTTAGAGATGTCTTGCTCTAACATAGGACTACACATCAATTAAATTACGTAGTATGTAAATTTAATTCAAATGAACTATCTTATGACTATCTTGATATTCACCGGCAATAAACTAACAGAACTTATAAGATAAGGTCACGTTACATGTGAATAATCAATGCAACCAAATGGGCTCCAAGAAAAATAAAATGATACTTAACTTGGTCTATGTGAAAATTGAAAGACAACAAACCCGGTCTTCACATATGGCGTATCTCGACTTTGCTAAATACTTAACATTTTCTTATAATTTGGTAGATTATGGATTCTACTGAATACGATAACGTTGCTATGGAAGACTTAGATAATGAACCTGATTCGGTAAATAATTATGTCGGAAAAAAGCGAGTTAGGAGTATCATTCTGAAGTTTGAGAATATTTTCAAAAGAACGAAGCCGTTGAAAGGGAAAAACAGTCATGTTATTGTAAGGAAGATAAGAAGTCATGTATTTGAGGGGGAGGGGGGGGGGGTAAGTATGGTACTTCTAATCTAAGAAAACACATACCGAGATGTTCGATGATAAGTGCAAAAGCATTGAAACAGAATCAAACTATTTTTATTCAAAATAAATATAGAGAATTAATGGCCAAGACAATCATTAGACATAATTTTCCATTTATGTTTGTTCATTATGAAGGTATTCGTGATATACATTCATATCTGGACAACAAAGTTATATCCTTTTCGAGAAATACATCCCATACTGATGTTCTAAAGTTATATGAAAAGGAAAAATCCAAGGCTTAAATGTTTTCTAAAAACATGTACGGGGAGGGTAAGTTTGACAACAGATGGCTATATCACTCTAACAACACATTTTATAGATAATGAATGGAACCTACACAAAAAAATGATAAGTTTTTATCTTCTGCCACCACCCCATTCCGGAGCTGCTATTTTTGGCAAAATATCCAGTCTTTTGCTTAGTTGGGACATTGAAGATAGGATATTTGCTTATACATTAGATAACGCTTCTTCTAATGGTAAATTTGTAGAGCTATTAGAGTCTCATCTTACATATTAAAACGTTGATTGCAAACAAAGAATATTTGCATGTGCGATGTGCAGTACATATTTTAAATCTAATGGTACATGATGGTTTAAAATGTATTGCTTCGTTTTTAAGCAATATAAGGGAAAGTATCAAGTATATTAAAGGTTTACGATCGAGAAAGAAACATTTTGTAGAATGTATAGCATACCTTTCAATGGATAATAGTAACAAAGGATTGCGTCAAGGCGTACCAACTAGATGAAACTCAACCTTTGTTATGTTGAAAAGTGCTATATATTATAAACAAGCACTTTGTCGTTTAGAGCTCGTTGATAATAATTATATTTATTGTCCTATGCAAGAGGAATGGATGAAAGAAAAAAAAATTCCGATTTTTTTGAAGTATTTTACAACGCCACTTGCTTATTTTCTGAAACCAAATACCTTACTTCTAATTTGTTTTTTCCGAAAGTTGTTATGGTTTTGTTTACATTGCAAAAGTGCATGGGATCCAATGATTTTATGTGTGACATGGCAAGTAGCATATTTTTAAAGTTCAATAAATACTTGTAACATCCCACCTTTTTGTATGCTTAAGCAGACACACGTGCCAACTTAAACCATATAGAAGGGTGGATTGTTATGGGGTAAATAAGAAAAAGTGGAGAAATAAAAGAAACAAAATAGAATCTTGCAGCGGAACGATAAAATATAATAATCAAATAACAGTTCATGAAGCTGTTTTACAAAACATTTGATTATACTTATACAATACATATCAGAGTTACACATACCAGAGAATGATAATTATGCAGCGGAATACAATGGTGTAGTGGAATATAGAACAAATAGTAATAATAAAATCTTCGTCTTCGTCCTTCAGAAATAGGCCTTCAAATCCTGAAATGCTCAGGCTGACCCGAGCGAATTGAAAAGACAAAACACTCGAGTCAGAACTAAAAGATCTTATGTAAGTTAAATTAATGAAATAAATATGAGTGTAAACGGCGTCAGAGATGTTTACGGGGTTTGACATCTACTATCCAGTGTCTAACGTGAGTGCAGTAACTTAAGAGATGCTCGGGATTCACATCCCCTAAGGATCCGTTAAACTATTTACTATGTAGTAATATTCGCTATTATAATAATGTCTAATATAAAATAAACATACTTTTAAATAGAGTTAAGGGGTTACCCATATAGCCCTTAACACAAAATAATGCCAATAGTCTATACAGTACCTGCATACCCCGAGAGGCTACGAGAAGATACTCCATAGGTACGACACAAATAGAAACTCGTAGTAAAGCTCGATATGGTAGGTGACACGGCACAACTAGGCAATGCCAGGGTAGATATACCAATTACGCACACGGACTGATGGAGCGCATAGCAGCCACTACTGTCCACCTCGAACAACACTCCCAAATCGAAGGGTGGCCACCGAAAATCACAAAGTAATAGAATGGAATCGAAGAAGTGTGTCCGATAAGAGGTGCTACCTCACTGGTCCGAGATCGCTCCTGTTTTAGCCACCTTATGCCAACTCACGGGAGTTGGGTCCACGTATATACCTTAGGATCGTCGCCACCATCCTACTTCATTCTGGAAACTCCACCACGTACACAGTTGTCAAAGTGGTTTTCAGTATCGACAGAGAGTATGTCCATATCCGATCCCGGTCTCTTTAACAACCAATCGTTATTATAACACCGTGGTCATTTTAAAAATATATATACTTTTAAAAAAACACAATCATTTCCCTTTCAAAACATATTCTTTATTTCAAAATAGTATATCATCAAAAACCAAAATATTATTGCCATTTCAAACAATATCCTTTACTTCAAAATAGTATATACTTTAAAACCAAATTATTATTGCTATTTCAAAACATATCATTTACTTCGAAATAGTATATACTTAATAACCAAATTCAATAATATATTATTTAAATAAAATCCAAATTTTCAATCACTATTCTTACTTTTAATTATAAAACTTGAAATATTCTTTAAAACCATCTTAAACCCAAATCACATAATGCAGTCATATTCTTAATCTCAAAATTTCAATCGGTTTCAAATCAATATATTTAAAGATAATTCTTAAATAAATTCTATTTCAAATAAATTCATTTTCAAACCATATTACTTTCAAAGTTATAACAATTTCGAAAACAAATACTTGGAAAAACCATAATACCTTAATTTCAATAAAACATTTCAATTTTGATATATTTCAAGTATTTAAATATTCCAAAATTCCCAACCAAATATGACAATCTTATATATACCTTAATTCAGTTTACTATTATTTAGTTTAGAAATATTTATCAAATAAATTCAATATCACTTAAATAAAGCTCAACTTGAAATATTCGTAAATCAAACTTAAAACATCATCAAGTCATACATAGCTTAAATTTTAGAATTTAACCATATATAAAATAATATTTATATAATATCAAAATTTAATATTTATTAAACCATATATTTCTTTCCAAACCATAGAAAATCCCTTAAAATATTTTATATATAGACCACGGTGCCTGCATATAATTTTCTATCCTATGGTCAAGTGATACGGATATTTATCATTTCAATCCGCAATTTAAAATAAAATTACGGTTATATATCATTTCAAACCGCAATCCCGAATAAAATAAAAATGCATAATAACTTGCAGTTTATACAATATAAAATATAGCATCCATTCATCCAAATATCAATAAACAACCATTTATTACAATCATCATCCAATTTAAACTAAACATCAATATAAAGCATATAAAATATAACAGGCATCAACAAATAGTTTATATTCAATAAAAATTAATAACTGTTCCACTGGCAGTTTATATGCAATAATAAATAAATTTAACTCGCAAATTTTATGCAATAATAAAATTAAATAACAATTAAATTTAACTAAATGTTATCTAACTGAGATGATGATTAAATATATATCCAAACAATCATAGATAAATTTTAAATCATATCAAAATTTAATTTAACAAACATAAGAAATCTTAGAAGTTGTGAGTGGGTTAAAACACTCACCTTTTGAATTTAAATTGAATTTAAATTCAATTTAAACCCAAAAATTTGACCGTCTCAGAATTCGTCCAAACCAGCGTCAAAGTGTCTGGAATTTCGATACGATCCTAACAAAAGAAACCGCGTCCAAATCCGAGTCCGTATGCAAAAGTTATGAAAATTTGAAGATTGGAAAATTCTGGTGCTGAGTCGACTTCGAGTTCAACCCGGTCCGCCGCCTCAAATACCCGGTGCTTGCTTGGAGTTTTTGCCAAATCGACCCGAAGACCCGAGTAGTTTTCTTCCTGACTCGAAGTAGCTCCAGGGTTTTTCCCCCGAAACCCCAAGCGCGACCCGACGCGCGTAAATCTCAAATTTTTTTTTATTTTTTTTATTTTTTTTTATTTGAAATTATATTTTGGAATTTGGGAATTAGGTTTTGTCTGCCATTGGAATGAGGAGCTAAGAAGAAGATGAATTGTACGTACAGACAAATGAAGATTAGGGAGGCTAGGGTTTATAACTGGGTTTATATAGGTAGGGTTGACATTTGAATGGATGGATAAGATAGATTTACGCGCTAACGCCAAAGTGGTCCAAAAAGCCCGTTCTGTCTCCGGAACGGAATTGGGTAAACCCATATATCAAAATAGGTGTTTTAAAATATTTTAAACGC
The DNA here is from genome assembly GCA_030737815.1 of Allium fistulosum. Classification (NCBI taxonomy): domain Eukaryota; kingdom Viridiplantae; phylum Streptophyta; class Magnoliopsida; order Asparagales; family Amaryllidaceae; genus Allium; species Allium fistulosum. The sequence goes on from CM060902.1 coordinate 1,104,170,770, forward strand.
AATGGAAAAGGTTTCAAGTCCAAATTCCATCGTATGAAGAAGTTATGCTAAAATCAAAAATTTCAAACTAATTTCAATTGATTACAATTGCATTTATTTCAAGGCGTTTCGAGTCCGTACGATCAAATGACAAATCTGATTGTTACGAAACTTAAAACACTATTATAATTCACCATTACGGATCTGATGAAACTTATTTCATCGAAATCCGAGTCAGTGGCCAAAATGACTATTTTTCCATCAATTAAATAAATTATTAAAATCCAACTTTTAATTTAAATCTTATAATTTACCAATTTTAACCCTTTTATATTGCTCAGTAAATTACAATGTTTTAACCAAATTAAAAGTAAATTCAAAAATTGATAAATTTATCAATTTCCGTGTTTATCTCAATTTATTGAATTTAGAAATTGTAAATTAAATTTTCAAAATTTCATTTAATTACCTTTCATTCTATTATTCAGTCTACTATTATCAAAAAGATGCAATTTACATTGGCTCACTATTGTTTACATTTATTTTCTTAGATTTCCTCTATACTTCCTTCAACGTTAACATTTAACTGTTATATTTCATTTATTCACAATAATTTCAAAGAAAGTAATTAAATTTTCCAATTAAATAAATAAATATAGCTTCCTATTCTGTAGATTAGCCAACTGTCATAATCTAAATAGGATTAGTATTAATTTCATCTTATAAAATTTATAAATAAATTTGTAATTCTTTAAACAAATTCCCGTCAGTTTAAAGTAGCTTAATTCTCTCATTAAAGAATTTATTTCGATTTCTTAAAATAAACCCTCATTATAAATTGAATCCCATTTTATCCTAATAAGTTTCAAATTAAATGGATAAGTTCCAAATTCAACCTTTATCTTACACTTAAGTTTAGATAAAATCAATTTATAACATATTTCCCTTTTAGTTATTACTTTACCTGCTTCTAGTATTAATTTCTCAATTAATCCACATTATTAAAGTAACGCTTTTAATAAATATGACCCTATGATTACTCAACATTTAATGAACGTTATTTCATTTCCCATTAGTGTAACCTTCATTTATTCTATTATCACTTATTACAAATTCTAATTCCATTAACAAATAAGCAGGTAATTTTAAAATATATGTTACAAATTTTGAATTAGTCACTATTCATTATTATTGACTTTAATTTAGCAACACTTACCTTGCATTAACGTTGTTACTTAACAATCCCTACCCAATTGCAATTTTATATTCAAATGAATACATTTACTCTTTCCGTTATGGAATTAATTATCAATAAGGCACATCTAATTATCATTATTGATTTTACACAATTTCCACTAACTGTACATTTAATTACTATTCAATGTATATTTATTCATTAATCAATTCGATATATACGTTTGTTTCCTTCTATTTGATTTATAACCTAGTGTACATTTACCTAAATTCCATTTCAATTACATTCATTAATGGGTGTTGCATTGAAAACTAATTTATTAGCTTATATCACATTATTACCATTAATTACAATTGGCTTACCAATTTTTATTCAATACCATAAATAAATAACATATTATTCAATACTTACTCTTGTTTCTCATATTTTATTTAAAAATCAAATCATAACATTTACATTATTTTATTGAATTGGAATTTCATTTTAAATATTTTTTTAGTTAACTTTTAATTACAATTGCTACATCTAATTCCCAACATTCATTTTACTATAAATTATGGAAATTATGACAAACTTAGTTAACGAAATTCACGGGTCGTTACACTGGAGTGAATTTAGTATATTGCTTTGCATTGCTTGTATTCTTGATCCCCGATATAAGATGGATTTTGTCAAGTTTTGTTACAAAAGGCTTTATGGCAACGATTATGGCGAAAAGTTTGAGGTAGTAGAGACAAAATTAAAAGGTTTTTATAAGGAGTACAAGGAAAAAATAGAGAAGGCCTACTTTGCCCCTTATCTATCTCATTTTAGTTTCCCTTTAGTTCATTTGTATCCTTAGGCACGGCTACCCCTTAGATATAAAAATCTCAATCCCTTAACCATTTCATTATTTCATTTAATTTAACCATTTAATTGTCCTAGATAATGTTAACCAAAATTAGGGTCGTTACAGGCTCCCCTTCTTAAAGAATTTTGTCCTTGAGATTATGATAAGGTACACAACAAATCAATCATACAAGTAGTACATACCGTGAAACAAATCAGGATAAGCGTCTCTAATGCTTCTCTTAGTTTCTCAAGTACAGTCTCTCTCATCGTCGCTCCACTGGACTTTAACTAATTTGACTGTCTTGTCCCTTAGCCTCTTCTCATCGCTTGTGACTGTACGTACTGGCTTCCTAACTATAGTCAAATTCGGTTCCATTACCAAGTCCTCTAACATAGCCGGTGCTATAGCAGTCTTTGGTTCTCAAATACACTTTCTCAGATGAAAAATCTCGTGGACTCCTGCCAAATTGTTCGGTAACTCTACTCTATGTGCGAGTTTCCCAACCTCTCTACCATAGGAAATGGTCCTATAAACCTCGGTGCCAATTTCCCTGATCTCCCAAACCAAATTACACCTTTCATCGGTGATACCTTGACGAAAACATGACCTCCTACTGAGAACACTAAGTCCTTCCGCCTCTTATCAACTTAATTCTTCTGCCTAGACTGAACTTCCTTTATCCTAGCTCGAATCAACTCAATCTTCTCTGCAGCTTCTCTAACTAAATCCGGACCAAGAACCAACCTATCCCTGATCTCTAACCAACAAACTGGAGATTTGCATGGCCTTCCATACAAAGCTTCAAACGGTGCCATCCCTATACTAGCCTTATAACTGTTGTTATACGAAAACTCGACTAAGCGTAGATGGTCTTCCCATGATCCTCCAAAATCTAGCACACAAGCTCGTGACAAATCTTCCAAGACTTTGTTAACTCTTTCCGTTTGCCCATCTATCTGTGGATAGTAAGCGGTACTCATCTTGAGTTTGGTTCCAAAAATCTCCCGTAGACTCTTCCTGAACTCACTAGTAAATATGGAATCCCTATCACTTATTATGCTACTAAGAATTCCATGGAGTCTAACTATATTCTTCATAAACAACTTAGCTAAATAGGTGCCGTCCGGGTTGACTTGACTGGAATAAAATGGGCACTCTTGGTTAACCTATCCACCATGACCCATATGAATTCATTTCCTCTATTAGATCTTGGAAACCCATATATAAAATCCATCGAGATAGAATCCTATTTCCATACTGGAAAATCTAAAGGCTGAAGTAACCCACTTGATTTTTGATGTTCGGCTTTTACCTATTGGCAGTTCAAACACTGCTTCACCCATAAGCCTACACTCTCTTCATAGCTTCCCAGAAGAAACTCCTCTTCATGTCCTGATACATCTTAGTTCCTCCCAGATGAATAGTGAACTTCGAACGATGACATTCTTCTAAAACTTCCTTCCTAATATTTCCTACATTTGGAACACATAGTTTCCCTTTCTTCCTCAACCACTCATTTTGGTCAAGGCTGAAATCTTTCAAGTCATGCTCTCTATGCCATCCCTTAACTTTTTGATCCGTTCAACTAATAATGGATCCTCCTTCTGCTTAGAAGCAATCTTTGAGATCATCACCAGTCGAACTTCCAAACATGACAACATAGCAGTCTCTTTACTAGATTGGGCTTCAAATCTCCACTGTATCCTTCATGTAGTCAACGCTTCTAAATATTTCCACTCAGCTATCATCGCCAACACTGCATTTTGATGTTTTCTGCTAAGTGCATCCGCAACCTTGTTGTCTTTTCCTGGCTAATAAAAATGCATTGGTATAAACTTTGCAAAATATTGGTTATTATTTGCAACACAAATGAGCGTTATAATAGTCGGTATATCGGTAAATAATTCATTAACATAGGGAGTATCTGGTAATTTTCATATCCCATCTGATTTCTCACACTTAGCATCTCCAGGCCGCACAAAATTGAATTTCATTTTAGGGTTTCAGGCTTCCATGCGAAATCGATACAGGGCTTCAGGCTTCTTCTTCTACGCAAAATCCGATGGCGTCTCTTCTTCAAAGCAGGCCCTGCCCTTCCGCAATGTAAGCAAAGCGTTCGCTTTGGGCCCAAGAAAAATTAGGGCACCATCCTCTCGACCAACGCGTATAGGAAAAATAGGGAGGAAAAAGTGACACAACAGAAAAAAATCACGACTGGCAACTGGTGAGGTGTGGCGACAGTTGGCGTCTGGCGAGGCGAGGTGGCAACGACGACTCCCACTCATCATCATCTCCTCTAATTAAAAGAAATCTAGCAAGATTGTACTTGTATCTGTGATTAGTAGGATGTAAAAGTCGACATTTTCAGTGTTTTCCAGTAATTCTGCAAAGTGCTACCTTGATAGTTCCTGGTGATACTATAGTTGAGTTTCTACACTACAGGCAGGAAAAAAATCCTCTAGTTAGCATCACTAATTTCTACTAATATTTGTTCATTTGAAAGCAAGAAAATTTGAGTAAAAAACATAATGTGGTAGCATTTACAGATATGCTATGTAGCTTGTAAATTGGTAACATGTATTTAGCATACTGTAAGACAGCTTTGGGCCATAAGAAGTTTTTAACTGAATCAATTTCATTGTTCACTATATTTTACTATTCATATATGAGTTTCTTAACAATAATAGCAGAAAATTAATCCGAGTGTTGGTGCAAGAGTCATACACTAAGCTAAAATCTTATGCTTATTGTGTACACATAATACTTAACCTTATGTCCGGTCTAAGAAAACAATAAAATTAAGAAAGACAAACCTTTGCTTTTAATGTAAGTGCAAGTATTCCATTCATGTTGGAAGATAACACTGACTGAGTTTCCAACTCAAGTTCATCTATCACATTGAAAATCTCTAGTAGTAAAGAATCTCTCCAAGTGCATTTCAACTCTATCATTACTTCTTTTTCAATCACATTAACATCTATGCATGCACCTTCCGATTCAACCATATTACAAGCTTTTCACTTGTTTGCCTTTTTATTTAAGTTGTTTCTAAAATTATCGGACGTTCTTTCAGTTTTATTTTGTTTTTCTCTTGCTTGTACTTCTACTGTATTTTTGCAAGATTCGAGCTCTGTTACTCTTTTTTCAAGCTCTTTTAGATATTTTATTGCATAGCCGAGGATCGATGCTTTGTCCACCTAAAATGAAATAATATTAGTATACTATGAGCATTCAAAGAAACATCAATTGTGAAGTCCTTGTATTTCTTAAAAAATGTATACAAAAAATGCACAAGGTAACTCGGTCCAAATATTTTATGTAAACATAACCTCTTTTTTTCCCCAAGTAGGATCACTGTATCTCAAGTTCATAAACATGATGAATGTTGCATTATCAAAAAATTGGTATCTTTTACAAGGAAGATAACAAATTTAAGCTAAGGACTCATGTTAACATAATATATAGTTCCTAAATATAAAGTATTGACAAATAAGATGTCAATTTGTTGGTTTATATCTACAAGCTCAACAATCATATTTTAAAAATAGATTGAAGTGTATTCTGGTAGTAGAATTCTTATTTTTATTGTATAAATTTTGATTACCTTGCATATGGAAGGAAGAAGCGATCGAAGAACAAGAAATTTTCATTCAACTTTTCTCTTCTTCACCTTTCTAACAATACATGGCTTGTTCCCACATTGTCCTTTTCTTATTTTGAAGCTTTATTTCTACGGCCACATTCTTCTATAAACCAAGAAGAATATATCAAAATCTTCTTTAACATTTTCTGAGACACCCCACATACCTTATTATGCACACTCAAATTCCTTCTCCATGTTGTAAAACTTGATGCATGAGAACCAATTGGAAAGACCGAAGAAGAGTTTAACCCTTTTGAATTCTTCAAAATAGCTGAAAGGGTCTTTCATAGCGATTATTGTCCATGAAATTTTCCAAATTTTCACTTTGGATGTAATCATTCAGTGTGCTGACCTTAAAAGAACCATTAAAAGATCTAGAATTCGAAGAAGCAATTTGTATCTCTTGCATTTGTTCACTATTTTCGTTAAGCCTAAAAGGAAAATCAAAAGAAAATGGTGTCATGTTATCATGGTTGAAGTCATGTTTGTATAGAGTTAATAGATTTTGCAGTGCATCATTGAATATATTGTCCATGTTTTCTTCTAATTCATCCTTTTCTACTATCCAGGAATTTGATGATGAATGCTCAGAGTATACTGGACATGGTCGTTTCCAAAACATTTCTACGATTTGCTGTACAAGGTTTGGATCCTCCAAAACCTGAAATATTTACGTAGAATTTACAGATTTGTTTTACTTGATTTTTTATATGCAAATTGTGCTTACAAATTTTGTAGTTCCAAGTTCATGAACACCATCCAGAATAGGAATACATACAACTGTCTATAATGGAAAAAAAATCATGAATCAGCCATGATAATTAGTGGTGGTCACATTTTTTCTTCATGAATGCCAGTTTCCAGGTTTAGACAAATAATAAATCTTACACTACTATACTAAAGGCACTCAACCTGGAAACATTAAAGAAAAAATTAGCTTGTACCTAAATCGATACACTCTGAAGCATAGCGCATAAAAGCAACCCAGAAACAGCAAATAAAAAATGGGGAAAAAACCCAAGATATTTAATACATGTGGAAAATATATAAAAAGAACTAGTTCATGAGAAAATTAGCAACTGCTTCAAACCTTTGCTAAAGTCGAACGTGAGAAAGTTTTCCTATCTACAAATTGGACACCAATCACCCAAGCATACCGATTGCTTTATAATACTCTTCCTAGCAACCTACATAGCAATAATATCATATTTTAATTGATGAGGTATTAATACCCTTCTCCTTGGCCAAATGTGAAGGACATACAAACCAAGTAGTACCACTCAATTGAAGTTAAATCTTCAGGAGATAATGAAGTAGAATGCCACCTTGTTTTCTGACTATTATAATTATTGTCCGTGGATTGATATTCATAAAGCTCTCTAAGTTGCTCGTTTCTTTGTAAACTGGGTACTTCTTCTTCATTAAATTTAGTTGCCAATTGATTTGTGATTTTCCTTGTTTTTATGTCTCCATTATAATATCCATCACACCATGATAATACCCTGAAATACTGATATTTAGCTTGAATAAGATAAACCTATCAAAAATAAATGTTTTTTTTTGGTTTTTTATAAAAAGTAATACTAACTTTGGTTGTGTGATTGAGCTAGACCAAAAGATTGCATAACTCCACTGTAAATTTTCAACAGCAGCAGCAAGTTGCTCCTTCAGCTTCTTTTCTTGAATTTGTGGTACCTTTTCCATTGCTATATGCTGATAAAAATTCATATATTGAAGATACATGTAAACATAATATATATAAATTAGAAATATGGTAGCTACCTGAAAATAAGAGTATTGGACTATATGAATTTTACCACAGAATCAGTATCATTAGGTAGTCCAGTGAGAAGATGTTTTGGAGTAGTGGTTCTTGTTTATAGACATGTGTACATGAATTAAGCTAATAAATAAAGAAGTAAGGTATTCATTTCTACTATATACATAGAAAGAGGGAGAATAATTATAGATTGGTGGGATATTTGTATTTAAATGCAATATAGAAGAAATTGTAGTTGTAATTTGAACCTTGGTGGGGTGTGATAACTGATAAGATGTAATCAATACTTGGTGCATGTTGAGGCTTGTTTGGATCAGATGAAGAGACGTGAAAAGTGAAAACTGCAGTTAATAAATATGTTGTTTTTTCCTTCTTCCAGTCTAAATATATCCATATTGTATATAATTACATAAAGGGCAATAAAAAGTTCCAATTAAGTGCACATATTTTCCTTTGATCAATTAAAATTTTAAACCATGTTCAGTTCTCGTTCTTTAGATTTTTTTTTCAAACTTCAACACACTAATTTATTGATAGTCTGAAATGAAGATGGAGGCGGAAGTACCTAGTCGAAAGGTTGGTGCCGAAAGTGGCGAAACAATAATGTCTTATAAAATTGATTTTTAACTTGAAAAAGTAATTTCTTCCCAACTAACCTGCTTTGTTTGTTAACATATGATTGGTTGCTAATTTCTTTCTAAAATCTTTTCTAAAAGTACTGCCGAATTTCAGAGATAAACAATTTAAAATATTTACAAAATTCCCCTTCTCCTTTTATAAAAATATAAAACGTTTAAGTCCCATACCTTAAATAAACTTATATACTTATTAAAACACTTAGAAAATTCTACAAAAATTCCCATAAATCACTTTTAATATGTTTTCTAACATATATTAATTTTTGGCCCAAAAACTATATAAATTAGCCGTAATTAATTTTATACCCAACCAACCATTTTCTTCACTAGAAAATTAATAATAAATCCACACTAATTCAGAAAATTATGAAATTTGAAACCCATCTCTAAAATATTATTTCTGACCTTATCTCAAAATCGCAAGGCATTTGGATGTTATCTAGTAGGGTTTTCACATTAAAACTTATCATAAAATCCATATGAAATAGCATCAATCATTAAAAAGCATATATATCCACTTTAACAATAAAAAACATGGCTACATACTTTGGAAAAATATTCGGATCTGATCTAGAAACAAAAATCATCAAAAATATGAGATGTAACCTATTATTCATCTTTTGCTTTGTTCTTAAGGAGTTGAGATTTGAGAATGGATTTGATCAATCTTCCTCTTGATCTTTAGCTTTTCTTCTTCTAGCTTTGTGTAATGGTGGTCGGCCTCTAGTATTTGATTTTTGCTTTGGACGTGAAAATGAACGTGAGTGGGGGTGTAGGGTATATGGGTATGACTTGTTCCTACTTTGCTGCTTATCTATTTCATTTTAGTTTCCCTTTAGTTCATTTGTTTCCTTAGGCACGGCCGCACAGCTACCCCTTAGATATACAAATCTCATTCCCTTAACCATTTTATTATTTCATTTAATTTAACTAATTAAATGTCCTAGATAATGTTAACCAAAATTAGGGTCGTTACATTCGGCCAAGAAGGAAGCCCGGTAGATTGGAGTACCAAAGACACTCCGCACTACTCGAATCAACATTATTAACCCAAACGATAATCAAGCCTACTCTGTTAGCTTCATTCTAAGTGCACGACTAATCAGTTCCTACATCAAGTCAAGAAACCAAAAATGGCCAAATTTGATAATCGGTTATTTAACTATCAGAGCAACAAACAATATCTAGCACATAAGCAGTCAGTAGGCCCATTTAATTAATCTTTTATTAATTAAACCAATTTCCAAAAATTTACTTCAAATTAACTTTAAAAAAATATATCCTCAAAACCATTTTAATCTTTCGACATTGAAAAACATTTCCATATACTTATATCAATGGTATAAGTATATTTAATAACGCTACCATTTTGGAGACACGCCAAATAGATTTCTATAACCGTACAACTCCAGAGTTCATATGCCTCAAAACGGGTGTTAAGTATAAGAAGCAATGCTCCTATACCACCAAGCCTTCAGTATGATCATAAGAACCAATTTGTGTATTTCATAATGGAAGGTCAAAGCACGATTTATTGGGTCAAAACGAATGTTGCGTAAAACATCGTTACGACAACCCAAAAACACTAGTATAGGGATTTGATTAATGATATATATATATAATCCCAAAAACTATATAAGACATTTCCTTTCGAAAATCATTTACTATAACAACAACGTTATAGTTCATGCCTTCCATACTTCCCCAAAAATGTCTGTTACAATAAGAAATATTGAAATCTATGTTTTCGATACATATCACATTTTAAATCATTTTTCAAACTATTAAATTCCATCTGGAATTATTACTTTAAAAACTTTACTTTTAAATGATAAATTACTTTTAAAAGCATTAACACTATCAAAATAATACTTTCAAACATTCCTTTTAAAAGATTATTTAACTTTTAAAAACTTCAATATATTTCTTTTATATATAATCCATATTTAAATCTCAACATAAATCATTTCCATATTTATAAAACTATGTCTATAAATCTCCTTTTCTATTTTATAAAACTTCTATTCTATAAAATCTCTTTATTTATAAAATTCTATTTATAAATCATTAGTTTATAAAAATTCACTTTACTATCAAAATCTACTTATAAACCCATTTCTTTATAAATTAGATTTATTTGTGAAATCCATTTATGAATTCATTTACCAAATAAATTTAAAATCCATTTACAAATATTTATAAATTCCGATTATAAATCTATTTATTTATTTATAAAATATCACTTTTATATATCCTTTATATAAACTATTCAAAAATCTCTATTTAAAAATATTTCACAAAACCATACTTTTATAACATCAAAAATCATACCTTTTTATTTGTTTGAAAATAAATTCATTCCTTTTAATAATTTAAAAATTATTAAAACCTATATACTTCCAAATTTGAAAATCATTTAAATTCAAAATCATTGTTTTATAGTATTTTAAAATACTAAAAATATGGCCCAGCGCTACTATAGCACTAAATAAGCAAAAACAATCCATGTCATCAAATATGGCATCCAACACATCATATATCAAAATATATGAAAAGTAAAATCAACAGTGTGAGGAATCCTGTTGGATCCCTCCTCCTGTCCCCCAGCATCACATACAGTATATAATCAAATAATGTAAATCAACCGCTTCGAGGTGGGATCGTATACAAAGGGTCATCCGCTTATACACGGGAACGTAATAGGGTCCCATCCGCTCCATTAGGCGGGAATATATATCCAAACAAACTAATAAATATAATAAATCATCCAAACAAGCAATAAACAACATAAATAAAATTATCCACACTTATATAGAAATATAAGTGGGCCAGAGAGATGAGTTTACTCAAATTTTTTAAAAAATCCCCAAAGCGCTCCGGTTTGGATTAAAATTGAAGGGTCGTTCAATTTAACCCAAAATTTCCACTAGCTTCGAATCCATCCAGTCCAACTCTATTGCATAGTACTTGTTGATACGAACACAACGCAACTTATCACGCACAAAATCGACCTCGTACGAAAAAGTTACGAATTAACAAACGTTTGATAATTAATTTAAAATTAAATTAAAATTTAATAAAACTTTAACCTTTCACTTTCCCTCCTTATCTTGTTCTCATTCACCAGGTCGAGCTTTATTTTAATCAAAGATTGATCTCACAACCAAGAACGCTGCCGCCGCCGCCACCTGCTTGCGCCACTCGCCTATGCCGCCGCTCGCGCGCCGCTTCACCTGCCACCGCCACCTCACCACGCATGCCACGCGCTGCCGCCACAAAATCAAACACGACTGTCAACAAACGCGGCCTCCTAGCCGCCATGTCGAGCCTTGTAACGACCCATAAATTTTTAACGATTTTTATAACGTAATTAACTATAATTGTTCATGAAAATAAATAATAAAATTTTGAAATGAAAATTTGATATTTGGTATGCGTCTATTTGAACATAGCTATTGATAGATTTTCATTGGAAAATATGGAAGTTAGTTCTGTTGTGTAATTTTCAATTTTAATTTAAAATTGGTTAATTTGATGAAAATAAAATATTTTCGAAATCTGAATATTTTTATATAAGAAAAATGTAAATTATTTTCTAAGTGAGACGTCATATTTTGTTTTGCCAAATTTGGAATGCTCTAGCTTCGTTTATCTTATTTTCAGCGTTTTAGCAGCAGTTTTGGCAGCAAATATCGACTTTTGATAGGATGGTCGTATCGCTGATATCTGTGTACCATTCTGTTCGTCTTGTCGTGCTGATCTCCGAAGTATATTCATTCCTGTGATTCGGTGTCCGGCACGCGGCAAAATCGATGAAATGATTTGTCGTATCGGTTCCGTATTTGGGCTTTTGGGTTTCCTATGCCCTTTCAGCTATCTACTGTGTCAATCATTATCCAGTTGTCTTTTAATATTTCCAGAAATGCAACTATTGACCTTTGGTTATCCCACTATTTCATTTTATCTGTTGGTCGTTCTCCATTGGCATTCTCTCTTCTTCTTTTCATTCTGCTCCTTTTTCTTTTATTCTGAAAAAATATATATATTATAATTTTATATTAGTTGCATTCTTCTGTTTGAAACATGCTGCTCATGTCAATTGCACGTCCCATTCATTTGTTCGAACCTGCCACCTTGCTTGCTCCACCAAAACGCCAGACATAAATGCCTATCTGCCTCCAACCAATATCCTCTCTCCGCAACCCTCCCACTTTGTTTCATCCACCACCAGTAACGGCAGCCCCTGTCGTGTACACAATCACCCTCTTCCCCAAACCGAAATTCCATTGGCCTCACATCAGCCTCGCCCACAATCTCCAACCCAGTACTCGAAAACCCTTCACCTTTCCAGTGGCCGAACAGCCATCTCCCTCCCATCACCTTGTTAGCCTCCAAACAAATAGCCAAGCACTAGCTTTCCTCCTCACCCGAACACTGCCAGCTGACCACTCCTATGCATCTTGCCCTCTAACCTACCAGCCTTGCCTCCCACCATAGTAGCCTATGCAACCATCGCCTCACTTTCTTGCTCCGCCGTGCTTCGTCGTAGCAACCTGTTCCTTCAGCCGTGCACACACCATAGCATATGTGTTTTAATATATATAATATATATATATATATATTTTGATTTTTTTTTAAAAATGTATATAGATTTTAAAATATAATATATATAGATATCTTGATTTTAAATTTATATAGATATTTTGATTTTATTTAATGTGTTTTAAGAAAGAAACGATTTTGGAATATATATATATATATAAAGATTTTATTTTATATCCGTTTTGAATTAAATATTGATTTTTAAAAGAATTTGTTTTGAAATGTGTTTCAAATTTGAATATTGATTTAAAAATTAATAATATAAAGATTTTATATAAGTAAATTTAAGATTTCTAATATATAGATATTATATATTTTGTTTCCATCGATTATCGAGTCCAGCCTTGCTTTGCTTTGTTTTATGTTTGCTTTCTGAAGAATCTCAACAGCAGTTGTCGCGTTCTCCGCTTTTTCATGTGCTTGCATCCTATTCTTGTTTTCTCTAGCCTTGAAAGGTGAGCGTCACTCATGATTAACATTCTTATATTTAGTAAATTTAATTCACATGAAATGATGATTGAAATACGTTGTTAAATTTAAATTGTTAGTTATTTAATTGTTAAATATGGTCTATTATTATTTGCATTAGTTCACTGATGTTAATTGACAATATTGACACCAATAACCTGTTAGTATGTGTATATCATATTTAATTTGACAATTTTGATCATATTTGCCATTGATATACTATGTTATTTATGCTGTTATTATTATATTGTTCTCACTCTGCATGTTCCCTGTTAGTGTAGAAAACCCTATGGGTTAAAATGATACATACCCGAATGATAATATAGATTAGGAAAAATCGTTATGAGTTAAAATGATAGACCCAAGCAATTTTATTGAATTGAATTTTGGGATTGCAGGTTGAAATGATATATACCCGTAAATATTAAATTAATGCGGATTGAAATGATAAATATTTGTATCACTTGACCATAGGATAGAAAATTATATACGGATACCGTTGCTATTTTTAAAAATGATTTCCAAAGTTTTGAAAGGAAATATACAGATTTTAATAAATATTCATTTTTTTATAATATAAAGATATTTAAATTTTAATATATGTATAAAATTTAGATTTTTAAATTTTATGTTTGGAAATTTTAAATTTATAAGTTAAGTTTTGGAAAATATAAATTTTTAGATTTTACTTATAATTTTATTATTTTTAAATATATAAAATAAGATTTTATACAATATATTTAGTAAAATAAGATTTAATTTTAATTTAACGAAGTTTAATAAGAATTTAATCTAACTAATATATATATATATATATATATATATATATAACATGTTTTAAATATTTATTTACAATTTATATTAATATTTTGAAAATAGATTTTTTAATAACTTTAACAAACTAAGATTGAAAAGATAAATTGAAATTGATTTGAAATTTAATTTTTTAAAAAATTTTGTTGAATAAAATTTGATTTGAAACTTATAAATTTTGAGATATTAAAAATATGATTTTTATAACTTGATAAATGGGTTTTAATTAAAGGTGATTAAATGAAAATCTTTATATTTAAATAAAATTGAATATTTAATTTTGATTTAAATTTGTAATTTGAGATTTCATTTAAATGCTTATAAAAAGTGATTAGTTGAATATTTTAGAATTAAATATAAGTGAAGTTAGATATTTAATTATTGATTTTATTTAAATTTGTAATTTAAGATTTCATTTAAATGTTATAAAAAATGATTAAGTGAATATTTTCAAATTTAAATAAAATTAAAAGTTGAATTTTTGAAATATAAATGAGATTTATCAAATTGAGTTATTGTAAATTGTTTGGATATTTAAACTTTAAAACCTATTGAATTGGGAATGGTTAAATTTGTAATTCAAACCTGAATTTGAAATCGATATAAATTAAAATAGTTTAATGAGAATTTGAATTGAACCTTCAACCTTTTCAATTGAAATTGTTAAACCAAAATTGATTTAAATTGAACTATGAAATTAAAGTTGATTTGAATTAATTTGTGAAGTTGGAAGAAACAATTCTACTTTGAACTATTTTTAATATATAAACTATTTTTAATATATATAAACTATTTTTAATATATAAACTATTTTAATCTATAACCTATTTTTAAATATAAACTATTTTAATGTATAGCTATTCCAGTATATAAATTACTTTCAATATTAAAACCGTTTAAGTTGGAACTGTTATAATTTAAATTTAATGGATTTAAATGCAAATATTTTGATATAATGGTTTAAACTATTTTGTGGTTATGATTTTGGAAATGAATTTGATTTAAAGTGAATAATGATTTCAAAAGTGAATATGATTTGAAAGTGATATGATTTTGGAAGTGAATAATGATTTCGAAAGTGATATGATTTTGAAATGGATATGATATTTTGATATAAAAAGTATGAACTGTTTGAAATAAAAATGACCACGGTGTGAAATAAGCATTTGGTTGTTAAAGAGACCGGGATCGGATATTGTCATACTCTCTGCCAATACCAAAAACCACTTTAACAACTGTGCACGTGGTGGAGTTTCCAGAACGAAGTAGGATGGTTTGGCGAACGATTCTATATGAGGTATTAATGCAGCCTTGACTCCCGTAAGTCAGCTTGATGTGGCTAAAACAGGAGCTATACCAGGCCAAGTGAGGTCGCACCTCCGACCGAGCACGCTTCTTCGATACCATTCTATTACTTATGGATTTGATTGGGTGCACCTTTTATTTGGGAGTGTGTCTCGAGGTGGGTGGTAGTAGCTGCTATGCGTTACCACCAGTCCGGGAGTGCAAACGGTAGAATCCTACCTTGGCATTGCCTCGCATGCCTTGTCACATGCCTTATCATGCATTCTACGAGTTTGGTTTGTGTCGTACCTATGGAGTTCTCCCTGATAGCCCACCAGTTTGGTGGAGTTTACAGCACTGTATAGACTACGACATTAAATAAAACGTGTTAAAGGGGATATGGGTAATGCCTTAACGCTATTTTAATAGTTTACTTTACTATAGACATCATCTATGTAGCATATTGTACTATGTATGTAGATAGTTTAACGGATCCTTAAAGGATGGATTCCCAAACATCCTTTAAGTTATTTGTATTTCACTTGACATTTCACTTGAGTTTATTTACTGGTATAAGAATGTTAATCCTGACTCGAGTGTTTTGTGTTTTTCTTTATGCTCGGGTCAGACTGAGTGTCACAGCATTTGAGACTCACCTTTGGAGTTTGGAGCTTTGCTTGAAGATCTGTCTCTATCTATTCAGCTTTGTAGTTATTTCAGTTATTTCCCATTGTTTATGGTTCAGATTTGTCATTTGCTTATGTATTGAGATTTCTATATATTGGAGATTTCTATATATTGGAGATTTCTGTTGTATATTGTTTTAGACTCCGATGTTCTATAGTAGCTTCATGAACTACTATTTATCTATTTTCGCTGCTTATTGTTATATTACTCCGTGTCTGTGATTCTATGATTGATTTATTTAATGTATATGCTAAGTTTTGCCAAATATAAATTAACAATCTGTTGTTTTGAGCAATTCAAGTCTGACATGTGTGGATGATTGTCAATTTGAATGGTTCGAAATAGCTGGTCATTACAAGCCTCGATTCGACGATCAGATTATATGAATGAACTCGTGGAGTCGAGCTCTCCAACTTTCGTGTTGAAGGTTTTGGCTAATTTGGCTTGATTGTGTCGAGAAACGTGAGCCGTTGGATGATAGGGTTTTAATGACAACTGAGTTAGTTTTAGGGTTTTGGTTTTGCAAATGAAAAAGTTAATGCCCTTTTATAGAAAATTTTCATGGCACTATTCACTTCTAAAAATTTTTGAACTCCAAACGAAGCATGCCGCCTGGCGTTCTATATGTTATACCCCTATTCTAAATACAATGTAATATATATCGGAAGCCAATTCCGTCATATACAAAAGTTAACTTTTCAAAATCAAACTATATCAATTTAAATTCCTTTAATTAATTTCTACGCGATCCGAACTCGCACAACTAAATGATACGTCTGATCGCCATGAAATTCGATGACGTATAATAATTCATTATTACGGATTCAATGAAACTGGTTTCGTCGAAATCAAAGACAGTGCTCCGAAAGGCTCTTTTTTACACGTTAATTAAACGAGTTATTTCCAAAATCAGTTTAATCACTTTTAAATCCAATTTAAAAGTTTACTATTGTAACAACCCGCATATTCTACGATTGAATATTTAAATATTTTATTTAAATATAGAATCGTTAATCGGATTGAAGTCCGAAAAGCTACTTTTTACATACGGTCGAATTAAGACTCGAGACCACTTCCATTGAGTCAAAAATGCCGTTTGCGACTTTTTTGAGTATAAGCTTCGATATGTTTGGAGATAGTAGAATATTGCTACTTTTCACTTAGGGCTTTGGGTTTGGGTTCAGCCCATCCCAATTCTGGTTTTATCAACCCAACTCCACTCCAACTCTTCATTACTTCATTTCTAAATCCTAATACTCAAGCTTCAGCAACAATGGTGGGAGAGATGGGAAATGGAAATTCCTAAGCCCTAATTTCTTTAGCAAATCCAACTTTTAGCTCCAAAATCAAAGTGAAGCCATAGGTAAGCCTCCTCTTCATCTTCTCCAACTCATTCTCTTTTCAATTTCAGTTTATTTCCTAAACTTAAATTTGGGAGATGCTTGTTTTGATCTTAGTTGGAGCTTCTTGAGTTAGGATTGAAGAGTGGTTGCCTCTCCTTTGATTTCAAGCTTCTCCTTCCTTGTTCTTGTGTCAAAGGTGGGATTTTTATCTCACATCTTAATCTATATTTATCTTCGATTGTTAGGTATGAATTCCTAACACTTATTCTTGTGCAATTGCTTTTGGTTAGGATTGATTTGGTGATATTCCAATTTTTAGTGTTTTGAGTTCAATTCTTTAAAAATCCAAACTTTGATCTTTGATCATGATTTTTGTGATGCATTGAAGAGCATACAGGGCCGGGTAGTCGATTGGCATAAACCCTTAGCGCCGTTGCTCGAGCGGTTGCAAATTGGTCGAGATTGGCCATTGTATTAGGTAGGCTGGGAAGGGCTGGAAACAGGGTCCGGCCGATCGAGCTCTGTAGCCGGTCGACCGACCTGCTTCCAAAGTGCAAAGCACTTCTCTGTTTTCTGGTCCGGTCGACCGACTACAGATTCCGGTCGACCGACCTGCTTCCCGAACTATTTTCCAGGACAGGGTCCGGTCGACCGAGCTCTAAAGCCGGCCGACCGACCTGCTGCTATTTTGCCTATTTCGCCTATCTAGTTTGAATTTCCAACTTTAATCGATTCGTGTTGTCTCCTATTTGTTGTTATCATTTCTTAAGACTTTGATGACTCCTCTTCGTAGGGGATCTTATCTGAAAAACATTCAACAGAACTTCCTACTTTGATGGTTTTGGGAATTGATTGCTTTGGATTTTATTCACGTCTTCGAATGTGAACTTTTATGATTGATTGTTTCTACAATCACTTCTATGATTTGTCACTTTAAAATATAAAGGTTTTCTATACTAGTAGTAAATATTCAAACTCTTTACAAAGATGATTTCAACTCTATTTTTAATACAAATCTTGTTTATAAAACCGTTTTCTAATCTATTAGTATATACAAACCTTTACCTCATTCGTATGAGAAAATCTAATTAAACGGCTTAGCAAAACAAGTGGTATGAAACGCTTGCGTTTACTTCGTCGGTTAATTTATGGACTTGTTCGATTGAAACTCTCTTGTGACACTTTTCTAGTGCAGATCTACAATCTGTTCGTAAATATTTGAGTTAAGCAAGTGGTTATGGGACATGAAGCTAAACTCTTATATTTACTAGCTTAGTGTAATCGACACTTCCTTATGATCATGACGATCATTCTTGTGATTTAGACTAGCGATTGAGCGATGTCTCTTTGTTTGCGAGGTTAGACTAGACACCATTTGTGTGATTTCGATTCACACATATCTCTTTATCTTCAAGGTTAGTCTATACCTCAATGGTGTGATTTCGGTTCACACATATTGAAACTCTTGTGACAATTTTCTAGTGCAGATCTACAATCTGTTCGTAAATATTTGAGTTAAGCAAGTGGTTATGGGACATGAAGCTAAACTCTTATATTTACTAGCTTAGTGTAATCGACACTTCTTGATGATCATGACGATCATTTTTTGTGATTTTGACTAGCGATTGAGCGATGTCTCTTTGTCTGCGAGGGAGACTATACCCCGTTTATGTGATGTTCGCCATCACATATGTAGGGTAGCACCCTACGGTCTTCGGGCCATTACTGTGTGGAAATTTAATGGATAGCTTCCATGAGATAGCTTCTCGTCCTGTGTGATACGCGTAGGTGAGTTTGTTAACTCCCATTCATGTGTTAGGCCTTCCCCCTTTTTATGTGTTTTCTGGATTTCTGGTGATGATTTTTGGAATTTATGCTTCACCAATTTTACTTGATTTTCATTGATATGATATCAGTTTTTGTGCATTGGTGAATTTATGTGTTATTGACTTGTTATGAATACAAGTTTAGGGTATGATACCCTATTTTATCTTTGAGAAGATTCTTGTGATATTGATTAATCTTTTGTTGGTTATCATTTACATACTTATCGTAGTATGCCGTTATGGTTATTACATGTTCATGTCATGCCTTTTCTATATACCATATCATCTGATATTTATAGTTAGACTGATCCGTTTATTATTTTCTTATAGATAATACTCGGGTCAGACCGAGATGTTACAGGTGCTTCTGCTTGACTTCTCTTCAGGATTATTCTGACTTTTGGCTAACTACATAGATTAGTAGTTTTTGGTTGTACACT
Organism: Allium fistulosum; assembly: GCA_030737815.1. Classification (NCBI taxonomy): domain Eukaryota; kingdom Viridiplantae; phylum Streptophyta; class Magnoliopsida; order Asparagales; family Amaryllidaceae; genus Allium; species Allium fistulosum. Next base: position 1,104,190,300 of record CM060902.1, read on the forward strand.
TTTGAGATATAGACTCTATGTTGTGTACTTATTCTTTTGTATAGCACATGATGCTATTCTTTTGTATGATCATGGATCTTTCTGACCACTACTCTGATGTACACTTTCATGTGTTATATATTTATTCATATCTTCTTCCGCCTTTGTGATATGGATGTCTGTGACTGATTTATGTTATGATTATTTCTATGTTTGTTTCCGAAGATTATATATAGCCACTGTGTGATAGCTTTGTGTTTGTATCGGTATGTCGGATTTCCTCCTTAAAAGTTATGCATTCTATTCTATCTGACATATCGGTGCTCGCACAAAGAAGTTACATGGATGGTCGCTCCTCAACAGCCTTATTCTCCGTGCTAGTTGACAGCATTACACCGTAGTGTTCTTGGCTAGCGAGGGTATAGAGGTGGGGCGTCACAACTATCCTCCTTCTTATTCAAATAGAATTTAAATCAACCTTCGAAATCATTTTCATTCTATTATATTCAAGGTTCAAAAGTTTAAACAATTCCAAATATTCAAATTTAACAATTTAATTACCCAATAAATCGCTATATTTGAAATATAAGTTATTTAACTTATAAAATTAACTTTTCAATATTTAAAATCAATTAAATAATCCAAATTTAAATGACCGAAATTCTGGGTTGTTGCATACTCCCCTCCTTAAAAGAATTTCGTTCCCGCAATTGCCAAGGGAAGAAAAATGCCCCAAACCTATTAACTTTTCAAAACCAATTAGTTGAAATGGATTATAAAATTTCTATGTCTTTCAAATCAATTAATAGTTACTAACCAATACCATTCCAAGTTATAAAACCAAAATCCAAATTTTAGTTATCAAAATTATTTTCCAAAATTCTCAAAAATTTTCTAACGCCTTAAATTTACGAAAAATTTCGCCAGCGTCTCCTTTGTGCGGTTCGATCTGAAAAATTTACAATATATATATAATCACAAATATACATCTCATTTTCAAGGATGAGGCATCCTGTAGAAAAAATAAAATAAAAGTACGATATGTAATTTAAGATGTGTCCCTTTTATTAGTATTAACAAGCATATACAATCAATATAATACGAAAGCGAGCTCCAAATGCGAAGCATACCCCATCCGCACCTGCTAATCACTCAATAACCAATAAGAACAATTATAGAGAAAGAAATATCAATATATAATACGTACTAATACAATATCTATATGCAAATATAGCAAATGTAACAAGAGAGACCATCCAATAAATAATTTCCATCCAATTAATTCATAACCATATCAATATGCATTTTCCAATGTCAACATTTAATTTATTAAAGTTCGTACGATGTACATATATCATCCGTATGCAAAACCATACCTGATCGCTCACTCGATCATACAATTTCACTTCCGAGCGTTCACACGACCACTCTAGTGCGGACTCAGATTCGGTTCCTTGTATAGAAACCTCTATTCTCCTTCCATAGCCATATACTATGATTGAGAATATCAGAATCAATCAAAAATCCATATCTAGTGTTCGCGTCAAGAATCAAGTGAAAAATCCTAACTCGGATTGGTGTAAATCACATCGAAATCGTACATTCGAATCTAGATCAAGCAGTTATGCGAATAAGATAATATACGTACAACTTACGTATTTATTTCAATTAGTTTCTTATTATATCCCATTCTCTTTTATTCAGATTCTTTTATTTACATTCATTTATTACTTAGTATATTTCTTTCAATACTAATATCATTTATAAACCATTTCATAAAACCATTACTTAAGTTTATTATAAACATTTATACAGCCACTAATGTTTATTTTCACTTTACAACTTAAGTTCATATTTATTTCTAGCAAACAACATTCTAAACCATATTCAATTAATTTTACAACTTAAGTTGAATTTCATTTTATAATCCAAGTTCATATCTATTTCACTAATTTATTTCATTAGTTCATTTCATTAATTTCTTACAAATCAAATTCGATTTCATTTAACTTTGCTTAAGTCAAATTCCATTTCAAAATTCATTTTATTTAAGTTAACTTAAGTAAAATTTCATTTCATAATTCAATTTCAAATTTACCTTTCTTAACATTATATTCAACAAGTTTGAAAAATTTGTTTTAACTTACTAATTCCCAAAATTTATAAGTTATAAAACTTAGTTTCTTATGTATTCAACAAAATTTACACCCAATTTTTTTATATTCTTCAAATCATTTTGAAATTATATATATATATATATACATAATTCCTTTGTATATCAAATCATACTTTTGAATTTTAAAATCAAAACTAGTTTTACAAAAAAAAAATCCAATGTTAGCAATCCATCAATTAGAAACTCAAAAATGAATACTGATGATGCTGCAGTCATCTCCAAAATTATTGTCTAGCGACCGAAGTGAGTTTAATGCTTTTTATTTCTTTAAAATTCCATTTTATTTGTAAATCATATTTATAAATTTCCTTATATATAATTTCACTTTGGTTATATAAAACCATTTCTTATTTGTTTATCTTTGTTTACATTATAATAAATAATAACTTTTATTAGAACACAAACAACAAATAACAAATGATAATAATCAAATACTATCATTCACTAACAATCAAGCACACCATATACAACTTATAATAATTTCTGAAAAATTATTCCTTTATATAAAAAATATAATCAAGGTAAAATTATTTAATTTACCAATTCTCAAAATAATACTATATCGGTTTGCCTTGTTCAAGCGTTTAGAAACCCCTATCGATAACATGGCATCCACGTACCGACCAGAATTCATAAGCCACTCAATAGATAAATTAACACAATATAAAACATTTTTATAATCACTAACAAATACACACTCATATCTATAATACACTCAAACTCTTTCTAGGGTACTACTGACCCTATCTATAATGAGTACCCAACCAAAGCCTAGGTGTTCGCACAACCTAAGCTGTGATACCTACTTTAACGACCCACTCCCGACCGATTCCAGTTGACAATAAACCACGCTTGTCCTACCCAAATCGAACGAAGATGCGAATAGTTATGAGAAAGAAAGAAGAAAGAAGAAGAGAAAAGAAGAAGAGAGAAAAAAATTAAAACAACACAGAATCTCACAACCGTAGTGGAACAACATATGATATAATATCAATGATCTTACAAAAGAGAAACTGTAATATAATTTACACACATCCATTATAGTACAACAACAAATCATTAATCATCAGCTTGGATAGTTATAATAACCTTTCCTCACAAATGCTAATAATTTAAACAACTATGCAGTGGAAAATAAACATATACATGAATATGACCTGAAGACCTCCAGTTCGTCTGTTGAAGCTCAAAAGCATCTAAATATGAATATGTAAATATGCTCGGTCTAACCCGAGAATTAAAAGGAAAAAAATGCCCAGATCAGTCAGAAAACACATCTCAACTGAATTTTAAAGTTATGAAAACTTTTCTTTATCAAACAAAGGTATCTTGTAAGACCACGCCACACATAAACACGGATGAGTTTTTACCTTACTATAACTAAAACATTTCATATCAAATCATGTCATATTATACTGGTGACTAGTATACAAATAAGATCAAAATAACTAAAATTGTTACATTGGTTAAATTTGGTGGCATAAAGATCTACAACCAAAATGGTAGGCACATATTGGAGAATGGATTTCCATACAATGGCAGGTAAGGGACTACCTTTAGTACAGTACATCTCTAGAGGAATGTACCGAGGATACACAAACAATCCTTCATATCTGGCAAGGCAGGTCATCCCTATTTGGTACTCATACATGGCCTGGATAGAAACCGAATATGTCATCACACCGGTCGTTACCGACCTATCCGAGATGTCTCGTAGCATACACCACATACCCGGCATATAAAGGGTTATCTAGAAAGGTGATGATCATACTCTAATGGTTGCGAACCACATAGCCTTACAACGTACCTGTTTAAGCCATTACCAGGTGATGAGGCTTAAGGTAACGTTTACCTTTCACATAGCACATTCCACTTTAAATGCCACATTGCCATTCCTACGATCACTATTGACTATCACGTACGTACAACCTATGAGCTTTTACGTCTCAGAGAAGGGTGTTAGGCTAAGAGAAGTTGCCTTCTCCGCCACCAAACAGATGCATGTTTGTAAAATTCAACGTTGTGATCTCAGAAATGCAATGTCATACATTCATCCATACTAGTTGTCCAGGAACAGGACAAACCGAAGGCACTCTCCTACCACATCCTGTTGGGAATTACCCCTAGGATTAGTAGCGAGAAGTCCTTGCATATCGTAGACTTTCATAATGAAGCACTACTGCCACCATAGATATATAATATGCATCGCGAGTCTAGTGGCAAGTAGCCCTGCATCATGAAGATCTCCGTCTTCAAAATCATCATCATAAACCTGCACTTTCAAATCCATATATTAGCCTGAAGTTATTCTCAGATAAATCCTACCCCGGTCTCTCCGGACCAACAATGATAAAGAGGCCCTTAACCTCATACGGAAACTAAGTCCCGTAAACTTATCACATTTCTAATTAACTTGCTATCCTTCGGCCAAGAAGGAAGCCTGGTAGATTGGAGTACCATAGACACTCCACACTGCTCGAATCAACATTCTTAATCCAAATGATAATCAAGCCTACTCAGTTAGCTTCGTGCTAAGTGCACAACTAACCAGTTCCCACATTAAGTCAAGGAACCAAAAATGGCCAAATTTGATAGTTGGTTATTTCACTATCAAAGCAACAAACAATATCTAGCACACAAGCAGTCACTAGGCTCATTTAATTAACCCTTTATTAGTTAAACCAATTTCCAAATATTTACTTCAAATTATCTTTAAAAAGATATATCCTCAAAACAATTTTAATCTTTCGATATTGGAAAACATTCCCATATACTTATATCAATGGTATAACGATATTTAATAACACTACCATTTTGGAGACACGCCAAATAGATTTCTATAACCGTACAACTCCAGAGTTCATACGCCTTAGAACGAGTGTTAAGTATAAGAAGTAGTGCTCCTATACCACAAAGCCTTTTTTACGATCATAAGAACCAATTCGTGTATTTCACAATGGAAGGTCAAAACACAATTTATTGGGTTAAAACGAATGTTGCGTAAAACATCGTTACGACAACCCAAAAACAACAGTATAGGGATTTGATTATATATATATAAAATCCTGTATACTATATAAAAAATTTCCTTTCGAAAATCATTTACCATAACAACAGTGTTATAGTCCATGCCTTCCATACTTCCCCGAAAATGTCTATTACAACAATAAATGTTGAAATATATGTTTCGATACATATCACATTTTAAATCAATTTTCAAACTATTAAATTCCAAATGGAATTATTACTTTAAAAACTTTACTTTAAAAAGATAAATTACTTCTAATACCATTAACTCCATCAAAATATTACTTTCAAGCATTCCTTCTAAAAGATTATTTAACTTTTAAAAACATGAATGTATTTCCTTTATATAAAATCCATATTTAAATCTCAACATAAATCATTTTCATATTTATAAAACTATGTCTATAAATCTACTTTTCTATTTACTAAAACTTCTATTTTATAAAATCTCTTTATTTATAAAATTATATTTATAAATCATTCCTTTATAAAAACTCATTTTACTATCAAAATCCACTTATAAATCCATTTCTTATAAATCAGATTTATTTGTGAAATCCATTTATAAATTCATTTACCAAATAAATTTCAAATCCATTTACAAAATATTTATAAATTCCGATTATAAATCTATTTCTTTATTTATAAAATATCACTTTTATAAATTCTTTATATAAATTAGTATAAAATCTCTAATTAAAAATATTTCACAAAACCATACTTTTATAACATCAAAAATCATACCTTTTTATTTGTTTAAAAATAAATTCATTCGTTTCAATAATTTAAAAATTATTAAAACCTATATACTTCCAAAATCACTTTGAAAGTCATTTCAGTTCAAAATCATTATTTTATAGTATTTCAAAATACTAAAAATATGGCCCAGTGCTACTATAGCACTAAATAAGCAAAAACAATCCATATCATCAAATATGGCATCAAACACATCATATATCAAAATTTATGAAAAGTAAAATCAATAGTGCGAGGAATCCTGTTGGATCCCTCCAACCTGTAAACCTGCATCACATACAGTATATAATCAAATAATGTAAATCAATCATTTTGAGGTGGGATCGTATAGAAAGGATTTTCCGCTCATATACGGGAACATATTAGGGTCTCATCCGCTCCAATAGGTGGGAATATATATCCAAACCAACTAATAAATATTGTAAATCATCCAAACAAGCAATAAACACCATAAATAAAATTATCCACACTTATGTTAAAATATAAGTGGGCCAAAGAGGTGAGTTTACTCATAGAAATTTCAGAAATTGCCAAAGCGCTCCGGTTTGGATTAAAATTGAACGGACGTTCAATTTAACCCAAAATTTCCACTAGCTCTGAATCCATCCAATCCAACTCCATACCGTAGTACTCGCTGATAAGAACGCAACGCAACTTGTCGTGCTCAAAACAACCTCGTACGAAAAAGTTATGAATTAACGAACGTTTGAATAATTAATTTAAAATTAAATTAAAATTTAATAAAACTTTAACCTTTCCCTTTCCCTCCTTTATCCCATTCTCGTTCACCAGGCCGAGCTTTTTTATATATATCAAATATCGATCGCGCAACCAAGAACGCCACCGCCACCACCTGCTCGTGCAGCTCGCGCACCGCTCCACCCGCCGCCGCCACCTCGCCACACGCTGTTGCCACAAAATCTAATGCGACTGCCAATGAACGCTGCCCCCTTGCCACCACGTCGAGCCTTGGTTTGACGAACAGATTATATAGATGAACTTGTGGAGTCGAGCTCTCCAGCTTTCATGTTGAAGGTTTTGGCTCATTTGGCCTTGATTGCATCGAGAAACGTAGGCAGTTGGACGTTAGGGTTTTAATGGAAGATGAGTTAGTTTTAGGGTTTTGGTGTTGCAAATGAAAAAAGTTAATGCCTTTTTATAGAAAATTTTCTCGGCACTATTCACTCCTAAAAATTTCAAACTCCAAACGAAGCATGCCGCCTGACATTATATATGTTATACCCATATTTCGAACATAATGGAATATATTGGAATCCAATTCCATCATATACAGAAGTTAACTTTTCAAAACCAAATTATATCAATTTAAATTGCTTTAATTAATTTCTATGTGTTTCGAACTCACATGACCAAACGGTACATACGATCGCCATGAAATTCGATGGCATTTAATAATTATTCACTATTATGGATCCAATGAAACTGGTTTCGTTGAAATTCGAGATAGTGCCCCGGAAGGCTATTTTTTTACACGTTAATTAAAACGAATTATTTCCAAAATCAGTTTAATCACTTTTAAATCCAATTTAAAAGTTTTCTATCCTCCTTATTCAAATAGAATTTAAATCAACCTTCAAATTCATTTTCATTCATATTAAATTCAAGATTCAAAAATTTAAACAATTCCAAATATCAAATTTAACAATTTAATTACCCAATAAATCGCTATATTTGAAATATAAGTTATTTAACTTATAAAATTAACTTTTAAATAGTTAAGATTAATTAATATTCCGAATTCAAATGACTGAAATTCTAGGTCATTACAACTAACTTCTATCTTCTTTTTCAAACTTCCATGCAAATTTTTGAAGGGACAAATAAAACATTATACTTTATTACATTTTGATTCAGCTGAAAAGTATAATGTATTCAAGTAAAAGTTATGTCATTATAATACTATATTGATTACTCATTGAAATCATGAAATAAGAAATAGGTATGGACATTAACAACTCAAAGCCTAGTGTGTCTATTTGATAGTAGGTCATTCACAACATTTTCCAAAACAAAAGTCCTACTAATGCATAATTATTATTAGATTTGGTGGTGTTTAATTAGGCAAAACTGTATGCTTGAAGTAATTCAGAATATTTTTACTATAGGAGAAAATTTTATGAGATGTATAATAATTATTTTCTTCTACTTATCTGAACATAAATGATAATAGTAAGAATATATATATAAATAAACAAATATAATTTCATACAACACATTCTTCCAATGCGTGTTATGTAAAACAAAACATTATTTACAACCAATAATAATATCTTTTTTAGGTACCTTAAGAAAGTAAATTTGGTTAACCTTTATCACCCGAGGTAAATTTGCATTGCGTTATTCCGAGTAGCAGGTCTATTTAAATCATTTAATATCAGTCTGTGAATAATATTATATTTTGTGTCATTTTACAATAAGTAGTATTTCTCATTTATGCTCATATTCACAAAAGCATATGTAAACTAATAATGTACTTTATTATCATGGTATGCAGCAACTACATTTTTATATCACTGACTTTTCTTTTCTTTTTTGTTTGTTTTTCTATTATTATTAAAAGTTTACCTTTGTGTTAACAGTATCTTAACCGGAAAATTGTGTGTACGCTGTATCACCACATTATCACACTTTGGTAGTTAATGCCTCTACTAGTATTTTTTTTTCATCAGTAGGTATCTCTAGATGAAAATGTTTATGAAAGAGCTCTCAATTTGTTTGGCACTTGAGGAGCATTTCATCGTTCATTCGAAAATACAATATTGCTATTGTTTTAAATGCATTTCCGTAAAAATCTCTTAGGTCAAGTTGTCTATACGCTGGTATTTGTATTATCAATGCATTTTCAAAAGATAATGGAAAATATTATGATTTGTGATTTTTGAAATAATGAATTTTGTGTTGCATTTACATCATATACCTATGTCACATTGAATTCAATAATGGTATATGCAGATTCCCTACTTAATAAGTTAGGAGGAAAAAAATCTTTTTCTGTTTTATGAATGTCTACAATCAAGCTTACCTACCTACATGAAAAGGGTATCAAGTTTCAATTTTATTGCTTCTCTTCACATCCTTCATTTATCCATGCATGATAAAGTTGCTTGAATAATCCAGAATGTGTTTCACAATAATTATATACGAGGATATTAGGTTCCACCATCCATAGTTAATATTTTATATTCGTAGATGTTCTACAGAATATAAACATAATATTGTTGATATGTACATATTAACACTCCTATAAGTCAAGGGCTTACAAAAAATATGCTACCATAAACCTACTATTTAGAAATGAGTAATATGCACACTACAATTCCATCGAAAACCCGTGTACAAAGCATGGGTTCCATTCTAGTTTAGGATTGAAATTCAATGCAGGAACAACCAAAGCTAGGGTTGAAATTCAATAGGGTTATATTGAATTGTGGCTAAATTTTTGTATGCCGAATGTATGTATAAATTTTTGTATCCTATGACATACTGAATTTTATATTTTAGTAGGTTCCTCATATCCAGACACAAAGTCCTAAAGAAATGCCCTTATCAAAATAAGTGTATTGTTTTAAGATTTGGGAGGGGTGATCTTGGATTGTATCTTTAACTATCAAAGCAACAAACAATATCTAGCACATAAGCAGTCAGTAGGCCCATTTAATTAATCTTTTATTAATTAAACCAATTTCCAAAAATTTACTTCAAATTAACTTTTAAAAAATATATCCTCAAAACCATTTTAATCTTTCGACATTGAAAAACATTTCCATATACTTATATCAATGGTATAAGTATATTTAATAACGCTACCATTTTGGAGACACGCCAAATAGATTTCTATAACCGTACAACTCCAGAGTTCATATGCCTCAGAACGGGTGTTAATTATAAGAAGCAATGCTCCTATACCACCAAGCCTACAGTATGATCATAAGAACCAATTCGTGTATTTCATAATGGAAGGTCAAAACACAATTTATTGGGTCAAAACGAATGTTGCGTAAAACATCATTACGACAACCCAAAAACACTAGTATAGGGATTTGATTAATGATATATATATAATCCCAAAAACTATATAAGACATTTCCTTTCGAAAATCATTTACTATAACAACAACGTTATAGTTCATGCCTTCCATACTTCCCCAAAAATGTCTGTTACAATAAGAAATATTGAAATCTATGTTTTCGATACATATCACATTTTAAATCATTTTTCAAACTATTAAATTCCATCTGGAATTATTACTTTAAAAACTTTACTTTTAAATGATAAATTACTTTTAAAAGCATTAACACTATCAAAATAATACTTTCAAACATTCCTTTTAAAAGATTATTTACTTTTAAAAACTTCAATATATTTCTTTTATATATAATCCATATTTAAATCTCAACATAAATCATTTCCATATTTATAAAACTATGTCTATAAATCTCCTTTTCTATTTTATAAAACTTCTATTCTATAAAATCTCTTTATTTATAAAATTCTATTTATAAATCATTAGTTTATAAAAACTCACTTTACTATCAAAATCTACTTATAAACCCATTTCTTTATAAATTAGATTTATTTGTGAAATCCATTTGTGAATTCATTTACCAAATAAATTTAAAATCCATTTACAAATATTTATAAATTCCGATTATAAATCTATTTATTTATTTATAAAATATCACTTTTATATATCCTTTATATAAACTATTCAAAAATCTCTATTTAAAAATATTTCACAAAACCATACTTTTATAACATCAAAAATCATACCTTTTTATTTGTTTGAAAATAAATTCATTCCTTTTAATAATTTAAAAATTATTAAAACCTATATACTTCCAAATTTGAAAATCATTTCAATTTTAAATCATTGTTTTATAGTATTTTAAAATACTAAAAATATGGCCCAGCGCTACTATAGCACTAAATAAGCAAAAACAATCCATGTCATCAAATATGGCATCCAACACATCATATATCAAAATATATGAAAAGTAAAATCAACAGTGTGAGGAATCCTGTTGGATCCCTCCTCCTGTCCCCCTACATCACATACAGTATATAATCAAATAATGTAAATCAACCGCTTCGAGGTGGGATCGTATACAAAGGGTCATCCGCTTATACACGGGAACGTAATAGGGTCCCATCCGCTCCATTAGGCGGGAATATATATCCAAACAAACTAATAAATATAATAAATCATCCAAACAAGCAATAAACAACATAAATAAAATTATCCACACTTATATAGAAATATAAGTGGGCCAGAGAGATGAGTTTACTCAATTTTTTTAAAAAATCCCCAAAGCGCTTCGGTTTGGATTAAAATTGAAGGGTCGTTCAATTTAACCCAAAATTTCCACTAGCTTCGAATCCATCCAATCCAACTCTATTGCATAGTACTTGCTGATACGAACACAACGCAACTTATCACGCACAAAATCGACCTCGTACGAAAAAGTTACGAATTAACAAACGTTTGATAATTAATTTAAAATTAAATTAAAATTTAATAAAACTTTAACCTTTCACTTTCCCTCCTTATTTTGTTCTCATTCACCAGGTCGAGCTTTATTTTAATCAAAGATTGATCTCACAACCAAGAACGCTGCCGTCGCCGCCACCTGCTCGCGCCACTCGCCTGTGCCGCCGCTCGCGCGCCGCTTCACCTGCCACCGCCACCTCGCCACGCATGCCACGCGCTGCCGCCACAAAATCAAACACGACTGTCAACGAACGCGGCCTCCTAGCCGCCATGTCGAGCCTTGTAACACCCATAAATTTTTAACGATTTTTATAACGTAATTAACTATAATTGTTCATGAAAATAAATAATAAAATTTTGAAATGAAAATTTGATATTTGGTATGCGTCTATTTGAACATAGCTATTGATAGATTTTCATTGGAAAATATGGAAGTTAGTTCTGTTGTGTAATTTTCAATTTTAATTTAAAATTGGTTAATTTTATGAAAATAAAATATTTTCGAAATCTGAATATTTTTATATAAGAAAAATGTAAATTATTTTCTAAGTGAGACGTCATATTTTGTTTTGCCAAATTTGGAATGCTCTAGCTTCGTTTATCTTATTTTCGGCGTTTTAGCAGCAGTTTTGGCAGCAAATATCGACTTTTGATAGGATGGTCGTATCGCTGATATCTGTGTACCATTCTGTTCGTCTTGTCATGCTGATCTCCGAAGTATATTCATTCCTGTGATTCGGTGTCCGGCACGCGGCAAAATCGATGAAATGATTTGTCGTATCGGTTCCGTATTTGGGCTTTTGGGTTTCCTATGCCCTTTCAGCTATCTTGTAACGACCCCGAAATTTAAATTTATTTAAATTAATAATTAAATGAATTTTTGAATTAAATTGAGTAATTAAATAAATTTTTGGATAAAATTAGTAAAATAAATCGATAAAATGGAAGCGAGTTTCCCCGATCGTATATGAGTGAATTTGAAAATAATAAATATATTGATATATATTCTATTTGAGTTTAAATTGTAAAATAAAATGATAATGATAATTAATATTTGAACTAGAAATTGAAATTAATATAAGGTAAGTTTTAATAAAAATAGAAGTAGAATATTTGTTAAAAATCTAACAACAATTTAGAATAGAAATTTATTTACATTTCAAAGTAGTAAGAAAAATAGAGGAAACAAATAAACATAGAAATTGTCATTTTTAATTCTTGATATATATATATATATATATATATGTAAACAAAAGATAAAACAAAATATCTCCAAGCTTAAAGAAAATATAAAACATCACCTGTTCTAGCATCATCTTCTCAGCCGAAATGCAATGTATAAAGTAAAGTAATAAAATAAAATAAAAAAACAAAGTATAAAAACAAACATAAAGTATACAACCTGGAAAAGTAAACAAGACAAAAGAAACAAATATGTCAAGTATAATAAATGCTAACATACCACAATATCTGCATACAAGTACACACGAAATATAAATAAATGGATAAGTATGGCAAGGCAATTAATGCCATATATCTTCAGCCGAGACCATATCTCTTCAGCCTCCATGCAAATGGAAAGAAAAAAAAATGTAACATCACTTGTACAAAATAGTATATATTCCTGTACAACTCATTTCTATATCTCCAACTCCTTCATTTCAGTTTCGAAAATCCTTAGCAAAGAAAAACTGAGATATCACTTTGTAAACAAATAAACCAAAACAAAACTCCAACAAAACAAGGACCTGATCAATTCTAAACAACAAAAACAAAGCAAGAAAACTGCAGTTTCAAACAAGAAGTGTCCTCTGTTTAATTTCTTTTTCCAGGTGAGCAATCTCCTTCCTGAATCTGTTTATTTTTGTTTGTGAGTAAACCTATGTTTATTCAAATCTTTTGTGCATGAATTCTAGTATGAATGTGATGGCTTTAAATTGAATGAATGATAGGCTTGTGTTTTGATTTACTGGAAACATTGTTTCCTGTTTTGTTTTTCCCTGTAACATTTCAAGTTACAGTGGCATGTAAAACCCCTCTCCCCATTTCTTTTGGAAAAAAAAAACTTAAGCAACAAATCTATGATGCATATGAATCACTGTGATGATGTTGCTTTGCCCATCTGTATATAGGTTCTGTATCTTCCTGTCATTAGCTTTGAACCAGACCAAAGATTAATTAATTAATGTGAGTAAACATAAACTTTAAAGCTTTGAGTTAATTAAAAATAGTACAGAATTCATTGATAATATGGTTTGTATATGTTTTGGCTTTGAATATAGTTTCTGTGTTATATATATATATAGTTTTGTTTTTGTGAAAATTAAAAATACTGGTATTCTCTGTTGAAGTCACAGAGTCAAATATTAAATCAAGATTCAAAATACTATCATCAACCTTTGTTAGGCTTAAAGTATCAACAAAACAAGTTTGTTTAAATCTAAATTATGGCACAAAAAAATTTGTTTTCTGCATGACAATGAAGAAAAGACTCTGTAAATCCAGTTTTATAGGGAATAGACAAATATATGATAAACTCAAATAATTTAAAACATTGATTCGTTTGTATAACTTGAATTAACGGCTAAAGATAGGATTTTTAAAATAAAAATGGAGATTTTTAGTGGTGTATGCTACGAGCAGTTCACAGTTGAACAAATTTTGCATTTTTATAAATTTCTGATGATCTATCCAACATTTGCTATTGAAATTTCGCTTGAAGCAAGTTTGAACATTGAGGATTTCATAAAAATTGTTGAATAATTTTTCTAATGCATGAATTGATTGAACGAATCAAACTTAGGGTTTTAAACTCGAAATTGATGTGGTCTGGAAACGAGGTGATTTCATCACCTCTGATTGACCGAGTTGCACGAAACTCTGGGGAAGTGTAGTGGAGGGGGTTGACGAGGTGAGGCTGGAATCACGATGCCTCAGGTGGACGGCGTGGATGGGGCGAAGTGATTTGCTGAGGAGAGTCGAGTTTTAGAATTTCGAACGAAGGGCTTAATCGCGACCTGGGGATTTTTGCATCGAATTGATCTTGGTTCTTGATTGTAGTGATCGTACGCAACGTGCTGGAGGTTGCAACGTTGATCGACGATGGTCATCGCGATTGTGCACGTATACGTGCATCTCTTTGTATCAGTGTTTTGAGTTGGTTGGGGAAGAAGCTTCTGGCTTGGGAAAGACTCGTGAGTGACTCGAAGTTGGGGGTGATTGTCTCGAAGCAAAAGTAGGAAGAAGAAGAATAGTGGATGGCTCGGGTTTGTATTCGGGGAGGTGAAGTTCTTGCTCGAAGTTGGCTTCGGGTTTGTTCAGTATGTTTCCCAGGGTAACAGTTTTCAAAGTTTAAATTAAAAACGAGTTTTAAAAAGTTTCAAAGTTTTAATTTTAAAGAAAGGTTTTAAAATTGTTTTGGTTTATGAGATTAAATATTAGGTTAATTTTGTAATTAAATTCCTAAGTGTTATCAAATGTTTCTAAAATTAAATTGTTTTGATTTGGAAAAAGATTTATATTGGGTTGTTAATCAAATAAATTCCTAAGTTGCTGATTGAAGAAAAATAAATGTTTGAAGCCTATAATAAATCATCAGGTCCCAAGCAAATTTGTTTGTTAATAATAAATTTATTTCAAGGGTTTATTTAACAAGATTTAAATGTTATAATTAAGTAATTGATTAAGATAAAAAGGGTTTTTCTTTAATTAATTAAGGTTTTGATAAATTAAAGGGTCGTTAATAATTGAAGGTTAATTATTAAAGGTTGATATATTAATGATTAAAGGTTAATTAATTTATCATTAAAGGTTGATTAATAAATGATTTAAGAATAATCAGTCAAATTGATTTGTAATTAATTAATATTAATTAACCAGGATTAGTAAATTATTCATAGAAATTAAATCTGATTTAAATCAATCAGATAATTAAACTGATCTTACTTATGGATGTTTGGATTTTTATTGGATGATTGAATTGTTTGATATTTCTTGATTATGATGCTTTGTGATACATCCTGATTTATGTTGTGATCTGTAATTTATTATCTGTGATATTTACATATCTGTGATCTGTGCATGAACGATAAGCGTTATAGTTATATCGCTTATCAACTATATCCTGTATTTTGATCTGTGATGATTCATTGTGTTGCACTATTGTGTTGAACCCCTGGACCACACTTATACACACACCAATATGGATTTCACGTGGAAATCGGTTAAGTCACAGATAATTTAAATTTGATGTTTTTAAAATTGAAATTTTTATTTCAATTGATTTTGAAATTGGAAATTTGAGTTTAAAGTGAAAAGCTTTTGAAATAGAATTTCAAATATAAAAGTTATTTTGAATAACTTAATCGAGTTTTCAAAATTTAAATAATTTGATTTAAATTTGAATTCAAGTTTGAAAATGAATCCTATGATTTGGAACTAGGGATTAAAGGTGATATAAATGTGTTTATATAAAGTTAAACCATTTAAAAGTATAAGTTGGGAATTTAAATTTAACCCAAGGATTTCAACTCCTATGAATGAATCAGATTTCCAAATTGAAGACTGTTGTTTTAAAGGAATAAAAGCTTTCAGATAAGAAGTGAAATTCCAATTTAGGTAAAGGAATTTCAAGATTTAATTGAAAAAAAATGATTTTTCAAGTTATGAATGAATTCTTTTTGAAAGCTATGAATTAAATCTGTTTGTTTTTAATAGATTTAAAATGATGATTTATTTAAACCATTCAAAATGAAATTGTTTTGAAAGCTATTAGTTAAATCTTTGATTTAAAGACTTAACGAATTAATCAAATTGAAAGGGAAATTGATTTGGAAAATCTATGAATGAATCTTTGTGAAATTAAGTGAACTTTATGAATTGAATCTTTTTGTTTAAAGGATTAAAATGGTAATTTGATAAACCATTTGTAAAGAAAGTTTGGGTTTAAGTTGTGACTTAATTGAAATCCCAATATCCATATGTTTTTAAATATTTCGCTCACTATTCGGGTTAGCCGGGAAAGGACCTTTGGGTCGTATAACTCATTCTGAATAGTGATACGTCGTATATGGATAGCATTTGAAGACCGGTGTTGAAGACCGGATATTTTTCGAAAATGAAAGGACAACCTGTCGAATGTCTCTGCACTGAGTCGCGCCGGTATAGAGATTTATATCACTCTTTTGTGACGGGAAGTCCGAACGTGATTGAAAGTTATCCGGAATTGCAAGGGCTTCGTGAGAAGTGCCTTCGGTTCTGTTCGAACCCGGAACAGACTTGTATGGATACATGTCTGACATTACACTTTGAGATATAAAGCCGATTTCTTTCAAATACATTTCTGTTGGTGGCGGAGAATTTATTCTCTTAGCTTAACACCCTTCTCTCAGACGTACGAGCTCAGAGGTTATGTAGTTGAAATTTATCAGCGATATATCCCAATTTGGTAATGTGGCATGCTGAGTGTTGCTGTGTGATGATCAGTGTTTGATCATTTGTGATATGATCATTTGTTTGATCATTTATCTTTGTGATCATAGGTTGATCATCTGTTGACCCAAAGCGTGGCTTTTTGAAAAAGCGTAGCTTTGTGGACGAGACTTCGTCGAGCCTCACAACCCGGTAATGGTCGAAACAGGAATTGTGCGGCAAGGTTTTCAGGGGTAGCTCCCCTAGGGTATGACCATTCCTTCTGGAAAAGGGTAGTATCATGGTATGGAGCCCAGATACTTACTCATGTGGACACACTTTATTTATGACGTGTGATGTTGGATTAGAGGTACCTCGGTTAAAGGTCCCAAAGGACCGGGGGTGGCATATCTGAGGTTTCTTTTATCCCTTGGGAAAAGGGGTTGCCGGCCTTGTTTGGCAGAGAACAGTTGGTTCTCGGAACGTCCCGCCAGAGGCGTTTCTTTCGTGGAATAGGAAGTTCCTTAGCCTGACCATTTGTTGGAAATCCAAACAAAACAATATGAGCCCTGTACGGTTTTAGTTGTATTACCTGCCATGGAATGTGGTGGTAACCTGCTATTGAACATGGTAGCTATAGTAGGCATAAGTGCGAAATGTCTATGCTGGCTAAGATTTATATTCTACTTTCGAAATTGTTTTCTACACTATGCACTAGTAATAATATCAAATGATTTGATTTTGCGTAGTAAGCATCTTTGACTATCATAAGAAGAAATCTCCTCCAATTCTGCGTTTGCATTGTGTGTATGGTGGGAGGTCTTATGGTAGTTTCATTTTCCAAAAGCATTTCGAATTGACTTTAAAATTTTCTGCTATTTGTTTTAAAGATAAACTGTTTTTGTTGCTCACACCAGTCCCATGACTGATCCGGAGTTTATTGTTTCTTTCCTAAACTCTGGATGCTCAAAATTTTTCTACACGAGCAGTCTAGAGTTTGGTTTTTCAGATAGTCAGATTAGTAGGTTATCTGGAGCTAGTTCAGTCTTTGGATCGGACTGCACTTGCTTATCTTGGTGTATCGTTATTTGGAGTTCAAGCTATTTCTGGATTAGTGCTTTGAAGATGGAGATTATCCGCTGCTGATGTTATCGTTTTCTTTTCCGCTACTATTTGTTGTATCATATCTCTGATGTATATTGATATTCATTGTATCATTCTGTTGTATCAGATATTGTATATCAATGTATTATTCATTTCTTCCGCTGTGTTATTTACTTAACTGTGTTATAAGCTCCGGCGACTCAGATTTGAACGCTCGAATCTACGACATTCGAGTACGATGTAAAGTATGGATGTCGATTTTCGAACGCGAAAATCTGGGACGTTACATTTGGTATCCGAGCTAAGGTTGAACTTTAGCTCAGGAGTATAACACGTTAAGTAGATCATTAGAGATAGAGTGAAGTAAACTCTAGAATGAGTAATTCTCAGATATCCGTCTGAATGTCTCAGTAAATTCTCTTACTATCCACTGATAGTAGATATGAGTGCTAGAAGAAGACGAGATAGGGGACAGGGAAATACGACTATAAATGGTCAATTCCCTGCAACAGTGGAAACAATCTTTCTCTATCAATTTTCTTTGATTCGTTTCCAAATTCTTTTGACTGCTTCGTACCAGCTACAAGACGAAGTTGTAGAAAGTCGTTACTTCATATTTCATCGGTTTCTTATCAGCTTTTTGATTTAAACCTTAATGAATTTGAAATTGGAAATTTAAATTGAGTTAAATTGATTAATGGAATATGCGGATAAAATTGAATTAAATAAATTAAAATGATATTGTTTGAAACCAAATTTTGAAATTCAATTGAAATTTCTTTTGAAAACCGAAGTCCGAAGAGGGACAAATTGGTATATATTCTGAGATATTCCGACTTGAGTTTGGAATTCATATCTTAAGTTTGAGGAGTTATAGGAGATCAAATCTGTCTATCTCTGTTGTTTTCGTGCCTGCGAATTTCGAGGACGAAATTCTTTTAAGGGGGGAAGTTTGTAACGACCCCGAAATTTAAATTTATTTAAATTAATAATTAAATGAATTTTTGAATTAAATTGAGTAATTAAATAAATTTTTGGATAAAATTAGTAAAATAAATCGATAAAATGGAAGCGAGTTTCCCCGATCGTATATGAGTGAATTTGAAAATAATAAATATATTGATATATATTCTATTTGAGTTTAAATTGTAAAATAAAATGATAATGATAATTAATATTTGAACTAGAAATTGAAATTAATATAAGGTAAGTTTTAATAAAAATAGAAGTAGAATATTTGTTAAAAATCTAACAACAATTTAGAATAGAAATTTATTTACATTTCAAAGTAGTAAGAAAAATAGAGGAAACAAATAAACATAGAAATTTTCATTTTTAATTCTTGATAGATATATATATATATATGTAAACAAAAGATAAAACAAAATATCTCCAAGCTTAAAGAAAATATAAAACATCACCTGTTCTAGCATCATCTTCTCAGCCGAAATGCAATGTATAAAGTAAAGTAAGAAAATAAAATAAAAAAACAAAGTATAGAAACAAACATAAAGTATACAACCTGGAAAAGTAAACAAGACAAAAGAAACAAATATGTCAAGTATAATAAATGCTAACATACCACAATATCTGCATACAAGTACACACGAAATATAAATAAATGGATAAGTATGGCAAGGCAATTAATGCCATATATCTTCAGCCGAGACCATATCTCTTCAGCCTCCATGCAAATGGAAAGAAAAAAAAAATATGTAACATCACTTGTACAAAATAGTATATATTCCTGTACAACTCATTTCTATATCTCCAACTCCTTCATTTCAGTTTCGAAAATCCTTAGCAAAGAAAAACTGAGATATCACTTTGTAAACAAATAAACCAAAACAAAACTCCAACAAAACAAGGACCTGATCAATTCTAAACAACAAAAACAAAGCAAGAAAACTGCAGTTTCAAACAAGAAGTGTCCTCTGTTTAATTTCTTTTTCCAGGTGAGCAATCTCCTTCCTGAATCTGTTTATTTTTGTTTGTGAGTAAACCTATGTTTATTCAAATCTTTTGTGCATGAATTCTAGTATGAATGTGATGGCTTTAAATTGAATGAATGATAGGCTTGTGTTTTGATTTTCTGGAAACATTTTTTCCTGTTTTGTTTTTCCCTGTAACATTTCAAGTTACTGTGGCATGTAAAACCCCTCTCCCCATTTCTTTTGGAAAAAAAACTTAAGCAACAAATCTATGATGCATATGAATCACTGTGATGATGTTGCTTTGCCCATCTGTATATAGGTTCTGTATCTTCCTGTCATTAGCTTTGAACCAGACCAAAGATTAATTAATTAATGTGAGTAAACATAAACTTTAAAGCTTTGAGTTAATTAAAAATAGTACAGAATTCATTGATAATATGGTTTGTATATGTTTTGGCTTTGAATATAGTTTCTGTGTTATATATATATAGTTTTGTTTTTGTGAAAATTAAAAATACTGGTATTCTCTGTTGAAGTCACAGAGTCAAATATTAAATCAAGATTCAAAATACTATCATCAACCTTTGTTAGGCTTAAAGTATCAACAAAACAAGTTTGTTTAAATCTAAATTATGGCACAAAAAAATTTGTTTTCTGCATGACAATGAAGAAAAGACTCTGTAAATCCAGTTTTACAGGGAATAGACAAATATATGATAAACTCAAATAATTTAAAACATTGATTCGTTTGTATAACTTGAATTAACGGCTAAAGATAGGATTTTTAAAATAAAATGGAGATTTTTAGTGGTGTATGCCACGAGCAGTTCACAGTTGAACAAATTTTGCATTTTTATAAATTTCTGATGATCTATCCAACATTTGCTATTGAAATTTCGCTTGAAGCAAGTTTGAACATTGAGGATTTCATAAAAATTGTTGAATAATTTTTCTAATGCATGAATTGATTGAACGAATCAAACTTAGGGTTTTAGACTCGAAATTGATGTGGTCTGGAAACGAGGTGATTTCATCACCTCTGATTGACCGAGTTGCACGAAACTCTGGGGAAGTGTAGTGGAGGGGGTTGATGAGGTGAGGCTGGAATCACGATGCCTCAGGTGGACGGCGTGGATGGGGCGAAGTGATTTGCTGAGGAGAGTCGAGTTTTAGAATTTCGAACGAAGGGCTTAATCGCGACCTGGGGATTTTTGCATCGAATTGATCTTGGTTCTTGATTGTAGTGATCGTACGCAACGTGCTGGAGGTTGCAACGTTGATCGACGATGGTCATCGCGATTGTGCACGTATACGTGCATCTCTTTGTATCAGTGTTTTGAGTTGGTTGGGGAAGAAGCTTCTGGCTTGGGAAAGACTCGTGAGTGACTCGAAGTTGGGGGTGATTGTCTCGAAGCAAAAGTAGGAAGAAGAAGAATAGTGGATGGCTCGGGTTTGTATTCGGGGAGGTGAAGTTCTTGCTCGAAGTTGGCTTCGGGTTTGTTCAGTATGTTTCCCAGGGTAACAGTTTTCAAAGTTTAAATTAAAAACGAGTTTTAAAAAGTTTCAAAGTTTTAATTTTAAAGAAAGGTTTTAAAATTGTTTTGGTTTATGAGATTAAATATTAGGTTAATTTTGTAATTAAATTCCTAAGTGTTATCAAATGTTTCTAAAATTAAATTGTTTTGATTTGGAAAAAGATTTATATTGGGTTGTTAATCAAATAAATTCCTAAGTTGCTGATTGAAGAAAAATAAATGTTTGAAGCCTATAATAAATCATCAGGTCCCAAGCAAATTTGTTTGTTAATAATAAATTTATTTCAAGGGTTTATTTAACAAGATTTAAATGTTATAATTAAGTAATTGATTAAGATAAAAAGGGTTTTTCTTTAATTAATTAAGGTTTTGATAAATTAAAGGGTCGTTAATAATTGAAGGTTAATTATTAAAGGTTGATATATTAATGATTAAAGGTTAATTAATTTATCATTAAAGGTTGATTAATAAATGATTTAAGAATAATCAGTCAAATTGATTTGTAATTAATTAATATTAATTAACCAGGATTAGTAAATTATTCATAGAAATTAAATCTGATTTAAATCAATCAGATAATTAAACTGATCTTACTTATGGATGTTTGGATTTTTATTGGATGATTGAATTGTTTGATATTTCTTGATTATGATGCTTTGTGATACATCCTGATTTATGTTGTGATCTGTAATTTATTATCTGTGATATATACATATCTGTGATCTGTGCATGAACGATAAGCGTTATAGTTATATCGCTTATCAACTATATCCTGTATTTTGATCTGTGATGATTCATTGTGTTGCACTATTGTGTTGAACCCCTGGACCACACTTATACACACACCAATATGGATTTCACGTGGAAATCGGTTAAGTCACAGATAATTTAAATTTGATGTTTTTAAAATTGAAATTTTTATTTCAATTGATTTTGAAATTGGAAATTTGAGTTTAAAGTGAAAAGCTTTTGAAATAGAATTTCAAATATAAAAGTTATTTTGAATAACTTAATCGAGTTTTCAAAATTTAAATAATTTGATTTAAATTTGAATTCAAGTTTGAAAATGAATCCTATGATTTGGAACTAGGGATTAAAGGTGATATAAATGTGTTTATATAAAGTTAAACCATTTAAAAGTATAAGTTGGGAATTTAAATTTAACCCAAGGATTTCAACTCCTATGAATGAATCAGATTTCCAAATTGAAGACTGTTGTTTTAAAGGAATAAAAGCTTTCAGATAAGAAGTGAAATTCCAATTTAGGTAAAGGAATTTCAAGATTTAATTGAAAAAAAATGATTTTTCAAGTTATGAATGAATTCTTTTTGAAAGCTATGAATTAAATCTGTTTGTTTTTAATAGATTTAAAATGATGATTTATTTAAACCATTCAAAATGAAATTGTTTTGAAAGCTATTAGTTAAATCTTTGATTTAAAGACTTAACGAATTAATCAAATTGAAAGGGAAATTGATTTGGAAAATCTATGAATGAATCTTTGTGAAATTAAGTGAACTTTATGAATTGAATCTTTTTGTTTAAAGGATTAAAATGGTAATTTGATAAACCATTTGTAAAGAAAGTTTGGGTTTAAGTTGTGACTTAATTGAAATCCCAATATCCATATGTTTTTAAATATTTCGCTCACTATTCGGGTTAGCCGGGAAAGGACCTTTGGGTCGTATAACTCATTCTGAATAGTGATACGTCGTATATGGATAGCATTTGAAGACCGATGTTGAAGACCGGATATTTTTCGAAAATGAAAGGACAACCTGTCGAATGTCTCTGCACTGAGTCGCGCCGGTATAGAGATTTATATCACTCTTTTGTGACGGGAAGTCCGAACGTGATTGAAAGTTATCCGGAATTGCAAGGGCTTCGTGAGAAGTGCCTTCGGTTCTGTTCGAACCCGAAACAGACTTGTATGGATACATGTCTGACATTACACTTTGAGATATAAAGCCGATTTCTTTCAAATACATTTCTGTTGGTGGCGGAGAATTTATTCTCTTAGCTTAACACCCTTCTCTGAGACGTACGAGCTCAGAGGTTATGTAGTTGAAATTTATCAGCGATATATCCCAATTTGGTAATGTGGCATGCTGAGTGTTGCTGTGTGATGATCAGTGTTTGATCATTTGTGATATGATCATTTGTTTGATCATTTATCTTTGTGATCATAGGTTGATCATCTGTTGACCCAAAGCGTGGCTTTTTGAAAAAGCGTAGCTTTGTGGACGAGACTTCGTCGAGCCTCACAACCCGGTAATGGTCGAAACAGGAATTGTGCGGCAAGGTTTTCAGGGGTAGCTCCCCTAGGGTATGACCATTCCTTCTGGAAAAGGGTAGTATCATGGTATGGAGCCCAGATACTTACTCATGTGGACACACTTTATTTATGACGTGTGATGTTGGATTAGAGGTACCTCGGTTAAAGGTCCCAAAGGACCGGGGGTGGCATATCTGAGGTTTCTTTTATCCCTTGGGAAAAGGGGTTGCCGGCCTTGTTTGGCAGAGAACAGTTGGTTCTCGGAACGTCCCGCCAGAGGCGTTTCTTTCGTGGAATAGGAAGTTCCTTAGCCTGACCATTTGTTGGAAATCCAAACAAAACAATACGAGCCCTGTACGGTTTTAGTTGTATTACCTGCCATGGAATGTGGTGGTAACCTGCTATTGAACATGGTAGCTATAGTAGGCATAAGTGCGAAATGTCTATGCTGGCTAAGATTTATATTCTACTTTCGAAATTGTTTTCTACACTATGCACTAGTAATAATATCAAATGATTTGATTTTGCGTAGTAAGCATCTTTGACTATCATAAGAAGAAATCTCCTCCAATTCTGCGTTTGCATTGTGTGTGTGGTGGGAGGTCTTATGGTAGTTTCATTTTCCAAAAGCATTTCGAATTGACTTTAAAATTTTCTGCTATTTGTTTTAAAGATAAACTGTTTTTGTTGCTCACACCAGTCCCATGACTGATCCGGAGTTTATTGTTTCTTTCCTAAACTCTGGATGCTCAAAATTTTTCTACACGAGCAGTCTAGAGTTTGGTTTTTCAGATAGTCAGATTAGTAGGTTATCTGGAGCTAGTTCAGTCTTTGGATCGGACTGCACTTGCTTATCTTGGTGTATCGTTATTTGGAGTTCAAGCTATTTCTGGATTAGTGCTTTGAAGATGGAGATTATCCGCTGCTGATGTTATCGTTTTCTTTTCCGCTGCTATTTGTTGTATCATATCTCTGATGTATATTGATATTCATTGTATCATTCTGTTGTATCAGATATTGTATATCAATGTATTATTCATTTCTTCCGCTGTGTTATTTACTTAACTGTGTTATAAGCTCCGGCGACTCGGATTTGAACGCTCGAATCTACGACATTCGAGTACGATGTAAAGTATGGATGTCGATTTTCGAACGCGAAAATCTAGGACGTTACATATCTACTGTGTCAATCATTATCCAGTTGTCTTTTAATATTTCCAGAAATGCAACTATTGACCTTTGGTTATCCCACTATTTCATTTTATCTGTTGGTCGTTCTCCATTGGCATTCTCTCTTCTTCTTTTCATTCTG
This sequence comes from Allium fistulosum, assembly GCA_030737815.1. Taxonomy (NCBI): domain Eukaryota; kingdom Viridiplantae; phylum Streptophyta; class Magnoliopsida; order Asparagales; family Amaryllidaceae; genus Allium; species Allium fistulosum. The sequence goes on from CM060902.1 coordinate 1,104,215,316, forward strand.
CTCCTTTTTCTTTTATTCTGAGAAAATATATATATTATAATTTTATATTAGTTGCATTCTTCTGTTTGAAACATGCTGCTCATGTCAATTGCACGTCCCATTCATTTGTTTGAACCTGCCACCTTGCTTGCTCCACCAAAACGCCAGACATAAATGCCTATCTGCCTCCAACCAATATCCTCTCTCCGCAACCCTCCCACTTTGTTTCATCCACCACCAGTAACGGCAGCCCCTGTCGTGTACACAATCACCCTCTTCCCCAAACCGAAATTCCATTGGCCTCACATCAGCCTCGCCCACAATCTCCAACCCAGTACTCGAAAACCCTTCACCTTTCCAGTGGCCGAACAGCCATCTCCCTCCCATCACCTTGTTAGCCTCCAAACAAATAGTCAAGTACTAGCTTTCCTCCTCACCCGAACACTGCCAGCTGACCACTCCTATGCATCTTGCCCTCTAACCTACCAGCCTTGCCTCCCACCATAGTAGCCTATGCAACCATCGCCTCGCTTTCTTGCTCCGCCGTGCTTCGTCGTAGCAACCTATTCCTTCAGCCGTGCACACACCATAGCATATGTGTTTTAATATATATAATATATATATATATTTTGATTTTTTTTAAAAATGTATATAGATTTTAAAATATAATATATATATATATCTTGATTTTAAATTTATATAGATATTTTGATTTTATTTAATGTGTTTTAAGAAAGAAACGATTTTGGAATATATATATATATATATATATATAAAGATTTTATTTTATATCTGTTTTGAATTAAATATTGATTTTTAAAAGAATTTGTTTTGAAATGTGTTTCAAATTTGAATATTGATTTAAAAATTAATAATATAAAGATTTTATATAAGTAAATTTAAGATTTCTAATATATAGATATTATATATTTTGTTTCCATCGATTATCGAGTTCCAGCCTTGCTTTGCTTTGTTTTATGTTTGCTTTCTGAAGAATCTCAACAGCAGTTGTCGCGTTCTCCGCTTTTTCATGTGCTTGCATCCTATTCTTGTTTTCTCTAGCCTTGAAAGGTGAGCGTCACTCACGATTAACATTCTTATATTTAGTAAATTTAATTCACATGAAATGATGATTGAAATACGTTGTTAAATTTAAATTGTTAGTTATTTAATTGTTAAATATGGTCTATTATTATTTGCATTAGTTCACTGATGTTAATTGACAATATTGACACCAATAACCTGTTAGTATGTGTATATCATATTTAATTTGACAATTTTGATCATATTTGCCATTGATATACTATGTTATTTATGCTGTTATTATTATATTGTTCTCACTCTGCATGTTCCTTGTTAGTGTAGAAAACCCTATGGGTTAAAATGATACATACCCGAATGATAATATAGATTAGGAAAAATCGTTATGAGTTAAAATGATAGACCCAAGCAATTTTATTGAATTGAATTTTGGGATTGCAAGTTGAAATGATATATACCCGTAAATATTAAATTAACACGGATTAAAATGATAAATATTTGTATCACTTGACCATAGGATAGAAAATTATATACGGATACCGTTGCTATTTTTAAAAATGATTTCCAAAGTTTTGAAAGGAAATATACGAATTTTAATAAATATTCATTTTTTTTATAATATAAAGATATTTAAATTTTAATATATGTATAAAATTTAGATTTTAAATTTTATGTTTGGAAATTTTAAATTTATAAGTTAAGTTTTGGAAAATATAAATTTTTAGATTTTACTTATAATTTTATTATTTTTAAATATATAAAATAAGATTTTATACAATATATTTAGTAAAATAAGATTTAATTTTAATTTAACGAAGTTTAATAAGAATTTAATCTAACTAATATATATATATATATATATAAAATGTTTTAAATATTTATTTACAATTTATATTAATATTTTGAAAATAGATTTTTAATAACTTTAACAAACTAAGATTGAAAAGATAAATTGAAATTGATTTGAAATTTAATTTTTAAAAAAATTTTGTTGAATAAAATTTGATTTGAAACTTATAAATTTTGAGATATTAAAGATATGATTTTTATAACTTGATAAATGGGTTTTAATTAAAGGTGATTAAATGAAAATCTTTAAATTTAAATAAAATTGAATATTTAATTTTGATTTAAATTTGTAATTTGAGATTTCATTTAAATGCTTATAAAAAGTGATTAGTTGAATATTTTAGAATTAAATATAAGTGAAGTTAGATATTTAGTTATTGATTTTATTTAAATTTGTAATTTAAGATTTCATTTAAATGTTATAAAAAATGATTAAGTGAATATTTTCAAATTTAGATAAAATTAAAAGTTGAATTTTTGAAATATAAATGAGATTTATCAAATTGAGTTATTGTAAATTGTTTGGATATTTAAACTTTAAAACCTATTGAATTGGGAATGGTTAAATTTGTAATTCAAACCTGAATTTGAAATCGATATAAATTAAAATAGTTTAATGAGAATTTGAATTGAACCTTCAACCTTTTCAATTGAAATTGTTAAACCAAAATTGATTTAAATTGAACTATGAAATTAAAGTTGGTTTGAATTAATTTGTGAAGTTGGAAGAAACAATTCTACTTTGAACAATTTTTAATATATAAACTATTTTTAATATATATAAACTATTTTTAATATATAAACTATTTTAACCTATAACCTATTTTTAAATATAAACTATTTTAATGTATAGCTATTCCAGTATATAAATTACTTTCAATATTAAAACCGTTTAAGTTGGAACTGTTATAATTTAAATTTAATGGATTTAAATGCAAATATTTTGATATAATGGTTTAAACTATTTTGTGGTTATGATTTTGGAAATGAATTTGATTTAAAGTGAATAATGATTTCAAAAGTGAATATGATTTGAAAGTGATATGATTTTGGAAGTGAATAATGATTTCGAAAGTGATATGATTTTGAAATGGATATGATATTTTGATATAAAAAGTATGAACTGTTTGAAATAAAAATGACCACGGTGTGAAATAAGCATTTGGTTGTTAAAGAGACCGGGATCGGATATTGTCATACTCTCTGCCAATACCAAAAACCACTTTAACAACTGTGCACGTGGTGGAGTTTCCAGAACGAAGTAGGATGGTTTGGCGAACGATTCTATATGAGGTATTAATGCAGCCTTGACTCCCGTGAGTCAGCTTGATGTGGCTAAAACAGGAGCTATACCAGGCCAAGTGAGGTCGCACCTCCGACCGAGCATGCTTCTTCGATACCATTCTATTACTTATGGATTTGATTGGGTGCACCTTTTATTTGGGAGTGTGTCTCGAGGTGGGCGGTAGTAGCTGCTATGCGTTACCACCAGTCCGGGAGTGCAAACGGTAGAATCCTACCTTGGCATTGCCTCGCATGCCTTGTCACATGCCTTATCGTGCATTCTACGAGTTTGGTTTGTGTCGTACCTATGGAGTTCTCCCTGATAGCCCACCAGTTTGGTGGAGTTTACAGCACTGTATAGACTACGACATTAAATAAAACGTGTTAAAGGGGATATGGGTAATGCCTTAACGCTATTTTAATAGTTTACTTTACTATAGACATCATCTATGTAGCATATTGTACTATGTATGTAGATAGTTTAACGGATCCTTAAAGGATGGATTCCCAAACATCCTTTAAGTTATTTGTATTTCACTTGACATTTCACTTGAGTTTATTTACTGGTATAAGAATGTTAATCCTGACTCGAGTGTTTTGTGTTTTTCTTTATGCTCGGGTCAGACTGAGTGTCACAGCATTTGAGACTCACCTTTGGAGTTTGGAGCTTTGCTTGAAGATCTGTCTCTATCTATTCAGCTTTGTAGTTATTTCAGTTATTTCCCGTTGTTTATGGTTCAGATTTATCATTTGCTTATGTATTGAGATTTCTATATATTGGAGATTTCTATATATTGGAGATTTATGTTGTATATTGTTTTAGACTCCGATGTTCTATAGTAGCTTCATGAACTACTATTTATCTATTTCCGCTGCTTATTATTATATTACTCTGTGTCTGTGATTCTATGATTGATTTATTTACTATATATGCTAAGTTTTGCCAAATATAAATTAACAATCTGTTGTTTTGAGCAATTCAAGTCTGACATGTGTGGATGATTGTCAATTTGAATGGTTCGAAATAGCTGGTCATTACAAGCCTCGATTCGACGATCAGATTATATGAATGAACTCGTGGAGTCGAGCTCTCCAACTTTCGTGTTGAAGGTTTTGGCTAATTTGGCTTGATTATGTCGAGAAACGTGAGCCGTTGGATAATAGGGTTTTAATGACAACTGAGTTAGTTTTAGGGTTTTGGTTTTGCAAATGAAAAAGTTAATGCCCTTTTATAGAAAATTTTCATGGCACTATCAAAGGGAGTTTCAAAACAAAAGGGAAGGACTCGAACGAAGATGAGATACTTAAAATTCAAAAAAAAAAGAGAAGATGGATATACTCATATACGAATATAATTAGGGGGAGGCCAGAACGAAAGTGATTCCGCAAATCAGTTTACCATATATGTTAAGTTTGCCTAGAGCCAAAGCTCTGATACCAACTGTAACGACCAGCTATTTTGGACCATTCAAATCGACAATAAATGTGACGACCCGGCTTTCATCGACTAGAAAGTCGTATCGCTGATAAGAAAGAAAGGGATAGAAAGAGAAAAGAAGAGAAGAAAGAAAGAAACAACATCAGAATCTCACACAGCGGAACGAATAAATTATATTAATAACAAAAGTATTATACAATATACAACACTTATCAGAGTTATACAACATATACATCACATACTAGACAGTTATAAACACCTGTCTAGTTTCTACAATATAAGATACAACACAGATAACAATGACTCAGAGATCAACACAGCGGAACTACTATATCTCTATAGCGCTGAAGCCTCCTGCTCCATTGCTCCTCCAGATAACTCGTCAAAGCAAACCTGACTCTCTTGGCTACTCGTAAAAATTTGAGTACCCAAGAGTTTATATAAAACAGAAATAAACACTTGGGTCAGACATGGGTCTGGTGTGAGTAAACGGTTTAAACTTGCTTAACTTCAAAACCTTTGAAATCAAAAGGTATCACGTAAGACTTCCCACACATAAACATGGAAAAGTTTTTACCTTACGCTAACCAAAAATTGATAGGAAATCTGGTTATATTATAATAGGTCTAGGGTTTTCAAATAAATATGAAATAGCTGAAATGCTTACATCTCACATTCCAACATAGTTGGGCACAACTAACACGTACGGCACTTATTGGAAGTTGGATTTCCATACAATGGCAGGGCTACTGGGGTACCGCCCGTCACAGTACGTGGCCTAGATCACCGTACCGAGGAGTACGCCCGCTCCCCTGCAACACAAAGCCGGAACCATCCCTTACTGGATAATTCCGAATAAAATCACCCCACGGTTGTGTACTGCAACCGTACCACTAAGTCGAAATAGAAAGGGACATCTAGACAGGGATGACCTTACTCTCAGTGGGCGCTACCCACGAAGCCTTGCTGCACCTCCCCTGTTTTAGCCATTCCCGGTTTGTGAGGCTTGAGGTCACGATTACCTTTAATCAGAACACTTCACTTAGAATGCTCATCGTCCACCTGACGATGTGCTGAAAGCATTCAATCCATACAAGTTCGTTCCGGGTTCGAACGAAACCGAAGGCATTATCTCGTTACACTCGTTTTGGAATCACCCTCAGAGTTAACGACAATAACCCTTGCACTCTGAATCTTCATCTTCACTTGAGATTCACGACCTATCGTTAATTTGGATCGATGTGGTATTCGGGTCTCCAGACCTGGAAATCCGGTATACGGAAACCCGATCCCGGTCTCATCGAAATCCAAAACGTATCTTTTAAGGCCAAGTTGTTTAAAGGTTTAAACAATTCAATTCAATTCAATACTTGAATTCACACAGCATTAACATAGATAAATATCACACATTTATCACAGATATATCCAATATCATATCACAGAATATCATAGTATATCATCCAATAGATATCAACCAAATCAGACATTCTACTCAACCATCATTCATAAGCAACCATTTATTAATCTCTATTATAATTAATTTAATCAACTTAAATTAAATTAATTACTTAAGAATTAATTCCTATCTTTGCTTAATCAACATTAATTAATTACAATCCATTTAATTAATTAATCATTAAATATTAATCACTCTTGATTAATTATTAATTACATAAAGTAATTATCCTTAATTAATTTCACAAATTAATTATCCTTAATCATTTATAGTAATTAACCTTTAATTACTCTCCTTAATTATAATAACTAATGATCCTTAATTAATTACTTCCATTTATTTAATTAACTATAATTAATTACATTATTCCTTAATTAATTACATTAATTAATCATGCATTAATTAATTAATCAACCTTAATTAATCATTAACAGTAATTAACCATTCTTAATTACTTTAATTTCTTTTATAAATCCTTTTTGATTAATTACACCAATTACATAAAGTAATTCATTTATTAATTACTTACACGAAGTAATTATACTTAACCAATCTTATTAAGTAATTATACTTAATTACCAAGTGACTATCTTTAATTAATTAACAAATTAATTAACTCAAATAAATCACATTCATTTCCTAAATCATAACTGAGTAATTCATCCTTAATTACCCTTTAAACAAATTAATTAATCCTTGATTAATTATTCTTTAACTATTAATTAATAAACCTTAATTATTAATCAATATCCTTTAATAGAAAGTAATCAATCCTTAATTACTTTTATTTTTAATTAACTAAACTTAATTAACTAATTAATTATCTCTTAATTATTAATTAATAAAACTTAATTATTAATTAACAACCTTAATTACAAATTAATTAATCCATAATTATCTATTAATTAATCTTTAATGATAATTTACTAACCTTAATAACAGTTAATTAACCTTAAATAACTTTAATTATAAATTAATAATTTCTTAATTATTAATTAAGAAAACTTAATTATTACTTAATAAAACTTTATTAAGTACTTCTTAATTACTAGTTTAATTAACTCTTAATCATTTAATTAATTCTTATCAAAATTAATTAAATAATTTAATTAAACTTAAATCTCTTAATTAACTTTGAGATAAAACATTATCATTAAACATTTGATCTTAGTAATTAACTTACTTAATTAAATCATTAATTAAGTTTTTAAATAAATAATCATTAATTACTTATCCTTAATTATTTATTAACAATCCTTAATTACAAGTAAATAAACACTTGAAAACTTAATTGTTAATTTACTTATCCTTAATCATCAACTAATTTAATTTAATAAATCATTCTTTATTTATGCCATTATTATTAAACTTAAATTAAGTTTTAAGACAAACCATTTCCTTATTAATTTCCTTATTTTCAAATTAAGTTTGAAAATAACTTAAGGATTTTACTTAATACATTTAAATTAATCAATCATACAAATTAATTTATTCAACATTCATTACAAAGAAATGAGTTTTCAAGAAATTTATTTAACTTGATTATTTAAAGTTTAAACTTACTTTCTTTATTTAAATTATAAAAACTGGTTTGATATTTTCTTTGGGTTTAAGTCATTTATACTTGAAACAAAACCAAGTATTTCTTCTTCTTATTTTTCCTTTAAAACAGAGTTTAGTCTAATTAAAACCGTTTGGTTTTTAAAGGATTTAAACTGATTACTGGTTTTCACCCCAACTCGCAATGACTCGAAGGCAATCCCGTGCCACAGCCCTATCTTCCCGAGTTCTTCCCTAGCAAATTTTAAACTGTTTTGTTTAAAATTTAAAACTGTTAAAGCTTTAACAGTTTCACTCGAAAACTCACGCAAACAACCCGAAGAAATACCCGAGCAAAATCTTAAGCTACGCGAGTTCCTCCCCGTACTACTCGAGTAACTCCATCTTCCCCAAAGCTTCGTCAAACCCAGATATACAAAGGTGCACGGTGCACGTACACTAACGAGCTGCGACACTCCGGCCATCAATGCTGGCTTCAACACATCACCGTCGTCATTCGCAACCAAGTCCGACCACCCTACTTCCTCGATTTGATGCAAATTGAAATCGACCTAAAATTTCAATTCCAGGAACCATCACCACATCAAATTTGCTTCGCTTCGACGATCCCATCCACCTGGACCTCCGCCGCTTCGTCCAGAGCCTCTTCACGACATCCACCGTCGTTACCCCCATATGCGCAAGATTCCGATTCAACAATGGCAATGCAAAAATCTCGACTACCTCCACAATCGAAAATCAACTTCGAACCCTATTTCGACTCTGTCCAGCCACAACGACCATCAGTAAATCCTCCCATTATTTTTCTTGTGACCACTAGATCACCCACCACCTCCAGCCTTGGTCCTGACCAAAATCATCTCCTCGTTCGTCGCAAATCGACCAATATCCATATTCTGATCAACTCAGAATATAACCATATTTCCAAACTATAAAATCATGATTATAACCTCTAAATTCATCATTTTGTTATACGAATATGTTTCTATAATCAATACTTGAAATTAAGATGATCGAATTTTCTGTTTTGAAAAGATTATACTGTAATTTCTCATTTCCAAAATATTAACTCAATATTTTCACTTGAAATTATTTTTAAAAATGATGTTACAGTCTTACCATCATTTCTTCTTTAGAGATCATAGCCTAAAAAGGTTTAGAGAGAAAGGAATTGATTTTTAAACTTGTTATTAACCTGTGAATTTAAAAACAGAGAGATGCATCTGGTAAACACAGACATGCACATGTATACATTTACATATATATATGTATACTCAGACATGCACAGACATTTCATATTTATATACATACAACCACATTAATTCATCCATGCAAACAACATTACTTCTACTACTTATCACTTCATCCAGTTCAAGCAGGTTAAACAAATAAAATGATTGTTTACTCACCTATTAAAGATGAACAGAGCATATTAACAATTTAAATCAGACATACACACTTAAATTCTCACATGCATACAGAGTATATACATATAAATAAACATGCAAAGATACTTCATTTTAGGAATCATTCGAAAGCAAGCTTATATCTATTTTAGCTTTTGCAAAAGAATTGTTTACTCACCTTTTACAGAGGCAGAGAAGTTTTGAAAGAAAACTGGAATGTTGATCTTTTGAAAACTGGAAACTTTGAAACTGAACTTGCTTTCAATTTGACTCCCTTGATTCCTTTTAAAATTTGAGAAGCTCTTGAAAACTTCAGATTTACTTGCATGCATTAATTACTGGTCTTGAAGAATAAATGTTTACAGGCTTGAAAGAATACATGGTTTCAGGCATTTGAGAAGGGTTACAGGTTGTTTTTGAATTTGATTTTAGGTTTGAGGAGTGTTTTCAAGTTGTAGATTTTTGGTTTGGAAATGATTTCAGTTTTGGTTTGAAGATGATTTCGGTTTGAATAATTATCTGGTTTTGGCTTTGTCTTTGTTTAGAAATGAGATTAGAAAAGAAAAAGGAAATAGAGATGTAGGCTTTTATAAACTTAATTTTATGGTTTATTAAAAATCAAAGAAAAAGGATAAGAAAATGACACATGTCTCTACATTGTTTAATTACCTTACACATGTATTTTACATGTTTTAAAAATTTAACACTTGTCCTTATCCATTTATATTATTTTTAAAAAGAGTTTTAAAAAGCTTTTATATGTATTTCCTAAATAGATAAATACATATCTTTTTAAATAAATGCTTTTCTATATTATAAATAAATAAAACCTTTAAAAGAAAAACAATAAAACTCATTTATATCCTAATAAAATTATATACAATATTTTTAATTCATTTTTAAGTGTAAACATATCTTTTGTATTTATTTACTATTTAAATAAACACTTTATTTAGTTTGAAATTGATATAAAACAACTCAAGATAATATATATATATATATTTAAACAATACTTATTAATTTTGGAAATGATAAATCTATAAAAAATCAAATTTATAAAATAACACAATTTAAAATAATTATTCTTATTATAATTCAATCTATACCATAATTAAAACATCTTATTATTATTATTTGGTTATAAAATATTTGAAAATAACAATTTTATCAATTTAAATTAAAAGATTATCACATTTTAAATTCCTCGAAATCCCGGGATATTACATTCCTTCCCCCTTAAAAGAATTTCGTCCTCGAAATTTAAAACAAAAGATAATCCAAAGATTTTTATATTTATTTCAACCAATTTTAAAACAATTCAATTATACTTATCAGCCATACACTATCAAACAAACAACCATTCATCCAAACAAACAATTTCATCCAAGCAACAATTCATACAAACAACAATTCTAGTTATCCGAACATAGATCCGGATAAACTACCTAAAATTATCCCGAGTTTCCCCGATACAGATACTGGGTTACTCGCTCTATTAAATCCAAACTGGTAATTCAATACCGAAGCCAAAACACATATCCTCACAAAAACTCAGAAAGATCCCATATACTCGGAGCTATCTTCCTAGTCTTACCCAATCTTATTTGCTCCCTTTTATTGGAGAAATAACAATGAAGTCTCCAACTTCGAATTCCAAATTCTTCATCTCTAATCCACAGAACTCTTCTGACGATTCTGGGCTGCCTTCACCTTTCCTGATCAGCTCAATCTTCGCTGATGCCTCTCAAAACAAACAGGACCAAAAACAATCCAATAAATGGATCCTCTCAAGATCTACGGAAATCCAGAACTCAAACTCTACTCCTCAATCATCAGTAGATTCCAAATACTTCTTTTATCAAGACAAAACAGATTCTCTCACCAATCTGAACTTCAAATCTTGAAAAGCTTCCTGTAGGAACCCTTCAATCCAAATACTGCAACTTCCGGTTGCTTCTACTCTAGAACAACTACTACCAAGCTTTCGCTGCTCAACTCTGATCTAGATGTCGTCTATGAACTCGAACACAAACTAGATCAACACTCCAGAAAATTTCTGACAACTCTATAACTCGTACATCTTCTAGAGATGCCTTAAACTCAAGCAAAGATTTCCCAAGAGAACAGTCAAACTATCGCAAGTCACTTTTGCGATCCTATCCATCCAATATCCAAAAATACTGTTCTTTCTTAATCCATCAGAACAGTCTAGTGCTTGACCAATCCATTTGAAAAATGAATTTACTCCGCAGCTTCTGAACTCCACTTTACGAACTGCTAAGCCAAAAGATCTTCCAGCAGGAACACAGAACACTCGAGCTGCACTGCTGACACAGATGCCTAAGACTCCTTATCCAAAGCTTCTAGAGAAACTCGGACTTCAAACCAAACATAAACATCATGCTGAACTCAGCCACATCACCGAATGCAGATCTACTTCCTTAAACTTGCTCCAAAAGAAAACATCTTCTGAGATATCCATAGTCACTGCGTCTCATCACACAGTTACTACTTTCCTGAGGTATCAAGATACTATCACTTGCTTCAGCTCTTCGGACAGATTCAAACTCTCAAAAATCCGCCCACACGAGCGCGATTCAACTTATACTTCAATGATGGACTCCGAACCTTAACAGGTTTCCTTCAGAGATCAGAGAAATTCTTACACCATATTAAAGTTTACTCGAGACGGTATTAGGTCTACAGTCTCGACAGATATATTTCCAACCTCAAACATTCAAACTCCAACTATTTGTAGTCGTGTTTACACACCACTACCTTATCTACCTTTAGAACTCATATTGGAAAACCCGAACAGGTAACCCAACAAATAGGTAGAAATAAATATATATAGTTATATATAGAAAAATTACAAATACGCTCTCTCAAGATAGACACCACTCCAGAGCCTAGGTATTCACTCAACCTATAGCTCTGATACCAAATGTGACGACCCGGCTTTCATCGACTAGAAAGTCGTATCGCTGATAAGAAAGAAAGGGATAGAAAGAGAAAAGAAGAGAAGAAAGAAAGAAACAACATCAGAATCTCACACAGCGGAACGAATAAATTATATTAATAACAAAAGTATTATACAATATACAACACTTATCAGAGTTATACAACATATACATCACATACTAGACAGTTATAAACACCTGTCTAGTTTCTACAATATAAGATACAACACAGATAACAATGACTCAGAGATCAACACAGCGGAACTACTATATCTCTATAGCGCTGAAGCCTCCTGCTCCATTGCTCCTCCAGATAACTCGTCAAAGCAAACCTGACTCTCTTGGCTACTCGTAAAAATTTGAGTACCCAAGAGTTTATATAAAACAGAAATAAACACTTGGGTCAGACATGGGTCTGGTGTGAGTAAACGGTTTAAACTTGCTTAACTTCAAAACCTTTGAAATCAAAAGGTATCACGTAAGACTTCCCACACATAAACATGGAAAAGTTTTTACCTTACGCTAACCAAAAATTGATAGGAAATCTGGTTATATTATAATAGGTCTAGGGTTTTCAAATAAATATGAAATAGCTGAAATGCTTACATCTCACATTCCAACATAGTTGGGCACAACTAACACGTACGGCACTTATTGGAAGTTGGATTTCCATACAATGGCAGGGCTACTGGGGTACCGCCCGTCACAGTACGTGGCCTAGATCACCGTACCGAGGAGTACGCCCGCTCCCCTGCAACACAAAGCCGGAACCATCCCTTACTGGATAATTCCGAATAAAATCACCCCACGGTTGTGTACTGCAACCGTACCACTAAGTCGAAATAGAAAGGGACATCTAGACAGGGATGACCTTACTCTCAGTGGGCGCTACCCACGAAGCCTTGCTGCACCTCCCCTGTTTTAGCCATTCCCGGTTTGTGAGGCTTGAGGTCACGATTACCTTTAATCAGAACACTTCACTTAGAATGCTCATCGTCCACCTGACGATGTGCTGAAAGCATTCAATCCATACAAGTTCGTTCCGGGTTCGAACGAAACCGAAGGCATTATCTCGTTACACTCGTTTTGGAATCACCCTCAGAGTTAACGACAATAACCCTTGCACTCTGAATCTTCATCTTCACTTGAGATTCACGACCTATCGTTAATTTGGATCGATGTGGTATTCGGGTCTCCAGACCTGGAAATCCGGTATACGGAAACCCGATCCCGGTCTCATCGAAATCCAAAACGTATCTTTTAAGGCCAAGTTGTTTAAAGGTTTAAACAATTCAATTCAATTCAATACTTGAATTCACACAGCATTAACATAGATAAATATCACACATTTATCACAGATATATCCAATATCATATCACAGAATATCATAGTATATCATCCAATAGATATCAACCAAATCAGACATTCTACTCAACCATCATTCATAAGCAACCATTTATTAATCTCTATTATAATTAATTTAATCAACTTAAATTAAATTAATTACTTAAGAATTAATTCCTATCTTTGCTTAATCAACATTAATTAATTACAATCCATTTAATTAATTAATCATTAAATATTAATCACTCTTGATTAATTATTAATTACATAAAGTAATTATCCTTAATTAATTTCACAAATTAATTATCCTTAATCATTTATAGTAATTAACCTTTAATTACTCTCCTTAATTATAATAACTAATGATCCTTAATTAATTACTTCCATTTATTTAATTAACTATAATTAATTACATTATTCCTTAATTAATTACATTAATTAATCATGCATTAATTAATTAATCAACCTTAATTAATCATTAACAGTAATTAACCATTCTTAATTACTTTAATTTCTTTTATAAATCCTTTTTGATTAATTACACCAATTACATAAAGTAATTCATTTATTAATTACTTACACGAAGTAATTATACTTAACCAATCTTATTAAGTAATTATACTTAATTACCAAGTGACTATCTTTAATTAATTAACAAATTAATTAACTCAAATAAATCACATTCATTTCCTAAATCATAACTGAGTAATTCATCCTTAATTACCCTTTAAACAAATTAATTAATCCTTGATTAATTATTCTTTAACTATTAATTAATAAACCTTAATTATTAATCAATATCCTTTAATAGAAAGTAATCAATCCTTAATTACTTTTATTTTTAATTAACTAAACTTAATTAACTAATTAATTATCTCTTAATTATTAATTAATAAAACTTAATTATTAATTAACAACCTTAATTACAAATTAATTAATCCATAATTATCTATTAATTAATCTTTAATGATAATTTACTAACCTTAATAACAGTTAATTAACCTTAAATAACTTTAATTATAAATTAATAATTTCTTAATTATTAATTAAGAAAACTTAATTATTACTTAATAAAACTTTATTAAGTACTTCTTAATTACTAGTTTAATTAACTCTTAATCATTTAATTAATTCTTATCAAAATTAATTAAATAATTTAATTAAACTTAAATCTCTTAATTAACTTTGAGATAAAACATTATCATTAAACATTTGATCTTAGTAATTAACTTACTTAATTAAATCATTAATTAAGTTTTTAAATAAATAATCATTAATTACTTATCCTTAATTATTTATTAACAATCCTTAATTACAAGTAAATAAACACTTGAAAACTTAATTGTTAATTTACTTATCCTTAATCATCAACTAATTTAATTTAATAAATCATTCTTTATTTATGCCATTATTATTAAACTTAAATTAAGTTTTAAGACAAACCATTTCCTTATTAATTTCCTTATTTTCAAATTAAGTTTGAAAATAACTTAAGGATTTTACTTAATACATTTAAATTAATCAATCATACAAATTAATTTATTCAACATTCATTACAAAGAAATGAGTTTTCAAGAAATTTATTTAACTTGATTATTTAAAGTTTAAACTTACTTTCTTTATTTAAATTATAAAAACTGGTTTGATATTTTCTTTGGGTTTAAGTCATTTATACTTGAAACAAAACCAAGTATTTCTTCTTCTTATTTTTCCTTTAAAACAGAGTTTAGTCTAATTAAAACCGTTTGGTTTTTAAAGGATTTAAACTGATTACTGGTTTTCACCCCAACTCGCAATGACTCGAAGGCAATCCCGTGCCACAGCCCTATCTTCCCGAGTTCTTCCCTAGCAAATTTTAAACTGTTTTGTTTAAAATTTAAAACTGTTAAAGCTTTAACAGTTTCACTCGAAAACTCACGCAAACAACCCGAAGAAATACCCGAGCAAAATCTTAAGCTACGCGAGTTCCTCCCCGTACTACTCGAGTAACTCCATCTTCCCCAAAGCTTCGTCAAACCCAGATATACAAAGGTGCACGGTGCACGTACACTAACGAGCTGCGACACTCCGGCCATCAATGCTGGCTTCAACACATCACCGTCGTCATTCGCAACCAAGTCCGACCACCCTACTTCCTCGATTTGATGCAAATTGAAATCGACCTAAAATTTCAATTCCAGGAACCATCACCACATCAAATTTGCTTCGCTTCGACGATCCCATCCACCTGGACCTCCGCCGCTTCGTCCAGAGCCTCTTCACGACATCCACCGTCGTTACCCCCATATGCGCAAGATTCCGATTCAACAATGGCAATGCAAAAATCTCGACTACCTCCACAATCGAAAATCAACTTCGAACCCTATTTCGACTCTGTCCAGCCACAACGACCATCAGTAAATCCTCCCATTATTTTTCTTGTGACCACTAGATCACCCACCACCTCCAGCCTTGGTCCTGACCAAAATCATCTCCTCGTTCGTCGCAAATCGACCAATATCCATATTCTGATCAACTCAGAATATAACCATATTTCCAAACTATAAAATCATGATTATAACCTCTAAATTCATCATTTTGTTATACGAATATGTTTCTATAATCAATACTTGAAATTAAGATGATCGAATTTTCTGTTTTGAAAAGATTATACTGTAATTTCTCATTTCCAAAATATTAACTCAATATTTTCACTTGAAATTATTTTTAAAAATGATGTTACAGTCTTACCATCATTTCTTCTTTAGAGATCATAGCCTAAAAAGGTTTAGAGAGAAAGGAATTGATTTTTAAACTTGTTATTAACCTGTGAATTTAAAAACAGAGAGATGCATCTGGTAAACACAGACATGCACATGTATACATTTACATATATATATGTATACTCAGACATGCACAGACATTTCATATTTATATACATACAACCACATTAATTCATCCATGCAAACAACATTACTTCTACTACTTATCACTTCATCCAGTTCAAGCAGGTTAAACAAATAAAATGATTGTTTACTCACCTATTAAAGATGAACAGAGCATATTAACAATTTAAATCAGACATACACACTTAAATTCTCACATGCATACAGAGTATATACATATAAATAAACATGCAAAGATACTTCATTTTAGGAATCATTCGAAAGCAAGCTTATATCTATTTTAGCTTTTGCAAAAGAATTGTTTACTCACCTTTTACAGAGGCAGAGAAGTTTTGAAAGAAAACTGGAATGTTGATCTTTTGAAAACTGGAAACTTTGAAACTGAACTTGCTTTCAATTTGACTCCCTTGATTCCTTTTAAAATTTGAGAAGCTCTTGAAAACTTCAGATTTACTTGCATGCATTAATTACTGGTCTTGAAGAATAAATGTTTACAGGCTTGAAAGAATACATGGTTTCAGGCATTTGAGAAGGGTTACAGGTTGTTTTTGAATTTGATTTTAGGTTTGAGGAGTGTTTTCAAGTTGTAGATTTTTGGTTTGGAAATGATTTCAGTTTTGGTTTGAAGATGATTTCGGTTTGAATAATTATCTGGTTTTGGCTTTGTCTTTGTTTAGAAATGAGATTAGAAAAGAAAAAGGAAATAGAGATGTAGGCTTTTATAAACTTAATTTTATGGTTTATTAAAAATCAAAGAAAAAGGATAAGAAAATGACACATGTCTCTACATTGTTTAATTACCTTACACATGTATTTTACATGTTTTAAAAATTTAACACTTGTCCTTATCCATTTATATTATTTTTAAAAAGAGTTTTAAAAAGCTTTTATATGTATTTCCTAAATAGATAAATACATATCTTTTTAAATAAATGCTTTTCTATATTATAAATAAATAAAACCTTTAAAAGAAAAACAATAAAACTCATTTATATCCTAATAAAATTATATACAATATTTTTAATTCATTTTTAAGTGTAAACATATCTTTTGTATTTATTTACTATTTAAATAAACACTTTATTTAGTTTGAAATTGATATAAAACAACTCAAGATAATATATATATATATATATTTAAACAATACTTATTAATTTTGGAAATGATAAATCTATAAAAAATCAAATTTATAAAATAACACAATTTAAAATAATTATTCTTATTATAATTCAATCTATACCATAATTAAAACATCTTATTATTATTATTTGGTTATAAAATATTTGAAAATAACAATTTTATCAATTTAAATTAAAAGATTATCACATTTTAAATTCCTCGAAATCCCGGGATATTACAATAAATCCACACATGTCGGACTTGAATAATTCAAAATATCAGATTGTTATTTAAATTTGGCAAACTCATCATATACAGTAAATAAATCAATCACAGAATCACAGACACAGAGTAATACACTAATACGCAGCGGAATAGATAAAATAGTAGTTCATGAAGCTACTATGTAAACATCAGAGTTAGAAATAAAAATACAACAGAATATCTCAAATGCAGAAGTCTCCAGTATAACAGATGACTTCTCTGAACAAATCAACTAGAAGAGCTGAAAGCTGAGGCGATAGTTGGATCTCCAAAGGAAGCTCCAAACTCCAAAGGTGAGTCTCGAATGCTGTATCACTCAGTCTGACCCGAGCGTAAAGCAAAACACAAAACACTCGAGTCAGGATTAACATTCTTATATAAATAAATCCAACTCAAGTGAAATATCAACTGAAATACAAGTAACTTAAAGGATGTTTGGGATAACCATCCTCTAAGGATCTTCAGAACTATCTACAAGGTGGAAATATACATTATAACACCGTGGTCATTTCAATTTAATTTATACTTCAAAACCCAAATATCATTTCATTTCCAATATACCTATTTTCCAAAATAGTATATATATATTAAATGATTTAAAAAGTAAAGTATTTAATTTCCTCAAGTCTCACAAAACGATTCAAATTAACTCAAGTTCCAAATTCAGATTTCTTCGAAGCTTAATTCATCAATTCAATTCAGTTCTAAATATACCATTTAAATTTTCAATATATTTCAAAGCTTTAATATTCAACATTTTCAAAGTTAAATTTAATAGTTTCATATAGCACTTGATTTAACTTTATTATTATTTAATCAGGGAATATTCACTTAATAGATTCAATATCATTTACTAGCCTTAAATCACATTTTACTAAATATTTCCTTAATTTTATTTAAACAAGAAACATTCATTAAATTACTTATAAATCAAACCCAAGTTATAAATCATATCTTACATCTCAATTTCAAAAAGTTTCTAATTGGTTTAATTAAATAAAATCCTTTATTGAATCAATTTCAACTAAATTCAAATTATCTTCCTAACCTTAACTTATTCAAATTTTACAAAAATCTATTTTGAAACATATTTAAATACTCAACATATTATATGTATTTAAATCAATCATTCCCATTTATATATAATAATTTAAGGCTCAACATTTATTAAACCATATATTTCTTTCCAAACCATAGAATTCATTTTCAAAATATTTATATATATGGACCAACGGTATCTGTATATATATTTATCACATGGTTAAGTGATACAGATATTTATCATTTCAATCCGAAATTAAATATATACGGGTAGATATCATTTCGACCCGTAATCCCAATTTCAATTCAAATGAAAATCGCTTGGGTTTATCATTTCAACCCATAAGGTTTTCTCCTATTCTAAAGTCCGTTCGGGTATGTATCATTTCAACCCATAACGGTTTTCTCCTATTCTAAAGTCCGTTCGGGTATGTATCATTTCAACCCATAGTGAATTCTATACTAACAGGGAACTTGCAAAGTGATAATAGATAATATAAAATAAAACAACAGGCATATATCATCAATAACAATAGAATAAGAACAACGGGATATGGTGTCATATCCCACAGGTGAACAGTTACAGATGATAACAGATAATATAACAACTTAAATAACTACAGCAGCATATTTCAATTGTCGTTTCAATTGAAATCAAAAATAAAAGAACGTTAAATCGTGAGTGATTACTCACCTTTCGATGCTAGAGAGGATGGACAGAATGGAATGAGTTACAACCCATGCACAAATTTCAAAGTAAAGCACGATAGATCCAGATTCGACGAACACTGATAAATTAGAATCAAATGAAACAATCAAAACCAGCTTGGGATAATCCGAAACAAGATGCATATATATGAATTTTAAAATAATATTAACTTTTAACAAATAATAAAATAAAATCGTTATATGTATTTCGAATCAATATTTAAATTAAACCTTTGCAAAACATAGTTTTAGTATTATATACATATTCATATATTAGTCAAAATCAAATGAGGCCTTTATGGAATAAAATTCAATATTAAAGACAAATCGATGTATCAAATTTACAGGCCTATGTACAGATACAAAATTTATATAGACTTACGTTATAAACAAGCCGACCTTATAATTATCTCTAAACGGACAGGCTATATGCAGACCCATATAAATTTATGCATCACTGTAGAGCAGAAATACAAGCTGACTCATTTTAAATAATACTTTTCATGAACAGACTTGCAGACACTTTACATCACACTAAGCTTAGTCTTTTTTTTCTTGTAAACAATATATATATATAGCTTCCTTTCAACAGTGCAAAACAGGAAACACACAATTGTTTGCAGACAACAAAATGATATAAAACTTTATACATTATATGCAGGCAACGTGTATAGCTTTTACCGATAAATATACCCAACATTATATACAAATCTTTATAAGCTTTTATATAAAACTATATGTATAATGCTATATATAAATATACATACATTAGATTTCCACGCATATATTACTACATATTAGACTTATGTAAAACTAGCATAAGTATAAAACTAACGTGATATAAGTATGCAACCAACCACACGTACATGCTTTCCTAACCAAAAGACATGCGAACCACTTCTAAGTAAAACAGTGAATGTGCTTACATACCCAAAACAAACTCACGAAAAATGTAAACTGACAGACCTGATATACCTATACTTCGCACTTATCTATAACTATGCGAACCAACTATAACAAATTTAAATGCTAAACAATGTATACAGACATGTAAACTAACAATGTTTAAAACTCACAGAAATATAAATTTGTATAAACTAATTTGTAAATATAATATGCGTTAATACCTTTAAACCATTTATACGTATATAAGTACCTTATATAATATACAAACCAAACACAAATGCCTACAATGCAATATATAAATCAAGTAGACGTCACGTATTATAATACAATATGTAACAAATCAACATAGATTAAAACGTACACATATAAAATTACCTTTTACAAAAAAAAATGAATGAGTTCGGCTGAAACTAGTGGTGATGAGCTTTGGTGATGGTCAGGAAAAAGGAGCTGCAGGCTGAGACGGCTGTTGGAGGAAGAGCGGAACGGGGAGGGGAAGGAGAAGAGGACGGGTTTGAGGACGAGGGTGAGCCGGTTCTAGAACAGGAGGAATGGTGGGGCTGGAGCTAGTGGCATCGGTGGTTTTTTGAAGCAGGGTAGGTCGGAGGTGGGCTGCTTGGTGGAGGAATGATGTGAGGGGAGTGGGGTTTCGAGGTCACGGGGTGGATGGAACGGTGGAAAGGTGGAAGAAGATGAAGGCTTCAGGTGGATCTAAAAAAAAAATATAGCTTGCTGGTATAACTATTTGTTTACACTTCCCTTATGAATATTTTATTGAAGGAAAGAACGGTAGAATAGGAATGGCACCGAATAGAAAGGAAAAAGAATAGCCCGTGGATAAGATTTGAAACGGCAACGGCCACTCACTCGAATTCAGAAATTAAATAAAAGCAAAAGGCTGAATTTTAGTCAATAAAGAATATTATAATAAATGCTAGTTGCTGTAAATTCCGGTTTGAAATTTGAATGGACACCACTATTAAAAGTGTAAAAGTGGTACCCGTACAGTTAACCGTTTTTCACGGGTTTCACCACATATCAAAATTCAAAACAAAGAATTGAATATACTACGGAGATCTACACGATGAGGCGAACAAAACGATATACAGATATTAGTGGTACGATCATCCGATCAAAAATCGATAATCGGTACCAGAAATGCTGCTATTCTGCCAGAATTAAGATAAACGGAGCAATAGAAGTCCAAATTTGACAAAACGAAGACTGATGTTTCGCTCAGAAGATGATTTAGAAATTTATTGTATAAAAATATTCAAGTTTGAAAAATATTTTATTTTCATCAATAATTAACTGACTTAAATTGAAATAGAATTTCACCAGAAAATAAACTTTAATATTATCAGATGAAAATTTACCAGTTGCTATGTTTTTAAATACGTATCCCAAATATAACATTTTTATTTCAAAATCTATTGTTTAAAAATTTCACAAAATTCAATTAATTACGTTATAAAAATTATTAAAATTTACGGGTCGTTACACTCTCCCCCACTCAAAACTTTTCGTCCCAGAAAAGGAAGGAGGTAGGAGAATAGAAACAACTAGATAAAGGTGTTTGGTTGGTTGAAGGGCACTAATTGGATTCAGAAAATAGGATAAAGGTGAATAAATAAAGCTGAACGGATAAGGTAGATTCAAAAGAATAGAATCGGGCACGAGTAATTAATTTAAACCATGAGAATTTCAATTTCAAATATTAATACATAATTTCTTTATTGGAAATACTTTTATAATAAAATACTTTTATAACTCGATGTTTTAACAAGTTTATCCTTGTTCCTGTAGACTCTGGTAGTGCGTTGATCAGGCGCAAAACTAGAATTCTCCAGGTACTTAGTAGACCTGTTTCAACACCCAGTGAAAATACTGGAAAAACTTTTAAAACAGATATGGAAAGTACAATCCAATCAAAACAAACAAACCAACCTTTGTCCAACCATGGTTCGCAGATACACAATGGTTACGCCTGGGTCCCCCAGGAAACAATCCATATCCGTAAGCTTTCTCAGCCCTGCGAGTTACGCCATGATGACTAGTAGAATGCAGGATACACAATGGTTACGCCTGGATCCCCCAGGAAACAATCCGTACCCCCAGGCAAGACTCAGCCAAGCATTTGCGCTACTATTTGCGACCTACACAGATTGCAGGATACACAATGGTTACGCCTGGATCCCCCAGGAAACAATCCGTACCCCTAGGCAAGACTCAGCCAGGCAGTTGCGCTATGCAGTCACGAGAGAAAAAAATAAGACCATGGGTAACGCCATGGAATTCGAAGGACACTCGAGTATCATATCCGGAAAACCAAAATCAGAGAGAATAATATCGATAGAATGAATCCAAGATGTGGCCACAAATCGGATATCAAGCAGAAGGCACTTTCCATATCTTTACTTCGAAAATATGTATCATATAGTACCTTTTCAAATCACTTTCAAATATCGTACTTATATAAAATCCATTATATATAAGATTTAAATTTCAAATCAAATACTTTCCAAAATCAATAGTATATCAAATCATACTTATATAGACTTCAATTATATAAGATTTCACTTCCAAATTGAGTACCTTTTCAGATCTATAGTTTTCGAATCAATTTCATACTCAGACAAATCAAATTTTTATAAGTTCGACAACTCCCAAATCAAGTTTTTAGTAACATAAGGTTCTCAATTTCAATTTGTTTCAATATCAGTTCAATTTCAAAATCATATATAATTTCACCAAATTATTTCTTCTCAAATTAAATATCTTTAGTTTCAAAGTTTCCAAAATAATAGATTTAGAAAATAAATCCAAATTTCCAAATCAATATAATTTTAGTCAACCCATTCATTACCAAAATCAAATGTTTGCAAAATCATCTTATACTTACGTAAGGTCTATCTTATATAAGGATCAGAATTTTCAAAATAAATTTCGCTGTATGAAGAGCCATATGGGATTGAATATCTTTGCTTTTGTGGGTTATATATCTTTGTAATTTAAATTGGAAATTTCTTTTAGTAAGCAAAGATATTCTAACTCGACAGCTTCCAATTTCAGCGTCAAAATATATCAATGATATTATAATATAAGATATACATACGTCATCATTTCGCAGAATCACATTTGATCGCTCGCTCGATCACACAAGTTCGCTTTCGAACTAGTATTGTCCATTCGACTTCCCTAATGCGGACTTCGATATGGTTTCTCGACTAGAAGCCATCAGTCTCCTTGCATAGCCATATACTATGATAGAGAATTCTAGAATCAAGCCCAACATCCATATCAAATATTCGCCATCAAGAATCGAATGAAAAATCCTAACACGAAATGGTGTAATTCACCTCGAACTTGTGTAATCAAACCTGGATCAAAATAATTATGCGAATAAAACAGCATACGTACAACTTATATATTTATTCCAACTTGTTAAATATATAGTTTCATAAAGATGTTACTAAGTTAAAACATTTTTATTCAAAATATTTGGAAGACCAAATTCTTTTCAAAACATTTCAAATCTAAATTTCATATTAGAAGAATTTAAAATCTGCCTTATTCATTTACTTAACAAAACAGTTTCAACTTATTTAAACCATATTACTACATACTTTAACATACATACCCAACTTACATGTTTTATACTTTTCAAAATTTCTTAGCTTTGAAAAGTTAACCTTGATTTGGAAGTTCTCGAACCTTCAAAATAGTCGAAGAAATCATTTTCGAATTCAAGAGTTGGAAATCAGCAACAATCAGTAAATCAATCTTAATAGATAGGGTTATACCAAATCCGAACTCGAGGACTGAACACCGGCTTACTTCGAATCATTTCAAAAATATATATATATACATATATCTTTCGAATATCAAATCTTACTTCGGAATTTGAAATCAAAAATGGTTTCACAAAATCACTCGAATAGCAAAGCTACTGAAGTGGCCTATCCCCCACTCGAAAACTCGAAAATCAATGTCGATGATGCGTGCACTCATCACCGAAATTATTTTCCAGCGACATAAGTGAGTTCTGGACTTCTATTTTCTCAAACTTCTTTTGAAATTTCTTCGAAATCATTCGAAACTTATTAAAAATCATTTGAAACATTTCTTATTCGGAAAAATACTTTTAAATCATATTGTTATTATATATTTCAAAATCTAAAAACCAATTTCAAAATACCGGAGTTCAATCTTCGAATTTCAAATTTTTAAATCCTTCAGTCATAAATCATTTTTTTTTGATAAATCAAATTTCTTATATAATTTTTTTCAAAATTGCAAATCCTTTCGAAACCTCAAATTCTCATTTTTAAAAAGGGTATATAATCTTTATCGAAAACATTTCACTTTTATATATAGCATATAATCATACTTATCAAGGTAATAATTTCGATATATAAAACAATTTCTAAAATATAAACAAGCCCGATTTTTCAAAGGATGGTTCAAGAATGGATTTCAAAACAAAGATAGAGATTCAAATTAAAGGAACTCAAATCAAATAGAATTCTGATTCGAAGATAGGCTCGATCAAAGATGAGATAATTATATTTAAAGATAGAAGATGAATATACTTATATAAACCATGGGCGACCATAACCGGGTCAACCGTGACTTCAAGAACAAGATTGATGCAGAATTCCAAGAAAAATCAACATTCGATCGCAAGAGATAGCGACATCTAAACCAAAGATATAAAAATCTCCGATGAATCAATGCCAATTGTGAAGGAGTTTCACCCATTCACACTCATTCAAAGATTGGTGGAATCCTATTCTTATAGAGATCATTCGAAGTGGAGTTATGGGATACTCCACAATTAAAAGAATACAAATAGGAAGAGACAAGAATGAGTTTAGGAACCGTAGGGAACGTTCCAAAGTTCAAAGAAATCCTAATCGAAGCAAATCCCCACCAAGATTAGAGATATATAACCTATATCGATACAAAAGAATTTCCATTCAAAATTTGGAAAGACTCGAATTCATAACATACGAAAACAGAAGCATAAATGTCTCCAGTTTGACAACTTCAGCTAAGCAAAAGATACCATAGAGTTCGCTTAAAGCAACCTAACATACAACAGATAACAAAAGGTCCACAGATTTACCACTCCTACATAAACAAAGCATCAGTATTAATTCTTCCAGGTGGTACATCAACGGGTCCAGAACACTCCCCCTCAATGTGCCCCCAACATCTGCATTTCTGGCATAGGTGCACTACACTCCCATCTTCCTTAATGAACTGCGGGTACGCAACCTTCTTTCCATACTTTCGCACAGAACAATTCCTGGCTATATGCCCAGGCCTCTTACAGTGATAGCAAATGGTTGATAGGTCGACTGATGTAGTGGGTGTAGATTTCACTTTCTTCACCTTCTGGCAGCGACTGGGAAAGTGCCCCTCACTACGGCATCTAAAACAGAAGATCTTGGATCGGAAACGTTTGCCCTCTTTCTTCTTTCCTACATTCCTTTTCCCGCACATGACTGCATAGTGTCCCTTTTCCTGACACCGATAACAAAGGACATGGTCATAAGGACCCGGTTCTGCTCTTTCTCTCCACACCCTCTCTTGTTCCTCGATTGCTTCCTCCTGTTCCTTACGGGCCAGTGCTCTTCGTGCCCGACGGGCTGCTTTCTGCTCTTCTAATTTTGCCATTACAAAATAGTTTCCTATCATTCAAATATTTAATGAGTCCAAATTCAACAAGATAGAAGTTCAAAATTTAAGGGGAAATTAAATCAAAGGGAGTTTCAAAACAAAAGGGAAGGACTCGAACGAAGATGAGATACTTAAAATTCAAAAAAAAGAGAAGATGGATATACTCATATACGAATATAATTAGGGGGAGGCCAGAACGAAAGTGATTCCGCAAATCAGTTTACCATATATGTTAAGTTTGCCTAGAGCCAAAGCTCTGATACCAACTGTAACGACCAGCTATTTTGGACCATTCAAATCGACAATAAATCCACACATGTCGGACTTGAATAATTCAAAATATCAGATTGTTATTTAAATTTGGCAAACTCATCATATACAGTAAATAAATCAATCACAGAATCACAGACACAGAGTAATACACTTATACGCAGCGGAATAGATAAAATAGTAGTTCATGAAGCTACTATGTAAACATCAGAGTTAGAAATAAAAATACAACAGAATATCTCAAATGCAGAAGTCTCCAGTATAACAGATGACTTCTCTGAACAAATCAACTAGAAGAGCTGAAAGCTGAGGCGATAGTTGGATCTCCAAAGGAAGCTCCAAACTCCAAAGGTGAGTCTCGAATGCTGTATCACTCAGTCTGACCCGAGCGTAAAGCAAAACACAAAACACTCGAGTCAGGATTAACATTCTTATATAAATAAATCCAACTCAAGTGAAATATCAACTGAAATACAAGTAACTTAAAGGATGTTTGGGATAACCATCCTCTAAGGATCTTCAGAACTATCTACAAGGTGGAAATATACATTATAACACCGTGGTCATTTCAATTTAATTTATACTTCAAAACCCAAATATCATTTCATTTCCAATATATCTATTTTCCAAAATAGTATATATATATTAAATGATTTAAAAAGTAAAGTATTTAATTTCCTCAAGTCTCACAAAACGATTCAAATTAACTCAAGTTCCAAATTCAGATTTCTTCGAAGCTTAATTCATCAATTCAATTCAGTTCTAAATATACCATTTAAATTTTCAATATATTTCAAAGCTTTAATATTCAACATTTTCAAAGTTAAATTTAACAGTTTCATATAGCACTTGATTTAACTTTATTATTATTTAATCAGGGAATATTCACTTAATAGATTCAATATCATTTACTAGCCTTAAATCACATTTTACTAAATATTTCCTTAATTTTATTTAAACAAGAAACATTCATTAAATTACTTATAAATCAAACCCAAGTTATAAATCATATCTTACATCTCAATTTCAAAAAGTTTCTAATTGGTTTAATTAAATAAAATCCTTTATTGAATCAATTTCAACTAAATTCAAATTATCTTCCTAACCTTAACTTATTCAAATTTTACAAAAATCTATTTTGAAACATATTTAAATACTCAACATATTATATGTATTTAAATCAATCATTCCCATTTATATATAATAATTTAAGGCTCAACATTTATTAAACCATATATTTCTTTCCAAACCATAGAATTCATTTTCAAAATATTTATATATATGGACCAACGGTGTCTGTATATATATTTATCACATGGTTAAGTGATACAGATATTTATCATTTCAATCCGAAATTAAATATATACGGGTAGATATCATTTCGACCCGTAATCCCAATTTCAATTCAAATGAAAATCGCTTGGGTTTATCATTTCAACCCATAACGGTTTTCTCCTATTCTAAAGTCCGTTCGGGTATGTATCATTTCAACCCATAGTGAATTCTATACTAACAGGGAACTTGCAAAGTGATAAAAAATAATATAAAATAAAACAACATGCATATATCATCAATAACAATAGAATAAGAACAACGGGATATGGTGTCATATCCCACAGGTGAACAGTTACAGATGATAACAGATAATATAACAACTTAAATAACTACAACAGCATATTTCAATTGTCGTTTCAATTGAAATCAAAAATAAAAGAACGTTAAATCGTGAGTGATTACTCACCTTTCGATGCTAGAGAGGATGGACAGAATGGAATGAGTTACAACCCATGCACAAATTTCAAAGTAAAGCACGATAGATCCAGATTCGACGAACACTGATAAATTAGAATCAAATGAAACAATCAAAACCAGCTTGGGATAATCCGAAACAAGATGCATATATATGAATTTTAAAATAATATTAACTTTTAACAAATAATAAAATAAAATCGTTATATGTATTTCGAATCAATATTTAAATTAAACCTTTGCAAAACATAGTTTTAGTATTATATACATATTCATATATTAGTCAAAATCAAATGAGGCCTTTATGGAATAAAATTCAATATTAAAGACAAATCGATGTATCAAATTTACAGGCCTATGTACAGATACAAAATTTATATAGACTTACGTTATAAACAAGCCGATCTTATACTTATCTCTAAACGGACAGGCTATATGCAGACCCATATAAATTTATGCATCACTGTAGAGCAGAAATACAAGCTGACTCATTTTAAATAATACTTTTCATGAACAGACTTGCAGACACTTTACATCACACTAAGCTTAGTCTTTTTTTTTTCTTGTAAACAATATATATAGCTTCCTTTCAACAGTGCAAAACAGGAAACACACAATTGTTTGCAGACAACAAAATGATATAAAACTTTATACATTATATGCAGGCAACATGTATAGATTTTACCGATAAATATACCCAACATTATATACAAATCTTTATAAGCTTTTATATAAAACTATATGTATAATGCTATATGTAACGACCCGTATTTTTCACGGATCGAAAAGTGTGTCAAATCTGGAATTTTAGCATTTTTAAGTCATTTCAGATTTTTAGGCAGATTTATCTAAGTCCTAGGTCGTGAACGACCTAAGAGCTAAGTCGTGACCGAGTTAAGGAATTCGGCGAGTTAGTGTTAGGTCGTGGGTTAGTTGGAGCGACCTATAGAATTATGCAACCTAGGATTTGGTTAAGTATTAGGTCGGCAGGGTGGGTTAACGACCTAAAGAACTGACCGACTTAAGGGTATGGCGACTCAAGGGTAGGCAGACCTAGTAAAGTAAGCGACCTAGTGGTTACTGGGTTAGTGTGGTTAGGTCGGCAACGACTTAGAGTGTATAGAAGTTAGGTCGGTTGGACGAGTTAGTGGGTTGACCGACTTATAGACGACCTAAGGTTAGAATTAGGTCGTAGTAACCGAGTTAAGGGATAGGTCGCTGTGTTAGGACGTCTGGTAGCTTGGTTGGTTAGGTCGTAAGCGACCTAAGGGTTAGGTTGTTACCAAGTTAGGTCGACTGGGTGGGTTAGCGACCTAAGGAGTTAGCGTGTTAGCGACCTAAGGAGTTAGCGTGTTAGCGACCTAAGGAGTTAGCGTGTTAGCGACCTAAGGAGTTAGCGTGTTAGCGACCTAAGGAGTTAGCATGTGGAGTTAAGTCGCATAAGTGTTAGGTCGCTGGGTTTTGCCTAGGTGTTAGGTCGCTGAGGTTATAGGTCGTAGCCTTGTTAGGTCATGAGTCGTTGGGTTCTGTTAGGTCGCAAGGTTTTATAAGTCGTATAAGTTGTTAAGTCGTGACCGACTTAGGAGATAGCAGTTGTTAGGTCGCAGATGCTTCTGGTTAAGTCGTAGGATGGCTAAGTATTAGGTCGTAGGTCGGCAGTGTTAAGTCGGCAGCGACTTAAGGAGATAGCCGAGTTACGACTTAGGGGCAGTTTTCAGCTATAAATAGGAGAGCTTCTCTTCATTTTTGGGATCCGGATTTTGAAGCGACGAAGTGCTGCCATTTTTAGAGCTCGACTTCTACACTTCTTCACTTCTTTTCTCCACTCTAATCTAGTGCTTCCATCCATCCAAATCGAAGATCAAGATTGAAGATTCAAGAGCTTAGATTGAAGATCTTCATCTTTTCAAGAGAGATTTCTTCATTTGAAGCGGATTTGTGATAGATCTAGCTTAGTTCTTCGCTGTCCAGATCTGAAGTTGATATCTTTTGGATTGTTTAGGTGATTTGGTGAGTGGTGATTATCTCTCACACGGATCCAAAGGAGTATATCGGATTGTTGGCTCGATTTGGTGTTAAAATAGAGATTTCCATGCATTTTCTTCATCCTATGTGTAGATCCATATAGATCCATTGTTCATGATGATGTTACATCCATTTTATCATATGTTAACCTATGCAAGTTCATTCATCAAGTTTGTAGAGATATAATCCATGTTTTCATGCTTATTGGACTTTCAACTCTTTAATTACGAAAATGCCATTATTGTTATAATTGTCTACTTAGATCATATTTGAATGCTTGATTGTTTGGATTGATGATTGATTTGATTGATTGTTATGAACTAGATGATTGATGACTAGATTTAGATCGAAGGTGATTCAAAAGCTAAGGGAAAGGCTCTTGAATTGGAAAAGCTGCTCGTGGCATATGTAGCGGGATGATGAAGCTCTTATGCATAGATTTAATGATGAGATGATGAGATGAGGCTTTGCGAGGATGTAATGAAGCGAGGCAATCATATGATGAAGACTTGGTCTAATCCAGACGGGATCATTCCAAGCATGTTGATAACTCGGTGATATGATTCGAGTTGAAGATAATGAATGGATATGAGAATAGTCGTCGAGGAGGATGACTAGGAGGCTTGGATAGCATCGTTGTTGAAGGTTCTAGCATGCTCTAAGCAAGAGTACGTTTGGGCAGATTCGATAGTCCCAACGGCCAACTGTTGATGGTCGAGTACTCTGGGCAGATTCGATAGTCCTAGGCACGGGCTGCGACGACGTGCGGGAGTTATGTCTAGAACCGGGGTTTCCATTAGCCCTTGACGGACGGCTGAAAGAATGTGCCGGTCATTCAATTAACGGTGATATCGAAGCAATGATAACAGTGATAGCCAGAGTCATGGATGTTTGGTTGTATCGTCATTCGGACTCAAGAGCGGTATTTTCTGGGTGCTTATCTGATTTAGGCCTTGGTACTTGGAAAACATCGCCCTTGACTCGAGTGATAGTAGTTTTACTTTAAATTGTATGCTCTGCTATGTTTGCTTCTACTTAGTGTGTGTCTGGGGGCTATCACTGTAGAATGAGGTTGGAGTGGGAGGGTTG
Source organism: Allium fistulosum (assembly GCA_030737815.1). Taxonomy (NCBI): domain Eukaryota; kingdom Viridiplantae; phylum Streptophyta; class Magnoliopsida; order Asparagales; family Amaryllidaceae; genus Allium; species Allium fistulosum. The sequence continues at coordinate 1,104,246,374 of CM060902.1, forward strand.
TATTCCTATTCCTTTTCCTTTATGCTCTTTTGGTATGTTGTTAGTTAATTTACTGCTCACTAAGACTGTTGTCTGACTCAAGGCTTTATGTTTTAATTCTTATTGCCTTGGGCTGTTCGTCCATTTTGGGACGGGCAGACTAGGTAGCAGGTGACAGGTGCTGTTCTCTTCTCACGATGCTGATATCGAAGACGAGCCGGAGGGTTGCATATTATCTTCTTATTATATGTACTGGATATTCCGCTGTTTTTTTTGTATTCTCTGAGAGATATGTAGTGAGGCTTGATGTATTGACTATTTTGATGCTTGTACTCAACTATTATGGAGTTTTTATATGATGCCATTTTGTTCTGTAAAGCTTCACTATACATATGTTCTATTGTATTTTGTCCATGCGCTGTGAGTAATACGATAGATTCTGTTGTTTTAAATCTTACCTTGACAATCGTCCATGGTCGCCTGACCCACTTTTCAGCGCTTTATCTCTAGATTCGGTGCAGGGGTCATGGGCGGTCGTCACATTTGGTATCAGAGCATTGGTTAATCGATTTTACCCAACGCTCGCTGAAGTAACCACGTATGAGAGACGTAATTGTATTTTGATGGATGATTACTATATATAATATAGTAGCTTAGTAGGGTTTGAGTCCTTTATGCAGTTGTTTCTCTAGATGTTCTAATCATTCCTTTTTATAGATATTGAGAATGAGTCGAAGAGGGAGACCAGCTGCTAGGGAAGGCCATGCTACTGAAGAGACTGCTGATTATGCAGCCATGTTCGAAGCTATGATGACTTCGATCATGAGAAGGATACCAGTTCCGGGGGCAGCAGTTGATGTTGGAGTTCAAGTCCAAACTCCGAAACCAGTGGATTTTGCTAAGTTGTGCAAGGATTATACTGCTCTTGGAGGGAAGGTTTTTTTGGGAACAGAATCTACCATTGAAGTCCAGAGGTGGATCGATGCTTGTAGAAGGATCTTTGGTGATTTGGGAATTGATGATGCAACTAAGAGGAAGTTGGCATCGAGACAGCTTCAAGGGAGAGCCTCTGATTGTTGGAACTCTATTACCATCACTACTGCGGAGGAAGAGATTACTTGGGAGCAATTCCAAGCTAGATTTGAAGCTAAGTTCATTTCTACAGCTCAGAAGTCTGTTCTGTTCAAGAAGTTTGTAGAACTCAAGCAGGGTGGAAGATCTGTTCTTGAGTATGTTTCTGAGTTCGAAGCCTTGTCCAAGTATGCCCGGTCATATATTGAATCTGCTTATCAGAAGAATGAGAAGTTTGTGACCGGCTTGGATAATTATCTTGGGAGACAGTTGGTGGATCACTTGGACGATTCATTTGAGAAGCTTGTGGAGAAAGCTCTTAGGCATGAGAGTCTGTTTCCTAAGGAAGGATCTGTTGTTGCTGTGACTAGGGAAGAGTCTAAACCCCAGCAGGGTGGAAACAAGAAGAGGAAGCAGCAGCAGCAGAAGGGTAAGGATGGCCAGAAGAAGCCGAAAGGCGAGGTGACTTGCTACAACTGTCAGCAGAAGGGCCATTTCTCGAAGGATTGTAAGAATCCTAAGGCGCCGATGAAGTGTCACAACTGTGACAAGCCGGGGCATTTCAGGAAGAATTGTCCAGAACCAAGGAAGGACAGGCAGATTGTGCAAGCTTATGCTTTGGGAGCTGTTCCGTCGTCTTCAAAAGCTCCTACTGCTGAAGAGAAGGGAAAGAGTGTGGTTGTTCAAGGTACTCTTTTCCTATGTGGTATTCCAGTTAGAGTTTTGTTTGATACTGGAGCATCGCATTCGTTTGTTTGTAATGAACTAGTGGGCCGGTTAGATTTGAAGCCGGATATTGTTGATAGGCCATTGGTTGTGACTAATCCAGTTGGGGGTTCGTCTTGTTTGTGTATGTTATGCCGTGGTCTAGTTGTGTCGAGTCATGGTTGCTCTTTTGTTTGTGATTGCTTTGTTCTGAACTTTGCGGGGTTCGGAATTATCTTGGGTATGGACTAGCTTAGGAAGTATGCGGCAAAGGTTGATTGCGAAAGGTTGGAAGTGACAGTCGAGAATGTGGAGGGGCGAAAGATTGTGATACGATGTAAGCATGAAGAAGGCGTCTTCATGAGCTTCATGTACTCGCTAGTTGTTCCACGGGATGGACTGTCATCAGTGCCGATCGCTAATGGATTCGAGGATGTCTTTGACGAAGTCAAAGGGTTGCCGCCGCATAGAGAGATCGAGTTTCGGATAGATCTAGTTGAAGGAGCCAGACCTGTTGTGATGCCTCTTAGGCGGATGGCGCCTAGGGAACAGCAGGAGTTGAGGGTGCAAGTTGATGACCTTTTACAGAAAGGATTCATTCGGCGTAGTGTGTCCGAGTGGGGTGCACCAGTTGTGTTTGCAACCAAGGCAGATGGGTCGTTGAGATTGTGCGTCGATTATCGTGAGCTGAATAAGGTGACTAAGAAGAACAAGTATCCATTACCGAGAATAGATGACTTGTTTGATCAGCTTCACCAAGCTAAGGTGTTTTCTCAGATGGATTTGGCAACGGGATTTCACCAATTGCGAGTGGCTAAGGATAGTGTGCCGAAGACTGCTTTCAGGACACCATCCGGTTTCTTTGAGTGGCTGGTAATGCCGTTTGGATTGACTAACGCGCCAGCATATTTTGTGGATCTTATGAATAGAGTGTTCAGAGATCAGTTGAACAAGTTCGTACTTGTGTTCGTGGATGATATTCTGATTTATTCCAGAACTGAAGAAGAGCACAAGACGCACTTGCGTATTGTTTTGGAAATCTTGCGGAAACATCAGTTGAAGGCTAAGTTTTTGAAGTGTCACTTCTGGAAGAGTGAAGTGAGGTTCTTAGGCCATGTGATTTCTGGAAATGGAATAGCGGTTGATCCCGCTAAGGTGGCAGCAATCCAGGATTGGGTTAGACCTAAGAATGCATCTGATGTGAGGAGCTTTCTTGGATTAGCAGGATATTATCGACGGTTTATCAAAGACTTGTCCAAGATAGTTGCACCGTTAACAGGATTGACGAGGAAGAACCAAGTGTTCAGTTGGGATGCTAAGTGTGAGCAAGCTTTCGGAATCCTGAAAGAGAGATTGACGAGTGCTCCTGTTTTGACTATTCCAAGTGGAAATGATGAGATGGTGGTTTACACCGACGCATGTGGTACGGGACTTGGAGCAGTTCTGATGCAGAAGGATAAAGTTGTTGCGTATGCCAGTCGACAACTGAAGCCGCATGAAAGGAATTACCCAACTCATGATTTGGAGTTAGCGGCGATTGTATTTGCTCTGAAGATGTGGAGACATTATCTGTTGGGAGTTCGATTCGAGTTGTTTACGGATCACAAGTCGTTGAAGTATCTTTTCTCCCAAAAGGATTTGAATCTTCGGCAGCAACGTTGGCTAGAGTTTTTGGCATCATATGATTTTGGTATAGCTTATACTCCGGGAAAAGGTAACGCAGTGGCAGATGCGTTAAGTCGAAGACATGCAGGATTGGGAGCCATGTTTTCAGAATGGAAGAGTCTCGAGTATTTAGCTGGATTTGACTTCAGGCCTAGATGTGAATTGGAACCTGAGATGTTGGCAAACTTATCGATAAGACCTACTCTTGTGGGAAGGATTGGCGAGAGCCAAAAGCGAGATGATAAGCTCGTCAAGATTATCCGTGATTTGGAATCTGGATTGGATCCAGAAAAGGATAAAGGATTCGAGGTCGATCGAGAGGGTTGGCTTCGGAAGCAAGGACGACTAGTTGTTCCCGATATAGATGAATTGAGGAGAGAAGTTCTGAAGGAAAGTCATCACTCAAAGTTGACAATTCATCCAGGAGGAAATAAGATGTATCGGGATATGAAGAGAACCTACTACTGGGAAGGTATGAAGAAGGATGTTGGAGATTTCATTTCCAAGTGTATGAATTGCCAGTTGGTAAAAGCCGAACAGAAGAAGCCAAGCGGATTGCTTCAGCCATTAGAAGTTCCTACATGGAAGTGGGAACAAGTGTCGATGGATTTTATCGATGGATTGCCTAGAACCTGAACGGGAAATGAAGGGATCTGGGTCATTGTGGATCGTCTGACTAAGAGTGCACGATTCATTCCTGTTCGATCGACTAGGACTGCATCAAAGTTGGCTGAGTTGTATGTTAAGTGGATAGTTCGATTCCATGGTATTCCGAAGAGTATAGTGAGCGATCGAGATCCTTTGTTCACTAGTGGATTTTGGAAGAGCTTCCAGGAAGTTTTGGGAACCGAGTTGTGTTTGAGTACAGCTTATCATCCCCAAACGGATGGTCAGACCGAGAGAGTCAACCGAGTTTTGGAAGATCTTCTTAGAGCTTGTGTTTTGGACTTCGGAGGATCATGGGAAGATCACCTTCATTTGGTGGAGTTTGCATACAACAACAGTTACCAGTCAAGCATTGGTATGGCACCGTATGAGGCATTGTATGGAAGACCGTGTAACTCTCCAACATGTTGGTTGGAAACTGGAGAAAAGCTGATGCTTGGGCCAGAGATGATTTGTCAGACTTCAGATTGTATAGAAATCATTCGGCAACGAATGAAGGCAGCCCAAGATCGTCAGAAGAGTTATGCCGATAAGCGTCGAAAGGATTTGGAATTCGACGTAGGAGATATGGTTTTTGTGAAGATTTCTCCACTAAAGAATGTTATTCGATTCGGGAAGAAAGGAAAATTGACTCCGAGATTTGTTGGACCATTCCCGATCATCGAGCGAATTGGAAAGCTCGCCTACAGATTGGAGTTACCGGAGAAGATGTCGGGTGTGCACAATGTTTTTCATGTATCGTATCTACGGAAGTATGTGCACGACTCGAGTACAGTGGTTTCTGCTGATAGCTGTGAAGACTTAGAAGTTGATCCAGTCGATAGAAGACCTCGTAAGCCGCTTCGTGTTGTTGAAACTGACACGAAACAGCTTAGGAGGAAGGTGGTTAAGTTGCTCAAGATACAATGGAGTGATGATGATAACGACTGTACGTGGGAGGTGGAAGAGAGGATGAAGGCAGCTCATCCTGAACTCTTCGAGGTATGGCCCTAAGGTGTCGTGTCATCTCGCGATATTGTAACTTGTTCTAAGTCTTAGAATTCTGTACGCTAAGTTAGAATTGGATGCATGGTTTGATGATTGCTATGGATGGTAGGCGTACAGAATAGTTTTGATTGCTATGATTGTTTGGGATTTCGGGGGCGAAATTCCTAAGGGGGAGAGAATGTAACGACCCGTATTTTTCACGGATCGAAAAGTGTGTCAAATCTGGAATTTTAGCATTTTTAAGTCATTTCAGATTTTTAGGCAGATTTATCTAAGTCCTAGGTCGTGAACGACCTAAGAGCTAAGTCGTGACCGAGTTAAGGAATTCGGCGAGTTAGTGTTAGGTCGTGGGTTAGTTGGAGCGACCTATAGAATTATGCAACCTAGGATTTGGTTAAGTATTAGGTCGGCAGGGTGGGTTAACGACCTAAAGAACTGACCGACTTAAGGGTATGGCGACTCAAGGGTAGGCAGACCTAGTAAAGTAAGCGACCTAGTGGTTACTGGGTTAGTGTGGTTAGGTCGGCAACGACTTAGAGTGTATAGAAGTTAGGTCGGTTGGACGAGTTAGTGGGTTGACCGACTTATAGACGACCTAAGGTTAGAATTAGGTCGTAGTAACCGAGTTAAGGGATAGGTCGCTGTGTTAGGACGTCTGGTAGCTTGGTTGGTTAGGTCGTAAGCGACCTAAGGGTTAGGTTGTTACCAAGTTAGGTCGACTGGGTGGGTTAGCGACCTAAGGAGTTAGCGTGTTAGCGACCTAAGGAGTTAGCGTGTTAGCGACCTAAGGAGTTAGCGTGTTAGCGACCTAAGGAGTTAGCGTGTTAGCGACCTAAGGAGTTAGCATGTGGAGTTAAGTCGCATAAGTGTTAGGTCGCTGGGTTTTGCCTAGGTGTTAGGTCGCTGAGGTTATAGGTCGTAGCCTTGTTAGGTCATGAGTCGTTGGGTTCTGTTAGGTCGCAAGGTTTTATAAGTCGTATAAGTTGTTAAGTCGTGACCGACTTAGGAGATAGCAGTTGTTAGGTCGCAGATGCTTCTGGTTAAGTCGTAGGATGGCTAAGTATTAGGTCGTAGGTCGGCAGTGTTAAGTCGGCAGCGACTTAAGGAGATAGCCGAGTTACGACTTAGGGACAGTTTTCAGCTATAAATAAGAGAGCTTCTCTTCATTTTTGGGATCCGGATTTTGAAGCGACGAAGTGCTGCCATTTTTAGAGCTCGACTTCTACACTTCTTCACTTCTTTTCTCCACTCTAATCTAGTGCTTCCATCCATCCAAATCGAAGATCAAGATTGAAGATTCAAGAGCTTAGATTGAAGATCTTCATCTTTTCAAGAGAGATTTCTTCATTTGAAGCGGATTTGTGATAGATCTAGCTTAGTTCTTCGCTGTCCAGATCTGAAGTTGATATCTTTTGGATTGTTTAGGTGATTTGGTGAGTGGTGATTATCTCTCACACGGATCCAAAGGAGTATATCGGATTGTTGGCTCGATTTGGTGTTAAAATAGAGATTTCCATGCATTTTCTTCATCCTATGTGTAGATCCATATAGATCCATTGTTCATGATGATGTTACATCCATTTTATCATATGTTAACCTATGCAAGTTCATTCATCAAGTTTGTAGAGATATAATCCATGTTTTCATGCTTATTGGACTTTCAACTCTTTAATTACGAAAATGCCATTATTGTTATAATTGTCTACTTAGATCATATTTGAATGCTTGATTGTTTGGATTGATGATTGATTTGATTGATTGTTATGAACTAGATGATTGATGACTAGATTTAGATCGAAGGTGATTCAAAAGCTAAGGGAAAGGCTCTTGAATTAGAAAAGCTGCTCGTGGCATATGTAGCGGGATGATGAAGCTCTTATGCATAGATTTAATGATGAGATGATGAGATGAGGCTTTGCGAGGATGTAATGAAGCGAGGCAATCATATGATGAAGACTTGGTCTAATCCAGACGGGATCATTCCAAGCATGTTGATAACTCGGTGATATGATTCGAGTTGAAGATAATGAATGGATATGAGAATAGTCGTCGAGGAGGATGACTAGGAGGCTTGGATAGCATCGTTGTTGAAGGTTCTAGCATGCTCTAAGCAAGAGTACGTTTGGGCAGATTCGATAGTCCCAACGGCCAACTGTTGATGGTCGAGTACTCTGGGCAGATTCGATAGTCCTAGGCACGGGCTGCGACGACGTGCGGGAGTTATGTCTAGAACCGGGGTTTCCATTAGCCCTTGACGGACGGCTGAAAGAATGTGCCGGTCATTCAATTAACGGTGATATCGAAGCAATGATAACAGTGATAGCCAGAGTCATGGATGTTTGGTTGTATCGTCATTCGGACTCAAGAGCGGTATTTTCTGGGTGCTTATCTGATTTAGGCCTTGGTACTTGGAAAACATCGCCCTTGACTCGAGTGATAGTAGTTTTACTTTAAATTGTATGCTCTGCTATGTTTGCTTCTACTTAGTGTGTGTCTGGGGGCTATCACTGTAGAATGAGGTTGGAGTGGGAGGGTTGTATTCCTATTCCTTTTCCTTTATGCTCTTTTGGTATGTTGTTAGTTAATTTACTGCTCACTAAGACTGTTGTCTGACTCAAGGCTTTATGTTTTAATTCTTATTGCCTTGGGCTGTTCGTCCATTTTGGGACGGGCAGACTAGGTAGCAGGTGACAGGTGCTGTTCTCTTCTCACGATGCTGATATCGAAGACGAGCCGGAGGGTTGCATATTATCTTCTTATTATATGTACTGGATATTCCGCTGTTTTTTTTGTATTCTCTGAGAGATATGTAGTGAGGCTTGATGTATTGACTATTTTGATGCTTGTACTCAACTATTATGGAGTTTTTATATGATGTCATTTTGTTCTGTAAAGCTTCACTATACATATGTTCTATTGTATTTTGTCCATGCGCTGTGAGTAATACGATAGATTCTGTTGTTTTAAATCTTACCTTGACAATCGTCCATGGTCGCCTGACCCACTTTTCAGCGCTTTATCTCTAGATTCGGTGCAGGGGTCATGGGCGGTCGTCACACTATATATAAATATACATACATTAGATTTCCACGCATATATTACTACATATTAGACTTATGTAAAACTAGCATAAGTATAAAACTAACGTGATATAAGTATGCAACCAACCACACGTACATGCTTTCCTAACCAAAAGACATGCGAACCACTTCTAAGTAAAACAGTGAATGTGCTTACATACCCAAAACAAACTCACGAAAAATGTAAACTGACAGACCTGATATACCTATACTTCGCACTTATCTATAACTATGCGAACCAACTATAACAAATTTAAATGCAAAACAATGTATACAGACATGTAAACTAACAATGTTTAAAACTCATAGAAATATAAATTTATATAAACTAATTTGTAAATATAATATGCGTAAATACCTTTAAACCATATATACGTATATAAGTACCTTATATAATATACAAACCAAACACAAATGCCTACAATGCAATATATAAATCAAGTAGACGTCACGTATTATAATACAATATGTAACAAATCAACATAGATTAAAACGTACACATATAAAATTACCTTTTACAAAAAAAAAATGAATGAGTTCGGCCGAGACTAGTGGTGATGAGCTTTGGTGATGGTCAGGAAAAAGGAGCTGCAGACTGAGACGGCTGTTGGAGGAAGAGCGGAACGGGGAGGGGAAGGAGAAGAGGACGGGTTTGAGGACGAGGGTGAGCCGGTTCTAGAACAGGAGGAATGGTGGGGCTGGAGCTAGTGGCATCGGTGGTTTTTTGAAGCAGGGTAGGTCGGAGGTGGGCTGCTTGGTGGAGGAATGATGTGAGGGGAGTGGGGTTTCGAGGTCACGGGGTGGATGGAACGGTGGAAAGGTGGAAGAAGATGAAGGCTTCAGGTGGATCTAAAAAAAAAATATAGCTTGCTGGTATAACTATTTGTTTACACTTCCCTTATGAATATTTTATTGAAGGAAAGAACGGTAGAATAGGAATGGCACCGAATAGAAAGGAATAAGAATAGCCCGTGGATAAGATTTGAAACGGCAACGGCCACTCACTCGAATTCAGAAATTAAATAAAAGCAAAAGGCTGAATTTTAGTCAATATAGAATATTATAATAAATGCTAGTTGCTGTAAATTCCGGTTTGAAATTTGAATGGACACCACTATTAAAAGTGTAAAAGTGGTACCCGTACAGTTAACCGTTTTTCACGGGTTTCACCACATATCAAAATTCAAAACAAAGAATTGAATATACTACGGAGATCTATACGATGAGGCGAACAAAACAATATACATATATTAGTGGTACGATCATCCGATCAAAAATCGATAATCGGTACCAGAAATGCTGCTATTCTGCCAGAATTAAGATAAACGGAGCAATAGAAGTCCAAATTTGACAAAACGAAGACTGATGTTTCGCTCAGAAGATGATTTAGAAATTTATTGTATAAAAATATTCAAGTTTGAAAAATATTTTATTTTCATCAATAATTAACTGACTTAAATTGAAATAGAATTTCACCAGAAAATAAACTTTAATATTATCAGATGAAAATTTACTAGTTGCTATGTTTTTAAATACGTATCCCAAATATAACATTTTTATTTCAAAATCTATTGTTTAAAAATTTCACAAAATTCAATTAATTACGTTATAAAAATTATTAAAATTTACGGGTCGTTACATCGAGATTGGCCATTGTATTAGGTAGGCTGGGAAGGGCTGGAAATAGGGTCCGGCCGACCGAGCTCTGTAGCCGGTCGACCGACCTGCTTCCAAAGTGCAAAGCACTTCTCTGTTTTCTGGTCCGGTCGACCGACTACATATTCCGGTCGACCGACCTGCTTCCCGAACTATTTTCCAGGACAGGGTCCGGTTGACCGAGCTCTGAAGCCTGCCGACCGACCTGCTGCTATTTTGCCTATTTCGCCTATCTAGTTTGAATTTCCAACTTTAATCGATTCGTGTTGTCTCCTATTTGTTGTTATCATTTCTTAAGACTTTGATGACTCCTCTTCGTAGGGGATCTTATCTGAAAAACATTCAACATAACTTCCTACTTTGATGGTTTTGGGAATTGATTTCTTTTGATTTTATTCACGTCTTCGAATGTGAACTTTTATGACTGATTGTTTCTACAATCACTTCTTCGATTTGTCACTTTAAAATATAAAGGTTTTCTATACTAGTAGTAAATATTCAAACTCTTTACAAAGATGATTTCAACTCTATTTTTAATACAAATCTTGTTTATAAAACCATTTTCTAATCTATTAGTATATACAAACCTTTACCTCATTCGTATGAGAAAATCTAATTAAACGGCTTAGCAAAACAAGTGGTATGAAACGCTTGCGTTTACTTCGTCGGTTAATTTATGGACTTGTTCGATTGAAACTCTCTTGTGACACTTTTCTAGTGCAGATCTACAATCTGTTCGTAAATATTTGAGTTAAGCAAGTGGTTATGGGACATGAAGCTAAACTCTTATATTTACTAGCTTAGTGTAATCGACACTTCCTTATGATCATGATGATCATTCTTGTGATTTAGACTAGCGATTGAGCGATGTCTCTTTGTTTGCGAGGTTAGACTAGACACCATTTGTGTGATTTCGATTCACACATATCTCTTTATCTTCAAGGTTAGTCTATACCTCAATGGTGTGATTTCGGTTCACACATATTGAAACTCTTGTGACAATTTTCTAGTGCAGATCTACAATCTGTTCGTAAATATTTGAGTTAAGCAAGTGGTTATGGGACATGAAGCTAAACTCTTATATTTACTAGCTTAGTGTAATCGACACTTCTTGATGATCACGACGATCATTTTTTGTGATTTTGACTAGCGATTGAGCGATGTCTCTTTGTCTGCGAGGGAGACTATACCCCGTTTATGTGATGTTCGCCATCACATATGTAGGGTAGCACCCTACGGTCTTTGGGCCATTACTGTGTGGAAATTTAATGGATAGCTTCCATGAGATAGCTTCTCGTCCTGTGTGATACGCGTAGGTGAGTTTGTTAACTCCCATTCATGTGTTAGGCCTTCCCCCTTTTTATGTGTTTTCTGGATTTATGGTGATGATTTCTGGAATTTATGCTTCACCAATTTTACTTGATTTTCATTGATATGATATCAGTTTTTGTGCATTGGTGAATTTATGTGTTATTGACTTGTTACGAATACAAGTTTAGGGTATGATACCCTATTTTATCTTTGAGAAGATTCTTGTGATATTGATTAATCTTTTGTTGGTTATCATTTACATACTTATCGTAGTATGCCGTTATGGTTATTACATGTTCATGTCATGCCTTTTCTATATACCATATCATCTGATATTTATAGTTAGACTGATCCGTTTATTATTTTCTTATAAATAATACTCGGGTCAGACCGAGATGTTACAGGTGCTTCTGCTTGACTTCTCTTCAGGAGTATTCTGACTTTTGGCTAACTACATAGATTAGTAGTTTTTGGTTGTACACTTTTGAGATATAGACTCTATGTTGTGTACTTATTCTTTTGTATAGCACATGATGCTATTCTTTTGTATGATCATGGATCTTTCTGACCACTACTCTGATGTACACTTTCATGTGTTATATATTTATTCATATCTTCTTCCGCCTTTGTGATATGGATGTCTATGACTGATTTATGTTATGATTGTTTCTATGTTTGTTTCCGAAGATTATATATAGCCACTGTGTGATAGCTTTGTGTTTGTATCGGTATGTTGGATTTCCTCCTTAAAAGTTATGCATTCTATTCTATCTGACATATTGGTGCTCGCACAAAGAAGTTACATGGATGGTCGCTCCTCAATAGCCTTATTCTCCATGCTAGTTGATAGCATTACACCGTAGTGTTCTTGGCTAGCGTGGGTATAGAGGTGGGGCGTCACAACTATCCTCCTTCTTATTCAAATAGAATTTAAATCAACCTTCGAAATCATTTTCATTCTATTATATTCAAGATTCAAAAGTTTAAACAATTCCAAATATTCAAATTTAACAATTTAATTACCCAATAAATCGGTATATTTGAAATATAAGTTATTTAACTTATAAAATTAACTTTTCAATATTTAAAATCAATTAAATAATCCAAATTTAAATGACTGAAATTCTGGGTCGTTGCATACTCCCCTCCTTAAAAGAATTTCGTTCCCGCAATTGCCAAGGGAAGAAAAATGCCCCAAACCTATTAACTTTTCAAAACCAATTAGTTGAAATGGATTATAAAATTTCTATGTCTTCCAAATCAATTAATAGTTACTAACCAATACCATTCCAAGTTATAAAACCAAAATCCAAATTTTAGTTATCAAAATTATTTTCCAAAATTCTCAAAAATTTTCTAACGCCTTAAATTTATGAAAAATTTCGCCAGCGTCTCTTTTGTGCGGTTCGATCTGAAAAATTTACAATATATATATAATCACAAATATACATCTCATTTTCAAATATGAGGCATCCTGTAGAAAAAATAAAATAAAAGTACGATATGTAATTTAAGATGTGTCCCTTTTATTAGTATTAACAAGCATATACAATCAATATAATACGAAAGCGAGCTCCAAATGCGAAGCATACCCCATCCGCACCTGCTAATCACTCAATAACCAATAAGAACAATTATAGAGAAAGAAATATCAATATATAATACGTACTAATACAATATCTATATGCAAATATAGCAAATGTAACAAGAGAGACCATCCAATAAATAATTTCCATCCAATTAATTCATAACCATATCAATATGCATTTTCCAATGTCAACATTTAATTTATTAAAGTTCGTACGATGTACATATATCATCCGTATGCAAAACCATACCTGATCGCTCACTCGATCATACAATTTCACTTCCGAGCGTTCACACGACCACTCTAGTGCGGACTCAGATTCGGTTCCTTGTATAGAAACCTCTATTCTCCTTCCGTAGCCATATACTATGATTGAGAATATCAGAATCAATCAAAAATCCATATCTAGTGTTTGCGTCAAGAATCGAGTGAAAAATCCTAACTCGGATTGGTGCAAATCACATCGAAATCGTACATTCGAATCTAGATCAAGCAGTTATGCGAATAAGATAATATACGTACAACTTACGTATTTATTTCAATTAGTTTCTTATTATATCCCATTCTCTTTTATTCAGATTCTTTTATTTACATTCATTTATTACTTAGTATATTTCTTTCAATACTAATATCATTTATAAACCATTTCATAAAACTATTACTTAAGTTTATTATAAACATTTATACAGCCACTAATGTTTATTTTCACTTTACAACTTAAGTTCATATTTATTTCTAGCAAACAACATTCTAAACCATATTCAATTAATTTTACAACTTAAGTTGAATTTCATTTTATAATCCAAGTTCATATCTATTTCACTAATTTATTTCATTAGTTCATTTCATTAATTTCTTACAAATCAAATTCGATTTCATTTAACTTTGCTTAAGTCAAATTCCATTTCAAAATTCATTTTATTTAAGTTAACTTAAGTAAAATTTCATTTCATAATTCAATTTCAAATTTACCTTTCTTAACATTATATTCAACAAGTTTGAAAAATTTGTTTTAACTTACTAATTCCCAAAATTTATAAGTTATAAAACTTAGTTTCTTATGTATTCAACAAAATTTACACCCAATTTTTTTATATTCTTCAAATCATTTTGAAATTATATATATATATATATATATATATACATAATTCCTTTGTATATCAAATCATACTTTTGAATTTTAAAATCAAAACTAGTTTTACAAAAAAAAATCCAATGTTAGCAATCCATCAATTAGAAACTCAAAAATGAATACTGATGATGCTGCAGTCATCTCCAAAATTATTGTCTAGCGACCGAAGTGAGTTTAATGCTTTTTATTTCTTTAAAATTCCATTTTATTTGTAAATCATATTTATAAATTTCCTTATATATAATTTCACTTTGGTTATATAAAACCATTTCTTATTTGTTTATCTTTGTTTACATTATAATAAATAATAACTTTTATTAGAACACAAACAACAAATAACAAATGATAATAATCAAATACTATCATTCACTAACAATCAAGCACACCATATACAACTTATAATAATTTCTGAAAAATTATTCCTTTATATAAAAAATATAATCAAGGTAAAATTATTTAATTTACCAATTCTCAAAATAATACTATATCGGTTTGCCTTGTTCAAGCGTTTAGAAACCCCTATCGATAACATGGCATCCACGTACCGACCAGAATTCATAAGCCACTCAATAGATAAATTAACACAATATAAAACATTTTTATAATCACTAACAAATACACACTCATATCTATAATACACTCAAACTCTTTCTAGGGTACTACTGACCCTATCTATAATGAGTACCCAACCAAAGCCTAGGTGTTCGCACAACCTAAGCTGTGATACATACTTTAACGACCCACTCCCGACCGATTCCATTTGACAATAAACCACGCTTGTCCTACCCAAATCGAACGAAGATGCGAATAGTTATGAGAAAGAAAGAAGAAAGAAGAAGAGAAAAGAAGAAGAGAGAAAAAATTTAAAACAACACAGAATCTCACAACCGCAGTGGAACAACATATGATATAATATCAATGATCTTACAAAAGAGAAACTGTAATATAATTTACACACATCCATTAGAGTACAACAACAAATCATTAATCATCAGCTTGGATAGTTATAATAACCTTTCCTCACAAATGCTAATAATTTAAACAACTATGTAGTGGAAAATAAACATATACATGAATATGACCTGAAGACCTCCAGTTCGTCTGCTGAAGCTCAAAAGCATCTAAATATGAATATGTAAATATGCTCGGTCTAACCCGAGAATTAAAAGGAAAAAAACGCCCAGATCAGTCTGGTAAACCAGCATGAGAAAACACATCTCAACTGAATTTTAAAGTTATGAAAACTTTTCTTTATCAAACAAAGGTATCTCGTAAGACCACGCCGCACATAAACACGGATGAGTTTTTACCTTACGATAACTAAAACATTTCATATCAAATCATGTCATATTATACTGGTGACTAGTATACAAATAAGATCAAAATAACTGAAATTGTTACATTGGTTAAATTTGGTGGCATAAAGATCTACAACCAAAATGGTAGGCACATATTGGAGAATGGATTTCCATACAATGGCAGGTAAGGGACTACCTTTAGTACAGTACATCTCTAGAGGAATGTACCGAGGATACACAAACAATCCTTCATATCTGGCAAGGCAGGTCATCCCAATTTGGTACTCATACATGGCCTGGATAGAAACCGAATATGTCATCACACCGGTCGTTACCGACCTATCCGGGATGTCTCGTAGCATACACCACATACCCGGCATATAAAGGGTTATCTAGAAAGGTGATGATCATGCTCTAATGGTTGCGAACCACATAGCCTTACGACGTACCTGTTTAAGCCATTACCAGGTGATGAGGCTTAAGGTAACGTTTACCTTTCACATAGCACATTCCACTTTAAATGCCACATTGCCATTCCTACGATCACTATTGACTATCACGTACACACAACCTCTGAGCTTTTACGTCTCAGAGAAGGGTGTTAGGCTAAGAGAAGTTGCCTTCTCTGCCACCAAACAGATGTATGTTTGTAAAATTCAACGTTGTGATCTCAGAAATGCAATGTCATACATTCATCCATACTAGTTGTCCAGGAACAGGACAAACCGAATGTTAACGCTAAAAAGTGAACGCTGACACCCGGTGTGTGTAATAGAATTGTGAAAGCACCACCCGTTGGTACGGGAACAGAATATAAGCTGAAAATAGCAGAAAAGCAGTAAATGAACAACAGATTTATAGTGGTTTGGCCCGTAATTGAGCCTACGTCCACTTTATAGTCTTTTATTGCTGATTCGGTTACAATTTGATACAATATCCTTCAAAATACAATACAATTTGATCACGAAAGCACTCTTGACTACTAGCTCAATCTTCGATGATGAAACTCGATGAATCCGTGTTGGATGTAAGGAATTCCTCTCGAAGTTTGTTGTAGTGTCTTGAATGCTTGAAGATCTTTGATTGCTGAATGAGTGGAGAATTCGACAGAGTAACGGCGCTTGAAGAAATGAATGGCCAAAAGTCCCCCACTTGTTGGAGATTGCAATCTATTTATAGGAGAAGAATCTGTCCTGAACTCGGCTTCTAAGTCCTTAGGTCGTTTACGACTTATGATAGGTCATAAGTCGTCTCCGACCTAAGAACCTCGGGCTCTCTTCTAACAGCTGCACATAATGGCTTCATATATTTGCTGAGGCATAGGTCGCATGCGACCTCAGGTAAGTCGTAGATCGCAGCTGTTTATAGGTCGCAGACGGGTTAGGAAGGATACTAGGTCGTTAGCGACCTAGTGGGCAAAACGGCATAGGCACAGGTGTTGGTTTTCTAACTTGGTAACTTTTAGGTCGTAAGGAACTGGAGCTATTAGGTTGTGGACGACTTAAGCCAAGTCGTGAGTCTTCTTAGCTTTCTTAGGTCGGTAACTACTTACAGTAGTTAAGTCGTAACCCCTTAAGTCGGAACCTTCTTAAGTCGGAACCTTCTTAAGTCATAGTCTTTAGGTCGCAACATTGCTAAGTCGCAATGTCCCCTGTAGCTTTAGGTCATAACACTGTTAGGTCGGAACATTCCTTAACCCGGTTAGCTTTTTTAAGTCATTAACTCGTAGGTCCCTGAGTAGTTAGATCGCAGATCCCCTTAAGTCGTAGGCTGTTGAGATCACTTAAGTCGTAGGTCGTTGAGATCACTTAAGTCGTAGATCGTTGAGCCGTAGGCCATCTAAGTCTTAGCTCGTTAAGTCTTGCAATCCCTTAAGTTGTTAACTCTTGAGTCGCCTCCTTCTTAAGTCGTGAAGAATTATGGATTAACATTTGACCCTCGAAATACACGCCTAAGTCGTAGGTCGTGTGTTTCGATTCATCTTAGCTCGTGTGGGCCGATTCCAATTCCTTCGTCCTGAGGTATAAAATGCTTAAGTCGTTCCTCTTATCTCCTTCCTATTACTCGTTCTTTAAGCCGTATCTGCCATTAACGCAATTTCAAGCTTTCAAAGGCGATTTCGACTTGATTTACTTCCAACCATTCCTAGTTACACCGCGTAAGCATCTTTCCCCTTTTTCCAATCGCCGATCATTGCTATCAATCTTTATCCATGAATTCTTCCCTTGGTCCTTGCGAATACTGTTATGCAGGATATTCATGAATTTATGGTGGCTCGGCATGACTTGCAACGATTTGTGATCTGTGGTATTTTAGAAATAGGGTTGATGGAGAGGCAAACTGGTTAATGGGTTGGATAGTTAATGGGTTAGGAGTGGCAAGGCTCAGGAGTAAGGAGGTAAATAGGTTAGGAATTGGATGAAAATGTTAACGAGTTGAGGATTAAACGAGTCAGGAGCTAGATGGACTGGTGATTTCGCATGACCCAGCAATTTTGAGGTTACGACTAACGACTTGAAGCCTCTTTTTATTCCTCACGACTTACGACTTAGAGAATAGTTGACCCTAGCTCGCAGGAACCATTTGAGTTGTTCGCGACTTAATACTTGAATGTGTAGTATGACTTAAGAGCTACGACTCAACCTGACTCATAGCATATCTTTTAGACCGCGAACGAGCTAGAACTTGAGGAAATTCCGTTCGATGCTAAGTCGCGAATGAGTTAGAACTTAGCAAATTTTTCACTGCTTCGAATGTTAAGACTTGAGTTGTGTGAACTTTGGACTGTTGAACTTTGTTGTATTCTTTTATAGATTGTCAATAATTCTAATTACCTGTTAAAACATTTACAGAAAACTGGGACGAATATACTGCCACTGACTGCCCACATCAAATGACAGATTAGTTGATAAAGAAAAAATCAAATTAGAACTGCATGAACGAAATGTTGTACAATAACCAATTCAAGTGAAGTATTAAAGCAAAATTGTAATAATCAACTGAAACTGATTTGTTTGCATCAACACTGTACTTTAAATATTAGCAAGTCCTGAAATCTCATAATCGACCGATCGTTGACTAGTTTAATTCCAGTTGTTTTTTACTTGTTATTTTTATTGGCTCTGCACAACACTTCACACTTTTTAGGAAACGTGCACCTTAATATTTGATCATCCAGTTCCTTGTGTAGAATGACATCTCAATAGGAGGACTTGGAACCAGCTGGAGAAGCTTTTCCAATTGCTACCCCATTGAATGATCCTCCGGAAAGGACTCCTACCACTCTGAGCCATAAAGTTTTCCGTCAATTATGCATCCAATTTGGCATTGCCGAAGCTGACGCTTTGTTCCCTGGAATAAATGATACTGCTGATAGGCCGCCCCACGGCTTTGTCGCAGTTAACCGCCAAATGTGTTTGAGTGGAGCGATTCCCCCGTTTAACGACTGTCTTCGAGAACTTCTCCTCCGACTATCTATTTCCCCTTTTCAACTACATCCTAATGGCTACGCCATCCTGCTGGGATTGTGTGTGCTATTTAGGAGAATGCTGGACCGTTTTCCCAGTTTTGGAGAAATTCGCTTCCTGTGTTCATTTGCAAAGAACAAAGACCATCCCTCTATCACACTTGTAAGGAGTGCCAGGAACCGTAGACTGATTACTGGTCTTCCCGAAAGCGTTCCCGGGTTCCTGAGCCAGGTTTTCTTTGTTCGCTGTTCCCCGGGATTTTACGCCATTTGGAGAGTGGGAAGTACGACCTTTTGTCTTTGCTCCTTATTTTTTTTGAATTCTTCGAAGTCCGAATTGTCAAGCATTAACTTCTTTTTCTACTATTTCAGCGCTCCCTCCTCCTTCTAGGAACCCTAGTCACAAAACAACCTTCGAGAGGCTTATGGCCGTGCCAGTTGAAGAGAGGAGTGTTCAATTTCTATTGAAAGATGAGTTTCTCCATCAATTCGGACTCTTACATCCTTCTCGCTCTACTCAACTGCATGAAGTCCTTGATTCTCCAGCTACGGAGTCAGATGCCCCCACTCCTGCTAAAGAACTTTCACTGAAAGAACTTACCATTGAGACTTCATTGGTAAAGTGTTCTACTCCTACTGACATTGCAGGGTCGTCCAGTAAATTAGTTCTTGCCCCGGTTATTGAAGAAGAGGAAAATCTTCACGTTTCTGAAAAGACGGCTGAGGCAGAAGTCGAAAAAGATAATTCTCCCGTGCATCATGGCGACGATACTTTTGACAATCTGAGCGATATCATGATAACCTCTCAGGAGCTCTTTAAAGATGATGTTTCTAAAGTGATCTCTCCTGTTATCGAAGCAACTTCTTCCTTGCAACAAACCACAACGCCTTCTACACAAGTTATTGCCATTTCCACACCCAAAAGTGGTTTGTAGTCTGACGCGCGTAGTTTGCACATCACACTCACTTAGGATTTTGGCACTTATATGCACTTAGCTCCTTTAATTTGAAAATTTCTAAGACTTGCCTTTCTTTCAATTTCAGGTTCTACAATGGGGCGAAGTGGCTCTTACTTTGACAAATTCCAGCGTCACGGAAGCCGCGATGCTTATGACTTTAGGAGTTATATCGGTGCCCCGAAGGAAACTGATGAGGAAAGGGCTGCCAGAAAGGCTCACGAAAGGCGAGCTCATGAAGAACGTCGTCAGAGAGAAGATGAAGAGCACTATGGGAGTAGGGACGAGCGACGTGACTCTTCCCGCAGAAGCGACGATCCTTACAAGAGGAAATCTTACGACGACAAGGGGAAGAGTCATACTTCCGATGATTCCAGCAAACGGATCAGACTTGGCGAGAAAGATACGTCTAATATCTCGGAAAAGACTACCGCTTCTATTCCTCCTAATACATCGTCCGGTTCTCCTACCCTTAAGAAGTCTGACATCCAGGCAATTATTAATAGGCCTCAGTATCAAGCCGGGGACGGGCCTCCCACACTTCAGAGCCGATTTCCAAATTGGTGCCTAAGAGGAGTCCGTTTTGACTTAGATTTGGTTCCCATTGATAAGCAGGCGATGTTGAGAAATGTCGATGCCGTCAAGCTTGATATTGAAAGAATGTCTGGATGGCAGAAGCTGGTTGATGAACTTCAAAGGGTCAACCATATGAACCTTGAGGCCATGTTGACCATGGAAAACGATAAATCTGAATGGAATAAAGTCTGCAAGCAGCACGATGCTGAAATGAAAAGCATTAGTGATGGTTATGGGAAGCTCGAAGCTGAAGTTGAAAGACTCAAAAATGAGCTTGCTACTTCTTCCACTTCTTATTCTCAGAAAGAAGAAATGCTCCAAAAACAAGTTCGAGATGCCCATGCTGCTCAGCGAGATACTGAAGTGAAACTTGAAGCAGAATAGCATGTTACTAGAAAATATCGTGATGACGCTGCTCAACTTCAGGAGAAAATCAGCTCTCGAGACTTAGAAATTGCGAGGCTACAGTTTCAGTTATTGAAGGCTGAAAGAGAGCGTGATGAAGCTCTCTCTGGTAAGGCTGCGGCTGAAGAATCCCATAAGGCAACCAAAGCCACCATTGACGCGACTTTATTCGACTTTTATATGCATTGCGTCCTGGGGCGTGGGAGCCTTTCATTTTTGGGACCAGAATATGAAGTCACCTTAGCGGAAGTATGGGAGGCAATCATTGACATGTTCGGCGGTGCCGATTATGCTGAAGCAGATCTTCAAGCTACCTATTTAGATGAGAGCGCCCGCGCTGCCCTTGCCAAAGGAAAAGAGCAGCTTACCCGAGTGCGGGCCGAGGCGACGGGAGAGAAGCTTCATGAGAGAGAAATACCTCCTATTGCTCCTGCTTATACTTCGGCTTCAGCTCACGCGGATATTACTAGATCTAGTTCTCACTCCACGCCTCCCGCTAAGGTTGACAAAGAAACTGTGACCACTCCTACAGAGGAAGAGGCAATGAAGGACTTTCAGGCTCGGGAATTTGAGATTGATCTCGCCAAACTGACTTCTCCAGGTAATTTTGACGAGACGAATTCAGTGAATCGCTTATTCGACTTAACCGAGTTCGACGAACTTCTTACTTATTATTTAAGCTTTGACGATCCACTGTCTTCTTTTTCTCAGAGAATACTGATTTTGATTTCTTTTATTATACAGCGGGCGCGCCGGAAACTGCACCAATTTTTCCTTCTTCAGCTGCCGTTCCTCCTCCTTCTCAAGTTACTCCTCTTTCAGCTTCTCAACCAGGTTCACAGGAAGAACAGATAGCAGCCCTTCAAGGCTTGGACGAACCACCTGCTTCCGAGGAGCAGAAAGCAAAAGATCTGGAAGATAGTGAGAAGACCCCGGAGCAGTCTTTTGACTACGACACAAAGCTTTCTACATTTCTTACTCCGGGGAGTGAGTCTTCTTCCAAGAAGAAGGGGAAACGTGTGGTTTCGAAGAAAGGAAAGAAAAGTTCTTCTACTGCTGGAGATGAAGCAGAAGTCGATCCGGCTGAGTCTCTTTCTCCTTCTTCTCCGATACGTCCTCCGAAACTAATTACCAGTCCGGGTAAAGGCTCCAAGGGTGGGAAGAAGGAGAAATGAGTTTGATTTTGTCTTTTCTGCTTTTTGCATGTATTGACCGAAGATTGTGCGGATACCGGTCTCCGCTCCTTTTTGTAATCTGCACAATGTGAAAAGTTTCCATAGTATTGAATAAAATAGCTACTTTACTTGTACAAATTCTTGTGTATGTGAGAATGCATCTTTTTCTCTTTTTTAGTGTAGAACAAATGATTCTTTTTTTGTTACAAACTTTTTGTCTGTTTTTTGAGAATGCATTTATTCCACATCTATTTTTCATGATATTGTAATGAACTCGCGGTATGTTGCTTGCATATTACTTTATTCATGTAACTAAATTGTATAGTGTTGCCCCCATACCGCAAGTGCATTGCAACATTTCTAGCTTCTTCAAGACTGATACTCTTACTTCAGAGAATAACTACTCCACTTTTAAGGGAAGAATCATTCTGCTTTTAATAGAGTATATCTCGTCTTTAGAGAAGTTTTTACTTTCTCTTTCTTCCTGAAGAACACTTCAACTTTTGGGAATGATCACTTTTATTTGTTTAAAAGTGAATTTTCCTGCATAGTGAAATGAGCTTCTGAAGAAGGTTTTGATTTTGTGCCCCAGTAAAGGGTTTATTTTTGGTACTTCAAGCAAGGTGAAGTACGCCTCTGAAGAGGTCTTTTGGTCTCTGAAGAGAAGCGATTTTGGTCTTCGAAGAGAAGCAATTTTGGTCTCCGAAGAGAAGCAATTTTGGTCTCCGAAGAGAAGCAATTCTGGCATTTCAGCTCTGATGAAGTGGGTCTCCGAAGAGAAGCATTTTGCACTTCTACACGGGTGAAATGTGCCTTCGAAAAGGGCTTTTTAGCATTTCATCACTGGTGAAGTGGGCCTCAGAAGAGGAGCATTTTGCACTTCTACACGGGTGAAATGTGCCTCCGAAAAGGGCTTTTTAGCATTTCATCACTGGTGAAGTGGGCCTCAGAAGAGGAGCATTTTGCACTTCTACACGGGTGAAATGTGCCTCCGAAAAGGGCTTTTGCCTCTGAAGAGGTCTTGTGATTGTCTGGAAGTTACTTTCTCATGGTTGAATGGATCCACGGGGCTGACGCAAGTTGCTTGATTGGATGTTCGTTTGCACAAACGATCGCAATTAACTAACAAGGGCCCTGTTCCTTCAGCGTGGGAAGGTGCCCCTCCGGTGGTTCCACCAATCTTTTTATTGAGAGAAGCACTTTCGTTTATTGGCGTGCCTCGTTAGAGGGCTTTGTTGACCTTTGGGAAGGAGCATCGGTTGGTTGGTGTGCCAGGAAGGTTGCTTCTCAGGGGCGAGTAGATCCACGGGACGGACGCAAGCTGCCTGATCGGATGCATCACGATCAGTTAGCAAGGGCCCTTTTCCTTCTGCTTGGGAAGGTGTCCCTTCGGTGGTTCTACTGGCCCTTTTTATTGAGTGGCATACCTCCTTTTGGCTGCTTCTATGTTTGGTGGCCCATGTTCCCTCATCATTTGCTAATCAGCTACCCTTCATTATTGTTTCCAAGCGCGTCTTCCTTTGCAAGTAAATTGTCTTATCCGAAGAAGTGGACTTCACTGTTGAACAACTTCACAGGACAAATGCAAGTTACCTAGTTGGATGTCTGTTCGTATTGACAGTCACAACCACTTAACGGAGGTTTGCCTCAGTGGAGTTGCCAACTTTTTATGTGAAGTTCTTCTTATATGGGATTTGAATATGGAATTTTTGGTTGCTTGGTATTTGCTTAATAAGTGATTTGTAGGGCTCGCTTAGCTTTGTGATGGGTGAGCTTTGCTTTAATGACCTGCAATATTAGATCGACATTTTAGCAATACATTTAGAGTATTTACACATCGAAATATAACAGGCATTTCGTAATAGAAAAAAAAGAATTCATAGTTTTTCATTATTCAGTCACACTGATTTCTCAGCGGTTTACAATGCAGAAGTCACACATCCATTATCATTTTTACAAATTCAAGCAATGCTGTTAAGTAAAAAATGGATGCTAGTTATTGTTGTTTCAGAATTTCCGGACTGATTTTCCATTTGCACTAGATTCATAGCTTCGGATTTATATGCCAGAGAAAGTGAAAGATGCCCCAGTTGTAGTTTTGTGGACAATTAGCAGTCGTCCCAACTTCTGCCTGCTGGGTGTGGACCTCCTGTGACAACATTAATGACAAGCTTTTCTGAATCTTGCACTGCAATGTTGTTGAGAGAATCGGATTGATGGGTAGGACGTTGTTGATCCCGAGTGGATGAGGTTGGATCGACTCCGCTTCTCTTAACGTATTGTTGGAGTTTACCCTGCTCCAGCAATTCTTCAATCACATTCTTTAATTGGCGACATTGGTCAGTGTCATGGCCAGGTCGATTGTGAAATTGGTAGAATTTTCCATTACGCTTTGCACCTCTCGTCATCTCAGGTGGCTTAGGATACCTGACAACGTCCTTTGTTGCAAAAAAGATATTTCTTGGTGTATCAATTAAAGGAGTAAAATCCGAAGGATTAAAGCGGTGAGGTTTCTTTTCATTTCCCTGGCTCTTTCCTCCTTCATTCTCCCTTTTCTGACTTTCAGATTCTCTTTTATTAGATGGGACATTGTTATTATTAGCTTGGGCAATAACCACTTTCGATGTCGTAGAAAGGCTTTCAAGGCGAATGAACTCGTCGGCCTTTTTATAAAAATTTTCAAGCGAGTTCGGTTCCTTCATCTTTAGCCATATTCCAAATTTGCTCGATTTATCAATGGCTCGCATCAAATAAGTCAGGATCATGCGTGGTTCCGCATTTTCTACTTCGGCTAAAGCTATATTGAAACGGCTCAAGAAAGATTTGATTGATTCTCCGGGCACTTGTTCAAGGTTATACAGTGACATTATATCCTTAGCTTTTGAAGCATACAATCTGAACTGTTCTTTGAACTTTTGCGTTAAGTCGGAGAACTTATCTACAGACCGAACTGGAAGCTTTGTGAACCAAAGTAAAGCCACACCTTCCAGGTATACTGGAAAGTATCGACACTTGATCTCGTCTGATGCTCTTGCACCGGTCATATGCCAATCGTATTTGTATAGGAAATGATTAGGGTCACTCGTTCCCCTATAGGCTTGGATGGTAGGATGTAACGACCCGGCTTTTTCTCCACAGAAAGTCGTATCATTAATAAGAAAGAAAGGGGTAGAAAATAGAAAAGAAGAGAAGAAAGAAAGAAACAACAACAACGATCTCACAGCGGAACGAATAAATTATATTAATAACATATACTATTACATAGTATACAACACTTTACAGAGTTACACAGCATATACATCACTTGCTAGACAGTTATATCATCTGTCTAGACATTACAACTCAATACACTACAGAGATACAGACACAGGAGAACTACTATATATATCTACAACGCTGAAGCCTCCTGCTCCATTGCTCCTCCACAATTCGTCAAAGCTAAACCTGAATCCCTTGGCTACTCGTAAAAATTTGAGTACCCAAGAGTTTATAAAACAGAAATAAACAACTTGGGTCAGACATGGGTCTGGTGTGAGTAACAGGTTAAACTTGCTTAACTTCAAAACCTTTAGAAAGAAAAGGTATCACGTAAGACTCCCCACAAATAAACATGGGTAAGTTTTTACCTTACGCTAACCAAAACATTTGATAGGAAATCCAGTTATATTATAATAGGGTCTAGGGTTTTCAAATAAATATGAAATAGATGAAATTGTTACATTATTAAATTCCAGCATATTAGCCACAAAGTGGGTCACACAATCAAAACCGTAAGGGCACGTAGGAAGAATGGGTTTCCATACAATGGCAGGGCTACTGGGGTACCGCCCGTCACAGTACGTGGCCTAGATCACCGTACCGAGGAGTACGCCCGCTCCCCTGCAACACAAAGCCGGAACCATCCCTTACTGGATAATTCCGAACAAGATAACCCCGTAGTTGGCGCGACCAACCACACACTAAGCCGAATAAAAAGAAAAGGGACCTCTAGACAGGGATCTATCTTGCTCTCAGTGGGTGCTACCCACGAAGCCTTGCTGCACCTCCCCTGTTTTAGCCATTCCCGGTTGATGAGGCTTGAGGTTACGATTACCTTTAATCAGAACATATCACTTAGAATGCTCATCGTCCGCCTGACGATGTGCTGAAAGCATTCAATCCATACAAGTTCGTTCCGGGTTCGAACGAAACCGAAGGCATTATCTCGTTACACTCGTTTTGGAATCACCCTCAGAGTTAACGACAATAACCCTTGCACTCTGAATCTTCATCTTCACTTGAGATTCACGACCTATCGTAAATTTGGATCGATGTGGTATTCGGGTCTCCAGACCTGGAATTCCGGTATACGGAAACCCGATCCCGGTCTCATCGAAATCCAAAACGTATCTTTTAAGGGCCAAGTTGTTTTAAGGTTAAAACAATTCAATTCTTATCTATACTACACAAAGATAGATAATTCAATAGATAATCTACATTATCATCCCAAACAGATAATTCACATTATCATTATAATTCAACCAAACATCCATATCATATATCAATCATATCTCATCAGAGATATCAAACAATGAAATACATTCAATCTCATTCATCCATCCTTAAGCAATGATTTATATCATCTAATTAATTTAAAGTGAATTAAACTAATTACTTCATTCTATAAATCTTGCTTACTTAATTATTAATTAAACCAATTAATTAATCATTACTCTAAGTATCCATCTTAATTAATCATTCCTGATTAATAATCCTTTAATTACTTTAAGTAATTAATCCCTAATTAATTTCACAAATTAATTATCTTAAACCATTTCAGTAATTAATCTTAAATTACTCCATTAATTAATTAACCATACTTAATTACATTAATCCTTAATTAATTACAATTAATTAATTACTTTAATCACTTATTATTTATTAATTACTCTTAATTAATCAATTCTTAATTACATCATTAATTAATTAATGATCCTTAATTATTCTTAATTAATTATCTTATTTAAATTAATAATTAATTAGTCACATTTATAAATCACCTTTGATTAATAACATTTAGTAATTAACTTCCCTTAATTACTCCACTTCATAAATTAATTACTCCTTAATTAATTATCCTTTAATTAATCCCTTGATTAATTATTCAAAAGTAATTAACTCAAATTACTTTTATTATTATTAAATCATCTTTAGTTAATTACATCCAGTAATTACCTTTAATTACTTTCCTAAGTAATTATACTTTCACTAATTACATTTAAGTAATTATCAAATTTCCAAATCATTATCTTAAATTAATTTAACTAATTAATTTAAACTTATCAAATTTATTTAATTAATTACCTTAAATTAATTTCTTTAATTACTTTCATTAAGTAATTTATACTTAACCAATTTATATTAATTAATTAATCTAATTGATTATCAAAAATTAATCACATTAATTAATTATTTAATAATTCCTAATTAATGATCTCTCATTAATTATTAACAATTCTTTAATTACTTTCTTTAAGAA
The DNA here is from genome assembly GCA_030737815.1 of Allium fistulosum. Lineage (NCBI taxonomy): Eukaryota > Viridiplantae > Streptophyta > Magnoliopsida > Asparagales > Amaryllidaceae > Allium > Allium fistulosum. Next base: position 1,104,273,608 of record CM060902.1, read on the forward strand.
ATTTAGCTTTAATCAACTATTTATTAATTACAACTTAATAATTTCTTAATTACCAATTAATTTCTAATTACTAAATTAATTGCTTAATTAATCTTTAAATTAAAGTATTAACCTTTAACTACTTTAATTATTATTAACAAAAGCTTTGAAATAATTTACCTTTAAATCTTCCTTTTATTTCATTTCAAATTAATGATTTAAATTTGAATAACAAATTTAACTTTAACCAAGACTTAAATCAAATTTACCAAAATCTTTTTAAATCTAAATGTTAAGAACACTTAACATTTATAAAGAAAATTTATAAGATTTTAAACCCATTCATTAAAATTCAAACCCTTTTAAAATTATTCTTTTAAATATTTAAGTTGTTAAATAAAAACTCATTTATTTCACAACTGGAATTCAAGTTTAAATTTGAATCCACATTTAAAAATTTGATTTTTAAACTCTGTTTAAATTTAAAAACAAACAGGCTCTATAACCTGTAACACTTCAATTAACCCGAGCCTTATATCAAAATACCCGAGACAATCTACAGAAATCCCGAGACCAGCTTCGAGTTTTCCCTTCCCCTCTTTAATAAACTTTGTTATGTTTAAAAATTTAAAAACAGTTAAAACTCACGCGAGTTCCTCTGCACGAACCCGAGCCATTTCCCTTCTTTCCCGAACATGACTTCGAGTCATTCCACCATCTACTTCGAGAACAACATCTTCTTCCTTAAACTCATTCCAGACATTGCTGCTACCTTGTGCACGTGCACAGGCAACTCGATCGCCTTCGACCACCCATGCCAACGCCGGCACATCGTCTACGACTCCCATCCACGATCGCGACCTCCAGAACCACGAACAAGCATCCCCATCGAATTCGAGCCATCTCAATCACAAAACTGGAACAGACCCAAACTTGTCAACGACTCGCATTCCCTCCTCCGACCACCATCGCCATTGAAACTCTGGTGAAGTCCTCGTTAACTCACCATCTTTCAATACCCAAAACCCCTGGCAACTCGATCAACAAGTGAAATCGAACCCAAACAAAAACCGTAGCCCAGTAAAACTAGGTTTAGAGACTCAATCGTCCAACCACTATCGCCACGATCATCTATACGATCATCTAATATTTTTCCCTTACTCACTGATAGTTCCTTTCCCCCCAGAATGAACCACAACCCTCCAGACAAATGAGATCATCAGAAACTACCCAAAATGCAATTTCTGATCAACCTGACATTTCTCATCTAATCCAAATCTAAAAATTATGATTTCTCTTCTAAAAATCATGATTTTGAATAAGCTTCCAGATTATATATTTAGATCAGTGAATTAATATAATTGAAATTTAACATAAATGTTTTTGCACTGTTGTACTGAGTTTTCCAGAGACATGAAATGTTTATTTTAACTTGATTACAAGTTTAAGCCTATCCTATGATCTAACAAACATATTCTGTTAATACTTAAACCAAAAACAATAGATTGGATCAAGAGAAAAAGAATTTGACCAAATCTTGCTTAAACTTGAACATATATGTTTTAAAAGAAACAACTTGCACACATAATATACATTCAATACATATATGCAGAATTACCTATAAATACTCACATGCATCCATCTTTTATTCAGAACTTAACAGGAAATCAGAGTCAAATTAAGTTATTTTAAAGATGTTACTCACCTGTTCAAATGAAACAGAGGACAGTTTTAGCTTTTGTAAACCTGGATTGTTTTAAAACTGGAAATTTGCATTGCCATTGCTTTTGAAAACTTTAAACTTGAAACTTGAATGCTTCTTTGATTTAAATACTTGAGTTGCTTGCTTCCAAACAGGATTTAAGTTGCTGGAATATGCTCCGGGTTGAAGAAATGCAGGTTTTTGAATTTCCAGTTTGAAGGATTTGATTTACAGGCTTTGATTTGAAAACGAATTACAGATTTTAGATTTGATAAATCTCTGGTTTGAGGAGTTTTGATGATCAGATTGTTTTAGAGAATTGGTTATAGGATTTGGCTTTTGATTTTGGAAGATGTTTACAGTGTAATGATTTTTGGTTTTGAGTAATTGATTTACTGAATATCAGATTTTGTTTTGAGATTTTGTTACAGCTGAAGTTTCTTAAGTTTTGAAAAAGAATAGAAAACGAAAAGAAGATGAGAAGCATATGTTTATATATAGGCTGAAAAATGATTTAATAAAAATAAAAGAAAAACAAATTTAAATGACACTTGTCTCATTGTTAATTCATTACTTAACACATGTTATTTAGGTGTCTTAATTTTATTACACTTGTCTTTTAAGTTAGTTTATATTTATTTTAAATGTAGATAAAAGACTTTACTTAATTTATTACTTATCTATATATATATATTATTTTAAAGAAAATAAAACCAATTATATATATATAAATAAAAGCTTATCCATATATTTTAAAATCCAAAACTATTTGAATATTACCTTTTGAATTCTAAATTCAAATTTTCATTCAAATTCAAATTATATTTAAAATCCAATTTAAAGTTAATTTTAAACAACACATTCAATTTGAAATAACAATCCTATTTTATTAAAATCTATTTATTTCTATATATAAACAATATATCAAAAATATTGTTTAACATAATACTTTATCTATTTTAAAATAATTTATAAAAGAGATTATAAATTACTACTATTATTAAATGAATCAACATATCATATGTAAATGGTATTTTAAACTTATATATATATATATACTCTTATATCTTATTTATTAAGCAATATTTAAAAAGAAAATAAAATAATCCTTATTATTAATCTTTATTGAAAACCATATAATTATTTGTTTAAATAGCTTGAAAAGCTTCATATTAAATAAATCAAAATTTCCCAATTATCAAAATGTACATTAGAAGTTTAAAAACAAGTTTTTATTTATTAAATTTCAAACCAAAGCTAATCTATTAACAATATATATACACCCATATATATACATATTATAAATAGAAATAATTTTATTAGTTTTAAAAGATAAATTTCACTAATTAAATATTTATTCAATTAGATTATTAAACCAATTCAAATTTTATTATCAAAAATTATCAATCAATTTAATTATTTAAACAGATTATTAAATTGATATTGTCCCAAATTTCCGGGATATCACATTCCTCCCCCCTTAAAATAATTTCGTCCCCGAAATTTAAAACAAAGGTAATTTAATAATCTATTTAAATCACAAGCATATATTATCATCTATATGCTAACAACCATAGCAACCAATTCATTCAATCAAACAATTCTAACTATCCAAACAAAAATTCTGGATAGAATTTCCTCGAGTTTCCCCAAGTATATATATACACCGGGATACTCGCACTACAGAATCCAAACAATCAATACTACTAAACTACAGAACTCCTACTCATCTAGATCTACAGAACTAAACAAGATATCAGACTACAGACGAGTCTGTCTCAACAACCAAATCCTCCAAAACTGCTGATTCCAAAACCAGAGATAGATCAAACACGTACTCCCTCAGAGATACATGAAACATAATGAATTCCAGTTATCCAAACTGACAATTCAATCCAGTAGATCAAAGCACTTATCCAAATCAGAACACAAAAAAGATCCAAAATACCTCGGAGCTGACTTCCCAGACTTACCCAATCATATAGCTCCTTTTACCAGAGAAAACTTCAACAACAATGAAGTCTCCAACTTCGAATTCTAAATTCCTCCGTCTCTTATCCACAAAATCCTTCAGACGATCTTGGGCTTCCTACAAATCCTTCTTGATCAGCTCAACCTTCGCTGATGCTTCTCGAAACAACTGGACCAAAAACAACTCAACAAAATGATCCTCTCAAGATCTACCCAAAACAAAACACAACTCTACTCACAAACATCAGAAGACCGAACTAACTTCTCCTATCTGGAAAAGACAAACAGGAGCACTCGCCAAACTGCTTCTGCTACACCACTCTGATCTGGAGTTGATAAGAATACTGATGAAGAACACAACCCAGACTGGATAACCCATCCCAGAAATAAGGTCCAACAGATCCATAAAGAAAACTCAGATACTCCATCAAAACCTGAGCTGCTTCACCAAACTCTATCTCTAGGAATCATCCTTCAACTTGGCTGATCCACCGGTATCACTTCTGGAATTCTAGTCGATAAGAAAACTCAATCTCCAGATGTGGACCAACTTCTGACTCCTCTGAAGACATCCAGAAAAACTCTGACAACACAAGAGAACACTCAGACAATCGCAAGTCACTTTTGCAATCAACTCATCCTAATTCCAAACAGACTGTTCTCTCTTTACCAATCAGAACAGCTTACACTTATTTATCCAATTTATCGAAGAAATGGATCCACTCTGCTGCTTCTGATCTTCATCTTCAGAAAAAAAACTGCTCAGCCAGAAAAACTTCCTACCAATGTACAGAACACTCCGAGCTGCACTGCTGACACTGATGCCAAGGACTTCCTATTCCAAAGATCTTCGAGAAATTCGAACTCCAAACCAAACAGAAACACCATGCTGAACTCAGCCACAACACCGAAGCAGATACACTTCCTTAAACTTGTTCCAAAGAAAACATCTTCGGAAACATCCATAGTCACTGCGTCTCATCACATAGCTACTATTACCTGAGATACCATCACTCGCTTCTGTTCTCCGACAGATCCAACTCTACCCATCCAAACTTCAAAAATAAACTCCGAACCTTAACAGGTTTTCTTCAGAGATCGATGAAATCCTTACAATTGCAAAGTTCACTCGAGACGGTATTAGGTCTACAGTCTCGACAAATACACTTCCAACCTCAACACTCAGACTCCTAATCCTAGATGATAAATTATTATCATCTCAACCAATCATTACAAATACCATATACATTTAAAATGATACTTTTTTATATAGAAATTATATCTGGGTAAAATTATTTCATTTACCTTTTTAAAACAATATTGTGTCCGTTGGCCTGGTCCAAGTGTTTAGAGATCCCTATCAATAACGTTAGCTACTCGTATTGACCAGAATCCATATACCACTCAACCGATCAATTAACACAATATAAAACCATTTTATATAACTAACAAATACGCGCTCTCGTATATATATATACACACTCGGACTCAAACAGGTTGCTACAGATCCTATCTCTAATGAACAACCCTTCCGAACCTAGGTATTCACTCAACCTAGTGCTCTGATATTCACTTAACCAATAGCTTAGGTATTCGCTCAACCTATGCTCTGATACCACTGTAACGGGACGAGCCAGTGGCGACTGGTAGGCTTTGCAACCATCCCAGACCCACCGTGGCATACAGTGATACCTCGAATTTGCTTTTACGGCCAGCCTCTCGACTCGCAACCAACCCAGGGCCTTCCTACCCAAAAGGGACATGTAGGGGTAAGAGTCTCCCGTTCGCCACCAAACCGCGAAGCGAGAACCCCCTATCATGCTGTAATGTAGCAAACCCGATCCCAGTCTCATCGAAATCCAAAACGTATCTTTTAAGGGCCAAGTTGTTTTAAGGTTAAAACAATTCAATTCTTATCTATACTACACAAAGATAGATAATTCAATAGATAATCTACATTATCATCCCAAACAGATAATTCACATTATCATTATAATTCAACCAAACATCCATATCATATATCAATCATATCTCATCAGAGATATCAAACAATGAAATACATTCAATCTCATTCATCCATCCTTAAGCAATGATTTATATCATCTAATTAATTTAAAGTGAATTAAACTAATTACTTCATTCTATAAATCCTGCTTACTTAATTATTAATTAAACCAATTAATTAATCATTACTCTAAGTATCCATCTTAATTAATCATTCCTGATTAATAATCCTTTAATTACTTTAAGTAATTAATCCCTAATTAATTTCACAAATTAATTATCTTAAACCATTTCAGTAATTAATCTTAAATTACTTCATTAATTAATTAACCATACTTAATTACATTAATCCTTAATTAATTACAATTAATTAATTACTTTAATCACTTATTATTTATTAATTACTCTTAATTAATCAATTCTTAATTACATCATTAATTAATTAATGATCCTTAATTATTCTTAATTAATTATCTTATTTAAATTAATAATTAATTAGTCACATTTATAAATCACCTTTGATTAATAACATTTAGTAATTAACTTCCCTTAATTACTCCACTTCATAAATTAATTACTCCTTAATTAATTATCCTTTAATTAATCCCTTGATTAATTATTCAAAAGTAATTAACTCAAATTACTTTTATTATTAAATCATCTTAAGTTAATTACATCCAGTAATTACCTTTAATTACTTTCCTAAGTAATTATACTTTCACTAATTACATTTAAGTAATTATCAAATTTCCAAATCATTATCTTAAATTAATTTAACTAATTAATTTAAACTTATCAAATTTATTTAATTAATTACCTTAAATTAATTTCTTTAATTACTTTCATAAGTAATTTATACTTAACCAATTTATATTAATTAATTAATCTAATTGATTATCAAAAATTAATCACATTAATTAATTATTTAATAATTCCTAATTAATGATCTCTCATTAATTATTAACAATTCTTTAATTACTTTCTTTAAGAAATTTAGCTTTAATCAACTATTTATTAATTACAACTTAATAATTTCTTAATTACCAATTAATTTCTAATTACTAAATTAATTGCTTAATTAATCTTTAAATTAAAGTATTAACCTTTAACCACTTTAATTATTATTAACAAAAGCTTTGAAATAATTTACCTTTAAATCTTCCTTTTATTTCATTTCAAATTAATGATTTAAATTTGAATAACAAATTTAACTTTAACCAAGACTTAAATCAAATTTACCAAAATCTTTTTAAATCTAAATGTTAAGACACTTAACATTTATAAAGAAAATTTATAAGATTTTAAACCCATTCATTAAAATTCAAACCCTTTTAAAATTATTCTTTTAAATATTTAAGTTGTTAAATAAAAACTCATTTATTTCACAACTGGAATTCAAGTTTAAATTTGAATCCACATTTAAAAATTTGATTTTTAAACTCTGTTTAAATTTAAAAACAAACAGGCTCTATAACCTGTAACACTTCAATTAACCCGAGCCTTATATCAAAATACCCGAGACAATCTACAGAAATCCCGAGACCAGCTTCGAGTTTTCCCTTCCCCTCTTTAATAAACTTTGTTATGTTTAAAAATTTAAAAAACAGTTAAAACTCACGCGAGTTCCTCTGCACGAACCCGAGCCATTTCCCTTCTTTCCCGAACATGACTTCGAGTCATTCCACCATCTACTTCGAGAACAACATCTTCTTCCTTAAACTCATTCCAGACATTGCTGCTACCTTGTGCACGTGCACAGGCAACTCGATCGCCTTCGACCACCCATGCCAACGCCGGCACATCGTCTACGACTCCCATCCACGATCGCGACCTCCAGAACCACGAACAAGCATCCCCATCGAATTCGAGCCATCTCAATCACAAAACTGGAACAGACCCAAACTTGTCAACGACTCGCATTCCCTCCTCCGACCACCATCGCCATTGAAACTCTGGTGAAGTCCTCGTTAACTCACCATCTTTCAATACCCAAAACCCCTGGCAACTCGATCAACAAGTGAAATCGAACCCAAACAAAAACCGTAGCCCAGTAAAACTAGGTTTAGAGACTCAATCGTCCAACCACTATCGCCACGATCATCTATACGATCATCTAATATTTTTCCCTTACTCACTGATAGTTCCTTTCCCCCCAGAATGAACCACAACCCTCCAGACAAATGAGATCATCAGAAACTACCCAAAATGCAATTTCTGATCAACCTGACATTTCTCATCTAATCCAAATCTAAAAATTATGATTTCTCTTCTAAAAATCATGATTTTGAATAAGCTTCCAGATTATATATTTAGATCAGTGAATTAATATAATTGAAATTTAACATAAATGTTTTTGCACTGTTGTACTTAGTTTTCCAGAGACATGAAATGTTTATTTTAACTTGATTACAAGTTTAAGCCTATCCTATGATCTAACAAACATATTCTGTTAATACTTAAACCAAAAATAATAGATTGGATCAAGAGAAAAAGAATTTGACCAAATCTTGCTTAAACTTGAACATATATGTTTTAAAAGAAACAACTTGCACACATAATATACATTCAATACATATATGCAGAATTACCTATAAATACTCACATGCATCCATCTTTTATTCAGAACTTAACAGGAAATCAGAGTCAAATTAAGTTATTTTAAAGATGTTACTCACCTGTTCAAATGAAACAGAGGACAGTTTTAGCTTTTGTAAACCTGGATTGTTTTAAAACTGGAAATTTGCATTGCCATTGCTTTTGAAAACTTTAAACTTGAAACTTGAATGCTTCTTTGATTTAAATACTTGAGTTGCTTGCTTCCAAACAGAATTTAAGTTGCTGGAATATGCTCCGGGTTGAAGAAATGCAGGTTTTTGAATTTCCAGTTTGAAGGATTTGATTTACAGGCTTTGATTTGAAAACGAATTACAGATTTTAGATTTGATAAATCTCTGGTTTGAGGAGTTTTGATGATCAGATTGTTTTAGAGAATTGGTTATAGGATTTGGCTTTTGATTTTGGAAGATGTTTACAATGTAATGATTTTTGGTTTTGAGGAATTGATTTACTGAATATCAGATTTTGTTTTGAGATTTTGTTACAGCTGAAGTTTCTTAAGTTTTGAAAAAGAATAGAAAACGAAAAGAAGATGAGAAGCATATGTTTATATATAGGCTGAAAAATGATTTAATAAAAATAAAAGAAAAACAAATTTAAATGACACTTGTCTCATTGTTAATTCATTACTTAACACATGTTATTTAGGTGTCTTAATTTTATTACACTTGTCTTTTAAGTTAGTTTATATTTATTTTAAATGTAGATAAAAGACTTTACTTAATTTATTACTTATATATATATATATTATTTTAAAGAAAATAAAACCAATTATATATATATAAATAAAAGCTTATCCATATATTTTAAAATCCAAAACTATTTGAATATTACCTTTTGAATTCTAAATTCAAATTTTCATTCAAATTCAAATTATATTTAAAATCCAATTTAAAGTTAATTTTAAACAACACATTCAATTTGAAATAACAATCCTATTTTATTAAAATCTATTTATTTCTATATATAAACAATATATCAAAAATATTGTTTAACATAATACTTTATCTATTTTAAAATAATTTATAAAAGAGATTATAAATTACTACTATTATTAAATGAATCAACATATCATATGTAAATGGTATTTTAAACTTATATATATATATATACTCTTATATCTTATTTATTAAGCAATATTTAAAAAGAAAATAAAATAATCCTTATTATTAATCTTTATTGAAAACCATATAATTATTTGTTTAAATAGCTTGAAAAGCTTCATATTAAATAAATCAAAATTTCCCAATTATCAAAATGTACATTAGAAGTTTAAAAACAAGTTTTTATTTATTAAATTTCAAACCAAAGCTAATCTATTAACAATATATATACACACATATATATACATATTATAAATAGAAATAATTTTATTAGTTTTAAAAGATAAATTTCACTAATTAAATATTTATTCAATTAGATTATTAAACCAATTCAAATTTTATTATCAAAAATTATCAATCAATTTAATTATTTAAACAGATTATTAAATTGATATTGTCCCAAATTTCCGGGATATCACATAGGAGGTACAAATTTCCTTGGAAATTCAGCTTTTAAGATCCTTTCAGTAAACGGAGTTCTGCTCGGTGCAAATCCCCAGTCGTTCTCATTCTCTTCCCTTTGCATGCTCTCTTTCATGATGCGGTCAACCATTTCGGACAGGTACTCTCTATTGTTCAAAGACATCTCCGGGCAGGCATCTCCGGGCAGGCATCAGTCCTTCCCTCGGAAGCTTGCCTGGGCACATGTTCACGATCAGTTGGCTGCGGCATAGAACCCTCAGTTTGGAAAGGTGGCATTTGAGGAAAGGCTGTTTGATGGTTTTCTGGTTGACGATTTGCCCCGAGCAGAGCAGTTAATCTATCCATCATCAAAGCGTTTTGGGTTTCAATCTGTTGGTATAATCCAGAAACTACGTCATCCAATTCAGCCCTGGTGACTCCAACGGTAGGAGTTGCTTGGTCTGTTGTTGGGGAAGCGGAAGTCCCTTCATGAGCATTTCTGGATCTGATAGGTCTACCTCTTCTCCCAGGAGCCATTATTTCGTATCAACTTCTGGTTTTTAAGAGAGGTTCTCTTTATGAATCTTTGCGAAGCAACGGTGGACGATCGCTTGAGTTCAACTCTCAATGAAAGCACCAAAATGTTAACGCTAAAAAGTGAACGCTAACACTCGGTGTGTGTAATAGAATTGTGAAAGCACCACCCGTTGGTACGGGAACAGAATATAAGCTGAAAATAGCAGAAAAGCAGTAAATGAACAACAGATTTATAGTGGTTCGGCCCGTAATTGAGCCTACGTCCACTTTATAGTCTTTTATTGCTGATTCGGTTACAATTTGATACAATATCCTTCAAAATACAATACAATTTGATCACGAAAGCACTCTTGACTACTAGCTCAATCTTCGATGATGAAACTCGATGAATCCGTGTTGGATGTAAGGAATTCCTCTCGAAGTTTGTTGTAGTGTCTTGAATGCTTGAAGATCTTTGATTGCTGAATGAGTGGAGAATTCGACAGAGTAACGGCGCTTGAAAAAATGAATGGCCAAAAGTCCCCCACTTGTTGGAGATTGCAATCTATTTATAGGAGAAGAATCTGTCCTGAACTCGGCTTCTAAGTCCTTAGGTCGTTTACGACTTATGATAGGTCATAAGTCGTCTCCGACCTAAGAAGCTCGGGCTCTCTTCTAACAGCTGCACATAATGGCTTCATATATTTGCTGAGGCATAGGTCGCATGCGACCTTAGGTAAGTCGTAGGTCGCAGATGGGTTAGGAAGGATACTAGGTCGTTAGCGACCTAGTGGGCAAAACGGCATAGGCGCAGGTGTTGGTTTTCTAACTTGGTAACTTTTAGGTCGTAAGGAACTGGAGCTATTAGGTTGTGGACGACTTAAGCCAAGTCGTGAGTCTTCTTAGCTTTCTTAGGTCGGTAACTACTTACAGTAGTTAAGTCGTAACCCCTTAAGTCGGAACCTTCTTAAGTCGGAACCTTCTTAAGTCGTAGTCTTTAGGTCGCAACATTGCTAAGTCGCAATGTCCCCTGTAGCTTTAGGTCGTAACACTGTTAGGTCGGAACATTCCTTAACCCGGTTAGCTTTTTTAAGTCGTTAACTCGTAGGTCCCTGAGTAGTTAGATCACAGATCCCCTTAAGTCGTAGGCTGTTGAGATCACTTAAGTCGTAGGTCGTTGAGATCACTTAAGTCGTAGGTCGTTGTGCCGTAGGCCATCTAAGTCTTAGCTCGTTAAGTCTTGCAATCCCTTAAGTCGTTAACTCTTGAGTCGCCTCCTTCTTAAGTCGTGAAGAATTATGGATTAACACCGAAGGCACTCTCCTACCACATCCTGTCGGGAATTACCCCTAGGATTAGTAGCGAGAAGTCCTTGCATGTCGTAGACTTTCATAATGAAGCACTACTGCCACCATAGATATATAATATGCATCGCGAGTCTAGTGGCAAGTAGCCCTGCATCATGAAGATCTCCGTCTTCAAAATCATCATCATAAACCTGCACTTTCGAATCCATATATTAGTACGAAGTTATTCTCAGATAAATCCTACCTCGGTCTCTCCGGACCAACAATGATAAAGAGGCCCTTAACCTCATACGGAAACTAAGTCCCGTAAACTTATCACATTTCTAATTAACTTGCTATCCTTCGGCCAAGAAGGAAGCCTGGTAGATTGGAGTACCATAGACACTCCACACTACTCGAATCAACATTCTTAATCCAAATGATAATCAAGCCTACTCAGTTAGCTTCGTGCTAAGTGCACAACTAACCAGTTCCCACATTAAGTCAAGGAACCAAAAATGGCCAAATTTGATAGTTGGTTATTTCACTATCAAAGCAACAAACAATATCTAGCACACAAGCAGTCACTAGGCTCATTTAATTAACCCTTTGTTAGTTAAACCAATTTCCAAATATTTACTTCAAATTATCTTTAAAAAGATATATCCTCAAAACAATTTTAATCTTTCGATATTGTAAAACATTCCCGTATACTTATATCAATGGTATAACGATATTTAATAACACTACCATTTTGGAGACATGCCAAATAGATTTCTATAACCGTACAACTCCAGAGTTCATACGCCTTAGAACGAGTGTTAAGTATAAGAAGCAGTGCTCCTATACCACAAAGCCTTTTGTACGATCATAAGAACCAATTCGTGTATTTCACAATGGAAGGTCAAAACACAATTTATTGGGTTAAAACGAATGTTGCGTAAAACATCGTTACGACAACCCAAAAACAACAGTATAGGGATTTGATTATATATATATAAAATCCTGTATACTATATAAAAAATTTCCTTTCAAAAATTATTTACCATAACAACAGTGTTATAGTCCATGCCTTCCATACTTCCCCGAAAATGTCTATTACAATAATAAATGTTGAAATATATGTTTCGATACATATCACATTTTAAATCAATTTTCAAACTATTAAATTCCAAATGGAATTATTACTTTAAAAACTTTACTTTAAAAAGATAAATTACTTTTAATACCATTAACTCCATCAAAATATTACTTTCAAGCATTCCTTCTAAAAGATTATTTAACTTTTAAAAACATGAATGTATTTCCTTTATATAAAATCCATACTTAAATCTCAACATAAATCATTTTCATATTTATAAAACTATGTCTATAAATCTACTTTTCTATTTACTAAAACTTCTATTTTATAAAATCTCTTTATTTATAAAATTATATTTATAAATCATTCCTTTATAAAAACTCATTTTACTATCAAAATCCACTTATAAATCCATTTCTTATAAATCAGATTTATTTGTGAAATCCATTTATAAATTCATTTACCAAATAAATTTCAAATCCATTTACAAAATATTTATAAATTCCGATTATAAATCTATTTCTTTATTTATAAAATATCACTTTTATAAATTCTTTATATAAATTAGTATAAAATCTCTAATTAAAAATATTTCACAAAACCATACTTTTATAACATCAAAAATCATACCTTTTTATTTGTTTAAAAATAAATTCATTCGTTTCAATAATTTAAAAATTATTAAAACCTATATACTTCCAAAATCACTTTGAAAGTCATTTCAGTTCAAAATCATTATTTTATAATATTTCAAAATACTAAAAATATGGCCCAGTGCTACTATAGCACTAAATAAGCAAAAACAATCCATATCATCAAATATGGCATCAAACACATCATATATCAAAATTTATGAAAAGTAAAATCAATAGTGCGAGGAATCCTGTTGGATCCCTCCAACCTGTAAACCTGCATCACATACAGTATATAATCAAATAATGTAAATCAATCATTTTGAGGTGGGATCGTATAGAAAGGATTTTCCACTCATATACGGGAACGTAATAGGGTCTCATCCGCTCCAATAGGCGGGAATATATATCCAAACCAACTAATAAATATTGTAAATCATCCAAACAAGCAATAAACACCATAAATAAAATTATCCACACTTATGTTAAAATATAAGTGGGCCAAAGAGGTGAGTTTACTCATAGAAATTTCAGAAATTGCCAAAGCGCTCCGGTTTGGATTAAAATTGAACGGTCGTTCAATTTAACCCAAAATTTCCACTAGCTCTGAATCCATCCAATCCAACTCCATACCGTAGTACTCGCTGATAAGAACGCAACGCAACTTGTCGTGCTCAAAACAACCTCGTACGAAAAAGTTATGAATTAACGAACGTTTGAATAATTAATTTAAAATTAAATTAAAATTTAATAAAACTTTAACCTTTCCATTTCCCTCCTTTATCCCATTCTCGTTCACCAGGCCGAGCTTTTTTATATATATCAAATATCGATCGCGCAACCAAGAACGCCACCGCCACCACCTGCTCGTGCAGCTCGCACGCCGCTCCACCCGCCGCCGCCACCTCGCCACACGCTGTTGCCACAAAATCTAATGCGACTGCCAATGAACGCTGCCCCCTTGCCACCACGTCGAGCCTTGGTTTGACGAACAGATTATATAGATGAACTCGTGGAGTCGAGCTCTCCAGCTTTCATGTTGAAGGTTTTGGCTCATTTGGCCTTGATTGCATCGAGAAACGTAGGCAGTTGGACGTTAGGGTTTTAATGGAAGATGAGTTAGTTTTAGGGTTTTGGTGTTGCAAATGAAAAAAGTTAATGCCTTTTTATAGAAAATTTTCTCGGCACTATTCACTCCTAAAAATTTGAAACTCCAAACGAAGCATGCCGCCTGACATTATATATGTTATACCCATATTTCGAACATAATGGAATATATTGGAATCCAATTCCATCATATACAAAAGTTAACTTTTCAAAACCAAATTATATCAATTTAAATTGCTTTAATTAATTTCTATGTGTTTCGAACTCACACGACCAAACGGTACATACGATCGCCATGAAATTCGATGGCATTTAATAATTCACTATTATGGATCCAATGAAACTGGTTTCGTTGAAATTCGAGATAGTGCCCCGGAAGGCTATTTTTTTACACGTTAATTAAAACGAATTATTTCCAAAATCAGTTTAATCACTTTTAAATCCAATTTAAAAGTTTTCTATCCTCCTTATTCAAATAGAATTTAAATCAACCTTCAAATTCATTTTCATTCATATTAAATTCAAGATTCAAAAATTTAAACAATTCCATATATCAAATTTAACAATTTAATTACCCAATAAACCGCTATATTTGAAATATAAGTTATTTAACTTATAAAATTAACTTTTAAATAGTTAAGATTAATTAATATTCCGAATTCAAATGACTGAAATTCTAGGTCATTACAACTAACTTCTATCTTCTTTTTCAAACTTCCATGCAAATTTTTGAAGGGACAAATAAAACATTATACTTTATTACATTTTGATTCAGCTGAAAAGTATAATGTATTCAAGTAAAAGTTACGTCATTATAATACTATATTGATTACTCATTGAAATCATGAAATAAGAAATAGGTATGGACATTAACAACTCAAAGCCTAGTGTGTCTATTTGATAGTAGGTCATTCACAACATTTTCCAAAACAAAAGTCCTACTAATGCATAATTATTATTAGATTTGGTGGTGTTTAATTAGGCAAAACTGTATACTTGAAGTAATTCAGAATATTTTTACTATAGGAGAAAATTTTATGAGATGTATAATAATTATTTTCTTCTACTTATCTGAACATAAATGATAATAGTAAGAATATATATATAAATATATATATATATATATATATATATATATATATAAACAAATATAATTTCATACAACACATTCTTCCAATGCGTGTTATGTAAAACAAAACATTATTTACAACCAATAATAATATCTTTTTTAGGTACCTTAAGAAAGTAAATTTGGTTAACCTTTATCACCCGAGGTAAATTTGCATTGCGTTATTCCGAGTAGCAGGTCTATTTAAATCATTTAATATCAGTCTGTGAATAATACTATATTTTGTGTCATTTTACAATAAGTAGTATTTCTCATTTATGCTCATATTCACAAAAGCATATGTAAACTAATAATGTACTTTATTATCATGGTATGCAGCAACTACATTTTTATGTCACTGACTTTTCTTTTCTTTTTTGTTTGTTTTTCTATTATTATTAAAAGTTTACCTTTGTGTTAACAGTATCTTAACCGGAAAATTGTGTGTACGCTGTATCACCACATTATCACACTTTGGTAGTTAATGCCTCTACTAGTATTTTTTTTTTCATCAGTAGGTATCTCTAGATGAAAATGTTTATAAAAGAGCTCTCAATTTGTTTGGCACTTGAGGAGCATTTCATCGTTCATTCGAAAATACAATATTGCTATTGTTTTAAATGCATTTCCGTAAAAATCTCTTAGGTCAAGTTGTCTATACACTGGTATTTGTATTATCAATGCATTTTCAAAAGATTATGGAAAATATTATGATTTGTGATTTTTGAAATAATGAATTTTGTGTTGCATTTACATCATATACCTATGTCACATTGAATTCAATAATGGTATATGCAGATTCCCTACTTAATAAGTTAGGAGGAAAAAAATCTTTTTCTGTTTTATGAATGTCTACAATCAAGCTTACCTACCTACATGAAAAGGGTATCAAGTTTCAATTTTATTGCTTCTCTTCACATCCTTCATTTATCCATGCATGATAAAGTTGCTTGAATAATCCAGAATGTGTTTCACAATGATTATATACGAGGATATTAGGTTCCACCATCCATAGTTAATATTTTATATTCGTAGATGTTCTACAGAATATAAACATAATATTGTTGATATGTACATATTAACACTCCTATAAGTCAAGGGCTTACAAAAAATATGCTACCATAAACCTACTATTTAGAAATGAGTAATATGCACACTACAATTCCATCGAAAACCCGTGTACAAAGCATGGGTTCCATTCTAGTTTAGGATTGAAATTCAATGCAGGAACAACCAAAGCTAGGGTTGAAATTCAATAGGGTTATATTGAATTGTGGCTAAATTTTTGTATGCCGAATGTATGTATAAATTTTTGTATTCTATGACATACTGAATTTTATATTTTAGTAGGTTCCTCATATCCAGGCACAAAGTCCTAAAGAAATGCCCTTATCAAAATAAGTGTATTGTTTTAAGATTTGGGAGGGGTGACCTTGGATTGTATCTTTAGAAGAATTAAGTTCTGTTTTTCATTATATTCCTACATAAATTTTGACTTGGTAGTCTATGGACCAAATGGATATGATGAATGCTTCATGTGGGATAAGAAGTTGAATAATTATAACTTCAAAATTCTTCACCACACCATCATAATTTTTTATCTAATGATATAGTTTATAAATTGCCCTTATTTTTAAGTAATGTTTTAGGTTGGATTCCTATTTGATTGGAGAATTAGACATAAGCCAGTATAAGGTTTCTCACACGAGAATACACTAGAAGATGGAAGTTAATTATGTGCACCGATCTATGTGAATAGGCTGAGGTATTGTAAAGAAAAGTTTTATAGGTAATTGATATGTTTGAACAAGTGATTATGAAATGATCGAGAAAATATAGAATAATACAATTGTTAAAAATAAATGTATCTTTAGAGCTAAGATTATGTAGATGCCTGCATTCATTACTGTATATCGATAAAAATCATCTATGTTTATGTATTGTAAACAAATTGCAAATGTTTATGTATTGTACATGTTAACCCACCTTTTGCTAAGGCAGTATACATACGGATTTAACCCAACAGACTTCATGATTATCTGGGCCGATGAGCACAGAGCGACGATTATAGGACCCAGAAATCAGGTATAGATAATAGTATCAAGTCAAGATTGAATGAAATTGATAGATATGCAAGGAAAAATGTTCGAAGTATGAATATGGCTCAATGCATAAGAGGGATCGGCATACTTCAAAGTACAAGAGCATTCTTGTGGAAAACAATCAATATCTCAAGATCTTCAAGTCCGATGCATATGAAACTTTGTGAGCAAGATGCGGGACCCTAGGGAGCCTACACCAGGGATCACATATCATTTGGATGAAGAAAGAGTGAACGGTACCTATCCCTCTTAAGGATCAGCTAAGCCCAACTTTATAATAAAGGTCGATCAATATCTCAACATCTACACATCAAATTGACATGAAACTTGGAGGACAAGCTAACTAGAACATGTGGAACACCCTATAGGGATCGCATAGCATTTGGAGCAAGTTGGAGGGATCAGTACCTATCCCTCCACAAGGATCGACTATAATCAGCCTTAATACCATATTGCAACAAAGATCAGTCAATAACTCGAGTTCTACTAAACCAATTGGCATGAAACTTGGAGGCTAAGCATAATATAACATGGTAAAGCTCCAATAGGGATCACATGGTATGTTTTCACAAAAAATGGACAAACACCTCAAAGTTGTATGATTTAGTAGATCTTATGTTGTTCTTAGCGATTTGAGTGATTTATGCAAATATATGAAAAGCAGGGGCTAAACTGTAAAAAGACGCTCAAATTTATAGTGGTTCAGCCAGAATGTGCCTACGTCCACTTTATATGTTATTTCTCTTCTCTTCTTTTGATTACAAGTACAAAGCTTTGATACAAGTAAAAGAAAGTTGTTTGTTTGAAAGTTCCTTCCGTGCTTGAGCTCTCAAACTTGTCTCTATTGTCGTACCCCTGCCCCTCTATTTATAGAGTGAGGCTGGGGGTAGAGGTCTAGGATGTGTACAGTTGCTGATGGGCCTGGGCTGACATGATCTGGCCTGGTACGTCTTGGTTCGGCATCGCTTGGTTCGGAGATGGTTGGAGTGTAGAGTGGACCGGTTGTAGGTGATCCGGTGCTATGTGGTAGAACCTTGGTCCGGTGGGAGTATGGATCGGTAGGCTTGGTTCGGCATTGAGATGGGATGCATGTTGGTCCGGTGAGGCTTGGTCCGGTAAGGATTGGTTCGGCATTGAGACGAATGGACCGGTAGGCTTGGTTCGGCTTTGAGGTGTTGGACCGGTGAGGCTTGGTTCGGCATTGAGACGAATGGACCGGTAGGCTTGGTTCGGTCGCGAGTGGGATATGCGTTGGTGGGAGTTCGATGAGGCAGGACCTGGTCCGGTGGTGTTGATCCGGCTGAATCATACCCAACACTTGCCCCCCAAAGTAGGGCATGTGCATGCATATGGCATGCTTTGTTTTTGGTTGTCTATCCTAGACAATCCCATCCGGTCTCAGAAACGAACCGGTGGTCCGGCTATCTTTCCTTTCCTCTATAATTAGGGGCTCCGTACCCTTGTTGTTTCTTTACCGATCGAAAAGTGCCGAGCCAAATTCTCAACACCGAATCATTTGTAGTGCCGAACTAGGCTAGTTTTGCCGGATCAGGTGAGGCCTTCTTTCCTCCCCGAATGACTATTAAGTTTTATACTACCGAATGAGCCTTTCGAAAATGCCGAATGGGCTGTGGTTTTTTGGAGATGAGAATGCCGAATGGATTTTTGAAAGTGCCGAATGGGCAAGTACCGGATGGAACCGATGACTTTAAATGCCGAATGGACATGAGAAACTACCGAATGACCTTGAGAATTTTGCACTTACTTTACCGAATGACAACGGGAGTTTGAGCATTTTGATTTTATGAGTGAAATTCCATATTATATACTTACTTGTTTACATCCTTTGTTCTAACAATATGCTTTTCCGGTGTTGTAGATAAATGTCTCGAAAAGCAGAAACCCGCTCGGATAAAAAGAAGTCCCAGGGCGAAGGAGAAACTTCCTCAGTGCCCCCTGTTCAGCCAGGTTCGGAACGTCATGGATCTACCCCGAGATCACTAGTGGACGGGTACGGCCCTCAGGAGCTTCTGAACTCCCTGCCCGATTGCTTTCCTAGCTCCCTCAAGGAGGAGCAGCTTGATGTCATTTCCCGATCCTTTGGAATTGATAGGGCGCACTTGCTGTTGCCAGGGAGAGAAGTTATGCCGTACGATCCTCCTGAAGGGTACTTCGCCTATAGAAGATACCACTGCATGTGTGGTGCCATTCCTCCTCTTAACGCTTGGATAGCCAGCTTCCTCACATATCTAAAGGTGGCCCCCTTCCAGCTTCAACCCAACTCCTATGCTATATTGGTGAGCCTCTTCGTCATTTTCCAGAGGAAGTATGGTCGTGCTCCTTCCAACCGGGAGATCCGGTATCTATATAATCTGAGGGGCTATAAGAAGGGATCCCCATACATTAGCTTGGAGTCAGCTGTGACCTTCAAGCCAGTCTTGGATTTGTATTCTAAATTCAGCATGTTCAAGAAGGAGTGGTTCTTTGTCAGGGACGACTCCGTTTCAATTCGGCGCTTTACTTCTGGATGTAAGTTGATGCTTTTACTTTTTCCATTCTGATTGCGATGCTTCTTCTCATACTTTCTCATTTTTTGCTAGCGACAGGTGGCTTTGCGATTGTGGAGACTGACCGCCTGGTTCAGACGGCGGTTGAGATAGAAGCTATTCTCGGGAAGTATAGATCATCTGCCTTCCTGATCAGAAATGCGACCCTCCTGGAGTATAACTTAATCCTTCCACAGCAGTCAGTAATCAAGCTGAGGGAAACGGCGGAGGAGAGGGTGGCTGCTCAGACTAAGGGAGGTGTTACGGTAGAGAGTAGCAAGAGGAAACCTTTCACAAAACCTCCAGCCGTCGGAGGTAAGAAACTCAAGAAGTCGGACGGTCCCTCCCCCAGCAATTGTCCACTTACCCAGGAGGAGGAAGACATAGAGGAGGAAAGAGGTGAGGGTGGAGATGGTCGGGAAGGTGATAAAGGTGGCGATGGCATCGGGGCCTTGCTTCCTGGGCAAGCGGGCGAGATTCAGGAGTGGACGGACGATGCGTTCCACCAGGCTTTCGAGGGGCTGGACGAAGATCCGGCTTTGGTAGGGAAAACTGGGAAAGCGGACAAGGCCGGGACCGGTGCAAGTGAGTCTTCTCAGACCATTCTAGCCAAGGTGGCTCCGACGACTCAAGGTGAACTCTTGACTCCTGCATGCTTCATTAATGATAGGGACTTAGGAATTATGATCCGCTCCCGTCCTGGAATGAAATCCAGGACTCATTGCAGTATCCTACTTCTCCCCAGGGTTTGTATAACAGACGTGTTTTCTTTCTTCTTTTAATCTGCCGCGTTTCTCGAATTATATAGTGATGTAAGTTTGTGACACTTGTTCTTCATGTCAGGAGCAGGTAAGACATCCAAGGCCTCGGATCTTCGGCACAGGCTTGAGCAATACAAGCTTTCAAAAACTTCCGCTAAGCCGAAGCCTTCGACCCACCGCTCCGGGGATGTAGTTGGCTACCGTCCTCTTCTCGGGGTTATCGAAGAGGGTATTCAACGGAGAAAGAGGAGTCATGCTTCATCCGAACCTTCACCTGGTCCTCAGCTCCCGGCTCAGCCTCTTTATGATATCACGGGGGAGGATAGCGAGTTTGCACTCTCTCCGCGCCCGCCCGGAAACCCTACCGTTATTCATATCGACCGTCCTGACTTGGCTCGTAATCCATTTGCGGGTCATCCTGACCTGGATCCAAGCTCCCATGATATTACCTTTGACGAGGTCACCGGTGAGCACCTTCTTCCCCGCAACCCCATGGTACGGGTACTTGATGAAGCTAAGTCCTTAGATCTCGATTTACTCACTACTCGTATAATTACTATGGGAGACGAGGCCAAGGCTAATATTGATCGGGTGGCGGAGGAGACTAAGAAGCTGATGGGGCATCATGCCCGGCTGGTTAAGGCCGGAGAGGAGATTGGGAGTGCCAACATCCGACTGCGATTGGTGGTTTCGGATCAGGCCAAACAGCTTGCGGATCAGGCTATTCAGATTTCTCAGCATAAGGCTACTTCTGGACGACTAAAGAAAACCATGGAAGAGGCCAGCCGGGCCGAACTGCGGAAAATGGAAGCTACTTGCAAAGAACGGATTGACATGGCTATTGCCACGGTGGACGAGGTTCGAAAGCGGATCTTGAGCAGGTGGAGGAGTTGTCCGGGAAACTTGAGGCTGCAGAGCTTGCTCAAGCCAAGTTGAGGGAGGAGATGGAGGCAATGCGGGGATCCCTTCTGGTTGACTGCTCGAGATACCGATCAGAGAGAGATGCTGCCGTTGAAAGGTTGTCGGCTTCCGAGGCCCGGATGAGGGAGTTTGAGGAGAATGAGGGGATGATGGACGAAATGCTTCAGGACATGTACTTCCGAACCTGGAAGCAGGGCAACCTATCCTGGATGGATGATTATCCTAGGGTCATGGCTAAGATCTATCTTCGGGCTCTGGAGGAGGCCAAGGCCGATGTGGATAAAGATGGTGGCGTGGCCTTTAGCATGGATGTGGTCACTGCCCAGTTTGCCAAGGAGGAGAAGATGGCGGTGAAGGAGGGTATGCGGTTGCTTGCTGCTGAGGAGGCAGGTGTGCAAGTTGAGGATGATGACCAGGATGGCCAAGAAGCAGGTGCTGGTAAGTCTTCCTTTCTTAGTCTCCCCATTAACCTGGTTGCTTATCACTAATGAATCCTTTCTTTGACTGGACATGTGGTCAACAGGACAAGGATAAAACTTCAATGCAACCGGCCACTTGATTAGACCTGGAAAAAACTCTTTTTTGTGGACTTGACAGGGTTGTATATGTTAGTCTTAAAACAGTAAAGTAGTTTTTAGGTTGCATTATTTTGCTACTTGTAATAAATAGCTCCATTCTTGATGTGTAATTCTTTAACTTAAGCTGATTTTGTCGTTTTTCTGAATGTTTGTTGCTATTTTGACATGTCGCATGAGAAATATAGCTATGTATATTCTTGTAATTGAGTTGTGTTTGATGTTAGGTTCTGGTTCTAAAACATAATTTCATGACTTGCAATATTAGCGCGTGGTGTGAACAAATTATAGTCATGTATTTGTACACAAAAGAAGAAAATACCGCCTTTCATGTTTTAATCGTAGATGGTAGTCTTGAATATCGAGCATGGAATGCAATCGAATGCCCTGCCATCCAATTGTGAGTCCCTACACCCATTGGCGAGTATCTCCTACTCTGTATCCTGTACTTTAGGGATTGTTATAGAGGATAGGGAAAAAGCTTTTTAAGTAAAATTGAAATATGTGAAAAGGTAAAACTTCCAATCACGGAAGGCCTTCGATGTGCTTAAGTTCGTGGCAAACGGGTTTTGTAGTCACTTTCCCTAGCTGTGGGTCTTGGAGACATTTGTCACCCATCTTACGCCTCCGCGGGGAGTTAATTCTTTTTTACCACAGCCTCACTTAAGACACATCGGAGCCGAGATCGCGCACAGTAACTACCCGGGCCATTATGGCCCGTAATCGTGGGTATTATTCGATTTACTGTGGCCGGCTAGCGTGGGTGCCGATCGTCAACTGTGAACTGCCCCTTGCTGGCCACACCTTATGTTGGGGCTTATAGTCGGTTCACAGTTGCCGGCAAGCCTAACGCCGTAATGAGCTGCCTCGGCTATAGTCGGCCTTCTCGGTGGCTTATAATCGGCTCATTACAGTTGGCTTTGAGGGCCGTCGCGAGCAATGAGTTAACCCGCAGCAGAGGGATGCCGGAGCAAAAGTGTCTCATTGGCGAGGGCATAGATTCGCATAGTACCTTCTAGGTCTTGTCCAGGTGAAGTTGCGTTGTGGAGTGCTTTGAATAGAAATGCTATATGCTCAGGATTTTGTTCAACAGAAAAGGATAAAGTTAACAAGCAGCCAAGATACAAAGGAACAAGTTAAAAAAGAGACAAGGTTTTTTAAAGTGGTTCGGCATGAAAATGCCTACGTCCACTGATTCTCTTTGTTAATTCACTTCATATGGGCAATACAAGTTAAGAAAAGTATCGACGGAGGTGTTGGATGTTCCATGCCCTCTGGAACACCTCTCCGTCCACTGTTGACAAAATATAGGCTCCGTTGTGGAGATCTTTATGAATTACATATGGTCCATCCCAGATTGGGTCTAGTGCTCCGGGACGAGGGAAGATACGCTTGAGGACAAGATCCCCTTCTTGTAAGGTACGATGCTTGACTTTGGAGTTGTAGTGTGCCGCCACTTTTTGTTTGTGGGCTGCTGCTTTAAGGACTGCATCATTTCTTCTCTCCTCAATTAGATCCAAAGACATGTGAAGGAGTTCTTCGTTCTCTTCTGGGTTATAGTGGATTCTACGGTGGGAAGGCACAATGGTTTCAACTGGGAGCATAGCCTCCGATCCGTATGCCAAAGAGAAAGGAGTGTGCCCTGTTGATGTTCTGAAAGATGTGCGATAGGCCCATAGTGCCGTAGGGAGTTCATCCACCCAAGCGCCCTTTGACTTTTCGAGCTTCTTTTTTATTAGAGTTTTCAGAATTTTGTTGACGGCTTCGACTTGTCCGTTTGCTTGGGGGTACGCTACGGATGAGAAGCTCTTGTGAATTCCGTGCCCTTGGCACCAGTTGGCGAATTCCTCGCTGTCAAACTGAAGTCCATTGTCTGATATGATTTTGAGTGGGACTCCATACCTGCACAGAACATTTTTGATCAAGAAGTTAATAACTTTTGCTGAAGATACTTTATTCAGAGGTTCCGCTTCCACCCATTTGGTGAAATAGTCGACTGCTACTATAGCATATTTTGCCCCGCCTCGGCCCATTGGTAGCTCGCCGATTAAGTCAATTCCCCATATTGCGAAGGGCCAAGGGCTGGTCATTTGAGTAATCTCAGTCGTTGGTAGCCGCGGAATCTTAGCAAATTTTTGGCATCTGTCACACTTTTTGACGAAATCTAAGGCGTCCTTGCTTAAGGTGGGCCAGAAATATCCGTATCGGAGTATCTTTTTTGCTAATGTTTGCCCTCCGATGTGATCTCCACAGCTCCCCTGATGGATGTTGGATAAGATTTCCTTGGCTTCTCTCCCAGCGACACACCTTAATAACGGGTTAGAGAATCCGCGCCGATAGAGGATGTCTTCTTGTATTGTGTAGCGGGATGCTTTCCTCAAGATTTTCTTGACTTCGTTACGCCCGTTGGGTAGAGTGCCACTTTGTAGGTAGTCTCGGATGGGAGTCATCCAAGTTGCTTCTTTGGTTGCAGCTATTAGATTCACTTGCTCAAAACTTGGGGCCAGTTGCTTTGAGATGGTTACTGCCCCGAAGATGGTGATGTCTCTCACACTTGCTTGCTTTGCTAATTCGTCAGCCTCTCGGTTCTCCTCCCGAGGGATGTGTTTGACTAAGTAGTGGTCCAATCGGCTGAGAAGTAACTTGGTCTTCTTTAGATATGCTATGAGTCGTTCTTCTCGAGCTTGGAATTCTCCTAGTATTTGATTAACAATAAGTTGAGAATCGCTGTGAAGACACAAAGAATTGGCTCCGATTTCTATGGCAATTTCTAGTCCAGCTATCACTGCTTCATATTCTGCATCGTTGTTGGTGGCATCACTCCAACCTTATAGCATAGTGCAGTTATTTCCCCTGGGAGTGATTATTACCACACCTGCCCCCGAGCCTTGTTCGTTAGATGCACCGTCCACAAAGAGATTCCACTTGATATCTTCTGTTATTTCCAATTGCTCCTTATCCTCGTTGGTAGTGAATTCTGCAATGAAATCAGCCATGGCTTGTCCCTTGATGGCGGTGCAAGGGTGATAGGTGATATCATATTGACTCAGCTCAATGCACCATTTAAGTAGTTGCTCGGAAGTGTCGGGACGATGGAGTACCTGTCTCAGTGGTTGATCGGTCAGAACTTTGATGGAATGGGATTGGAAGTAGTGACATAGTTTTCGTGAAGTGATTAGTAAACAGTATGCTAACTTCTCCAGTTTAGGATATCTAACTTCTGCCCCAGTAAACCTTTTGCTGACGAAGTAAACTGGCCATTGCGTGCGGTTGTCTTCCCTTACCAAGGCAGCGCTTAGGGCGTGAGATGACACAGCGAGGTATAGGTATAATTCTTCTCCTTCGCTTGGAGTTGAGAGTACCGGTGGTTTCTGGAGGTGTTCGATTAAGTGAAGGAAAGCGGTCAGGCATTCGCCAGTCCATTCAAACTTTCCCTTGTCTTTCTTTAGGGCTTCAAAAAAGGGGACGCACTTGTCCGTCGCCTTGGAGATGAATCGGTTTAGAGCGGCCACTTTTCCGTTCAAACTTTGCATTTCCTTCCGAGTGGAAGGTATCTTGATATCCCTTAGCGCTCGGACTTGTTCAGGGTTTGCTTCTATCCCTCTGGCATGAACGATGAATCCTAAGAACTTTCCTGATGACACTCCGAAGGAGCATTTTAGTGGATTCAACTTCATTCCATATTGTCGAAGTACTTGAAACATCTTGCCTAGGTGGCTTACGTGATCTTTGGCTTTCCTTGACTTTACCAGCATGTCATCCACATATACTTCCATAGTTTGTCCTATTAGCCCCGCAAACATCTTGTTGACGAGGCGCTGGTAGGTGGCTCCTGCATTTTTAAGTCCGAAAGGCATTACCTTATAGCAGTATAAACCTCGATCGGTGATGAAACTAGTGTGGTCTTGGTCGGGAGCATGCATAGGAATTTGGGAAGTGGGAAGCAATCCTTTGGGCAGGCGTCATTTAGGTTGGAAAAGTCAATGCAGGTTCGCCACTTCCCATTAGCCTTTTTTACCAGCACCGGGTTGGCGATCCATTCCGGGTAGATAGCTTCTCATATGAAGTCATTGGCGAGTAGGTTTTTTACTTCTTCATCGAGGGCTGCTGATCGCTCTGCCCCCATACTTCTCTTTCTTTGTTTTACAGGCGCCTTGGTAGGATCAATGTTTAATACGTGGCATGCTATGTCGGGGGAGATTCCGGTCATGTCAGCGTGTGACCAAGCGAATACATCCAAGTTGTGGCGGAGAAAATCGATGAGCTGTTCCTTCAATTCGGCTTTTAGTTGGGACCCAATTTTCAATAGTCTACTTGAGTCATGCTTGTCTACAGATATAAACTCCATAGCCTTTGCAGGCTCGGCGGTGGCCTCCTCCTCTTTGTCCCTAGGGTCTAATTCATTGAAAGGGTCGCTGGTATATCGAAGAGGAGGGGCTTTCTTTAGTTGCTATGCTTCTAGGCTTTTTGTGCAGAGGGCAATCTCTACACCCTTCCCTTTATCCTTCCTGTGGTTGTTGCGAAGTTCAGTTACATAGCAGTCTCGAGCAACGTCCTGGTCTCCTTCCACTTCCCCTACTCCATTGTCTATTGGGAATTTCATCTTTAGGCACCATGGGGCTAAGACAATTTGGAAGTCAGACAAGGATGGCCTTCCTAAGAAGGCGTTGTAGGCCGACTGGTTTTCTATTAGCACAAACGTTTGTTTCCGTACAGCAGAGCGGGGATGGCTTCCAATTTCAACAAAAAGGTCCAGTTGCTCAAGGGGCATCTTCGCATCTCCAGTGAAGCAGTGTAGTGGTTTATCGTAGGGGGATACATCCTTCATTGATAGCTTCATTTTGTCGAATGCGTGTTTGAACAGGATGTTTACCGAGCTTCCAGTGTCTACCAGGATTCGGTATACTTCAGCGGGACCAAGTCGGGCAGAGATGACCATGGGATCCATGTGAGGGTACTGCCTTCCTTCTAGGTCACGCTTACCGAACGTGATGTCATTACTTTCTTTCCGCTTCGGGTGGCGCTCTTCTATAACCGAATTGACATAGTCTTTATTGTCTCTAAGCGACTTTCCATATCTTTCCATCTCTTTCCAGCGGCTGCCTTTGATCTTCTGGGAGCATGCTTGGGTCAGCTACAGTTGGCCCTTGCCTTGATCTCCCCCTGTTGGGTTCTGATCTAAGCACTTCCTCGGGTCCAACTTCGGGCTGGACTCTAGCTCGGCCCCGTTCACTGGCGTTTCTGTGGTTAGGCAGCATGACAGGCTCAGCTACAGTTGACCTTCGCCCGGTACCTTCCCCGTTGGGTTCGGTACCAAACGTTTCCTCAGGCCTAACTTCGGGCTGTGCTTGGTCTTGGCTCCTACCACGGCTACTTCTGTCGTTAGCTCCTTCGAAGAAGGAAGATCTTTGTTGTCTCTGAGATCCTCCAGACTGGGACTCGCCCCATGATTCAGTGTTGCGGTTGGATTCTTCAGCGTCCCTTAAGCATGACATGAGATGGTCCACCAAGGCTTCCTGCTGGGACGTGAAGCGGTTAGTTACTTCAACCACAACTCTGTCCAGATCTGCTCTAGTAATTGCTGCAGGCTGTTCTGTGGCAGGAGTAGTTGGGTTAGCCTGTTCTTCATTTGTTACTGTTGCTGGAGGAGGACGATTTACTTGATTCGTGACAGCTGGATCTGGAAGACTGCTGGATGCGATGTTTTTTCCTTTGTTAACATCTTTTCTCTGTTTGGGAGGCATGTTTTCCAAGTGGCGGACGATGCTGTTAGGAAAACTTGTTAAGCGGATGAAGCTGAAGCTTCGAGCTTCTAGCTCTCGATGAAAGCACAAAAAATGTTTGCACAAAAAATGGACAAACACCTCAAAGTTGTATGATTTAGTAGATCTTATGTTGTTCTTAGCGATTTGAGTGATTTATGCAAATATATGAAAAGCAGGGGCTAAACTGTAAAAAGACGCGCAAATTTATAGCGGTTCAGCCAGAATATGCCTACGTCCACTTTATATGTTATTTCTCTTCTCTTCTTTTGATTACAAGTACAAAGCTTTGATACAAGTAAAAGAAAGTTGTTTGTTTGAAAGTTCCTTCCATGCTTGAGCTCTCAAACTTGTCTCCATTGTCGTACCCCTGCCCCTCTATTTATAGAGTGAGGCTGGGGGTAGGGGTCTAGGATGTGTACAGTTGCTGATGGGCCTGGGCTGACATGATCTGGCCTGGTACGTCTTGGTTCGGCATCGCTTGGTTCGGAGATGGTTGGAGTGTAGAGTGGACCGGTTGTAGGTGATCCGGTGCTATGTGGTAGAACCTTGGTCCGGTGGAAGTATGGCTCGGTAGGCTTGGTTCGGCATTGAGATGGGATGCATGTTGGTCCGGTGAGGCTTGGTCCGGTAAGGATTGGTTCGGCATTGAGACGAATGGACCGGTAGGCTTGGTTCGGCTTTGAGGTGTTGGACCGGTGAGGCTTGGTTCGGCATTGAGACGAATGGACCGGTAGGCTTGGTTCGGTCGCGAGTGGGATATGCGTTGGTGGGAGTTCGATGAGGCAGGACCTGGTCCGGTGGTGTTGATCCGGCTGAAACATACCCAACATGGTATTTGGAAGAAGTTGGAGGGATCGGTACCTATTCCTCCTAGGGATGGGCAGAAGTCAGGATTTAAACAACACCACTTCACGGAAAAGGCGATATCTCACAAAGCGTAAGTCGAAATGGCACAAAATTTGGAGGGAAAGTAGAACATCATGGGGAACCCCCTAGAGGGATTGCACCCCATTTGGACACCAAAATAGAGATCGGTACCGATCCTATTGTAGGCCCCAATGGTCCTGGAAATTTTTGGGTGGCCTTGTCTTGGTCTCCTGAACCTTTTGCCGAAATTTTAGCCTTATCTGTGCACGTCTTCCCCTATCAATGCAGCAGGCATGCCATTAGAAAAATGATCTTCTTTTTGCTTCTCTTTATCTTCAACCTAGGCTACACTCAGCCAATTTTATTCTTGGATTTTAGATTGTAATTGTAAACAAACTTTAGTATAATAAAAAGGATTATTTGGGAGTGGACATATGCCGAAGTTAGCTGAACCACTATAAATCTTGTCTCTTTTTACTTGCTTTTTGATTGTTTTAATTTTGTTCTTTATTTATTTATCTTCATATTTCTATGATTGGATTGGATATTGGTGCTTTCATACAACTAGGTGTTGGTGGCCAATTTTGATGCTAACTTTTTGGTGCTTTCACTGAGAAGACTTGCACCCGTGGATTTGGAAGCTAAGATGTTTGATTTGGAAGCTTGGATATTTGGATTTAGAAAGCAATAGCTAAGCAATCAATAAGGAGAGTGCTATCGGAAATGATCCACCATGGAGGGAGTCAGGAGGCTTCCTTAGGAGCCGGAGCTAATCAAGCATCAATCTACATCACCAGGGATGAAATGGAAATGATGATGAATGCTATGCAAGAGAGGATGCTGAAAAGGCAGGAGGAGATGCTGCAGAATTTACTCAAATAGATTGGATAAGCTGGAGTACAGAATCAAGGAGTTGAAGCAGCAAGAATCGTTGGAAATCAGAACTGGGAACATGGAAATGGAGCTAATAGACAAAGGAATGGAACAGAGTAGCCGGGGGCAGTCCCCTACCATCCTAGAGGGATCGGCACCGATCCCTAAAGGCTAGGAGTCATTCCCCTAGGTCTGGTTGATCGTGATGCTGGAGGACCTGCGATCAATCCTATGGTGCTTGGTGCGGATTAGAATTTGGATGCTCGTCCAGAGAAATACGTTCTAAGATTCCCTCATAAACTCGGGGGGGCAGCTTGGGCATGATGACATGATACTACCACTGGAAGACAATGACAGATTTGCAGAGATGATAAGGCGAACTATGCATGGAGGATTGGTGAACTGGGATTTGGAGGATGTAAATGAAGTCCATTTGCTCCTAATATCAGGAATGCTAGGAATCCAACACAATTCAAACTACCAACACTGGAAGCTTATGATGAAAAGTCAGATCCAACTATGCATATGATGAGGTATATACAACACATGGAAGTACTGGGGCCATTGGAAGAAGTCTTGGCACGGTGCTTCCCCTTGTACTTAACGGATGTAACTGCACTATGATTCAAACAGTTGGAAAGCAGTTCTATTAGCACATGGACGGAATTGGTCGAAAGATTTTTGAAGCATTTTCGGGTTCATATTACAAGACCCAAGAATGTGATGACATTGATGTTAGTAAAGCAGTGGGTAGGAGAATCACTCAAGAATTTCTTAACTAGGTTCAATGTGACAGTTGTTTTGGTGGATCGACCAGGTCCATCGATGGTTTTGATGGCGGTAGTGTCAGGAGTTGCAGATAATTCAAATTTTAAGATATCACTGAAACGGGATCCACCAATGGATCTCAAGGAATTCTACCATGAAGCAGAAAGGTTTCTACGACAAGAAGATGCGAAAGCTGATAAAGAGGCAACGGAAGATAATACGATACGAGGTGGAGAACCGCTCGGTGAAAGCTCAAGAAAGGACAAGGGTAAACAGAATATGGACAATAGCTTCGATGGATCTAAGCGACAGAGGGGAGAGCCCAAATTCTCTTCTTACTCAAAATTGAATGAAACCCTAGAAAGGATTTATCTGGATTCTCGAGGATGCCTTCTGTATCGAAGGCCGGCAAGGAGGAAACCTGCGAACGCGAACAGACATCAGGAAAGCGCTGCCTATTCCATGAGCTGGATGGACACAATACAAATGACTGCAGACATTTGAAGGATATCATTGAGGAATGGTCAGTTACAACAATACGTAAGGAGTTGGGCTACGACGATGGAACAGGAGCAGCCACCATCCACCTAGAATGAAAATGGCACTGGATCAATGGATCATCATCAACTTGTCATCAATTGATCAGGATGGCATGGAATAAGTCGCAAACTCCATAGTAAGACGGCTAAGTCACTTACACATGTATGGGATGGAGGACGGTCCCTAGGCATGCTTGGAGATAATGATAAACTGTAGTGCTAGGGTTTGCGAAAATTGTTTTTTTCCTTTCTTCTTGTTTGCTTCAAACTCTAGTTTTTCTGGTTTTATTTGAACTCTGGTTTATTGGTTGTATGGACTCTTATTTTATGGACTTAGGAATGCTTAAACTTGGATCAATGTAATAGATAACACTAGTCGTTAGGTATGGATTATGCCTGGCAAGGGGTAGGTCACTTCGCTCGAACGCGATGGATTGGCCTACTTAGGTCGTTGAGTATGAATTATGCTTGGCAAGGATCCAAAGAGATCAAGGTCGTTAGGTACAGAATATGCCAAGCAAGGAGTAGGTTGCTTCGCTCGAACTCTATAGATCAACCTACTCAGGTCATTGAGTATGGATTGTGCTCGGCAAGGATCTAGAGAGATCAAGGTGGTTAGGTATGGACTATGCTTAGCAAGGGGTAGGTCGCTTCGCTCGAAAGCGATGGATCAGCCCACTCAGGTCATCGAGTATGGGCTATGTTCGGCAAGGATCCAGTGAGATCGAGGATTTGGATTAGGATAACAACCCAGAGAGGTTATGGGTTTGTATATCAACTTCGAATAGCTATGGATTTGGATACGGGCCTGGAGCAGTTTGGGATTTGTCTAACGACCCGGTGAGATCAAGGGTTTGGATAAATGATCCGGAGAGATCGTGGATTCAGAATTCTATATTGACTCGGAATGGTCATGGATTTCACTAATGATCTAGAGAAATCATGGATTCGGATTGACAACGGATTGGATAATTTGGCTACCGATGGATTATGGACTTTGGATTTTCAATTTATAGCAATTCAAAACAAGCCTTCCTATCGCAAGTCATGTTTTGGGGAGCAAAGTGTTAACCCACCTTTTGCTAAGGCAGTATACAGGTGGATTTAACTCAACAGACTTCACGATTATCAGGGCCGATGAGTACGAAGCGATGATTTTAGGGCCCAGAAATCAGGTATAGATAATTGTATCAAGTCAAGATTGAATAGAATTGATAAATATGCAAGGAAGAATGTTTGAAGTATGAAATATGGCTCAATGTATAAGAGGGATCGACATAGATTGGCTCCATCAAAAGGGATCGGCATACTTCAAAGTACAAGAGAATTCTTGTGGAAAACAATCAATATCTCAAGATCTACAAGTCTGATGCATATGAAACTTTATAAGTAAGATGTTGGGACCCTACCTTAATGATCGCATATCATTTGGATAAAGAAAGAGGAATCGGTACTATCCCTCTTAGGAATCGGCTAAGCCCAACTTTATAATAAGGGTCGATCAATATCTCAACATCTACACATTCAGTTGACATGAAACTTGGAGGACAAGCTAATTAGAACATGTGGAACACCCCATAGAGATCTCATAGCATTGGAGCAAGTTGGAGGGATCGGTACCTATCCCTCCATAGGGATCAGCTATAATCAGCCTTAACACCATATTGCAACAAAGATTGGTCAATAACTCGAGTTCTACTAATCCAATTGGCATGAAACTGGAAGGCTAAGCATAATAGAATATGGAGAAGCTCCCATAGGGATCACATGATATTTGAAAGAAGTTGGAGGGATCGGTACCTATCCCTCCATAGGGATCGGCAGAAGTCAGGATTTAAATAACACCACTTCACGGAAAACGTGATACCTCACAAACCGTAAGTCGAAATGGCATGAAATTTGGAGGGCAAGTAGCTAACATCATGGGGAACCCCCTAGAGGGATCGCATCCCATTTGGACACCAAAATAGGGATCGGTTCCGATCCTTATTGTGAGCCCCAATGGGCTGGAAATTTTTGGGTGGCCTTGACTTGGTCTCCCAAACTTTCTGTCAAAATTTCAGCTCGATCCTTGCACGTCTTCCCCTATAAATACAGCAGGCATGGCATCAGAAAAGGGATCTTCTTTCTACCTCTCTATATCTTCAACCTAGGCTATACTCTACGAATTTTATTCTTAGATTTCATATTGTAATTGTAAAACAAACTTCAGTATAATAAAAGGATTATTTGGGAGTAGATGTAGGCCAGAGTTAGCCAAACCACTATAAATCTTGTTTCTTTTTACTTGCTTTCTGATTGTTTTAATTTTGTTCTTCATTTATTTCTCTTCATATTTCTATGATTGGATTAGATATTGGTGCTTTCATACAACTGCGTATTGGTGGCCAATTTTGACGCCAACAGTACACAAATTGAAATATGGACAAAAAATGTAATGGGGTACATATACATTTTGGTTTTACATAGGGTTGCTACGATAAGTTTCATATAGACTATTGAAAAATCATAAATACAGTAGAATCCAAGTATGCGTTTACATAACAAAATGGATCCATTTTTAGTTAGAAAACCATAGTTATGACTGGGTAACATTCGGTATAACATATCCAAATATTGCACTGCATAGTTTAGTGGTTAAGCAAGCATCGGGGACAACATATTGTGAACTATACATATATGTCTAACTTCAACATTATCAGGATAACTCCTTGTTTGAAAGTTTACCTAAACAATGTAAGCACATGTTGGGTTATTGATTAAACAGAACTTTTTTGGTGAATGTAAATCCACAAAAAATTAAACACGTGAATCGACACACCATGCATACTCATATTCGGGAAATATAACCAAAACAAACACTTTTATTAAAATAATTATACTTGATAAATATCAAGTAATGTATATTTCAACAAGTGTAAACTTTTAGACATCCATAAAGGGGTGTAAACTAAAGAACACAAATACAAGGAGAATAAATATTACTATGTTTTCCAACTTGATGGTTGTGATTTTGTGCTCGAAGAAAGAGTGTGTGTGTGTATCCACATATTCAGTTGCATTCCAGTACTTGGTTGACATGCATAAAATAAAAAACCTAAGTATGCACTATAATGGAGGGATTGGAGAAGCATTCATTATCAGATATTATATTAAATAAAAAATTAAATAAAACAAGGTAGAAGTTGGAAATACAAATATACTTTAGTTGCATTTTTTTATAGATGTCAACAAATGAAACAATCAATACATAACATTTGATATACTAAAACCATTAGTTTGCAACAAAAAATAAAAATAAAAGCCCACCATAAAACGTTAATGTCTAGTTTGGATGGAATTTTTAATCAAACAAGAAAGTTATATCCAATTTAAATTAGGTTAAAGAGCTTTGTTAAGTTATTTCTGTTGGATAATTATGACAAAAATCAATGTCATTTCATTATTTGACATTTTGTACCTTTATTTTTGTTCTCTCTCATTTCTCTCTTCTCTAAGTAAGAAAACAAATTTATTGTAAACAAAATTATCTTCTTAGTCATCTTTATCTACAATTTCATATGAAATAAAATATTTGTTTCAAATATACATAAAACTTTTGGACAGTGACGTCTACAAATCTTCAAATCCTTCAACCTTAAGTACACAAGTTTGATGGGTCGTTGTATTATTCTTGGGAAGTGAACAACGATTATCGATTGCACCATAGTCATGTTGAATTTTTCTTTCAAGAAAGTAGCCTCATCCACAACACAACTCCGATCACTTTCTCTTTATTGTTCCTACTTATCAATTTCCATCAATTTAAAAGTGAAATTCAATCCATCTTTCATGAGGACTAAGCTATTTGGTTTTGGAGTAAAGATTACAATGTTATAACGATTAGTGAATGAGAAGAAAATTGAGGACTTTGTGCAAATTTCAATTCCATCTGAGATATTCAAATCACTAGAATAATAAAAAGTATATTAAAGTAATACCAAGGTACATTCCACTTTTACCTTTTGTATTTTTTTTAAATTATTTTGGGTTCTGAATTTGACTTTATATCATTGATATTGTTGAGAACGTAGTAATAGTAGTGTAAATTTTGATATGCTATGGTACAAAAATATATTTATTGACATATATAAGTTTATCATAAAAGCAATAAATAAGATTGTGGAGAATCTAATAGATGTATATGGGAATAAAGAATGTATACTTCAATACTTCTTATTTGCAAATTTAGGCACTATAATTGTGTACCTTTGATTTAAATAACTGCATTCCATATATGAAGTGCAATAATGAATTAGATATGATGTAAAATAAAATTCAAATCAGCATATTTTATTATTAAACACGACACAAGTATAGTTAATGGCCATATGTTTGGATTTGTATAGATTTATCATATAATTTGACCTGAGACAAATGTAAAATTATATATTTTGTGAATTCAAATCTATATAAATTAAAGGCTTTTCATTTATAAAAATATTCCAACACAGACCATTAATTTTAGATGTAAGCATTTGTTGAAAAATTAATAGTATGGGACCTTTATAATTGTAAGCTAGTAAAACTCTTGATAGAAAATATAAATTTTGTCCTTTCATTTCTAGAAGGAGTTAAAAAGTCTTTACAGGTCATAAATACTTGTAAATATAACATCATCAGTTTATAATTCACTTCCTTTGCTCGAGCATTCATTATTGTTTTTCAATAAAATTTAAGCATCTAAATGGATAGACTTGCAAATGAATTTATATGTATTGTTTTTAAAATATTTAAGAGTTGAAAATAAAAAGACAACCATCTATTTATTATATGTTAACCTATAAGTTGTGCTTTACTTGCAAATGCGCAAATGAGTAAATAAAATATTGGCAAATGATTAAAATATTGATTTTCTTTAATTATTTTTCTAAGAATTTTATGAGCATAAAGACATGGGATTTGAATTGTTAATTCATATAATTGTTATGACTTGTTTATGGAAGTAAATTAAGAGTATTTAATGCTTGAATGAAAAGTGAATTTGATTGACAAATCATTATGTATAAAAGGAAACCAACCAAAGAGAGACCATGTTTATTAATTTATGGAGTTGGACTTATAATGAAAAGAACATAAATTTTGTAGTTTTAAATATAAAGATTACGAGTTTTTAGAATATCAATGTGATCACATGCCTATTTTGGAAAATATATGTTATATATATATATATATATCAAAATTTAATACTAAGTATATTATGAGAATGAAGAAATTAAGATTATTTAGTTCATATTTGGTTATGAAAATTTTCATCCAAAAGAAGAAAGAATGTTATTATCTACCTAAAATCACCATCTAACACTACTATTTTCCCACCGAAGATTTGGTCATTTTTTCATTGAAATACTTGGATTTGATTCATTCACACTCTTCTCAAATGCTTCAAGTGCATTCAGATGAATCATAGACAATTTATCCCATAATATCAAATCCGTCCATCTAAATAAGCTAGCTAGATACGATTGACTTGATACATTGCATGTTGATGTATCATCCAAATTTATTAAAATTTTGGACTTTGAATGTGCATTCCTTCCGCAAGGAAATAGTAGCAATGCATTTCCTATTGATGCAGCTGCCAAAATAATTTTACCATTGACTTTAACACTATTATTACGAATTTCAATAAAAAATATTTAATCGTACCTCCACTATCGTAAACCAAAAAGAACACTCTACCTTGATTAAAAACGACAGCATCGAAGACATTTTTCTATTCGTCATTCATCAATGGTATCAATTATCCATATTCATCCCTTATTACTTTGCAGTCATATCCTTCCTCCTGCATTTTTAACGCATTCATTGGTTTTTTTCCACAACCTATGTCTTCAAAATCAATGGACCAAAACTCTCTCAATAACCTATTGTTAACAAATTTCTTCATCAACCCCAAAAAGTGCAAGGGAGTGAACCTTGGCAAATGATGGAGATTGATAGCCTAAATTTAACCTCAACAAGTGTTGGCACATGATGACACTTGGTTGAGTTAAGACTTAAGAGGAGTGAACATGCAAGCTCAAGTCCATTATGAAGGCATATGCAAAGTCATATAGGATCATATGCTCATGAACTAAATTCATAAAGTCAATTATATGCTAAGGTAGAAATCAAGAATATGAGTACTTTTGGAGTTCGAAGCAATCCTTGATTAATAAACCATATATGCTTTGGAACTCGAAAGTAAGTCATAATTCAAGATATCTTGCTTTTATTTAATATAATATCGAAGGTACAAATTGCAATTGTCCAATAGTTCAAGTGCTACAATCGGCCATGAATCCCCAAATCAATTTAGGGTTACAAAGTTTAAAATATAAGAAGAGAGACAAGAATGATTTTCCTTCCATAGTGCATATAGGTCCATGTTTATAGGGAAGAAAATGCGGCATGGCTCATGGCTTTGGCATGCTTGGTCTCATCAGTTTAATGCTGCACGGTGCTAACTTCGCTTGAAAACATCCTTTGACATACTTAGGTGCAGGGCAGGGCTACGGCATCGTCTCATAAATGAAGGTGCCCAACAATAATGACTCTCGGTATTGATGGCTTCTATTGTGACGATCGACGCTTTCCATTGGTTGATAGCGGTATCAAATTAAAATAGTGTTTGGCATGGCACAACAGTGATCTTAGGCGGCATCAATATGGAGCGGCATAGGTTGGTATAACATTGGCCTTGATAAATTCTATGGATACTAATAGCGTTCAACGTCAACACCTCACGTATAGATGTGCGACGTCCCTTATAAGCTGATGAAATGTACTATCAGCAAGACGCGACATTGACTATTAGTGACATCAATGATAGGCAGAATTGATTAGCTTAGTACTATCTGAAACACAACATTAAAGAGCGACGGTATTGGAATAAAAGCAGCATCAAAGAGACGCGACATCATTACTTTACGACATTGGTTGTAGGTAATATAAGTGATTAGTGACGCTGATAGGGTGCGGCACTAATGAGTTGCAACATTTATCTTGTTTTCACAAGTGAAAGGCGGCATTGATAAAACATGGCATCAATGAGATGCGACATAGGTCATGTTCACATTCATTGATGGCTTATGGTATTGACTTCATTTGGTGTTCTTAGCTTTACTGAAGGTAGCGGCATCGAGGAGATGTAATATAGATGAGAGGTGGCATCAAGGAGAAGCGATATTGGCAACATGCATTATTGACCATATGTGGTATTGAACGATATTGATCAAGCATGTCATTACTTCCATATTAAAAGGCATCATCATATTCATTTCTCATATTGCATATCTTCAAGCTTAACAATGGTGATAACATTTGCCGTCCTTCTATAGAGGAGTCATTGACTTTTCATGTCAATAATGCTGACATCAAGTTTACTGCCTATTAGTATTCTATGCAAATCTGTCCATCCATTTAAATTGAACCAATGATGTCCATTTACCTTCTTCCTCTTCTATAATTAGATGAGCTTCTTGTTCATTTCTCTTTTACCTGCAATTGAGAACTCAAGCGAGAAATTAAAACCTAAGAAAAACTCAAAACTTCTATCTTTCACATGTTCGTATAAATACTCAAGTACAATTTATACTTTATATTTATAAAATTAATGAATTGAATTAAGTAATTTAGTGTCGAATTGCTGTTAGAGTATGGTTTGGGTTTCTTTGGTTATAGATTGATATTGGCGCTTGATTATGGAGCTTTGAGGCTTAGTAATTTGATTAAGTATTGGTTATGACATCTGGTTGAATTAGCATTAAACTTCTATGTTGTATGAGTGAATTCTAAGGTTAATCGTTACTGGTATGGAAACTAGTTCATTGGTGAAGAAGACAACTTATTAGACTCGAAACCCAATGTTGACTTACATTACATCGGCACTGATCACTTACAACATTGTTATAATGATCAACATCAATTTGTCCTCCTTGGTTTTATGTCGACATGGACGATTTACTATATTGTCATGATATTCAAGTTGATAAAGTTCTCTTGTCAACTAACTAACATCTATAGTGCAAAAACTCTTTCACATCATTGATGATTAAGTTGAAGTGCGACAACCCCTTATTAGTCATATAGGAGTTATTGACAATGTGTATGCCGATTAAATGCAACACTAATAAGCTTAGCGTTAGTTAAAAATGATGTTGCTCATTTTTGACATTACCCTATTGGTATGGTTTGCTACCCATAGCCTTACTGTTTGTCACCATTCTCCATAGCTAATCTTAATATCACAAATTGAGCTTTATATGATATTGTCACTTACGACATTGCTGTTTTAACTTGTTATAAGCTGTTTAACTAATTAGCATGTTATCAATTCATATTGCTGCTATTCATTAATGTCGATAACCTTATTACGTTGACATTAGTTATAGTTGCAATATTCATTATTGTTCTTTGATATACGCTACGTGATATTTGATAGTGATTTATCTAACCGACGTGGGTCTACGGATGCTGCATGTTAACTCTTATTCAATTTATACACTTTTCTAAGGAATTCCTTTATTAAAGTTAAAGTTAGAATCTTTTAACAAATTCGACATGTACTACTTATGGGTTGTTGACTTTTAGCAAAGGTGGTATTATATTTTATACTAAAACATTTTGACCCCGTCAATAGGTAAATCAGTTAGATAATAATTTTTTGTTTAGCATGTAGTAATTCTTCTACATAATATGTGTTACTAATTCTTAAATTCTAGAATAATATCACATGGCAGGTAGATGGAAGGTTCAAAGCCAAGCAAGGAGTTCGTTAAGAAAACTAGTGCATGCCTTAAGGCTTCACCCTCCGCTAGTAGGAAGTGAGATAATCTTTCGAATCCATCGTACATCACAACCTAAGCTGAGGTGGATTCTATTCTGGAGCTGGAATCATGGGAATCACTGCCATTCCTGCTGGTCCTGTAGATAATATTTTCAATCTGTCGAAAAGGTATTTCTCTTTTACTCCAATATACACTTGGCGCATAGGTTACCTTCCTCTTTCTAGCCTTCTTCTAAGATGTCTCAAACATCTGGACATTGCACCAATTCAATTCTCGCCAAATTCTTACACATATCTGACTTGCTTGGAAGTCTTGGCTCAGGAGACAAGACTCCCTTCCCTTAATGCTAAAATTCTTCATTCAATAGCTATCCTTGCCAAGAATGGTGAACAACAAGATCATCAACTGTACCGGATCCGACCCCACCCAAAAAGTATGATTTCTGAGAGTGTTAACAAAATGAGAGGATGTGAAATGCAATTCTTTTTCATCAAGTGTTATTCTAACATTAGAGGGACATTTTCTATTACCAACAAGTTTCTATTCTTTGATTACCCATGTTCGTTTATTATCCTTTACTAATGGTGTTTCCTTCCACCCAAGTAGTAGAGAGTATAGGAAACAGGCTTAAACTGTTAACTCCATCAAAGCTTCTTCAATATTCTATTATTTTAGATCACCATAAGATCTTGGGAGAGCCTCCAATGGTCAAACACAATGCTAAGGGAAAACGATCGTTGGTGATTGGTAAATCAAAATCCTTTACTTCTAATTCTCCAGTTTGTAGAATACAACAACCTATGATTTTTTTGATGATAATATATATATATATTCGTTTAAATGTATTTGTTATTGTACTATTTTATTTTCCACATAATCAATAAATATTTGTTGAATAAAATAAATAACATAGAATTCGTATTTGAACAAATATTTTATTCAAACAAATATTTTATTACAATTTTGAATAGTACAAATTTGGGCTCTCACTGCATATATACATTTTCAATTACATTACAATTTCAATTACATCACAAATTTTAATTTACAATTTTGACCTCACTAAATATTCACTCATCACTCATATTTTTATCTTCAACTTTGTTACAGCTTGAATCCAGCATCTGAGCAATCTGCAAAATAAACATTGACGCAGTAAAATTGAAAAAGAAAATATTTTGCACTGCAAATTAAAGTGTGTGTTGAAAATGTTATTTGCCTCAGCTATTTGGGTTGTTCATCATCATTTATTTTGAATTCATTCATACACGAACAACTTGTGATATGCACAGTGTATCACTGTACATGTCATAAGGCCGTGCACAACGATATACACTTGATAAAATTGCAGGGACAGGTGAGCACAAGGTCAAACCCAACCAAAAGCTGGAGTCAACTCAAGTACAAATATTCAGGTGCAGTACAAATAAAGTCACGACATGAGAACAAGAGCCTGCATATACACATGTGTACACGTACACATGTGCATTGCCTTAGCATCTAAAATTTCAGCTAAGAGGTGTCATGTACACCAAAACAACTCGGCAGTGAGTTAACAAAGAAGAGGCATGAGAAGATAAAAACCAACAAAATGTAAGGACCCAGATATTTTAACGAGTTTTATAACGTAATTAACTGAAATTTTGCATGAAATTTAATTTTAAAATTTTGCAGTGAAAATTTGATATTTGAAATGCGTCTATTTAAAAATAGCACATGGTAAATTTTCACTGGTAAATATGAAAGTAAATTCCGTTGTGTAATTTTAATTTCAATTTAAAACAGTTAAATTTGATTGAAATAAAATATTCTCGAAATCTGAATATTTTTATATAATAAAAATGTTTGTCATCTTCTGAGTGAGACATCATATTTCGTTTCGCCAAATTTGGACTGCTATTGCTCCGTTTATCTTATTTTCGACGTTTTAGCAGCATTTTCGGTGCTGAATATCGACTTTTGATATGATGGTCGTATCATATATATCTGTGTATCCTTCTGTTTTTCTCGTCGTGCTGATCCCCACAGTATATTCATCTCTGTATTTCGGCATCCTGCGCGCGGCGAAATTGGTTAAACGATTAGCCGTATCAGTTCCATATTTGAGCCTTTTGGGTTCATTTGTCTATTTAGTTGTCATCCGTAAGGAATCGAACTGGCATAACTATTAGTATTCTTAGAAATTAATATTTTGACTTTTCACATGCCTATGGTATTCAATATAATTTTCTAGTTTGTTTATTTCTTCGAGGCTTTCCAAATCTTCCTTCTCTTTGGTTCATCTCCTTCCCTTTCTCTCATTTTCCTTTCCTTTTCGTTCTGAAGAAAACATGAAAAAAAGAGGGATATATTTGCAAGTGGCCACTTTTCCCATTCCTTTTGCAAAGCCTCCGCATCTTTTCCTCATGCAACTAAAACCCACCGACCACCACTTGCTCGCTCTCCATTTCACGCACCAGATCCGACATAGCACCACAAACATCAAGCCCACTTTTTCCTTACCTCCTTCAATCTATTTACACAAGCCCAGCATGGCCGAGACCCACTGCCTCACCACTTCACCGACACTGGCCAAAATCATGGCCTCCGCCTCAGTAGCTCCGCCCCTCAGCCTCAAACTCCTCCGCTTCTCAACCGATAAACCTCCATATCTCCTCTTCCCTGTAAGCTCCTTCTTCAAGCCCTCGGCCACAGCCGTGCCTTGTCAGACCTACCCCACCAACAAGCAACACTCCACATACTCACCACTGCAGTTCACCCCAAGATTCCCCTCCACCTCCAACCCCAAACCATCACCACCCCCACACGAGCATAGCAGCCCATCATGTAACAACCCGCATATTTTACGATTGTATATTTAAATGTTTTATTTATATATAGTATCGTTAGTCAGATTCAAGTACAAAATATCACTTTTTGCAAATAGTTGAATTGGAACTCGAGACCATTTCCATTGAGTCCAAAATGGCATTTACAACTTTTTTGAGTATAAACATCGATACGTTTGGAGTTGAGTAGAATTTTGACATTTTCACTTAGGGCTTTGGGCTTGGGTTTGGATTTCAGCCCACTAACCCAACTCACCTTATATCCTAACTCCTCCCCCTCTCCTCTTCATTCATTCTAATATTTCCTAACACTTCAAGCTTTAGAAAAACGAGGGAAGAGAAAAGAGATTAGAAAAATCCTAAGCCCTAGTTTCTTTGCAAATTCAAGTTCTAGCTCCAAAATCAAAGAGAAGCTTTGGTAAGCATCTCCTTCTTCTCCATCTCAATCTCTCTCCAATTTCAAAAATTTCCTATAACCTAATTTGGGAAATTATTGCTTCTAGACTTAGATTGGAGTTTCTAGAGTTGAATTTAAAGAGTAGTTGATCTTCCTTTGCTTTCAAGCTTCTCCTTCATCGTTTTTGGGTTTAAAAGTGAGTTTTTGAACTCACATCTATGTCTATATCTTTGATAGTTGTTAGGTAGTGATTCCTAACATCTATTTCTTCACCATTTGCTTTGGATTGAATTGGTTTTATGAATATTCCAATTTTTGGCGTTTTGAAGTTAAATCTTTAAAAATCTTAGCTTTGATGTTTGATCATGCTTTTCGTGGCGTATCGAAGAGCCTATGGGGCTGGGTTGCCGATTGGCGTAAACCCCTAGCGCCCATCGCTCGACCGATCGCAAATTGTTTGGGATTTTACCCCTTAGGGGCTAGGCTGAGAATACTGGAATTTCCAGTTCAGTTGACTGAACTAGAGGGTCAGTCGACTGAACCGAACCCAGGAAATTTCCTGGGCCAGTATCAGTCGACTGACCACTCTGGGTCAGTCGACTGAGCCTGGAAACCGAAAGTTTCCAGACATGATTTAGTCGACTGACCACCCAGGTTCAGTCGACTGAACCTGGAAACAGAAAGTTTCCAGGATTTGTGTCAGTCGACTGACCACCCTGGTCCAGTCGACTGAATCTGCTGTCTCTGCCTATTTTGCCTTTTGTGTTTGAATTACCAATTTTTAATCGATTCTTGTTTCTCCAATTTGTTGTTATCACCTTTGTTGACTTTAATAACTTCTTTTTCAGGTTTTTTGGGCAATATTCATTTTGATGGATTCAGTATCGATTTCTATGGATTTGATTCACGTCTACGTATGTGAATTTTTGGTGATTGATTGTTTCTACAATCAATTTTGTGATTTGTCACTTTAAAATGCAAAAGTTTCTATATTAGTAGTAAATATTCAAACTCTTTTACAAAGATGATTTCAACTCTATTTTTAAAACAAAGCTCGTTTATAAAACCGTTTTCTAATCTATTAGTATATATAAACCTGTACCTCATTCGTATGAGAAAATCTAATTAAACGGCTTAGCAAAACAAGTGGTATGAAACGCTTGCGTGTACTTCGTCGGTTAATTTTTGGACTTGTTCGATTGAAAATCTTGTGACAATTTTCGAGTGGAAATCTACAATTTGTTCGTAAATATTTAAGTTAAGCTAGTGGTTATGGGACATGAAGCTAAACTCATCTATTTACTAGCTTAGTGTAATTCACACTTTTTATTGATCGATGATGATCATTTTGTGATTTAGACTAGCGATGTGCGATGTCTATTTGTTTGTGTGGGGACTAAAAACCCCGTTTGTGGAGCTTCGACTCAAATTTGGCGGGGTAGGGACCCGTGGTCTTCGGGCCGTTTGTGGAGCTTCGTCTCAAAATTGATGGTTAGCGACCATGGAATAGCGTTCCGTTTGTGAAACACGTGTTGGTGAGTTTTCATGCTCCCGTTTGTGATATGCCTTCCTCCCTTTGTGATTTTTGGATTTCTAATTAATGATTTCTAGAATTTGTGTTTCACCAATTTTCGTGAATTACA
Organism: Allium fistulosum; assembly: GCA_030737815.1. NCBI lineage: Eukaryota > Viridiplantae > Streptophyta > Magnoliopsida > Asparagales > Amaryllidaceae > Allium > Allium fistulosum. Next base: position 1,104,318,510 of record CM060902.1, read on the forward strand.
TTGATAATCTCTATCAATATTTGTGTTTGGTGAATAATTTAAAGAATATGACATTCTTTTGGTGTTTGAGAATATTTGAGATATTGTATGATTTTTGTTGTTATTTAATGTATACTTGTCATAGTATGTCATTTTATTGTTATCATACGTTTTTATCATATCTCTTACCCTATCTCATTTTATCTGATATTTATAGTTAGACTGATCCGTTTATTATTTTCTTATTAAATAATAATCGGGTCAGACCGAGGTGTTACAGGTGCTCTTGCTTGACTTCCTATCAGGGTCCTTCACCTGACTTTTGGGCTAACTACTTAGCTTAGTAGTTTTTGTTATTATAAATTTGAGATAGAGACTCCTTGACGTAAAATTATTATTTTGTCTAGCACTTGTATCTATTCTTTTGTGATGTAGTGGATTTAGTTTGACCACTACTTTGATGTACACTTTTAGTGATATATTCATATCTGATTCCGCCTTTGTGATATGAATGTTTGTGACTGATTTGTGTTATGTTTATTTCTATATTTGTTTCCGATGGCCACTTAGCCACTGTGTGGTAGATTTGAGTTTGTACTTGATATGTCGGATTTCCTCTTGAAACAAAATGTAAGTTATATTATCTGACATATCGGTACTCGCACAAAGCAATTATGCAGATGGTCGCTCCTCAACAGCCTTATTCTTCGTGCTAGTCGACGGCATTACCCCGTAGTGTCCTTGGCTAGTTTGAGTATAGAGGTGGGGCATCACAGCTTGGTATCGGAGCCAAACTTCGGAACAATATAGGATAATCTACAAGGATCAACGTCCTAAGTCTTTCTTAGGAATCGTGCCATAGGATTTAATTCGAGTCTTCGTACCGTTCTATCCTATTTCTTTTTATGATGCCTTGTTTTATCAATCAAGTTTGTTTGATATTCATTTTGTGAATTACCCTTTGCTTCTTCTTTCTTTCTTTCTTAAAGAAGAGAAATGGTTAGACCAGGCCGTCCCAACGCCGGTCAATCTAGTGCTACTCCCCAGGATGGAGTATTTATGTCTGCTCAGCAACTTCTAGATCTTGTGAAAAATGCTCAAGCTATCGGACCCATTCCAGAGCCCACTCATTATAAATTTGGGTTTGCACGCTTGTGCAGTGATTACACCAACTTGGGTGGAAAGCCTTTCAAGGGTTCAGAGAGCGTTATAGAAGTCCAGGCTTGTCTTCGAACATGCGATCGCATCTTTTCTCGCATGAATCTTATTGATCTTCATCGAGTCCAAGTGGCTTCTAGTATGCTCCAAGAAAGAGCATTAGACTGGTACGAGCTTTTGATCTCTGAAATTATCGAAGCGGATCTTACTTGGGAGCAATTCCGAAAAAGGTTCGAATTGAAGTTTGTGCCGGAAGCTGAAAAAGTAACTTTAGCTCGGCGCTTTATTAACCTTGTTCAAGGTGAATGTTCCGTGACAGACTATGTCGCATCTTTCGAATCTCTATCTAAATATGGGGTCGAGTATATTAATACCCCATTGAAGAAGAATAAGAGATTTGTTTATGGGTTGAACAAGAACCTCAAAAAGCCATTACTTTTGAAATTAGAAGTTTCTTTTGATCAGCTTGTTGATATCGCTCTTCGACTCGAAGAGGCCGATAAAGAAAGTGATGTTGAGGTAAAACAAAACATCAACAAGAAGAGACCTTTTAAGTTCAAGCCTAATCCCAACAAGAAAGGGAGGCATGCAACTTCGGTAGCAAATACTCCTACCTCTCGTCGTGGAGAATGTTACAATTGTGGTTCTAAGGACCATTATGCAAACAAGTGCTCGAGGCCCCTTTCTTGCCGCTATTGCAAGAGTTCGGGTCATACTATATCTTTGTGTCCCAAACTTCAAAGCAAGAAGGAAGACAAGCTAAATGTTGTACAAGCCCCTACTAACACTTCTCGTGGTCAAGGTATTTCTCATTCTATCCTTGATGACATTATTATATTTCATGATCTTCCTATTCGAGTTCTTTTTGATACGGGTGCATCTCACTCTTTTATATCAAAAGAACTTGTTGATGCTTTGTCTTTGAATGTTATTGGCTTGATGACTTCATTAAGGATTGCGAATCCGGTTGGTGGATCCGCAACACTCAGTTTACTTTGTAAAGATGTCGAAATTATTCTATGTGATTATGCTTTCTGAGTCGATTTGCATGTTATGCGTTACCTTAGTTTCGGAATGATTTTGGGAATGGATTGGCTTAACCGTTATGAAGCCCATATCTTATGTCCTGAGCAGACTATATATCTTCGACATCCTCAATCTGTTAAGCAGATTTCTCTTGTTCTGAAAGATTCAGTTTCCAATTCAAAAGCGTCCTTGTATTCTCTAAATCCTCATGATGACGATAACGATGATGAGGAAGATGTTATTTCTCTCATTCACATTGTTTGTGAATTTCCCAACATATTTGAGCCCGTTTTAGGATTACCACCTAAGCGAGCAACTGAGTTCAGAATTAATCTAATCCTTGGAGCACTACCTATTACTCGTCCTCCTTATCGTATGTCCAATAAAGAAAATGAGGAGATGCGTAAACAATTATCCGAATTGGAAGCGAAGCAATTTATTCAATCTAGTTCCTCTCCATGGGGAGCTTCAGCTATTTTTGTGAAGAAATCTGATGGTACACTTAGGCTTTGCGTTGACTACCGCAAGCTTAACGATCTCACCATCAAGAATAAATATCCCTTGCCTCGGATTGATGATTTATTCAATCAACTTAGTGGTGCTAAAGTCTTTTCACAGTTAGACTTAGCAACCAGTTTTCATCAGCTCCGTATTGCAGAGGATAACATTCCTTTGACATCGTTCCGTACGCGTTATGGATCTTATGAATGGCTAGTTATGCCATTTGGTTTGACGAATGCTCCAGCTTATTTCGTTGACCTTATGAATCGAGTTTTCAAAGACTTCCTCGATCGATTTGTTCTTATCTTTATAGATGATATTCTTATTTATTCTAAAACCGAGGAAGAGCATGAAAATCATCTTCGGATTGTGTTGGAAACTCTTAGGAGCAAACAATTGAAAGCAAAATTTTCTAAATGCCACTTTTGGATCTCGTGTGAAATTTTTGGGGCATATTATTTCTGAATTCGGAATTTCCGTGGATCCTTCAAAGATTGAAGCAATTCAAAATTGGAAGAGACCGGAGAGTGTGACAGAAATTCGTAGCTTTCTCGGATTGGCGGGCTATTACCGTCGGTTCATAAGAGACTTTTCTAAGATTTCCGTGCCTCTTACTAGTTTGACAAAGAAGGGAGTTAAGTACATTTGGTCAGACAAATGTGAAGCTTCATTTCATAAATTAAAAGAACTCCTTTCCAATGCCCCTATTCTTGTGATTTTCGAAGGAAACCAAGATTTTATTGTTTATACCGATGCTAGTCGTGTTGGTTTGGGTGCCGTTCTCATGCAAAGGGAACGTGTTATCGTTTATGCTTCTAGGCAATTAAAGCTGCCGAGACTAGATATGCCACTCATGATTTAGAGCCCGTGGCTATTGTTTTCGCCCTTAAAATTTGGCATCATTATCTTTTGGGAGAGAAATTTGTTCTCTACACCGATCATAAATCTTTGAAGTATTTATTTTCTCAAATGGAACTTAATTTGCATCAATAACGTTGGCTCGAGTTCCTTGCATCTTATGATCTTGATATTCTTTATACTCCTTGAAAGGGTAGTCGTGTTGCCGATGCCCTTAGTCATAAGCAACAAGCGGTTGTTTCTATGATGATATCCGAGTGGAATGATCTTGCGACTTTATCCACTTATGAGATTCGAGATCGTGAATCCAATTAATGTTCATCTCTTGTTTTTGTAGCCTTGAGGCTCATCCATCTCCTTTAGACCGCATTCTTGAAGCTCAAAAGCATGATCCCGAATTGGTTTTTCTTAGCCAAAGTTGTAGGGATAAAATTGATATTGAAGGTTTGAAAGACTTTGATATTGATGTTCGTGGCGGTGTTCGAAAATTTGGTAGACTTATTGTGCCAAATATTAGTGATCTTCATAAAGACATTTTAGAAGATTCTCATCGTTCTAAATTTACCATTCATCCCGGTAGTAGTAAAATGTACGCGGACATGAAGCGACTTTATTATTGGGATGGAATGAAATCTGACATTGCTAACTTTATTAAGCGTTGCATGACTTGCCAACTTGTAAAGGCCGAACATCAAAAGCCTGGTGGGTTATTGCAACCTTTGGAAATTCCAATATGGAAGTGGGATCAAATTTCCATGGACTTTATTGACGGTCTTCCCCGTTCTCATTCGGGTCATGATAGCCTATGGGTGATAGTTGATAGCCGCCCATTTTCTTCCCGTTCGGTCCAATCGGACCGTACCTATTTTGGCTAAACTCTTGTCAAGGAAATTGTAAGATTGCATGGAGTTCCTACTTCTATTGTTAGTGAACGTGATCCATTGTTTACTAGTGGATTTTGGAAAGGTCTTCAAAAAGCTTTGGGAACGAAGCTTTATTTTAGCACCGCTTATCACCCTCAGTCCGATGGACAAACCGAGCGTGTGAATCAAACTCTTGAAGATCTCCTTCATGCATGTGTTCTTGATTTTGGTGGAAGTTGGGAAGATCATATTTCTCTTGTTGAGTTTTCCTATAACAATAGCTTCCAATCTAGTATCGGTACGGCACCTTTCGAGGCACTATACGGAAGGCCATGCCGATCTCCTTCATGTTTGCTTGAAGCCAGTGAGAAGCTGGTTTTAGGTCCAGATTTTATTCGGGATGCCATAGAAAAGATTGACCTTATTCGTCATAGGATGAAAGAAGCTCAAAGTAGGCAAAAATCCTATGCCGATAATCGAAGAAGGAAATTAGAATTTTATGTGGGAGATTTTGTGTTCATCCGTGTTTCACCTATGAAGGGTGTTGTGCATTTCAGTCGATCGGGAAAGTTAGCACCTCGATATATTGGCCCCTTTCCCATCACCAAAAGCATTGGTTCCGTGGCTTATCGCCTTTTGTTACCGACTCAATTTTCTGCTATTCATGACGTATTCCACGCCTCTCAATTACGGAAATGCCTTCGTGATTCCGATTCTATACTTGAGCCCGGTGTTATTGAAGAGATTGAAGTTTCGCCTAATTTGACTTATGAGCAACATCCTATTCGTATCATTGCTTTGGAGGTTAAACGCCTTGGAAATAAAGATGTCCCTCTTGTGAAAGTTCAATGGTCCTCAAATCCTAAGGATTGCTCTTGGGAATCCAGAGAATTCATCGAGCGAACACATCCAGACTTGCTCTCTCGTGCTCCTTAAGGTAAACTTCTTATTTCAAATTTCTTTTTTTTGTGTTGATATGCTTTTATTGTTGTTACTTCTTATTTATTTCTTAAAGTTTGCGAGGACGCAATTTCTTTAAGGAGGGGAGTCTGTAACAACCCGCATATTTTACGATTGTATATTTAAATGTTTTATTTAAATATAGCATCGTTAGTCGGATTCAAGTCCGAAATTTCACTTTTTGCAAACAGTCGAATTGGGACTCGAGACCACTTCCATTGAGTCCAAAATGGCGTTTACAACTTTTTTGAGTATAAACATCGATATGTTTGGGAATTTTGACATTTTCACTTAGGGCTTTGGGCTTGGGTTTGGATTTCAGCCCACTAACCCAACTCACCTTATATCCTAACTCCACCCCCTCTCCTCTTCATTCATTCTAATATTTCCTAACACTTCAAGCTTTAGAAAAACGGGGGAAGAGAAAAGAGATTAGAAAAATCCTAAGCCCTAGTTTCTTTGCAAATTCAAGTTCTAGCTCCAAAATCAAAGAGAAGCTTAGGTAAGCATCTCCTTCTTCTTCTCCATCTCAATCTCTCTCCAATTTCAGAAATTTCCTATAACCTAATTTGGGAAATTATTGCTTCTAGACTAAAATTGGAGTTTCTAGAGTTGAAGTTAAAGAGTAGTTGATCTTCCTTTGCTTTCAAGCTTCACCTTCATCGTTTTTGGGTTTAAAAGTGAGTTTTTGAACTCACATCTATGTCTATATCTTTGATAGTTGTTAGGTAGTGATTCCTAACATCTCTTTCTTGACCATTTGCTTTGGATTGAATTGGTTTTATGAATATTCCAATTTTGGCGTTTTGAAGTTAAATGTTTAAAAATCTAAGCTTTGATGTTTGATCATGCTTTTCGTGGCGTATCGAAGAGCCTATGGGGCTGGGTTGCCGATTGGCGTAAACCCCTAGCGCCCATCGCTCGGCCGATCGCAAATTGTTTGGGATTTTGCCCCTTGGGGGCTAGGCTGAGAATACTGGAATTTCCAGTTTAGTCGACTGAACTAGAGGGTCAGTCGACTGAATTGAACCCAGGAAATTTCCTGGGCCAGTATAAGTTGACTGACCACTCTGGGTCAGTCGACTGAGCCTGGAAAATGAAAGTTTCCAGGCATGATTCAGTCGACTGACCACCATGGTTCAGTCGACTGAACCTAGAAACAGAAAGTTTCCAGGATTTGTGTCAGTCGACTGACCACCCTGGTCCAGTCGACTGAATCTGCTGTCTCTGCCTATTTTGCCTTTTGTGTTTGAATTACCAATTTTTAATCGATTCTTGTTTCTCCAATTTGTTGTTATCACCTTTGTTGACTTTGATAACTTCTTTTTCGAGATTTTTGGGGAATATCCATTTTGATGAATTCGGTATCGATTTCTATGGATTTGATTCACGTCTTCGTATGTGAATTTTGGGTGATTGATTATTTCTACAATCAATTTTGTGATTTGTCACTTTAAAATGCAAAGGTTTCTATACTAGTAGTAAATATTTAAACTCTTTTACAAAGATGATTTCAACTCTATTTTTAATACAAAGCTCGTTTATAAAACCGTTTTCTAATCTATTAGTATACATAAACCTTTACCTCATTTGTATGAGAAAATCTATTTAAACAGCTTAGAAAAACAAGTGGTATGAAACACTTGCATTTACTTCGTCGGTTAATTTTTGGACTTGTTCGATTGAAAATCTTGTGACAATTTGAGTGGAAATCTACAATTTGTTCGTAAATATTTAAGTTAAGCTAGTGGTTATGGGACATGAAGCTAAACTCATCTATTTACTATCTTAGTGTAAATAACACTTTTTATTGATCGATGATGATCGTTTTGTGATTTAGACTAGCGATGTGCGATGTCTATTGTTTGTGTGGGGACTAAAAACCCCGTTTGTGGAGCTTCGGCTCAAATTTGGCAGGGTAGCGACCTGTGGTCTTCGGGCCGTTTGTGGAGCTTCGGCTCAAAATTGATGGTTAGCGACCATGGAATAGCGTTCCGTTTGTGATACACGTGTTGGTGAGTTTTCTTGTTCCCGTTTGTGATAGGCCTTCCCCCCTTTGTGATTTCTGGATTTCTAATTGATGATTTCTAGAATTTGTGTTTCACCAATTTTCGTGGATTACATTGATAAGCTCCATCAATATTTGTGTTTGGTGAATAATTTAAAGAATATGACATTCTTTTGGTGTTTGAGAATATTTGAGATATTGTATGATTTTTGTTGTTATTTAATGTATACTTGTCACAGTATGGCATTTTATTGTTATCATATCTCTTACCCTATCTCATTTTATCTGATATTTATAGTTAGACTGATCCGTTTATTATTTTCTTATTAAATAATACTCGGGTCAGACCGAGGTGTTACATGTGCTCCTGCTTGACTTCCTATCAGGGTCCTTCACCTGACATTTGGGCTAACTACTTAGCTTAGTAGTTTTTGTTATTATACATTTGTGATAGAGACTCCTTTATGTAAATTATTCTTTTGTCTAGCACTTGTATCTATTCTTTTGTGATGTAGTGGATTTAGTTTGACCACTACTTTGATGTACACTTTTGGTGATATATTCATATCTGATTCCGCCTTTGTGATATGAATGTTTGTGACTGATTTGTGTTATGTTTATTTCTATATTTGTTTCCGAAGGCCACTTAGCCATTGTGTGGTAGCTTTGAGTTTGTACTTGATATGTCGGATTTCCTCTTGAAACGAAATGTAAGTTATATTATCTGACATATCGGTACTCGCACAAAGCAATTACGCAGATGGTCGCTCTTCAACAGCCTTATTCTTCGTGCTAGTCGACGGCATTACCCCGTAGTGTCCTTGGCTAATGTGAGTATAGAGGTGGGGCATTACACATCACTTTGGCCTCCTCCTCATCCTTGAATATTTGGGAAGGTATACATATATATATGTTAGTATTATATATTATATGAAGTATATAAAATGGCAGTACATGTAATATATGTATACTTAGTTTATTCAGAACTTTATATATATGTGTTAGTTTTATATTATATTAGTTACATAATATGTTAGTTATATATATGATTTGTTTACTTATATTTATGATACAGTAAAGTAAGTATGTTAGATATGATATGTTTGTGTGTATATATATAAGTTATATTATATTACATAAGTCTACTATATATGTTACATTATTATATATGTTACAGTATTGTATTATATAAGTCTACTATGTATAAGTTCAAATTAGCATATATATATAAGTAAAAATGAGTTTGGTTTATATATATATGTTTTGAAGTATGTATGTATATATATGTTTTATAATAACAGATTTGAAGTATAATTATAATATGTTCAAGTGCTATATTATATAAGTTTATATATATTAGTTTATATATATTCTGTTAGGTTTAATGTATAAGTTTATAATAATTTATATATATATATAATCGGCTGTTACACATGTAAGCTGTATATAATCTAGTTGTTATATATGTAAGTTTATATAACCATATATATATATATATATGATTGTTTGAGTTTATACATATATTTAATAAAGTAAGTTGATATTGACTTTTATTATATATATAGTGTTTTTTTTAAAATATTACATGTATGTAAGTTTGTATATATGTTTATATACATTAGTTTACATGTAAGTATATGTGAATTTGGTTTTCAAATATATATGGATATTTTATGTGTTGGGATTTAATATTGATTTGAAAATAAGAATATATATTTTATATTAAATATATGTTTAAATTGATTTTTAGAAAATTTATATATATGTAATATATCTTGTCTCATCGATTTTTAGAAAATTTACTAACTCACGATTAACATTCTTATAGTTAGTAAATTTGATTTTATTTGAAGTGACAATTGAAATATGCTGTTAAATTTTAATTGTTAGTTATTTAATTTTTAAATATAATATGCCATTATCTGCAATTGTTCACCTGTGATATATGACACCATATCCTGCTGCATATTTTATTTGTTACTGATGATATATGCCTGTTGTTGATATGTTATATTATTATCATAATTGTTCTCACTCTGCAAGTTCCTTGTTAATTTAGAATTCCTTATGGATTGAAATGATACATACCCGAACGATTTTGTAGAATAGGGGAAAATCGTTATGGGTGGAAATGATAAACCCAAGCGATTTTCATTTATTTTAAATTTTGGGATTGCGAGTTGAAATAATATATACCCGTAGATATTTAAATTGCGGATTGAAATGATAAATATCTGTATTACTTGACCATAGGATAGAGAATTATATATGGACACAGTTGGTCTATATTTTGAAACTGATTTCCAAAGTTTTGAAAGGAAATATATGGTTTTAATAAATATTGATTTTCAAAATATAATATATGTATAAATTTTATTTTTATATATGTCTAAATTTTAGATTCTTAAATTTATATGTTTTGGAAATTTTAAATTATAAGTTAGTTCTAAAATATAATTTTTAAGATTTTTCTTATAATTTCATTATTTTAAAAATATATAAAATTAGATTTAATACAAAATACATTTAATAATAAGATTTAATTTAATAAAAAATTAATTTAATTGGTTTATAATATGTTTAAGTATTTATTTAAATTTATATTAATAATTTAAACATAGATTTTTATGACTTTAATAATAAAGGTTGGGAGGATAAATTAATGTTGACTTGGAATTTAAATTGGTGAATAATCGAATTTAAATAAGAATTTATTTGAACTTATTGATTTTGAGATCTTGGAAAATATGATTTATAACTTGATTTGGTAAAAATTTGATTAGATGAATATTCTCAAATTTAAACAAAATTGAGATTGAATATTTAACATTGATTTTAAATTTATAAATTGGGGTTTTAATAAATTGTTATTGAAATGATTAAGTAAATACTTTCCAATTTGAATAAAATTAAAGTGAAATATCGAATTATAAATGAAACTTATATTGAAAATGTTTGAATATTTAAATTTTGAATCTTATTGGAATTGAAGTAATAGTTCAAACTTGGATTTGAAGTCGATATAAATTGAAATGGTTTGTTGAGAATTTGAATTGAATCTTTGACCTTTAAAATTTAAATGGTTAAACTGGAATTGATTTAAATTGAATTGTGGAATTTAAGCTGATTTGAATCGATTTGTGAAATTGGAGGAAACTATTTATATTATATAAAGTATTTTAATATATAAATTATTTTAATATATAAAATATTTTAATTTATAACTATTTTAATATATATACTATTTTCAATATCTAAACTTTTTAAGTTGAAAGTGTTATGATTTCAAAAGTGTTATGATTTCCAAAGTGTTGCGATTTCCAAAGTGTTGTGATTTTCAAAGTGTTATGATTTCAAAAGTGTTATGATTTCCAAAGTGTTATGATTTTCAGAGGGTTATGATTTCCAAAGGGTTATGATTTTCAAAGTGTTATGATTTCAAAAGTGTTATGATTTCCAAAGTGTTATGATTTTCAAAGTGTTATGATTTCAAAAGTGTATGATTTCCAAAGTGTTATGATTTCAAAAGTGTTATGATTTCGAAAGGGTTATAATTTTGAAAGTGTTACGATTTTGGAAATGAATTTTATTTAAAGTGAGTAATGATATTGAATTGATATGGTTTTGAAATGAATTTTATTTAAAGTGAGTAATGATATTGAATTGATATGGTTTTGAAATGAATATGATATTTTGATATGAAGTATGAACTATTTGAAATGAAATGACCACGGTGTGAAATAAGCACTTGGTTGTTAAAGAGACTGGGATCAGATATTGTCATACTCTCTACCAATACCGAAAACCACTTTAACAACTGTGCACGTGGTGGAGATTCCAAAACAAAGTAGGATGGTTTGGTGGCGATTCTATATGAGGTATTAGCGCAGCCCTGACTCCCGTGAGTCAGCTTGATGTGGCTAAAACAGGAGCCACGCCGGGCCAAGTGAGGTCATTCCTCCTATCGGACACATTTCTTCGATACCATTCTATTGCTTTTGTGATTTGGTTGGGTGCACCCTTTGATTTGGGAGTGTGTCATGAGGTGGGCGGTTGTAGCTGCTATGCGTTACCACTAGTCTGGTTACGCAAATGGTATATCTACCCTGGCATTGCCTCGAGTGCCTTGTCACATGCCCTATTGCGCCTTCTACGATTTTGTTTTGTACCGTACCTATGTGGTGTCCTCTGGGTAAACCTCCAGTTTACGGAGGAGCGTACGACATTGTATAGACTACGGGAATATGTAAAATGTGTTAAGGGGGATATGGGTAACGGCTTAACGCTATTTTAATACTTTTACTTTACTATAGACATATTATAATAGCGTATATTACTACATAGCAGATAGTTCCACGGATCCTTAGAGGATAGAAATCCCAAGCATCCTTTAAGTTACTTGTATTTCATTTGACATTTCACTTGAGTTGAATTTATTAATATAAGAATGTTAATCCTGACTCGAGTGTTTTGTGTTTTGCTTTATGCTCGGGTCAGACTGAGTGTCATAGCATTTGAGACACACCTCTGGAGATTGGAGCTTTGTTTGAAGATCTATCTATTCAGCTTTCAGTTATTTCAGTTTATCCTAGTCATTTATGTTCAGACTCATCAGTTGCTTATGTATTTGAGATTCATTTGTATTTGAGATTCTGTTGTATTTGTTTCAGATTCTGATGTTTTATGGTAGCTTCATGAACTACTATTTATCTATTCCGCTGCTTATATTGTTGTAATACTCTGTGTCTGTGATTCTGTGATTGATTTATTTACTGTATATGCTGAGTTTTTCCAAATATAAATTAACAATCTGACATTTTGAGCAATTCAAGTCCGACATGTGTGGATGCGAATGGTTCGAAATACTAAGTCGTTAGAAGTTGTATCAGAGCTCTGGTTTAGGCAAAACTTATCATATAGAGTAAAATTAATTACAGAATCACCTTCGTTCTAGCTTAAGTGTCTTCCTTTGATTGGGATTTCCTTTGACTTTTGGAACTTTACCCCTTTGTTCTGAAATCCATTCTGGTCTTTTCCTGTTCGTGTTCTTCTTGATTCTAGAGCTTCCCATAGCTCCACTTCGATTGATCTCTATAATGAATTTTAGAACATCTTGCACCTCAACTGGCAACTTCGTCCTTGGGTGTGTCTAATTTTATCGGCGGTCCCGCCAAATTTTGTATGATTTGTAAAAGGGTGAAACTCCTTTACAACAAGCATCGATCCACCAGAGATTTCTACATCCCCGGTTTGATGTTGTTGTCTCTTGCAATGCCCGAATGTTTCTCTAGTTAACGACCAGGGTAATTCTCTTATGATCCAATGTCGATTGCCTTAGATTTTTTCAGCCAGTTTTATCTTTCGCTTGATTTTCAACCGAATGATTTTGACTCCACCCCGATAATCAGGGACTATCCTGACGTTTTAGTGAAGTCACTACTCTTCCTCTTAAGCAGGACATTGAATTTCCGCATTGATTTTATTCCCGGAATCTCAGTTGACCGGTTAAGGTCGCCCGCGATTTATATAAATCTATCCATCTTTTCTCTTTTATAATCTACCTATCTTATCTCACTTTCGAGCCTACCTATTTTAGTTAGAATTCTCTTTGACCAGGGTTTATCTAAATTTGAATCTCTATCCTTGATCTAAAATCCATTCTTGAATCATCATGTGAGGGAGTGTATTTGTAATTAATATAAATTGTTTTATATTGTGTTGTTTGAGTTGTTAAGTTCGAATTTTGGATTTCGATCGATTCGTTTAGCTAACGCTATCAATAGGAATTCTAAAACACTTGAACAAAGCAAACTGACACAGTATTGTTTTCAAAAATTGGTAAATGAAATAATTTTATGTATGATTATATGTTATATATCTATAAGTATATTTTCCTGAAATTTGATAGTTTAATGAATTGGTTGTTAGAAATGATAATACTAGATTTTCATTTATCGTTTTATTCAACATTCCTTAAACTATTAACTTTTGTTGTAAATTATAAGGAAATGAAAATTTTATAAACATAGGTTATAAATTTGAATAAAATATGAAATAAATTTAAATTAAGGATTTGAGAATTAAATTTTCGGTATTTTTCTGAATTTGGTTTTCAAAGTTTTGAAAATATATTATTTGGAAGTATTTTCGAATGGAAATTTTTTGCAAAGAATTTTTAAAATGAAGTCAGTACTTTTATCTTTTGTCGCTGGAAAATAATTTCGGTGATGACCGTAGCATCATCGACATTCATTTTCGAGTCTCAAAGTGGAGAGACCACTTAGTAGCTTGGCTACACTTTTGTTTTTAAGATAGACTTGATTGGAATTTCTTGAATATGATTTGATTTATATAATATATATTTATTTCAAAATTGTTTAAAGTGAAACCGAAAATTTATCCTTAAATTCTGTGAAAGTGACGGGTTTCAATTTTTAAAATAAAGCAAGATTTTTGAATAATTGGATAGTCTAAAATGAGAAATAGAATTTAAGCAACTTAAAATAGATGAAAAGAGATAAAATTTATTTGTATAATGATTAATTGCATTCTAATATATATAACTTACCTAAAATATTCAAAAAAGTTAAATGTTAGGGTGAATATATAATTGAAGGTTATACAAGAAAAATTTAATCAGTAGAAATGTTCAAACGAAATTTTGATTAATAGAAAGGGTATAAATAAAAGGTAAATTTGTATAGTGTTTAATTACACTCAGAAACATTAATATAACTTAGAAAAGTTTAAATGTAATTAGAATGTAATTGGATAGTATACACTATGATATAAGTAATAGAAAAAAAGATATTTTGTTAAGGGAATATATAAATAATAAATTGAATAATGAATTGAACATTTAAAAAGAGAATTAATTGGTTGAATAATAAATGGTTATAATAAATGTTTATACACTTAACATATGTTGTAAAATATGTCAAGTGGAATAAATTAAATGAGAAAAGGATGCTATTTAAGAAAATAAATATGAACTTAAGAATAGTGAAATTTGAATTTTAAGTGAAATCAACTTAGCTAGGGTCAAATGGATTTAATAAATAAGTTAAATCAAATAAATGTTGTTTTGAAAGAAATTTTGTAATAAAATGTTAAAATTTGAAAACAGATCAATTGAATAAAAACACATGGAATTGAAATCATTCAAATGTGAACACAATAAATTGATTGATTAAATAAGATGGATTAAAACCAAATTTATTGAATATCAATCAATTTAAAAATAAATGAAATTTACATGGTTTTGAATAAATTCTTGTCTTTTGTATTTTTAATCTATTTTCCTTTCCGTTGCTTCTGTTCTCCTATCTCGTTCCTTTTCGGGGACGAAATTTTTTGAGTAGGGGAGAGTGTAATGACCCAGATATTTTAACAGGTTTTATAACGTAATTAACTAAAATTTTGCTTGAAATTTAATTTTAAAATTTTACAGCAAAAATTTGATATTTGAAATGCGTCTATTAAAACATAGCAAATGGTAAATTTTCACTGGTAAATATGAAAGTAAATTCCATTGTGCAATTTCAATTTCAATTTAAAGTAGTTAAATTTGATTGAAATAAAATGTTTTCGAAATCTGAATATTTTTATATAATAAAAATGTTTGTCATCTTCTGAGTGAGACGTCATATTTCGTTTCGTCAAATTTGGACTGCTATTGCTCCGTTTATCTTATTTTCGGCGTTTTAGCAGCATTTTCGGTGCTGAATATCAACTTTTGATAGGATGGTCGTATCATTTATATCTATGTACCATTCTGTTCATCTCGTCATGATGATCTCCATAGTATATTCATCTCTGTATTTCAGTGTCCTGCACGTGGCGAAATCGGTGAAACGATTAGCCGTATCGGTTCCATATTTGAGCCTTTTGGGTTCATTTGTCTATTCAGTTGTCTTCTGTAAGGAATCGAACTGGCATAACTATTAGTATTCTCAGAAATTAATATTTTGACTTTTCATATGCCTATAATATTCAATATAATTTTCTAGTTCGTTTATTTCTTGGAGGCTTTCCAATTCTTCCTTCTCTCTGGTTCATCTCCTTCCCTTTCTCTCATTTTCCTTTCCTTTTCGTTCTGAAGAAAACATGAAAAAAAAGAGGGATATATTTTCAAGTGGACACTTTTTCCATTCCTTTTGCAAAGCCTCCACATCTTTTCCTCGTGCAACTAAAACTTACCGACCACCACTTGCTCGCCCTCCATTTCACGCACCAGATCCGTCATAGCACCACAAACATCAAGCCCACTTTTTCCTTACCTCCTTTAATCAATTTACTTAAGCCCAGCATGGTCGAGACCCACGGCCTCACCACTTCACCTACCCTGGCCGAAGCCACGGCCTCCGCCTCAACAGCTCTGCCCCTCAACCTCAAACTCCTCCGCCTCTCAGCCGACAAACCTCCATATCTCCTCTTCCCTGCAAGCTCCTTTCTCAAGCCCTCGGCCACAGCCGTGCCTTGTCAGGCCTACCCCACCAACGAGCAACACTCCACATACTCACCACTGCAGTTCACCCCAAGATTCCCCTCCGCCTCCAACCCCGAACCATCACCACCCCCACGCGAGCATAGCAGCCCATCACTTCGGCCTCCTCCTCATCCTTGAATATTTGGGAAGGTATACATATATATGTTAGTATTATATATTATATAAAGTATATAAAATGGAAGTACGTGTAATATATGTATACTTGTTTTATTCAGAGCTTTATAAATACGTATTAGTTTTATATTATATTAGTTATATAATATGTTAGTCATATATATGATTTGTTGACTTATATTTATGATACAGTAAAGTAAGTATGTTAGATATGATATGTTTGTGTGTATATATATAAGTTACAGTATATATATAAGTTATATTATATTACATAAGTCTACTATATATGTTACATTATTATATATGTTACAATATTGTATTAAATAAGTCTACTATGTATAAGTTCATATTAGCATATATATATATATAAGTAAAAATGAGTTTGGTTTATATATATATATGTTTTGAAGTATGTATGTATATATATGTTTTATAATAACAGATTTGAAGTATAATTATAATATGTTCAAGTGCTATATTATATAAGTTTATATATATTAGTTTATATATATTCTGTTAGGTTTTAAGTATAAGTTTATAATATATATATATAATCGGTTGTTACACATGTAAGCTTTATATAATCTAGTTGCTATATATATAAGTTTATATAACCATATATATATATATGATTGTTTGAGTTTATACATATATTTAATAAAGTAAGTTAATATTGACTTTTATGATATGTATTTTTTTTTAAAATATAACATGTATGTAAGTTTGTATATATGTTTATATACATTAGTTTACATGTAAGTATATGTGAATTTGGTTTTCAAATATATATGGATATTTTATGTGTTGGGATTTAATATTGATTTGAAAATAAGAATATATATTTTATTTTAAATATATGTTAAAATTGATTTTTAGAAAACTTATATATATGTAATATATCTTGTCTCATCGATCCCTTACCCATCTTGACTTACTTTCCCAATATCAAATTTGTCGCAGAAACTCCTAGCTTATAGGTCCCGTGTCGTGCCCGTGTCCGTGTGCGTATCCGTATCAGTTACTTCTCATTTCATGCTCTCTAGCCTCGAAAGGTGAGAAATCACTCACGATTAACATTCTTATAGTTAGTAAATTTTATTTCATTTGAAGCGACAATTGAAATATGCCGTTAAATTTGAATTGTTAGTTATTTAATTTTTAAATATAATATGCCATTATCTGCAATTGTTCACCCGTGATATATGACACCATATCCTGCTGTATATTTTTTTTGTTACTGATGATATATGCCTGTTGTTGATATGTTATATTTTTATCACAATTGTTCTCACTCTACAAGTTCCTTGTTAATTTAGAATTCCCTATGGGTTGAAATGATACATACCCGAACGATTTTGTAGAATAGGGGAAAATTGTTATGGGTTGAAATGATAAACCCAAGCGATTTTCATTTATTTTAAATTTTGGGATTGCGGGTTGAAATAATATATACCCGTAGATATTTAAATTGCTGATTGAAATGATAAATATCCGTATCACCTGACCATAGGATAGAGAATTATATACGGACACCGTTGGTCTATATTTTGAAAATGATTTCCAAAGTTTTGAAAGGAAATATATGGTTTTAATAAATATTGATTTTTAAAATATAATATATGTATAAATGTTATTTTTATATATGTCTAAATTTTAGATTTCTAAATTTATATGTTTTGGAAATTTTAAATTATAAGTTAGTTCTGAAATATAATTTTTAAGTTTTTTCTTATAATTTAATTATTTTAAAAATATATAAAATAAGACTTAATACAAAATACATTTAATAATAAGATTTAATTCAATAAAAATTTAACTTAATTGGTTTATAATATGTTTAAGTATTTATTTGAATTTATATTAATATTTTAAACATAGATTTTTATGACTTTAATAATAAAGGTTGGGAGGATAAATTAATGTTGACTTGGAATTTAAATTGGTTAATAATCGAATTTAAATAAGAATTTATTTGAGCTTATTGATTTTGAGATTTTGGAAAATATGATTTATAACTTGGTTTGGTAAAAATTTGATTAGATGAATATTCTCAAATTTAAATAAAATTGAGATTGAATATTTAACATTGATTTTAAATTTATAAATTGGGGTTTTAATAAATTGTTTTTGAAATGATTATGTAAATACTTTCCAATTTGAATAAAATTAAAGTGAAATATTGAAATATAAATGAAACCTATATTGAAAATGTTTGAATATTTAAATTTTGACTCTTACTGGAATTGAAGTAATAGTTCAAACTTGGATTTGAAGTCGATATAAATTGAAATGGTTTATTAAGAATTTGAATTGAATCTTTGACCTTTAAAATTTAAATGGTTAAACTGGAATTGATTTAAATTGAATTTTGGAATTTAAGCTGATTTGAATCAATTTGTGAAATTGGAGGAAACTATTTTTATTATATAAAGTATTTTAATATATATAAACTATTTAATATATAAATTATTTTAATATATAAACTATTTTAATTTATAACTATTTTAATATATGTACTATTTTGAATAATTTCATCTTTTTCAAAAAGTTCTCTCATGTCTGTTCCTTCTGTCCCTCCCCTTTCCCCTCTCGTCAGCTCAACTTTACCCACCTTACCTTCGGTCAACTCAGCCGTTTCTCCCCATTCCTCTACTCTCTTCGTACAATCTCCTGTTGTACTCCCTTCTCCCACTTCTAAGTCTGTCCTTGTCCTTTCTCCATCCGACCTTGTCACTAAACCATCTGTCCTTGTCTCTTCTCTTTCTGACCATGTCCTTGTTTCCTCACCATCTGACCATGTCTCTAATCCATCTGTCCTCCCTCCTCAACTCGACCCCCCTGATCCACAACTTTCAGTCAAGCCCTTATCAACTCCGGCTGACATCCCCCTCCCCATTGAGTTAGGAGAACGGAAATGGACTACCTTGTTTAAGCGTAAACCAAGGAACGCTGGGAAGTACACCCCCGTTGACCTATCTCCTATGTATGAAGATGAAGCTTTAGTTCCCCCTGTTGAAGTTATTGAAGCTGGAGCTGCCATCTGGAACGATACTTTAGTTGGTTTTTTTCTCGATAAACCATTATCCTATACAGCAGTTGTACAGAAGCTAAAATATATATGGAAACTAAAAGGTGATGTTTCTGTTAAATCGGATGGCGTAGTCTTCTTATTCAACTTCTCTTGTAGTGAAGACAGGAAAACAATTATGCAGTGTGACCCAATTATTATGAATAATAAACTTTTTATAATAAAACCATATGATGCTGTTGTGAGTAATGTAACAGGCTCTGTCACTTCTGTGCCAGTATGGGTTCACCTGTATAATCTCCCATTATTTGCATGGTCACCACTAGGAATTAATTGGCTAAGTAGTCACTTGGGTAAACTGCTATGTATGGATGAAATGACGGAGAAGCAAGAAAGGCTGAGTTATGCAAAGTGCTTAATTGAAGTAAAGCCGGTGAAGGAACTCGTTGATGAATTTTCAGTTAAATTGGTTGAAGGAGGAAATCAGAAAATTTACGTTGAGTATTTATGGAGGCCAGATGTCTGCGTCAAGTGCAAGAAGTTTGGACATAAAACTGTTGACTGTGATATTAAAGAAAACTGTAATACAGGGGATAATAAGGAGAACAAGATAAATGATGAAGTGGAAGACAAAGTAGGAAACACTGAGAAAGTCAAAGTCTTTAAAAAAGTGAGACCACACAAAAAGCAAATAAATAGAAAATGGCAACGAGTGCAGAGAAAGAAAAAAGTTAATACTACGATGGATGCTTTTCAGGTTCAAACAGGAGAGAAGATAGGTGATAGAAAGATAGAGGAAGTTAGTGATGAGATTCATGCTAAAGAGAAGGATCAGGAGATAGAACAAGGAGGGAAAGAAATTGAAGAATGTAATACTGGTGAATGGGGTGTAGTAGAAAGGAGGGGAACCGTGTCAGCCAACAAAAAGGGAATTGTAAATGAAGTTAATATGGAGAAACCGAAAACGATAGAGGTGTATAATGAAGTTGAAGAGCTAATTGAAAATATTTTGAAACAAAATAAATTTGAAATTCTCAATGAATTGGATGATGATGATAACTCAGGTAAAACTCACGAGTCACCATTGAAAACGAATGAGAAAGGTAAAGGTATAAATGAAAATTTTGAAGAGGAAGGTAGAATAGAAGCTGCACAAAGAGAAGCACAAAAGAAAACTGGAACTAAAAATACAAAGAAATATGAGGAAGAACACTTGGTTGAATCCAACTCAACAAGTGAAGCTGGAATTAAAGATAACCTGTCTATCTTTGAAAATAAATGTGAAGAGGAGCAGAATTCAAGTGATAAGAAAAAAAAGAAGAATAAAAAATTAAGTGCATATCACAGAAAGGAAAATGATACGTGTCAGGATACGTACATGCACGAGGATACATTCACACTGGGTTCTAATCAACCTCTGAATGTCCCCATTCAAGCAACTGGTAGTCCTTTTGTCCCAACTCCACACAATGTATATTCCAAAATCAAACCTCCAAATGCATACAAATTGCCTCCTCCCATATGCAATTCACCAACCTCATCTCCTCCATTAACCAAACACTCCAGGCAAGCCTCCCCTTCATCAAAAGAAGGAACTTCCAATTGTGAAACAACCCCGCTTTCTATTGTGATTCCTAATTACTTGAACTCTTCTCAAGCAGTGACTAGGAGAATGAAAATTGAAATGATCAATGCTAGTGTTCATCAATGATGACACATCTTGGAGCTTGGAATATACGTGGGGGTCACCACGTCATCAAACTTGACCAATGCAAACATCTTATCAGATCTCATAAGTTATCTATCCTGGCGATTCTGGAGACTAAGTTAAATATTTCGTTAACTGAAAAGGCTGCCAAATACATAAATTATGACTAGAACTTTATTCACAACTTGAATGAAGCACCATATGGAAGAATTTTAATACTGTTCAATCCCCTTCATGTCCTTCTTACTCCTATCCTCTCCAATGCTCAAATGATACACTGTCATGCTCAATCAACCTCTGATAATTCTACCTTTTATATAACCTTTGTTTATGCCTCTAATTCATCTGCCACCCGTAAGGCCTTGTTTGGTGTCATCCCTACATTAAGGCAATCCACTCACCCTTGGATAATGCTCGGTGACTTCAACTGCTGTTATTCGCTCTCTGATAGAACTGGTGGTAACCCTCTATCCATAAATGAAATACATCCTCTTGCTGAAACTCTCAACCATTCTGATTTGATCGCTGCTAGATCTGTTGGAATGCGTTATTCCTGGAACAATAGAAGAAGACATGGTAGAAGGACTTTCTCTAGAATCGATCACACTTTCACTAACTATGCTGCTCTTACCAAATGGCCACTCCTATACTGTCTTCTACCTCCTCCTCTGGTTTCTGACCACTCTCCTCAAATTATCCACCTTCATGGAACGGTCAAGAGAGGACAAACAAATTTTAAAATTTTTAACTCTTGGGTTAATGAACCGGACTTTAAAAATACTGTCTTCAATGCATGGACTAAAACCAAGAATGGTAATCACTTGTTTGTTTTGTAGGAAAAAATTAAAGAGGTTAAGCAAGTTTTGAAGCAATGGTGTGACGACCGCCCATGACCCCTGCACCGAATCTAGAGATAGTGCGCTGTAAAGTGTGCCAGGCGACCATGGACGATTGTCAGGGTAGATTAAAACAACAGAATCTATCGTATTTCTCACAGCGCATGGACAAAATACAGTAGAACATATGTATAGTGAAGCTTTACAGAACAAAATGACATCATATAAAACTCCATAATAGTTGAATACAAGCATCCACATAGTCAATACATCAAGCCTCACTACATATCTCTCAGAGAATACAAAACAGCGGAATATCCAGGACATATAATAAGAAGATAATATGCAACCCTCCAGCTCGTCTTCGATATCAGCATCGTGAGAAGAGAACAGCACCTGTCACCTGCTACCTAGTCTGCCCGTCCCAAAATGGACGAACAACCCAAGGCAATAAGAATTAAAACATAAAGCCTTGAGTCAGACAACAGTCTTAGTGAGCAGTAAATTAACTAACAACATACCAAAAGAGCATAAAGGAAAAGGAATAGGAATACAACCCTCCCACTCCAACCTCATTCTACAGTGATAGCCCCCAGACACACACTAAGCAGAAGCAAACATAGCAGAGCATACAATTTAAAGTAAAGCTACTATCACTCGAGTCAAGGGCGATGTTTTCCAAGTACCAAGGCCTAAATCAGATAAGCACCCAGAAAATACCGCTCTTGAGTCCGAAATGACGTTACAACCAAACATCCATGACCCTGGCTATCACTGTTATCATTGCTTCGATATCACCGTTAATTGAATGACCGGCACATTCTTTCAGCCGTGCGTCAAGGGCTAATGGAAACCCCGGTTCTAGACATAACTCCCGCACGTCGTCGCAGCCCGTGCCTAGGACTATCGAATCTGCCCAGAGTACTCGACCATCAACAGTTAGTCGTTGGGACTATCGAATCTGCCCAAACGTACTCTTGCTTAGAGCATGCTAGAACCTTCAACAACGATGCTATCCAAACCTCCTAGTCATCCTCCTCGACGACTATTCTCATATCCATTCATTATCCTCAACTCGAATCATATCACCGAGTTATCAACATGCTTGGAATGATCCCGTCTGGATTAGACCAAGTCTTCATCACATGATGACTCGCTTCATTACATCCTCGCAAAGCCTCATCTCAACATCACATCATCGAATCTATGCATAAGAGCTTCATCATCCCGCTACATATGCCACGAGCAGCTTTCCCAATTCAAGAGCCTTTCCCTTAGCTTTTGAATCATCTTCGGTCTAAATCTAATCATCAATCATCTAGTTCATAACAATCAATCAAATCAAACATCAATCCAAACAATCAAGCATTCAAATATGATCTAAGTAGACAATTATAACAACAATGGCATTTTCGTAATTAAAGAGTTGAAAGTCCAATAAGCATGAAAACATGGATTATATCTCTACAAACTTGATGAATGAACTTGCATAGGTTAACATATGATAAAATGGATGCAACATCATCATGAACAATGGATCTATATGGATCTACACTTTGGATGAAGAAAATGCATGGAAATCTCTATTTTAACACCAAATCGAGCCAACAATCCGATATACTCCTTTGGATCCGTGTGAGAGATAATCACCACTCACCAAATCACCAAAACAAACCCTAATCAACACGCTTCAGATCTGGACAGCGAAGGATCAAGCTTGATCTATCACGAATCCGCTTCAAACGATGAAATCTCTCTTGAAAAGATGAAGATCTTCAACTTTAGCTCTTGAATCTTCAATCTTGATCTTTGATTTGGATGGAAGGAAGCACTAGATTAGAGTGGAAAAAAGAAGTGTAGAAGTCGAGCTCTCAAAATGGCAGCACTTCGTCGCTTCAAAATCCGGATCCCAAAAATGAAGCCAACCCCTTCTATTTATAGCTGAAATCTGCCCCTAGGTCGCTCATCTCCATAGGTCGCTCGGAGTTAGGTCGTCCACGACCTACGACCTAGCAACATCTTCGACCTAACCAAAGCCAGACGCCTTAAAACAAATGCGCATCTGCGACTTAACCTGCCAACGACCTACGACCTAGCAATCACGCGACCTAACACTTAAACTATTCCCTGCGACCTAACAACTCAGGCGCTTCAACGACTTAAAGGCTTACGACTTATCACTTGGCAAAACCTAGCAACCTAACAAAGCCCAACAACTCACGACCTAACAAGGTTACGACCTATAACCTCAGCGACCTAACACTTAGGCAAAACCCAGCGACCTAACACTTATGCGACCTAACTCCTTAGGTCGCTAACACGCTAACTCCTTAGGTCGCTAACACGCTAACTCCTTAGGTCGCTAACACGCTAACTCCTTAGGTCGCTAACACGCTAACTCCTTAGCACGGCCACGACTCAACTAGGCTACGACTTATCTCTTTAGGTCGCTAACCCACCCAGTCGACCTAACTTGGTAACAACTTAACCCTTAGGTCGCTTACGACCTAACCAACCAAGCTACCAGACGACCTAACACATAGCGACCTATCACCTAACAGCTTACTCCACTAGGTCTGCCTACCCTTGAGTCGCCAATTCTATAAGTCGGTCACGACCTATCACTTAGGTCGTTCACGACCTAGGACTTAGAAAAATTCTGCCTAAAATCTGAAATGGCTCAAAAATGCTAAAATTCCAGATTTTGACAAACTTTTCGATCCGTAAAAATACGGTTCGTTACATTCTCTCCCCCTTAGGAATTTCGCCCCCGAAATTCCAAGCAATCATAGCAATCAAAGACTATTCTGTACGCCTACCATCCATAGCAATCAACAAACCATGCATCCAATTCTAGCTTAGCGTACAGAATTCTAAGACTTAGAACAAGTTACAATATCGCGAGATGAGACGACACCTTAGGAACATACCTTGAAGAGTTCAGGATGAGCTGCCTTCATCCTCTCTTCCACCTCCCACGTACAGTCGTTATCATCATCACTCCATTGTATCTTGAGCAACTTAACTACCTTCCTCCTAAGCTGTTTCGTGTCGGTTTCAACAACACGAAGCGGTTTACGAGGTCTTCTATCAACTGGATCAACTTCAAAATCTTCATAGCTATCAGCAGAAACCACTGTATTCGAGTCGTGCACATACTTCCGTAGATATGATACATGAAAAACATTGTGCACACCTGACATCTTCTCAGGTAACTCCAACCTATAGGCGAGCTTTCCAATTCGCTCGATGATCGGGAATGGTCCAACAAATCTCGGGGTCAATTTTCCTTTCTTCCCGAATCGAATAACATTCTTCAGTGGAGAAATCTTCACAAAAACCGTATCTCCTACGTCGAATTCCAAATCCTTACGACGCTTATCGACATAACTTTTCTGACGGTCTTGGGCTGCCTTCATTCATTGCCGAATGATCTCTATGCAATCTGAAGTCTGCCGAATCATCTCTGGCCCGAGCATCAGCTTTTCTCCAGTTTCCAACCAACATGTCGGAGAGTTACACGGTCTTCCATACAATGCCTCATACGGTGCCATACCAATGCTTGACTGGTAACTGTTGTTGTACGCAAACTCCACCAAATGAAGGTGATCTTCCCATGATCCTCCGAAATCCAAAACACAAGCTCTGAGGAGATCTTCCAAAACTCGGTTGACTCTCTCGGTCTGACCATCTGTTTGAGGGTGATAAGCTGTACTCAAACACAACTCGGTTCCCAAAACTTCCTGGAAGCTCCTCCAAAATCCACTAGTGAACAATGGGTCTCGATCGCTCACTATACTCTTCGGAATACCATGGAATCGAACTATCCACTTAACATACAACTCAGCCAACTTTGATGCAGTCCTAGTCGATCGAACAGGAATGAATCTCGCACTCTTGGTCAAACGATCCACAATGACCCAAATCCCTTCATTTCCCGTTCTTGTTCTAGGTAGTCCATCAATAAAATCCATCGACACTCGTTCCCACTTCTATGTAGGAACTTCTAATTGCTGAAGCAATCCGCTTGGCTTCTTCTGTTCGGCTTTTACCAACTGGCAATTCATACATTTGGAAATAAAATTTCCAACATCCTTCTTCATGCCTTCCCAGTAGTAGGTTCTCTTCATATCCCGATACATCTTGTTTCCACCTGGATGAATTGTCAACTTCGAGTGATGACTTTCCTTCAGAACTTCACTCCTCAATTCATCTATATCGGGAACAACTAGTCGTCCTTGCTTTCGAAGCCAACCCTCTCGATCGACCTCGAATCCTTTATCCTTTTCTGGATCCACTCCAGATTCCAAATCACGGATAATCCTGACAAGCTTATCATCTCGCTTTTGACTCTCGCCAATCCTTTCCATAAGAGTCGGTCTTATTGATAAGTTTGCCAACAACTCAGGTTCCAATTCACATCTAGGCCTGAAGTCAAATCCAGCTAAATACTCGAGACTCTTCCATTCTGAAAACATGGCTCCCAATCCTGCATGTCTTCGACTTAACGCATCTGCCACTGCGTTACCTTTTCCCAGAGTATAAGCTATACCAAAATCATATGATGCTAAAAACTCTAGCCAACGTTGCTGCCGAAGATTCAAATCCTTTTGGGAGAAAAGATACTTCAACGACTTATGATCCGTAAACAACTCGAATCGAACTCCCAACAGATAATGTCTCCACATCTTCAGAGCAAATACAATCGCCGCTAACTCCAAATCATGAGTCGGGTAATTCCTTTCATGCGGCTTTAGTTGTCGACTGGCATACGCAACAACTTTATCCTTCTGCATCAGCACTGCTCCAAGTCCAGTACCACATGCGTCGGTGTAAACCACCATCTCATCATTCCCACTTGGAATAGTCAAAACAGGAGCACTCGTCAATCGCTCTTTCAGGATTCCGAAAGCTTGCTCACACTTAGCATCCCAACTGAACACTTGGTTCTTTTTCGTCAATCCTGTTAACGGTGCAGCTACCTTGGAGAAGTCTTTGATAAACCGTCGATAATATCCTGCTAATCCAAGAAAACTTCTTACATCAGATGCATTCTTAGGTCTAACCCAATCCTGGATTGCTGCCACCTTAGCGGGATCAACCGCTATTCCACTTCCAGAAATCACATGGCCTAAGAACCTCACTTCACTCTTCCAGAAGTGACACTTCGAAAACTTAGCCTTCAGCTGATGTTTCCGTAAGATTTCCAAAACAATACGCAAGTGCGTCTTGTGCTCTTCTTCCGTTCTGGAATAAATCAGAATATCATCCACGAACACAAGTACAAACTTGTTCAACTGATCTCTGAACACTCTATTCATAAGATCCACAAAATATGCTGGCGCGTTAGTCAATCCAAACGGCATTACCAGCCACTCAAAGAAACCGGATGGTGTTCTAAAAGCAGTCTTCGGCACACTATCCTTCGCTACTCTCAACTGGTGAAATCCCGTTGCCAAATCCATCTGAGAAAACACCTTAGCTTCGTGAAGCTGATCAAACAAGTCATCTATTCTCGGCAATGGATACTTGTTCTTCTTAGTCACCTTATTCAGCTCACGATAATCCACACACAATCTCAACGACCCATCTGCCTTGGTTGCAAACACAACTGGTGCACCCCACTCGTACACACTACGTCGAATGAATCCTTTCTGCAAAAGATCATCAACTTGCACCCTCAACTCCTGTTGTTCCCTAGGCGCCATTCGCCTAAGAGGCATCACAATAGGTCTGGCTCCTTCAACTAGATCTATACGAAACTCGATCTCTCTATGCGGCGGTAACCCTTTGACTTCGTCAAAGACATCCTCGAATCCATTTGCAATTGGCACTAAAGACAGTCCATCCCGTGGAACAACTAACGAATACATGAAGCTCATGAAGACGCCTTCCTCATGCTTACATCGTATCACAATCTTTCGCCCTTCCACATTCTCGACTGTCACCTCCAGCCTCTCACAATCAACCTTAGCCGCATACTTCCTAAGCCAGTCCATACCCAAAATAATTCCGAACCCCGCAAAGTTCAGAACAAAACAATCACAAACAAAAGAGCAACCATGACTCGATACAACTAGACCACGGCATAACATACATAAACAAGACGAACCCCCAACTGGATTAGTCACAACCAATGGCCTATCAACAATATCCGGTGCCAACCCTAACCGGCCTACGAGTTCACTACAAACAAATGAATGCGACGCTCCAGTATCAAACAGAACTCTAACTGGAACACCACATAGGAAAAGAGTACCTTGAACAACCACACTCTTTCCCTTCTCTTCAGCAGTAGGAGCTTTCGAAGACGACGGAACAGCTCCTAAAGCATAGGCTTGCACAATCTGCCTGTCCTTCCTCGGTTCTGGACAATTCTTCCTGAAATGCCCCGGCTTGTCACAGTTGTGACACTTCATCGGCACCTTAGGATTCTTACAATCCTTCGAGAAATGGCCCTTTTGCTGACAATTGTAGCAAGTCACCTCACCTTTCGGCTTCTTCTGGCCATCTTTACCCTTCTGCTGCTGCTGCTTCCTCTTCTTGTTTCCACCCTGCTGGGGTTTAGACTCTTCCCTGGTCACAGCAACAATAGATCCTTCCTTAGGAAACAGACTCTCATGCCTAAGAGCTTTCTCCACAAGCTTCTCAAATGAATCGTCCAAATGATCCACCAACTGTCTCCCAAGATAGCTGTCCAAGCCTGTCACAAACTTCTCATTCTTCTGATAAGCAGACTCAATATATGACCGGGCATACTTGGACAAAGCTTCAAACTCAGAAACATACTCCAGAACTGATCTTCCACCTTGCTTGAGCTCCACAAACCTCTTGAACAGAACAGACTTCTGAGCTGTAGAAATGAACTTAGCTTCAAATCAAGCTTGAAATTGCTCCCAAGTAATCTCTTCCTCCGCAGTATTGATGGTAATAGAGTTCCACCAATCAGAGGCTCTCCCTTGAAGCTGCCTTGATGCCAACTTCCTCTTAGTTGCATTATCAATTCCCAAATCACCAAAGATCCTTCTACAAGCATCTATCCACCTCTGGACCTTAATAGTTGATTCTGTTCCCAAGAAAACCTTTCCTCCAAGAGCAGTATAATCCTTGCACAACTTAGCAAAATCCACTGGTTTCGGAGTTTGGACTTGAACTCCAACATCAACTGCCGCCCCCGGAACTGGTATCCTCCTCATGATCGAAGTCATCATAGCTTCGAACATGGCTGCATAATCAGCAGTCTCTTCAGTAGCACGGCCTTCCCTAGCAGCTGGTCTCCCTCTTCGACTCATTCTCAATATCTACAAAAAGGAATGATTAGAACATCTAGAGAAACAACTGCATAAAGGATTCAAACTCTACTAAGCTACTATATTATATATAGTAATCATCCATCAAAATACAATTACGTCTCTCATACGTGGTTACTTCAGCGAGCGTTGGGTAAAATTGATTAACCAATGCTCTGATACCAAATGTGACGACCGCCCATGACCCCTGCACCGAATCTAGAGATAGTGCGCTGTAAAGTGTGCCAGGCGACCATGGACGATTGTCAGGGTAGATTAAAACAACAGAATCTATCGTATTTCTCACAGCGCATGGACAAAATACAGTAGAACATATGTATAGTGAAGCTTTACAGAACAAAATGACATCATATAAAACTCCATAATAGTTGAATACAAGCATCCACATAGTCAATACATCAAGCCTCACTACATATCTCTCACAGAATACAAAACAGCGGAATATCCAGGACATATAATAAGAAGATAATATGCAACCCTCCAGCTCGTCTTCGATATCAGCATCGTGAGAAGAGAACAGCACCTGTCACCTGCTACTTAGTCTGCCCGTCCCAAAATGGACGAACAGCCCAAGGCAATAAGAATTAAAACATAAAGCCTTGAGTCAGACAACAGTCTTAGTGAGCAGTAAATTAACTAACAACATACCAAAAGAGCATAAAGGAAAAGGAATAGGAATACAACCCTCCCACTCCAACCTCATTCTACAATGATAGCCCCCAGACACACACTAAGCAGAAGCAAACATAGCAGAGCATACAATTTAAAGTAAAGCTACTATCACTCGAGTCAAGGGCGATGTTTTCCAAGTACCAAGGCCTAAATCAGATAAGCACCCAGAAAATACCTCTCTTGAGTCCGAAATGACGTTACAACCAAACATCCATGACCCTGGCTATCACTGTTATCATTGCTTCGATATCACCGTTAATTGAATGACCGGCACATTCTTTCAGCCGTCCGTCAAGGGCTAATGGAAACCCCGGTTCTAGACATAACTCCCGCACGTCGTCGCAGCCCGTGCCTAGGACTATCGAATCTGCCCAGAGTACTCGACCATCAACAGTTAGTCGTTGGGACTATCGAATCTGCCCAAACGTACTCTTTCTTAGAGCATGCTAGAACCTTCAACAACGATGCTATCCAAACCTCCTAGTTATCCTCCTCGACGACTATTCTCATATCCATTCATTATCCTCAACTCGAATCATATCACCGAGTTATCAACATGCTTGGAATGATCCCGTCTGGATTAGACCAAGTCTTCATCACATGATGACTCGCTTCATTACATCCTCGCAAAGCCTCATCTCAACATCACATCATCGAATCTATGCATAAGAGCTTCATCATCCCGCTACATATGCCACGAGCAGCTTTCCCAATTCAAGAGCCTTTCCCTTAGCTTTTGAATCGTCTTCGGTCTAAATCTAATCATCAATCATCTAGTTCATAACAATCAATCAAATCAAACATCAATCCAAACAATCAAGCATTCAAATATGATCTAAGTAGACAATTATAACAACAATGGCATTTTCGTAATTAAAGAGTTGAAAGTCCAATAAGCATGAAAACATGGATTATATCTCTACAAACTTGATGAATGAACTTGCATAGGTTAACATATGATAAAATGGATGCAACATCATCATGAACAATGGATCTATATGGATCTACACTTTGGATGAAGAAAATGCATGGAAATCTCTATTTTAACACCAAATCGAGCCAACAATCCGATATACTCCTTTGGATCCGTGTGAGAGATAATCACCACTCACCAAATCACCAAAACAAACCCTAATCAACACGCTTCAGATCTGGACAGCGAAGGATCAAGCTTGATCTATCACGAATCCGCTTCAAACGATGAAATCTCTCTTGAAAAGATGAAGATCTTCAACTTTAGCTCTTGAATCTTCAATCTTGATCTTTGATTTGGATGGAAGGAAGCACTAGATTAGAGTGGAGAAAAGAAGTGAAGAAGTGTAGAAGTCGAGCTCTCAAAATGGCAGCACTTCGTCGCTTCAAAATCCGGATCCCAAAAATGAAGCCAACCCCTTCTATTTATAGCTGAAATCTGCCCCTAGGTCGCTCATCTCCATAGGTCGCTCGGAGTTAGGTCGTCCACGACCTACGACCTAGCAACATCTTCGACCTAACCAAAGCCAGACGCCTTAAAACAAATGCGCATCTGCGACTTAACCTGCCAACGACCTACGACGTAGCAATCACGCGACCTAACACTTAAACTATTCCCTGCGACCTTACAACTCAGGCGCTTCAACGACTTAAAGGCTTACGACTTATCACTTGGCAAAACCTAGCGACCTAACAAAGCCCAACAACTCACGACCTAACAAGGTTACGACCTATAACCTTAGCGACCTAACACTTAGGCAAAACCCAGCGACCTAACACTTATGCGACTTAACTCCTTAGGTCGCTAACACGCTAACTCCTTAGGTCGCTAACACGCTAACTCCTTAGGTCGCTAACACGCTAACTCCTTAGCACGGCCACGACTCAACTAGGCTACGACTTATCTCTTTAGGTCGCTAACCCACCCAGTCGACCTAACTTGGTAACAACTTAACCCTTAGGTCGCTTACGACCTAACCAACCAAGCTACCAGACGACCTAACACATAGCGACCTATCACCTAATAGCTTACTCCACTAGGTCTGCCTACCCTTGAGTCGCCAATTCTATAAGTCGGTCACGACCTATCACTTAGGTCGTTCACGACCTAGGACTTAGAAAAATTCTGCCTAAAATCTGAAATGGCTCAAAAATGCTAAAATTCCAGATTTTGACAAACTTTTCGATCCGTAAAAATACGGGTCGTTACAAATGGTCTTTTAAGAGATTTGGCAAAGGAGACAAGCTAAGCACAACAATTGGAGATAAACTTGCTGATGTTCAAACTGAGATGATGTCGAATGTAAATAACACTGATCTATCTTCTACTGAGTATAACTTGGCCCAGCAATACTATGAAGCATTATTAAAAGAGAGTGAGATGGTAAGGCAAAAATCCAGGATTAAGTGGCGTGAACAAGGTGAAAGAAATAGTGATTTCTTTCATGCTAGCCTCAAGAACAAACAGCGTAGAGAAAATATTACCACTATCAAAGATAGGAATGGAGTTCTTCTATCTTCTACGGATGAAGTGCAAAATGCTTTTATACAAAACTTTAAATTCATTTATGGCAACGAGAACGGCTTCATTCCAAAACTTGACGAAATCCTAGCTGATATTCTTCCTAGATTGACAAATGATGACTATAGCATGCTATGCTCTGAAGTCACCGCAGAAGAAATTGAGAAAGCGATGTTTACTCTAAACAGTAACTCATGTGGTGGCCCTGACGGGTTGAACGCAAAGTTTTATACTTCATGCTGGCCATTTGTCTCTACTGATGTAATCAATGCAGTAAAGCTGTTTTTCAAAAAGGCCAAGCTTTTCAGGTCTTTCAATTACACCAATATAGCCTTAATCCCTAAAATTAAAAATGCACATCAAGTTAATGAATACCGTCCTATATCATGCTGTAACACTATCTACAAGTGCATCTCCAAAGTCATTGCAAGTAGACTCAAGCAAGTACTTCCTTCGCTGGTTTCCAACAACCAAGCTGCTTTTCTACCTGGCAGGAACATACTTGATCATATCCTTCTCACTCATGAGCTCCTTAAAGGATATAATCGTAAGAATGCTTCCCCGAAAGCTATGTTAAAACTTGACATTATGAAAGCCTTTGACATGTTACAATGGGATAGTATAGTACGCATCATGGGTTATATGAACTTCCCTCCCCACTTTATTGCTTGGATATATGAATGTATCTCAACACCATCATACTCGATCATTGTCAATGGAATAGCGGTTGGTTTTTTTAGTAGTAAACAGGGTATAAGGCAAGGGGACCCGATATCTGCTTACGTCTTTATCATGGTTATGGAGCTTCTGACTAGAATGATAGACAAACTTATAAACCTAGGTCAGTTTAAACTCCATCAAAAGTGCAATAATCCGCAAATCTCTTCGTTGATGTTCGCTGATGACCTTGTTGTGTTCTGTTCGCCGGACATAACAACTATAAGCAATATAATGAAAACCTTAGACCAGTTTTACCTGATGACTGGACTAAAGGTCAACGTTCATAAATCTTAGATCAAATTAGCTGGAGTCACCATGGAGCTCATGGCTGAAATAATGCATGTCACTGGTCTATCTCCTTCCCCTTCCACTGTTTCCTACTTGGGTCTTCCTTTGGCAACATCTAAAATTACAACTAACCAGTGTCTTCCGCTATTTGAGAGGATAACAGCAAGGCTTAACTGCTGGACCACTGGGAAGTTGAGTCAAGCTGGTAGGCTTACATTAATCAAGTCTGTCATTTTTGCAATGCAAGTTTATTGGGCCAGAACTTTTGTGCTCCCATTCAAATTAATGCAAATGATTAGGAGTGCTTTTATGCGCTTTTTGTGGACGGGTAAGACAACAGGAAAGTACATTTCCCCTACCAAGTTTAGCAGAGTTGAGCAACCCATGAACAAAGGTGGTCTTGGTATTATCAACATAAAGCAGTGGAATAAGGCGGCGTTTGCGAAACACATTGACACCTACTTCAACAGTACTGATAGCTTATGGGCAGAATGGTCTCGTCAAAATGTAGTTAAGCAAAAGATCTTTTGGAACATGACAAAGCCACAGGACCTCAGTTGGACGTGGCAGTGTATCTTCAAGATAAAGGAGGAAGTCCTCCCACTCAGTCAAATGAATACTAACACTACAAATAGTGTGAGTTTCTGGGATGATCCCTGGCTAGAAAAAGGGATGATACTAAGGAGGCAACTTGAGTACAATGATATCATGCAGACAGGCATTCACCAAGCAGCGAAGGTTAGGAATGTTCTTCTTACTATACATAGTACTTTTATGTTTTCGTCCAATCAGAGAATTTAGTTTATATGGAATATGATCAAAAGCTTTTCGCCCCTATCCTCCACCTCAGGTAAGCTTGTTTGGGGTGAGAACAAATCTAAGTATAAAATTGGTAATGTTTATGACTACATGATGAAGAACTCTGATAAACCTAAATGGAATTGGAATAAGAGAGCATGGAGTAGGGATAGTAGTTTGAGAGAGAACTTACTACTGTGGAAAGTGCTAAATCGTGCAATCCTAACTAAAGCAAAGCTATTGAGCAAAGGAATGAATGTTGATGTTTGGTATGCTTTCTGCAATGATCAGGTGGAAACAGCTGAGCATTTATTTTTTGAATGTACTAATATTAATCAGGTTTGGTCTTCGGTTATGGCAAGGCTAGGAAGGTTTAACATTTCACATGACAATCACACTGAATGGAACATAATATATGAAAAATCAGGTCACAAGTCATATGAAGGGAGAGTATTTCTCACTGTGCTGAAGAGTTTTATTGCTGCGGTCTAGAAGGAACGCAATACTCGTGTATTCGAGAGCAGCAACAAGAAAACTGAACCCATTTTCAAGATATGGGTATTACATGAGATTAGAATCTCTCTGGGTATGCTTCCTTTTGCCTTTGATCCGGGCATTTTTCAAGTGTTCTGAGTCTCTCCTTTGTGTTTTATTCTTCTTTTTTTATTTTCCTCTTTTAGCATCCAGTTTTCTCTTGTAGCACTTAGTTTATCCCTATTCTCTTTGCTTCTTTGTTGAATCTGTTGTAATTCTTTTGGTGCTGCAATAAAATGGTCGGGGTCCATCCAACCCCGTCGGCCTTGCCAAAAAAATATATATATACTATTTTCAATATCTAAATTGTTTAAGTCGAAAGTGTTATGATTTCAAAAGTGTTATGATTTCCAAAGGGTTGCGATTTCCAAAGTGTTGTGATTTTCAAAGTGTTATGATTTCAAAAGTGTTATGATTTCCAAAGTGTTATGATTTTCAAAGTGTTATGATTTCAAAAGTGTTATGATTTCCAAAGTGTTATGATTTCAAAAGTGTTATGATTTCGAAAGGGTTATAATTTTGAAAGTGTTACGATTCTTGAAATGAATTTTATTTAAAGTGAATAATGATATTGAATTGATATGGTTTTGAAATGAATATGATATTTTGATATGAAGTATGAACTATTTGAAATGAAATGACCACGGTGTGAAATAAGCGTTTGGTTGTTTAAGAGACCGGTATCGGATATTGTCATACTCTCTGCCAATACCGAAAACCACTTTAACAACTATGCACGTGGTGGAGATTCCAGAACGAAGTAGGATGGTTTGGTGGCGATTCTATATGAGGTATTAGTGCAGCCCTGACTCCCATGAGTCTGCTTGATATGGCTAAAACAGGAGCCACGTCGGGCCAAGTGAGGTCATTCCTCCCATCGGACACATGTCTTCGATACCATTCTATTGCTTTTGTGATTTGATTGGGTGCACCCTTTGATTTGGGAGTGTGTCATGAGGTGGGTGGTAGTAGTTCCTATGCGTTACCACCAGTCTGGATACGTAAACAGTATATCTACCCTGGCATTGCCTCGAGTGCCTTGTCGCATGCCCTATCGCATCTTCTACGAGTTTGTTCTGTACCGTACCTATGTGGTGTCCTCTGGGTAAACCTCCAGTTTACGGAGGAGTATACGGCATTGGATAGACTATGGGAATATATAAAATTTGTTAAGGGGGATATGGGTAATGCCTTAACGCTATTTTAATACTTTTACTTTACTATAGAAATATTATAATAGCGTATATTACTACATAATAGGTAGTTCCACGGATCCTTAGAGGATGGAAATCCCAAGCATCCATTAAGTTACTTGTATTTCATTTGACATTTCACTTGAGCTGAATTTATTAATATAAGAGTGTTAATCCCGACTCAAGTGTTTTATGTTTTGCTTTATGCTCGGGTCAGACTGAGTGTCATAGCATTTGAGACACACCTCTGGAGATTGGAGCTTTGTTTGAAGATCTATCTATTCAGCTTTCAGTTATTTCAGTTTATCCTAGTCATTTATGTTCAGACTCATCAGTTGCTTATGTATTTGAGATTCATTTGTATTTGAGATTCTGTTGTATTTGTTTCAGATTCTGATGTTTATGGTAGCTTCATGAACTACTATTTATCTATTCTGCTGCTTATTGTTGTAATACTCTATGTCTGTGATTCTGTGATTGATTTATTTACTCTATATGCTGAGTTTTTCCAAATATAAATTAACAATCTGACATTTTGAGCAATTCAAGTTCGACATGTATGGATGCGAATGGTTCGAAATACCAGGTCGTTACACAAACAATGAGGCCTGAATTCAACAATAACTTCAACTTGATACAAGTGTATACAAGACTTCAGACTGCAACAACACAATGAAGAAATGAATGGGCAAGATGGCCAGCATTCAAAGTGCAACAGACTCAAATCAACACGCAACAGACACTGCATCAAGTTATACTCAGAAAATACTAGTGCACCATACCTGACTGCAAAATGACAAACAGTAACATGTGTATATGGTGACACACATACAAAATATACATAGGTGACAATAGTTTTAAACATGCTCAGAGGCACTAGAGGTGACATCAATATACATAAAGACCACTTCAAATTTCACAAGACTCCAGAGAATACAAGGCAACATGATAGCAGCTTAACTAAATGCAGACAACAGGTCAAATACAACAAGATTTCAAATGGCATTGGGACTACATGCATATATACAACTTCAGTTTTAGTCAACATGAAGTGGACAAATATATGTACACAGTGAACAGACAATTAACTCGAAGCTAATCACAACCAAGACCAGACCAGTCGAAGCATACAATGCAAATCAGACTGAAGTGGAACTCAAAGCAAACCATGGACAATGTAACCAGACAATGCCAAGTCACATGAACATGTACACACCAAACTACAACGTCAACATGAAGACTTATATGAACATATATCAAGACATGTATGCATTACAGATGAAGTCCAGACCAAAATACAAGACATGAGTATGTACAAATAAAACCAGAGCAGACTTTAAAAACAAGTTCAAAATCAATTCAAGCACAGTTACATATATAAATATATGTAAGCATGTATACACATATCAGTTCAGAGGCTCAGAAGTTCAACAGTAGACATGTACAAAGCAACTGGGACAAGACTCAACCAACATGAACAAATACATATGCAACAGTGAATCCAAAGTGAGCTAACATGAATATAAAGCAGTAGAAATGACTACAATGGACAAATACAAGTTTATATGCCGTGAGAAATATATACAATGTTTCAAAAATCAATGAAGCAGTTTACAGTTTTACAAAACAGTGCAGGTAGCAGTTCGATTGTCAATATCTCAAGTCAGAACTACTAGCAGAGATGATAGAACAAGTTCGAACTTAACATATCAAGTTCCAAAAATCTAGTGATGCAGTTCGAACAAAAATCAGGGTAGCAGTTTCAAACCAAGTCAAGTTTAAATGCCAAATTCAAAGCCAGGTGATAACAAGTTCGAATTGAACAAGTCGAAGTCAATTTTCATCTCAAAATATTATCATAATTGTGACGACCCGGAATTTTTGTATATTTGAAATGTGAATATTTAATTTATTTTAAATATCCGAAGGTTAAATTTTAACTTTAATTTCAAATATACAGTATTTATTTGGATAATTAATTATTAAATTTAATTATCGGGATTGGGTAAAATATGGAATCTTGATTTTAAGCCTGTTAAAAATAATTTGAAGACTTATAAAATTTATCTAGATAATACTGAAGTGGATAGAAGTGTTGGAATCAGCTTTAAAAATGATTTGTTATGTTTTGAAATTTTATATCAATTAAAAACGTGTTCAACTGGTAGAACACGCGTCCCCTTAAAAGTAAACAACCCAACACGTGTAATAGATCGAAGAATTTATGGCCGAAGTAAAATCATCTTCTCTTCAATTCAGCTTAAATCAATTTGAAAACAAAAATAATGGCCGAAGCCTTTATCTTCGAAATCAAGTAAAAATCGAACTCGTCCAAAAATTATGCTGATCGAATTCATTCAGATTAAACCCATGCTCGCCATTCCTTTTTCACTCGAAAACGAAAAACCCTCTTCGTCTCTTTCCTCCTCATACCGGAGCCGAGTTCGAATCACGTCTCCCTCTTCTATATTCTCACAGCAAAACTTAGGAAAGAAAATCAACTTCAAAAATCGTTCGTTCGGGAAAATTGGGGATCGAGCACGCGACTCGTGTTAAAGCAGGCCCTCGACGTTCAAAATCAAATCGAGGCAACCTGGGAGTTTGCCGATCGTACTGAGCATGGACGACGACAAGTCGATGGGGTCGCTCGTGTTGGGAATTTGGGGTACGAAGTCGCGACATTTCTCAGGGTCGCGTGAGGCCAGGTGAAGAGCGATGAGGGTGGGCCTCGTCGTGGGTTGATAGTCGCGATGGTGAGGTACCACGTTGTGTGTCGAGCTCAGGTGAAGTTTGAAGACAGTGGAAGGTATTCTCGATTTATTAATTGCGTATGTATATATATTGGGAAGCAGTAAATACAGAGTTAAGATTTTAATAATTTACAGTAAGATTCAGAAGAAGGAAACTTATTGTTTTATACCCATACCTATTGTAAGATTAAATATATTTATATTATATTAGCAGGAAAACTAAATCTTTAGAAAAAATTTAGATATGGGTTTTTTTTAGTATATAAGGATTGTAAATGCCGAGGAATTTTGTGAAAGCTAAGTTTTCCTTGAATCTATAAATTTTAATAAAAATAGTGTATATTGGAGAAATTAGTTAAGTTTAAATTTTTGGAATAGAAAATTTACTATTCGACTGTTTCAAATGTGTAATGAATTGTAAATGTTTTTAAAGGAAATTAATTAAATTAAATTATTAGTTTAATTAGATAAATAAATAGTAATTCATTGTCTGATTTATTTATAATATTAATAAGCTGTATAACTTGTTTATACAAGGTCAAAATCGTGAAGAGGACTATTGATTTGGGTTGAATTGCAAAATAGAAGGGGCAAAAGGTGAGTTAATCTCACTCAGTTGAATTTTATTTTAAATTTAAATGGTTAAATTTAAATAATTGATTGGATGGTTGCATTGATTGAATATGCTATACTATATATAGTAGTATATAGCAATATATACATATTGGCATATGTATATATTGGACTTGTTGATATTCCCGCATTATATAGCGGATGAGACCCTATGCGCCGCATAATAGCGGATGATTTATATAAATCCCATATACCGCGATATTCCACTTTGAAGTGGAATTGGTATTGTGCTAACGTTTGTGGATGCAGGGAAACAGGTTGGAGGGATCCAACTGGATTCCTCAAAATTATTTAGATTATTTGATATTCTGTTCTATGAATATTGATATCCTGTGATGATTTTATTGATGATTGAAATATTGGATGATATGGTTGGATTGAATATTTCAATAAAAGGAGTTATCAAAATATATTGAATTGGATTTTGAAAGAAATAAAAGAGTAAATTTTAAGTAAATAATTCAAGTGAATTGGAATAAGGGAATTTCGAAATAACAAGGGAAATATTAACTTTAAACTAAAGTGATATTAAATTTAAAGAATAAAGGATTTATTTTGAATGTAAGGATTAAATTTAATTAAAGGCTAAAGAAGGAATTTTGGAAGTTTAAAATTGGTATTTTCAGTTAAAAAGGGTTTTAACTCAAATAAAGGAATAAATCTAAAAGTTAATGTATTTTAAAATAAATGAAGTAGTAAAGGAAATTTATTTCAAAGTAAAGTAAAGTAAATTGGAAAATCAATTGGAAATTGATTTAGTTGTTTAAAATTGGAATTTTAAAAGAGAAGTGAGATTTTGGAGATATAAACTGGGTTTATAAAGTAAAATAAAATATAGTGGATATTTGAATATAAATTCAAGGTGGGAATTTATAAAAAGATATGGTTTGGTTTAAAAATAAATGTTGATTTATTTTTAAAAGATGGAAATGAGAAGTGTATTTCTCTGGATAGCCAAGTACGTTTTTAAAGCAATTTTAAATATAAGTTAAAAGTTTTAAGTATGTTTTAAAAAGCATGTTTTAGAAAATTGATTATTTCTAAATGTTAATTTTCAAAGTAGGTATATTTTAAAAATCTATTATTGTAGTAATTATATAAAAGTGATTTGCTATTCTGTTTTAAAAAGAGAAATTTAGTTTATATTTATAAAGTGGTTTATTTTAAAGTATATATTTTTAATAAGTATTAAAGTAGTTTGATTTCAATGTTATAAAATATATTTAAAATAAAGTGTTTTTAAATTATTTTAAAAATAAAAGTATTTTGTACTTGGTGATTCAGTGGAAATAATTATTTGGGAAATGTTTTCCGTAAGCGGAAACTGTTTTGAAATTGTTTTCAAATGAGCTTTGAAAATTTGGAAATATATCTTGGAAAGATATTTGGGCAAATAAATAATGTGGGAAATTATTTATTGTGTGATGGTTGATTTTGGATGTTAATTGATAGTTAAATAACCGACTATCAATATTGGCCAAATGCGCTGATCGTTTCGAAGAGACCGGGATCGAGTTTCCGTATACCGGGATTCTAGGTCTGGAGACTCGAATACCACTTCGATCCGGTTTGTACGTTTCGTGTAACGATTTCGGAGTCGAAGATGGAGCAGTGAAGTGCAAGGGCTAGTCGCTACTAATCCTGAGGATATTTCCAAAATGGATGTAGTAGGAGTAGTGCCTTCGGTTCCGTTCAAACCCAGGACGGACTTGTATGGACGAATGCTTGCGAAACATCGTCAGCGGACGATGGGCATTCTAAGGGATATGTTCTGAAAAGGTATCGTTTAGCCTCGAACCTCATCAACCGGGAATGACTGAAAATCAGGGGTTATGCAGCAAGGCTTCGTGGGTAGCTCCCACTGGAGGGTAAGGTCATCCCTGTCTAGATGTCCCTTTTTATTTCGGCTTAGTGGTGCGGTTGCTGATCCCAACCGTGGGGTGATTTTATTCGGGATCATCCAGTAAGGGATGGTTCCGGCCTTGTGTTGCAGGGGAGCGGGCGTACTCCTCGGTACGGTGATCTAGGCCACGTACTGTGATAGGTGGTACCCCAGTGCCTAGTCATTCGTTGGAAATCCATTCTTCCTACGTGCCTTGTACGGTATTTGTTTGTATTACCCACTTTTGTGGCTAGTATGCTGGAATTTAATAATGTAACAATTTCAGCTATTTTAATAAGTATTTGTGAATAGACACTATTATAATATCAGAGGATTTTATAAAAAGTGTTTTAGCTATCGTAAGGTAAAAACCCGACATGTTTATTTGTGGCGTGGTCTTACGAGATGCTTTTGTTTTCAAAGGATTTTGAAACTTTAATAATCAATTTGAGTGTGATTTTCTCACGCTGGTTTTCCAGACTGACTCGGGTATTGTTTTATATGATGCTCGGGTCAGACCGAGTATTATAGGTTACAGGATATGATGCTATGGAGCTCAGGAGACGAGCTGGATGACGATACGTACTCTCGTACTTGCTATTATTTTTCCGCTGTGTATTCAGTTGTATGTTATGGATGTTGATGTACTCTGATGATGTATTGTATAAACAGATATAGTTTTGATTTGTGTAAAGATCTGTTGATATATATTATATTTTATTCCGCTGCGATGGTTAGATTCTGATGTTGTTTTTTTTTTATTTTCTTCTTCTACCTCTTCTTCTTAACTCAAATGGTCCGGTTTTTCGTGTTAGAAAAACTCGGGTTGTGACAGTGGTATCAGAGCTTAGGCTGGCGATAACCTTGGCTCTGGTGGGAATTTTGAGAGTACTAATAGATATGAGAGCGTATTTGTTAGTGAATATAAAATGGTTTTATATTGTGTTGGTTGATTTATTGAGTGGTATATGAACCTTCGTCGGCACAGTCTGTACAACTGTATCGAAGGGGTTTCTAAACACTTGAATAGAACAGTTCGACACAGTATTGTTTTAAATAGGGTGAATGAAATAATTTTGCCCAAATTATTTTGTCTATAAAAGAAATAATTATTCGAAAATTATTATGGTTATATAATTGGATGCTTGGTTGTTAGAAAATGACAATAATGAGTTAGTCTCATTATTGAGTAGAAATTGAAAACTTATAACCTAAGTTGAAGAATAAATTTATATAACAAATGGAATTTGAGAATATAGACTAAATGAAATTTATAAATTGAAATAAACCTTATATACAAATGTGAATTACAAATGTGATTTATAATCAAATGAGATTAATTCATAAATAAATGAAACTTGTAAATGTAAATTGTAAATGTGACTTATAACTTGAAATAAAATGTGATAGAATTCCAGAGTAATGTTTGGATATAAAAATTGGATGGATTTTGAATTTGAAGTTTTGGGAAAGATTTAAATTCCTTTGGATTTAAAAATAGTTTTTAAAGGTTTTGGGGAAAATATAGTGATATTATTTCATGAATATTTTTGAAATTGAATTGAAATCTGGTGGGATTTGGGATTTAAAAATGTTTGAAATGTTTAGAGTGATAAAAGCATTAAATTCTCTTTTGGTCGCTGGAAAATAATTTCGGTGATGACTGCAGCATCATCGATGTCTATTTTCGAGTTTCCAAAGAGAAATTGCTACCAAACTGTTTTAAATTGAAAATGATTGTGAACTGGGTTGGTTTTGAAATTCAAAGGGAAAATTGTTTGATAAAAGTAGATTGTTTTGGAAATTGGGATTTGAGGTGATATACCAGATATGTATGAGTTATTTATGGATTCAAAATGGTTTTTGGAATAAAATCGGGCAATTGGATTCTGGAAATTCTATTTAAAATATAAATGTGGAAATTTAAATGAATCAACAACATAAAGTATAGAATGAAGTTGATTGAAATAAGAAAGGAATGAAAGTTAAATTCTGGGATTATAATTATGAGATGAAAATAACTCAATGAGTAATATAAGTTGGTAGATAAAAGAGTTAGAGAACTTGAAGGTGAATGAATTGTAAAACTTGTATAAAATTGTATCCTAGAATTAAAATTTAATTCGAGTATATGAAGGTGAATAAAATATATTTGAATTTAACTTAAGATAAGTTAAATAAGAATTGAGAATTGGAATTGAGTTAAATGTAAATAAGTTGAAGTCGAATTGAATTGGATAAAGGTAATGTAAAATGCTTATAATTGTGTAAAGAAATTCATATTCTTAAGTTCTTAAGTGTAATAATTTGAAATTTGATATAAAGATGAAATGGACTTAAATGAATAGTCATAGATCTTAAGTAAGTAAGTTAAAACTTATGAATAGAAATGAAATTGTAAGTCATAAATGGGAATTCATTTCTTTGAACCATTAAGAGTTATAATTTGAAATTGTAATTATCAAATGGAAACGACTAAGATGAGCAATCTTAATAAATCCAAACTCGAATTATAAAATAAATTGAACTTAAGATAATTAAGTGAAGTGATATTAGGAATTAAAAAGAAAGTATTTAATTTTAACCAGCGAAGGAACTAATGAGATAATAAATTAGTTAATGAAATTGGATTAACATAGTGATGGTTTAAATTGCAAATGAATCCAAATAAGTGAAAATAAATTGGAAAGGGCCTGGTTATTAATAAAATAATTCCAGATGAATTGAGTATGGAAATTAAAATTCATAATGATTGAGTGAATGAACCAATTATATTAAATAAATAAATGGATGGAATTTGATTAAATAAGAATCAAATGAAAGATGGAAATAAAACTTTAAAGGGTTTGTTAAATGGAAAATAAACTTAAGTTATTGACTTAAGTAAATGTTGAATGGAAACTGAACTCAACAGAAGAGTGGTTTAAATAAGTTGAGAAATAGTTATTGAATGAATTAATTTGGATTGTTTCCGAGCTAAATAAAATTCAATTTTTGGAAGTTGGAGATGAATTGAATTTAAGGAGAAAAAAAAAAAAATTGGAAATGAAGTAGTAAATTGAAATTCATATGGAATTGGGATTCGGTTTGAATATATACACTTCAGTGGTGAAGTAGTAAATAAGTATAAGAAAATTTATATGAACTTAAGAATTGAAGAATGAAATTCTTAAGAAAATTTGTATTGGAGGTATACTTAGTAATTTTGGAATGGAAAAATAAAAAAAATATATATATATATATACTAAGTGAATAGTTGAATGAAGACTAAAACTGAAGTTGTGAAATGGGATAATTGTGAATAAAAGAGAATTGATATAATTGGTAATCAATTGGAATTTATACGTAAGATGTACGTATATTATTTTATTCGCATAGCTATTTGGTCCAGATGTCGAACACAGAATTTCGAGATAGTTTTATCGATCCGAATCAGGATTTTTCACTCGATTTTCAACGGCGAACCTGGATATGGATTGTTGATTGATTCTGGATATTCTCTATCATAGTTTGTGGCTATGCAAGGAGAATGATGGTTTCTGATCAAGAAACCAGATCTGAGTCCGCACTAGGAAGTCGGATGGACGATACTAGTTCGGAAGTGGAATTGTGTGATCGATTGAGCGATCGAATGTGATATTGCGTACGGATGATATATGTGCATCGTACGGGCTTAAGTAAAGCAAATATTGAAAATTTGTAAAGAAATGTCTAGAATGGTTTTGAAATTGTGATTGAATATTATTGCTTAGTAGGATATACAGGTGTATAAAAGCAATGGATAAATTGGGATTTTTGATTTTAGAAGATAAAATTTAATGGCCCGACAAAAAGGTATGTATTTGAATTTCTATATGAAATTTGATTGGGTTTTGGATCCAGCCACTTGGCTTTTTGTTTTCTTTTTGAGATTGGGAGGCCTTAGAGCCATTTTGTAGTAGTACCGAGCTAGCCGCGCAAAGGAGACGCTGGCAAAATTTTTCGGAAATTTAGGGAGTTAGAAAAATTTTGGAAAATTTTGATAGTTCAAAATTTGAATTCAAATTTAAATTTGAATGGATAAGTAGGTGGTATGGGTT
The DNA here is from genome assembly GCA_030737815.1 of Allium fistulosum. NCBI lineage: Eukaryota > Viridiplantae > Streptophyta > Magnoliopsida > Asparagales > Amaryllidaceae > Allium > Allium fistulosum. The sequence goes on from CM060902.1 coordinate 1,104,363,411, forward strand.
GAACTTAGGAATAAGTTTGGGAAGTTAAAAAAATGATTAATGTATCATTAATAAAAGATTGTTTGGGTATTGTTAAAACTGTTTGAACTTGGGAAATAGTAATGGGTATTGGATCATTCTTCCTAACTAGTAATTTCGGGGACGAAATTCTTTTAAGGGGGGAGGAATGTGACGACCCGGAATTTTTGTATATTTGAAATGTGAATATTTAATTTATTTTAAATATCCGAAGGTTAAATTTTAACTTTAATTTCAAATATACATTATTTATTTGGATAATTAATTATTAAATTTAATTATCGGGATTGGGTAAAATATGGAATCTTGATTTTAAGCCTGTTAAAAATAATTTGAAGACTTATAAAATTTATCTAGATAATACTGAAGTGGATAGAAGTGTTGGAATCAGCTTTAAAAATGATTTGTTATGTTTTGAAATTTTATATCAATTAAAAACGTGTTCAACTGGTAGAACACGCGTCCCCTTAAAAGTAAACAACCCAACATGTGTAATAGATCGAAGAATTTATGGCCGAAGTAAAATCATCTTCTCTTCAATTCAGCTTAAATCAATTTGAAAACAAAAATAATGGCCGAAGCCTTTATCTTCGAAATCAAGTAAAAATCGAACTCGTCCAAAAATTATGCTGATCGAATTCATTCAGATTAAAACCCATGCTCGCCATTCCTTTTTCACTCGAAAACGAAAAACCCTCTTCGTCTCTTTCCTCCTCATACCGGAGCCGAGTTCGAATCACGTCTCCCTCTTCTATATTATCACAGCAAAACTTAGGAAAGAAAATCAACTTCAAAAATCGTTCGTTCGGGAAAATTGGGGATCGAGCACGCGACTCGTGTTAAAGCAGGCCCTCGACGTTCAAAATCAAATCGAGGCGACCTGGGAGTTTGCCGATCGTACTGAGCAGGGACGACGACAAGTCGATGGGGTCGCTCGTGTTGGGAATTTGGGGTACGAAGTCGCGACATTTCTCAGGGTCGCGTGAGGCCAGGTGAAGAGCGATGAGGGTGGGCCTCGTCGTGGGTTGATAGTCGCGATGGTGAGGTACCACGTTGTGTGTCGAGCTCAGGTGAAGTTTGAAGACAGTGGAAGGTATTCTCGATTTATTAATTGCGTATGTATATATATTGGGAAGCAGTAAATACAGAGTTAAGATTTTAATAATTTACAGTAAGATTCAGAAGAAGGAAACTTATTGTTTTATACCCATACCTATTGTAAGATTAAATATATTTATATTATATTAGCAGGAAAACTAAATCTTTAGAAAAAATTTAGATATGGGTTTTTTTTAGTATATAAGGATTGTAAATGCCGAGGAATTTTGTGAAAGCTAAGTTTTCCTTGAATCTATAAATTTTAATAAAAATAGTGTATATTGGAGAAATTAGTTAAGTTTAAATTTTTGGAATAGAAAATTTACTATTCGACTGTTTCAAATGTGTAATGAACTGTAAATGTTTTTAAAGGAAATTAATTAAATTAAATTATTAGTTTAATTAGATAAATAAATAGTAATTCATTGTCTGATTTATTTATAATATTAATAAGCTGTATAACTTGTTTATACAAGGTCAAAATCGTGAAGAGGACTATTGATTTGGGTTGAATTGCAAAATAGAAGGGGCAAAAGGTGAGTTAATCTCACTCAGTTGAATTTTATTTTAAATTTAAATGGTTAAATTTAAATAATTGATTGGATGGTTGCATTGATTGAATATGCTATACTATATATAGTAGTATATAGCAATATATACATATTGGCATATGTATATATTGGACTTGTTGATATTCCCGCATTATATAGCGGATGAGACCCTATGCGCCGCATAATAGCGGATGATTTATATAAATCCCATATACCGCGATATTCCACTTTGAAGTGGAATTGGTATTGTGCTAACGTTTGTGGATGCAGGGAAACAGGTTGGAGGGATCCAACTGGATTCCTCAAAATTATTTAGATTATTTGATATTCTGTTCTATGAATATTGATATCCTGTGATGATTTTATTGATGATTGAAATATTGGATGATATGGTTGGATTGAATATTTCAATAAAAGGAGTTATCAAAATATATTGAATTGGATTTTGAAAGAAATAAAAGAGTAAATTTTAAGTAAATAATTCAAGTGAATTGGAATAAGGGAATTTCGAAATAACAAGGGAAATATTAACTTTAAACTAAAGTGATATTAAATTTAAAGAATAAAGGATTTATTTTGAATGTAAGGATTAAATTTAATTAAAGGCTAAAGAAGGAATTTTGGAAGTTTAAAATTGGTATTTTCAGTTAAAAAGGGTTTTAACTCAAATAAAGGAATAAATCTAAAAGTTAATGTATTTTGAAATAAATGAAGTAGTAAAGGAAATTTATTTCAAAGTAAAGTAAAGTAAATTGGAAAATCAATTGGAAATTGATTTAGTTGTTTAAAATTGGAATTTTAAAAGAGAAGTGAGATTTTGGAGATATAAACTGGGTTTATAAAGTAAAATAAAATATAGTGGATATTTGAATATAAATTCAAGGTGGGAATTTATAAAAAGATATGGTTTGGTTTAAAAATAAATGTTGATTTATTTTTAAAAGATGGAAATGAGAAGTGTATTTCTCTGGATAGCCAAGTACGTTTTTAAAGCAATTTTAAATATAAGTTAAAAGTTTTAAGTATGTTTTAAAAAGCATGTTTTAGAAAATTGATTATTTCTAAATGTTAATTTTCAAAGTAGGTATATTTTAAAAATCTATTATTGTAGTAATTATATAAAAGTGATTTGCTATTCTGTTTTAAAAAGAGAAATTTAGTTTATATTTATAAAGTGGTTTATTTTAAAGTATATATTTTTAATAAGTATTAAAGTAGTTTGATTTCAATGTTATAAAATATATTTAAAATAAAGTGTTTTTAAATTATTTTAAAAATAAAAGTATTTTGTACTTGGTGATTCAGTGGAAATAATTATTTGGGAAATGTTTTCCGTAAGCGGAAACTGTTTTGAAATTGTTTTCAAATGAGCTTTGAAAATTTGGAAATATATCTTGGAAAGATATTTGGGCAAATAAATAATGTGGGAAATTATTTATTGTGTGATGGTTGATTTTGGATGTTAATTGATAGTTAAATAACCGACTATCAATATTGGCCAAATGCGCTGATCGTTTCGAAGAGACCGGGATCGAGTTTCCGTATACCGGGATTCTAGGTCTGGAGACTCGAATACCACTTCGATCCGGTTTGTACGTTTCGTGTAACGATTTCGGAGTCGAAGATGGAGCAGTGAAGTGCAAGGGCTAGTCGCTACTAATCCTGAGGATATTTCCAAAATGGATGTAGTAGGAGTAGTGCCTTTGGTTCCGTTCAAACCCAGGACGGACTTGTATGGACGAATGCTTGCGAAACATCGTCAGCGGACGATGGGCATTCTAAGGGATATGTTCTGAAAAGGTATCGTTTAGCCTCGAACCTCATCAACCGGGAATGACTGAAAATCAGGGGTTATGCAGCAAGGCTTCGTGGGTAGCTCCCACTGGAGGGTAAGGTCATCCCTGTCTAGATGTCCCTTTTTATTTCGGCTTAGTGGTGCGGTTGCTGATCCCAACCGTGGGGTGATTTTATTCGGGATCATCCAGTAAGGGATGGTTCCGGCCTTGTGTTGCAGGGGAGCGGGCGTACTCCTCGGTACGGTGATCTAGGCCACGTACTGTGATAGGTGGTACCCCAGTGCCTAGTCATTCGTTGGAAATCCATTCTTCCTACGTGCCTTGTACGGTATTTGTTTGTATTACCCACTTTTGTGGCTAGTATGCTGGAATTTAATAATGTAACAATTTCAGCTATTTTAATAAGTATTTGTGAATAGACACTATTATAATATCAGAGGATTTTATAAAAAATGTTTTAGCTATCGTAAGGTAAAAACCCGACATGTTTATTTGTGGCGTGGTCTTACGAGATGCTTTTGTTTTCAAAGGATTTTGAAACTTTAATAATCAATTTGAGTGTGATTTTCTCACGCTGGTTTTCCAGACTGACTCGGGTATTGTTTTATATGATGCTCGGGTCAGACCGAGTATTATAGGTTACAGGATATGATGCTATGGAGCTCAGGAGACGAGCTGGATGACGATACGTACTCTCGTACTTGCTATTATTTTTCCGCTGTGTATTCAGTTGTATGTTATGGATGTTGATGTACTCTGATGATGTATTGTATAAACAGATATAGTTTTGATTTGTGTAAAGATCTGTTGATATATATTATATTTTATTCCGCTGTGATGGTTAGATTCTGATGTTGTTTTTTTTTATTTTCTTCTTCTACCTCTTCTTCTTAACTCAAATGGTCCGGTTTTTCGTGTTAGAAAAACTCGGGTTGTTACAATAATTTCAAATGCCGAAGTTATAGGAACCGACCTAAAGTAACTTTGATCACGTGAACAAATCAAGGCAGAAAAGAACGCAAAACAATTCAAATATATCAGAGATGGAACAAGTCAAAAATCATCACATCGTTCAATCGAAAATCAATGGACGAGCATAGCAATGTGACAAATTCAAAAAGAAATATATGAACGTAATTTAGGGATTTTCATCCCTATAAACACACCCAATTCATCATCGGTAGAAGCATCGATTCGAGTTCAAGACAAAAATCCAGAGTATATTCATAAATTGAAAACAATTTTTATAACTCGAATCAAAGTCTAGTTCAAGCATATCAAACAGAGAATAATCAAATCAAAAATCACATACCGCATTCGAGCTCTACATTTGGAGTAGCCGCAAGTTAACAAAGTCAGAGAATTGATTAACGAAGCTAATCAAAGTGGACTCATCACCTTAATCATTCAATTGCAAATCGATGTCTCTAAACATGAAAAAACCCTAATCCAGATCGAAGAAGAAACAAGGCGGCCACAAAATAAGAAAAGGGAATGACCGAAGTTTTACACGAAAAGAAAGAGACGTCTCTTTGATTTAATATTAGTTGGCCGACCTTTATTTTTATTTTGGGCTTTAGTGTATATATAGGGTTTTTGTATTGTAAATTTGTTTTTATTTTGCAATTTCTTTTTAACTTGTGTAACTGTCTAGTCGTGTGACTAGGTGACGATCTACAGTGGTATAGTTCGAGAATTCGCAACTCAGTGGCTGAGTTGTGGCAGGGTTTTGAGTGTAGAGTTAGGTTAGTCGATAGTGGGTGTCGCTAGTTTACGTGTGTAAGCGTTTTACGTGTGTAAGCGTCTGACTACTTAATTTCTATTAGAAACCTTGGGGGCAGCACGTAGGCAGGTTATTGCCGAAGCTGGGTAAATTTATGTTGTTCTATTTCTGCTATTATCTGTGCTGCAACTATTATATATATATTTCCGCATTAATTTTTATTATTAGTAATATCACCCTATTCATCCCCCTATAGGGTGAAATCGATCCTAAACAGTTCAGCTCGAGATTCTTGGTGAGATATCATTGCGTCTTATACGAAATCTCTTATGGCGTCCTCTTATAAGCTTTTCTTTTTGATACAAGCTCATCTACTCTAGTCACTGCTTCGAATAAGAAGGAGATCGCAACTGACATTCCTTGAGAAAAGGAGAGTAAAGATGGTACTTCTGCCTTGAACCAAGCTCCTGAGTTTCAATCTTTTAAGGACATAATCGCTAGCTCATTCAAATCCATAAAAAGGAAATTGAGTGATGGTTCCACTGCTGCCATAACTCCTAGCAAGAAGCCTAATGTCAGAGGCATGAACACCCCTGTCATTGTGGATGAAGACTCATTTGTCGATATCGAACCAAATCCTGGGGTCTTAAACCTTAAAATTTCTGGGGAAAAGGCCCAACAGTTGACTGAAGTGGGGCAGTCCCAAGATCCACTTCTTCGTATTAATTTTCTAGATTCTCCTAGGGCTCCAAATCTTCTTTGTGAGGAGCTTGGCCTGTGTATTTCTTCAGAAGTTCTACTTCCTTATAAGTCTCAATCTTTAAACCCAGTTAGTGGTTTTGATGACCTTCTCCAGTTGGTTTTCCAGTCTCCGTCCTTTGCTGTTGTTAATCCACCGTAGCCTTCATCTTATTCTCAAGATCACCACTTTGCCATCCTTAAGCAATTCTGGTCGGTATGTATGTTTCCTGTTTTAACCGTTTTAGGCTATTAACCTTTTATGTAATATTCTGATTCATACCTGTTATTCATTTCAGGCGGCTAAGCATATGTTTCTTCTTGAAGAGGATGCTGCAGGGACCTCTAGTGAAGTGTCTAAACTTAAAGAGCAAGTTTCTTTGCTCAACGATAATATAATTAACATCTCAACAATGAGAGATGAAGCTGTAACAGAGAAAGAAAAACTAGCTACCTCGCTCAGGAAAGCGAAAACTTCACTTAATAAAGAGAGAAGCGCCAGACAAAAATTTCAGATAATAAAGATAGGGCTTGAGGAAGCCGACATGAAGGAGTCCAAGCTTGTGGAGGAGAATGGATTTCTCAAGAAAAAGTTGCAAAATAAAATCACTCTTTTAAACAAATCAACTAACGTAATCAACGATGTGAAGCAGAAGGTGTCCCATTTCCTTAGCAGGACTCTTGATACCATTATTGAGAGTTCCTACGAGAAAGCACTTTTTATAGCATATGCCGACAATATCCATAAATTCCCAAATTTGGACTTCCCTTCTCTCCCTCTAGCTTGGAATGAGAAATTTACGAAGAAATTTGAAGCTATGCTAGATAAAACCCAGGCACCTGGAGAGGAACCTTCCAAGGAGGAGGAAGAGATTAATGCCAAGAAGCTGTTATTCTTTGATGACCCTCCAATGTATGAAGAAACTAAATCTGATGAGGAGGAGGAGGATGATGATGAGAGCAAAGATGATGCAGTCGATGATGATGGTGACGACGATAATAATGATAACAATGACGACGACAATGGTGGTGACAGTGAGAAGGGCTTCACTAGACTGTCAGATGATAAAGATAGATTAGGAGATGCTAACCTGGACTCGATAGTATAAGACACAAGGGTTGCTGATATCCCTAATCCTTCGAGGAAGGATTCTCCTCAAAAGGACAGTGCTCTCTAAAGTCACAAATCCAAAGGAAAGGAGCAGATCACCTTACCTCAAATTCCGCTTTCTCAGGTATGGATTACTATATTTAGTCATCTTAAAATATCAAGTAGTTCCTAGTTAATATGTTAACTATTTTAGTTAAGGAATAAATCAAAATATCTTTACGAAGTTATGCTCGAAAAGAAACAAATAAAATTGATTGGTTGGATAGATAACTAGATAGACAATTGAAAGAGTAAGTTGTCTCAGAAATACAAAAACCTTGCTGCTAGCGCATCAAAATTAAGATTTTTCAAAGAAAGGCAAGTTGCTCCGTGGGTGAAGAAGGCATGCCTTCATCGGGAGAGACCATTGGCGGAGAATGTCGAGCTAATGACCCTCTTTTAGATGCTGACTGATGATAGGAGTGCTTTGGAAGAATTTCTCTACAAGGTTTACTCTAGGGTGATATTCGTTGATTTTTCATATTTGGGCGACAACTGCCTGGGTTTACTTAGGCGTTTTTTATCGTAGATACTTCAATGGACACGGATCTAATCCTCATCCTGGGTCATGTTGGAATCTCTCAAAATTACTCCTATCCCTCTTTCTTCTCGTTATCTTCCCTTTGGAAAACTCAAATCCAATAGGAAGAGATTTATTTCTGAGTTTGATAAGGAATCGATATTGTATGAGTCTAAATGATTATATGATTGTAATGCATGACATATGTAGTTTGTAGTTTTTACTATTTTTATTTCCTTGCTCTTAGTTTATTTTCTTGTAATATACAGAATATGGAATCTCCAAATAGTCCTATTTCCATGGAATTTTTGAATAAATTTGTCAAGCTAAAAAGGAATTTTAAGGAGAAGTCTCTAATCCTTAGAACTTCTTAGTTAGCAAAACATTGCTTTCTTAGAGATTTATAGGAAGTTTACACGCGATTTCCTCAACTTCATTTTGACTTTTTGGGCCGTGAAAAGGATAAATTTCTTAGCAAAATGCAAACTTATCATGCCAACTTACTGTGTGGCCATACTAGCCCTTCGGCCGGGAAGTGGGACTATCATCGATTCCCTCCAGTTAATATCCCAGAAGGAATTAAAACTTCTTTTGATTCCACTTTTTCCTTATCCACTGGGTCATTTGAAAAGGTTAAACTTGCTATTTCAAAACTTTAGGAGTTAGCAAGAATTAGACTGCGATGTAATCCATGTTTCCTTGTTGTTTGTAAACTTTTGTTGTTATTAATGAAAGAGCTTGTTTTTTATGTATTAATTCCTATTTTACTATTCCTAATAGGGAACCCAATTAGTTCTTGCATCTGATCCTTTAGATTCTTTTTCACAAGTGATCAATATTAAAGATAGATTACCAACTGATATTGAAAAGAGGCGGCCTTCCCAAGACACTTCAGTCTTACGATTTCCAAACAATTCGGAGGCGCAAGAATGGCGTAGGAAATACTTCCAACTGAGATCGACCTTAAAAGGCCTATAGGAACAAATCTCTATCTTAAAAGAAGAAATTAAGGAGAAAGATAAAGGAATTACAGAATTGAAGAGACAGACAGACTCAGCTTTAGAATCAAGGCCTTTAGTTGAGATTGACGCCGAATAGCTAAATTAATGAAGAGTCAAATATCTTGCCAATCACTGGAACTCATCGTTAGTGAAGGCGATTCTAGTCTTCCCACTTCTACTCCTGGAAGGACAATGAGATCTCGATCTTTAGTTAATCGAGAATTTCACTGAATCCACCTCGGGGTCTAAGTAATGACGTAGAGCGGACAAGTTAGAATTGAATACATGTAATTTTTCAGTAATAAGTGGAGTGAAAAAGTATCTCAATGTCTCAATGAATATGAAAGCAAAGTTAAAAAGCTTAAGCGTAAGAATATATTCTTTAACAGGAGATTAAAGAGTTAAAAAGCATGGTTCAAGTTTGAGAGGAACCAATAAGACTATCTAGCATGTATTGAAAACTCAAATTGATTCAGTTGATGATGCATATATTATTCGAAGGAAGGAAAGAAATTCAAAGAACCTTTGGTCATAGCCCTTCGCCACATTATTGGTTCTTTAATTGCCAAGGATTTGGACAATACAGAATGGAGCCTTGAGCTTTGACAAAGATTTGCTTTAAACAGATTTTTGTTTTTGTCTGATTTCTATACCTACAACTTTGTATATATAATATATTAGATCGTAAACGAATTTGTATTTGAATGAATGTTACCTCATATGTAAGGTATGTAGCCTTGAATCGAATATTGGTTCTTATTTGAAATTGGTTAACGGTCAATATCTTACTTTCCCTTATTTTGAGCTTTTAATGGATATCATGCTCGTTAAGAAAATTAAAAACCTTACCAATTGAGCTTTTAGAACTGTTATAAAATTTTTCCTTTCCATTATTAAATATCCAGCAGCTTGTTTAATAACGGAGATTCTCTTTAAATGAACTTACATCTAAATTGAGATCTGATTTAGCAAAGCTCCGTCGTCAGAAAATCGTTCTGATAATAATTTAAATAGAAGCCCGGAGAACCATTCTGGTTATAGTGCGAAGAGAAGATAAGAAAATCCATTTGGTAATTAATAAGGTAGACCATAAAACCTATATGCTATTAATAATAGAAGACCCGAAAACCCATCTGGCAATAGTAATGAAAGACCAAAACATCTATCTGGCAATAGTAATAGAAGAGCAGAACACTTTTCTAGCAGTAATTCTTTCTTTTAGGCTAACTGACTTGTGACAACTTATATTTCGGTAGATTTTCCTTTAGAAGATTGCTTTTGTTTCAATGGGTACTAATTGGCTCATTCTGATAGATCTTCCTCTAGATGACACCTTTAATCCTTCTTTCGGATTGAATTAAATTTGACTGATCTTCCTATAGAAGACTATTTTTGATTCATTCTTTTGGATTGAGTACGGTTAACTCGATTGCCTTTTGCCACCACTATAGGTGAGGATCTCCACTTGGATCAGACCCCTTGTCACCGTCTTAGGTGATGATTTAGGTTTGTTGTCTGTTGTGTTTGGCTAGCTTTCTTTTAATTGAACCGTAGGCTTACCCGTCCTCCCTCTAGGAGGTGCTTCAGTGAGGCCATTGATAACGACACCAAAGGCTGGTTCGGCACTTTCCTTCCTCTAGGAGGCACTTTAATTTGGCCGCGTAGGCAGGGGTTGACGACTTGCAAATGCTCTGGTTAGGCCTTTTCAGAAGGAACCAAAGGCTTACTCTGACCTCCTTTTAGGAGGTGCTTTGACTAGGCCATCTTGGCAGGGACAAAGGCTTTAGCCCTTTACTACCACCTTAGGTAGTGGTTTATACTTTCCATCATTTTAGAAGAGTTTCACTCCACAATCATGTAGATAGAGTTATTTTGTAAAGAAATTGTTTCTTTATTATTGAATTGATTAATATCTTTGTACAAATTCAAAAAGCTTTCCCTGGCCTTAGAGATTGTTGATTATTCTCTCCAAGCTTCGGCAGTGATTAGTTCATGACCGTTAGAGTAATGGTAATGAAAATATAACCCTCCGGGATTCTTTTCATTCTTTGGTCGCTTCTTTTGCGTAGGCCAATAGTTGAGCTTGTCTTTAGTTAGGAAGAAGATATTCTCATAAGAGGTGGTAAGGGAGAAATTTTAGAAAGTCGTTATCTTTTGGAAGTTGATCCTTTTGAATTTGTTTTGGCTCTATTATGCATGATGGGCTCTTTAACTTCCATAACAAGCTTTCTTTTTAAAGAGTTTTGAGTTCCATTTGGTTCTTGAGGGAGGTTAAGGGAATTTCCCCACCTTCTAGTGAATCGATCAAAGTCCTTTATTATTTCTCTTTCGAAAATGGTCCCCTTAGTTTTGAGTTGAATTTCCTTCCTTATTTCAAGAAGACGCTCTCCTTTCTGCACTGCTTTCTTAGGGAAAAAATTAATGTTGGCCTTATGTGAAATGGATTCAAACTCCATCTATCTAGATTGTAAGGTGCTACTTGTCTTCTCTTATTTTTCATGATTTGTAGCACCATGATCCTTAATATTTTCTCTTCATGAAGCCGGGGTTCATTAGTAATTTGGTAAGCTGGCCTAGTTATTTGAGGCTCGGGGGATCCTTGTTCGCAAATTTTAACATGATTAATTTGCATGACTAAGCAAAACTTTGTTGATACAATTAACTGGTTTAAAGAATCAAAGATAGGTTAGGTTGGAAGGGGATATGCTTGGTAGAAACGAGTCCTTTAAGCCGTATATATGCAAGTCAAGGTAGTTCCACTTAGGGTTTTAATGGAGACGGAGGTTCATGCCCTCCTTCTAGTGCCAAAATGTTAACAAATTTCTTCATCAACCCCAAAAAGTGCAAGGGATTGAACCTTGGCAAATGATGGAGATTGGAGAGCCTAAATTTAACCTCAACAAGTGTTGGCACAATGCGACACTTGGGTTAGTTAAGGCTTAAGAGGAGTGAACGGGCAAGCTCAAGTCCATTGTGAAGTCATATGCAAAATCATATAGGATCATATGCTCATAAAGTAAATTCGTAAAGAAAATCGTATGCAAAGATAGAATTCAAGAATATGAGTACTTTTGGAGTTCGAAGCAATCCTTGATTGATAAATCATATATGCTTTGGAACTCAAAAGTAAGTCATAATTCTAGATATCTTGTTTTTATTTAATATAACATCGAAGGGACAAAGTGCAATAGTACAATAGTTCAAGTGCTACAATCGGCTATGAATCCCCAAATCAATTTAGGGTTACAAAGTTTAAAATGTAAGAAGAGAGATAATAATGATTAGCCTTCCACAGCGCTCCTAGGTCCATATTTATAGGGAAGAAAATGTGGCATGGTGCATGGGGCATGGCTTCTATGTGCTTGGTCTTGTCAGTTTATTGCTACATGGTGCTAACTTTGCTTGACAACATCCTTTGACATCCTTAGGTGTGAGGCAGGGCTTCGGCATCATCTCATAAATTAAGGCATGTAGCATCAATGACTCTTGGCATTGATGGCTTCTATTGTGACGATCGATGCTCTCCATTAGTTGATAGCAGCAGAAATTTATAGCTTTTGGTTTGTATACAATAATTCCATAAACACGTTAAATCACTATAAAAGGAATTGAATCATCTCATTTCTCTTTTAAAATTTAACTTAGAAATCAATGGCAATTAATGTGATTAGAACACTTTTAATTAAAAAGAGAGAAGATGTTAATTGTAGACGTATATTGAAATAAATTTAAATTGGGTGATTTATTTCCAATTTATTCAGTTCATGTTTCTAATTTTAGTGTTGGTTTATTGCATATATGTTTGTACCTAAATAAAAACTTACATTCCAGATCCAATTATATAAAAAAAGGATTATGTAGGTTTGAAATCTCATATGGTTTTAAATTAAATGTTAATAGGAGATTGTAAAGGGGTAAAATAGATTTACACTTGACTATTTCCTTTTTACTTAGACTTGATTAGATTTTAATTGCAACATAATTTACCTTTCCATCTTCGCTCTTCTAATTTACTCTTACATTTATTGCCTCCTTATGTGGATTAGTAGCATACCTTTTATTTATGAATGTAAACTATAAGTGGAGATAAAGATGTACACACACAAACACACACACACACATATATTATACACCTTTTTATATTACCTCATTTATGGTGTCAAATTTGTTTAATGTATGTTAATGCATTTCTAGTAAAATGTTTAATCGAAACATTAACATGTTTGTTTAAATTCTCAATCTAATCACAGAGAGAGAAATGAAAGGTTCTTAATGCTGTATATTGCCTTAATTAATTACAAAAATTTGTGTAGAAAATTTATTTTCATTTATCGTGTGTTAACGTAAAATTAAATAGGTGTAAGTATGCGTTTATGGGAGTTAAGGAAAGTAATAAAGAGGAGAAATAAGTTTAAAATTTGAATTCCAAAGGTTTGTTAGTAGTGTACATCTGGTCCGTGCATTCCTTCATCATTATTTAATACATACCACATTTCTTTCCTCATTTTTGTTGTTTCTTCATTTTCGTTTATTTCCTTCATCTTTTTCCTGAAGTTACATCTTCTCAAGCGTGAGTTTCATTTTATATGTATACATATTTTTTATTTAACCTTTCTTCACCTCTTTACACCATGTCCTACCTCCAATTCCTAAAGAAAAAAAATGTCAGTTTGTTGTTTTCTCCATCTCATTTCATATTTCTACAGCCACTTCATTTCTTTTCATTTTGTTTTCCTGTCGCCTTCTTCTACCTCATATTTTTATTTATTTATTTTGGTAGCCTATATTTCCTAAAGCCTTCATTTTAGAAACGTGACATTCATTTTGTCCCTCCACCTTCATTTCTTTATTATTAAATAACCTGCCACTTTATTTCTTCTTTTACGTTTTGTTTCTCCTGACACCTCATATTCATTTAGTTCAAATTATTCTTTGCTGAAGCTATAATCTCATCAGCAAATTGTTCACGTTTTTAAAATTGTTCCTTCATTTTTTTTTCTTGTCGCTGCTTCATTTCCTATGTGTAGATCTCTATTTCAAATCTTCCTTTCCCTGAATCATTTTAATGTGAACTTGCAAATTCAAAAGCTCTCATTTTGCAAATTCAAAAGCTTTCTTTTATGAAACATGAGTTTCATCCTTTTTTCCCCTACATGTCCTGCCCTCATCTTAGTTTATTTTTCCATCTTTGCCTGAAGCCTATCTTGAGAAAAACGTAAGTATTAAACTTTGTTTATTTTATTTAAACGTGTACCAATTATTATTTTTATAACATTTCTTAAAACATGAATATCTTTTGCATATAAACTTCGATTCACACGCGATTTCTTCTATTGGAATTTTGGGCTTTTGTTGGATTTAAATCGACTATAAATCAAAGGTGAGTGTTTTAACCCACTCACAACTACTAAATTATCTTACGTTAGTTAAATTGAATTTATGATGTGATTTGGAATTGATTGGTTGATCTTTGGTATATTTAAATTGTCATTCTAATTAAATTTAACTTTTATTGCATTTAATCATCGTTTAATTTAATATTGAATTTAATTGTCAATTTAATACCTGTTAATGATAATCAATTATCTATTGATGTTTATTGGTTGATTTGGGTGATAATTATGATGTATGTTCAATTGTTGATATTGGATGATTTGATGTTATATTTATATTGTATAACACTGCAAGTTCCCTTAGTGGGTTGAAATGATACATACCCCAACGATCATATAGAATAGGAGAAAATCAATATGGGTTGAAATGATATACCCAAGCAATTTTCATTGATTTGGAATTTGGGATTGCAGGTTGAAATAATATATACCCGTAAATTTAAATTTTTGTGGATTGAAATGATAAATATCCATATCACTTGACCATAGGGTAGAAAATTATATACGGACACCGGATTGGTTAAATTAAACGATTTAAAAACCCTTAAATCTTGAATTGGATTAAATGATATTTTGAAGGAAATTGATTTATATAAATTGAATTACTTTGAAAATCCAAGTTTGAAGGTTGGAATTGGAAATTGGTTTAAATCGAAATTCTAAAGTATTTTAATCTATTTTAAATCTATTTAAAGTATTTTAACCCATTTTAATCTATTTTAAATCGATTTAATCTATTTTAATCTATTTTAAACTATATTAATCTATTTAAACTATATTAATCCATTTTAATCTATTTTAAACTATATTAATCTGTTTTAATCTATGTTAAACTATATTTTTAAACTATTTTAAACTATCTAAACTATTTTCTGAATTTCAGGTTTTGTAAATTGGAAGTTTTATATTTAAATCCTTGATTTTAAGTAGAATACGATTAAATGATGTTATAACATAAGTAAGGATTTAAATGACATATTTGAGGAATATGATGATTTTAAATGAGGATTTAATCTATTTTGGAAATATGAATTCGAAAGTGATTTCAAATGTGATATAATTTCGAAAGTAAATATGATTTC
The DNA here is from genome assembly GCA_030737815.1 of Allium fistulosum. NCBI lineage: Eukaryota > Viridiplantae > Streptophyta > Magnoliopsida > Asparagales > Amaryllidaceae > Allium > Allium fistulosum. The sequence continues at coordinate 1,104,378,481 of CM060902.1, forward strand.
GAAAATGATATGGTTTTGAGAATATGACATTTTGATATAAATTATAAATCAGTTTTGGAAATGTAAAAGAACCAACTGGTGTGAAATAAGCGTTTGGTTGTTAAAGAGACCGGGATCAGATATTGTCATACTCTCTGCCAACACCGAAAACCACTTTAACAACTGAGTATATGGTGGAGATTCCAGAAATGAAGTAGGATGGTTTGGCGAAATATTCTGAATGAGGTATTTACGTGTAACGACCTGAGAATTTTCAACGATTTTATAACGTAAGTAACAAAAATTTATTGAAATGTAAATAATAAAATTTTGAAATAAAATTTTTACATTTGGAAGGCATCTATTTAATTATAGTAATTGATAAAATTTTATTGAAAAATATGAAAGTTAATTCATTTGTGAAATTTTAAAATATGAATTTAATCAGTTAATTTGTTGAAATTTAAATATTTTCGAAAACTGAATATTTTATATAATAAATATGTAATTCATTTTCTGAGAAAGTCGCCATAATTCTTTTTGGAAAATTTGGACTTCTATAGCTCCGTTTACCTTATTTTCTGCATTCTAGCAGCATTTTCGGTAGCAAAAATTCGAGTTTTTAAAATTTGTTCGTATCGCTGATATCTGTATACCATTCTAGTCGCCTCGTTGTGCTGATCTCAGCAGTATACTTATTTTTGTATTTTGAGGTCCGGTACACGAAAGAAACGATAAAATGGTGCGTCGTATCGGTACCATAAATTGTGATTCTACACTTTTCGTTGGTGTCAAATTTGAAACGTGCAGCCAAAACACAAATAAATTGCTTTAAATTTTCAGCTGAATCACCGTGTGACCGTTGCCATTTCTTCCACTTTATAGTATTCGTTTTGCCTTTTCACTATGCTCACAAATTCTGTTCGCAAACCAGGTTAGTTCTCACTTTCATTCCTGTAGCTCTTCTCCTTTCTCTTTTTTTATTTTATTTTTGTTTTCCCTTCCTTCTGCCTAAAGCGTGTAGCCAACCCACATCACCCTCTCAAAATCCAAAGTTTTTCCTTTCAACCCAAATCCTCCCAAGCTCACCCTCTCCACTTCGCCTACCACCATTCGCCCACCCGAAGCCGCCATGTCAACCCAAACCCCGTGCCTAGCATTCAAAAACCCAGAACCACGCGCCATCTCCCTGACCCGAGCAACCATTACACTTGACCCGCTTTCCCCTGACCGTGCCTTTGCCCTGAGAACCCAAAGCTTGCTGCAACATTGCCTGACAGTTTTCTTCTCGACTTTGTATATACATACGCACAATGTATATACATCGGTCAGGGGCCATATTTTTTTTCTTTTCTTTCAAGCTTTGGATTTACTGCTCTGTGAAATTTTATGGTTTTAGTGATTACTCTGTGCGTTGATTTTGCTCAACCTCTCCTTTGTTATTATTTGATATGCGCGAGTATGTAGATAAGTTGTTTGTGCCGTATACATATATTACATATATATGAGGCGGCAACAGTTATCAATCTTTTGAATACAAGTTTATATATTGTCTGATGCATACATGTTTACTTGGCCTATGTACCTACGTGAATTATATATGTAACAACCCGTAAAATTTAATGGTTTTAATAACGTAATTAGCATAATTTTTGTGAAATTTTAAATAATTAAATTTTGAAATAAAAATTTGATATTTGGAATACGTCTATTTAATCATAGTAACTGGTAAATTTTCATCTGATAATATTGAAGTTTATTTTCTTATGTAATTTTATTTAAATTTAAATCAATTAAAATTTGATGATAATAAAATGTTTTCCAAACCTGAATATTTTTACATAATAAATTTTTAAATCATCTACTGAGTGAGACTTCATATTCCATTTCGTCAAATTTGGACTTCTATTGCTTCGTTTATCTTATTTTCGACAAATTGGCAGCATTTTCGGTACCGATACCGACTTTTGATCGGATGATCGTACCACTGAGATCTGTATGCCGTTCTGATCGTCTCATCGTGTTGATCTCCGCGGTATACTCGTTTGCGTGTTTCGAAGTCCGGAAGACATCAAAATTTACGGAAACGATTCCGTATCTGTACCGGGTTTTGTGACTTTTGATTTTTCTCTTACCTTTCATTTGTCTCCGTGTTAAAGTTGAATGGTCCTAACCTTTGAAATTCCTAGAATTTAATAATCCGACCTTTACTATTTCCAACATTTAATTTATTTGTTGGATCGTTTCATTCACTTTACATATAGGTTGGTTTGTTATAAGATTAGTATATAAATATTTATTTAACAAGTTTCGTTTTATATTTTAGTTATAATATAACTGTTTACAGTCCAGTTTCTATATATATTATATAGCATATGTTAGTGTATTTATATTAGCTTTCCTATGACTTGTTGGATTTTTTATACTGTAATAATGTAAGTCGGTTTGAGTAAATATATAGGCTTGTATATCTTCTGTATATTATTATGGTATATCAACTTTTAGTTTCGATAGCTTGGGTTTTAATGTATAAAGTTATCCTGATTTTTAAGTGATATTAATTTTGTATATACCTATAAACATTTTGATTTTATTTTATATATGTTTTAAATTTAATATTGGGCTTCGTACAAAGGAAGTTTTTTTAAAATATTAGATTTTAAATTCTATATATATATATATATGTTCGTGTTGATTTGTTTTATGTGTACTTATGTGTTTCAAAAACTATTTTTGCATAGTGTTTATACACGTATGTTTGTTTATATAGGTTTAAAATCGGCCAGCTATCTATGAAATTTTATGTAGGTTATATCATGTTTATTTGAGTATACATTGGTTCCAGTTTATATATATATATATATTAGTTAGTATATTATGTAGAGTTTTGGTAAATTTAAAAGTATATATAATGCCTAGATATTACATAGTGGATATCTGGGGTTGTTTGAAGGGTATATATAATCTGGGCAACTAAATTTGTTTGTGATGTTCTATATATATTACAGCATCAGTACGTTACATATATAGGCTGCTTTATATACAATATATAGGTATTCATATGTATATTATTATTTTTATATAAATATAGTCTGATTTATAGGTTACTTATATATATAAACTATACTCTCTGTGTTAGTTATATATAAGTAGGCTATTTTGTTTACAGTTTACAGTAAAAGGGCTACATTGTATATTTGAACGTATATATTTATACAAATATGTTTTGTTAACCTCTTGGTATGTTATGTTTATAAAATATGTTATGTTGTATCAAAAACACATTTTGGTATAAATAATATATGTCAGTTTTCCAATTTAAAATGTTAGTTATATATGAAGTTTGACAGTATATATATATTTTTCTTACAGTTGATTTGTGTTCAACTATTCGTTCTTGTGATATATTGGGTTTTGTTTAAATTGAAAATTTTGGGATATAATATGGATTTGAAGATATATGTTTTGAAATTATTTTAGAAAACAAATAATAATATATAATATAATAGTAATGTAGATATTTTCAGTTATCAACTGATTCAATTTGTTTCATCGATTTATGTTATCAGCTCTATCCGTCGAATTCATGCCCATCTCACTTTGCTTTGGAATTCGTGTTTGGATTCATAACTCAATTTCAGTGTCTATCCTCTCCAAGCCTCAAAAGGTGAGCAATCACTCACGATTAACGTTCTTATATTATTAAATTTGATTTCAATTGAAACGACAATTGAAATATGTCGCTGCTTGTTATTTACATTTATGTATATGCCATTATCTGTATCTGTTCACCCGTGACACCTGACACCATTATCTGTTAATTATATTGATGATGTATGCCTGTTATATTATTATCATATCTGTTATCACTCTGCAAGTTCCCTGTTAGTATAGAATCACTATGGGTTGAAATGATACATACCCGAACGATCTATAGAATAGGAGAAAATCGTTATGGGTTGAAATGATAAACCCAAGCGATTTTCATTGAATTGAATTTGGGATTGCGGGTTGAAAAGATATATACCCGTATATATTTAAATTGCGGATTGAAATGATAAATATCCGTATCACTTGACCATAGGATAGAAAATTATATACAGACACCGTTGGTCTATATATAAATATTTTGAAAATGATTTCTATGGTTTTGAAAAGAAACATATGGTTTTAATAAATATTGATTTTAAAGATTTATTAAAGTTGGTTTAATAAAGTCGATATATAATATGTTTAAATATTTATTTAAAATATATATTTTCCAATATAGAGTTTATTATGATTCAGGTTGGAAAGATAAATTTGAAATTTATTTGAAATTATATTTTTTTAAGAATTTTACTTAAATAAGTTTGATTTGAAATTTATTACATTTGAAATTTTAAAGATGTTTTATAACTTGAATTTGATTAAAAGTGATTTAAATGAATATTTCAAACTTATATAAATTTAAATGGGATATTTTTTTTATTTAAACTTGTAAATTGAAGCTGTATTTAGATATTATTGAATTGATTAAGTAAATATTTTAAAACTAATAATAGTAAAGTGAATTGGATATATATATATATATATATATAAAATTATCGAATTTAGTTTTGAAATGTTGAATATATTGACTTTGATATATATTGAAATTTGAATGGATTATTTTATGGTTCAAATATGTATTTGAAAATCGATAATTTGAAATGGTTTATTGAGAAACTAAATTGAATTGAAATTTGAGGATTTGGGATTGGATTAAATTTAAATTTTGGAATCCGAGTTGATTTTGAATCGGTCTGTGAAATTTGAGGAAACTATTTTATTATATAAAGTATTTTAAATTATATTTAAAACTATTTTATATTATTTTATAAACTATTTTTAATATAAACTATTTTTAATATAAACTATTTTTAATATAAACTATTTTTAAAATTACTATTTTTTATATAAACTATTTTAAATATACTAATTATTTTAATATAAATTGTTTTAACTTATAACTGTTTTATATAAATTATTCTATAACTATTTTATTTTATATACTATTATTAATATCTAAACTGTCTGAAGGAAAGTGTTATGATTTCAAACTGTTATGATTTCCAAAGTTATGAATTTCAAAGTATTATGATTTCCAAAGTATTATTATTTCAAATTGTTTTGGTTTTGAAAGTATATCTTTGAAAGTACTATGATTTTGGAAGTGAATATTCTTGAAATGGAAATGATATCGTATTGATATATTTTTGAAATGGAATGATATTTTGGTTTTGTAGTATAAACTATTTTGAAATGACCGCGGTGTTATAATAACGATTGGTTGTTAAAGAGACCGGGATCGGATATGGGCATACTCTCTGTCGATATCGAAAACCACTTTAACAACTATGTACGCGGTGGAGATTCCAGAATGAAGTAGGATGGTAGCGACAATCCTATATGAGGTATATACGTCGACCCGACTCCCGTGAGTTGGCATAAGGTGGCTAAAACAGGAGCGATTCCAGGCCAATGAGGTTGCTCCTCCGATCAGACACACTCCATCGTATGCCATTCTATTACTTTGTGATTGATTTGGTGCGCACCTTTGATTCGGGAGTGTGGCTCGACGAGGGCGATTGCTGCGGCTCTGCGTTACCACCAGTCCGGATGCGTAATTGGTATATCTACCCTGGGATTGCCTTGTTCTGCCGTGTCACCTACCCTAGCGTGCTTTACTATGAATTTGTTTTGTTCCATACCAATGGAGTGCTCTCTGACGACGCCCATTACGGGGGAGATTACGGTATTGTATAGACTATGGGAATATGTAAAATGTGTTAAGGGGGATATGGGTAACGTCTTAACACTATTTTGATAGTTTACTTTACTTTAGACATTATTATAATAGCGTATATTACTATATAGTAGATTGTTTAACGGATCCTTAGAGGATGGTTATCCCAAACATCCTTTGAGTTACTTGTATTTCAGTGATATTTCACTTGAGTTGGATTTATTGATATAAGAATGTTAATCCTGACTCGAGTGTTTTGTGTTTTGCTTTACGCTCCGGTAAAACTGAGTGATACAACATTCTACTCACCTTTGGAGTTGGAGCTTCGCTTGGAGATCCATCTATCGATTCTGCTTTCAGTTATTCAGTTGATTCCAGTGATGTATTCAGATCTTGTATTTGACTATTGTATTGAGACATCTATGTATTCGTGACTTCTGTTGTATCTTGTTTAACTCTGCTATATATATATATAGTAGCTTCATGAACTACTATTCTTTTGTTTCCGCTGCATTATTATATATTACTCTGTGTTTGTGATTCTGTGATTATTTTATTTACCGTATATGCTGAGTTTTGCCAAATTTAAATTAACAATCTGATATTTTGAGCAATTCAAATCCGACATGTATGGATGCGAATGGTTAAAAATATCGGGATGTTATATTTGGTATCAGAGCTCTAGTTTTAGGCAAACTTGGCATATATAGTAAATTTAATTACAGCATCACTTTCGTTCGAACTTGAATTTCTTCCTCTTTGATTCGGTTTCCTTTGAATTTTGGAATGTTCCCCCTCGGTTCCAAAATCCATCCTTGTCTCCCCTATTCGTGTTTTCTTGATTCTGGAGCATCCCATAGCTCCACTGTATGATTGGTACAGGGGTGAACTCCTTTACAATCCATATTGATTCACCGGAGATTTCTGTATCCTCGGTTTATGATACCGCTATCTCTTATTATGCCCGAATTCTATCTCTTGTGATCTGATGCCGACTTGTCTCAGAATTCAGCATCGATCTTATTCTTGAAGTCACGGTTGACTCGGTTAGGATCGGCCGCGATTAATATTAGTATATTCATCCTTCTACTTTGTAGTTGATTATCTTATCTCCCTTTCGATCCAATCTCTTCTGGTTGGAATTCTATTTGATTAAGGTATCCTTAAAATTTAATCTCTATCTTCGTTCTGGAATTTATTCTGGAATCATCGAGTGAGGGAGTGTATTTGAAATTTATATTAAAATGTTTTAGATATTGTGTTGTTTGTGATGTTGATTTGGGTTTTCGATCGATTCGTCTGATCAACGCTATCTATAGAAATTCCAAAACACTTGAACAGAGCAAACTGACACAATATTGTTTCAAATTTGGTAAATGAAATAAATTTGTATGAATATATTATAAAAATATATAAGTAAAATTTTCTGGAATTTAATAAGTTAATTAAAATGGTTGTTTGAAATGATAATATTTGGTTATCATTTATTGTTCTATAAATGAATTTATAGACATGGTTTATAAACTGATTTGGAATTTAAATGAATTTAAATCAGGAATTTGAGAATTTAATTTCCGGTGATTTCAAACTTTGGCTTTAAAGTTTTAAAGTGTATGTAACAACGCGCATATTTTACGATTCGTACATTTAAATGTTTAATTTAAATATAGCATCGTTAGTCGAATTTAAGTCCGAAAATGTCACTATTTCGTAAAAGAACAGTCGAATTAGTGAAAAGACAATGTGGATCGTGCTATATGGAAGTGTCTATTTGAAAACACAGTCAAATAAATATTCAGACGTCTGAAATTGCTCGAATTCAAACCAGAAAGGAAATAGGTTAAAATTGTCATTTTCAGACGTCTGAAATGAACGAGTCAGACGTCTGAATATTGTACTAGACAATATATATTTTTCCAGATTCAGACATCTGACTCGTTCATTTCAAACGTCTAAATGTAGACGGAAATTGAGATTCAACAATTTGGACTCGAGACCACTTCCATTGAGTCCAAAATGGTGTTTGCGACCTTTTTGAGTATAAACATCGATATGTTTTGAGTTGGGTAAAATTTTGAGGTTTTCAATTAGGGCTTTGGGTTTGGGTTTCAGCCCATCAACCTTCTAATAACCTAACCCTTCATCCAACTCCTCTTCACTCACTCTATTATTTCCTGACACTCAAGCTAAAAGAAAAATGGGGGAAGAGAAAAGAAATTAGAAATTCCTAAGCCCTAATTCTCTTAGGAATTATCAACTTCAAGCTAGAAATCAAAGAAAAGCTTAGGTAAGCATCCTCTTCAACTTCTCCATTTCAATCCCTCTTCAATTTTCAGAAATTCTTATAACCTAACTTAGGAAAAACTTCACCTTTGATATTAGATTGAAGATTCTAGAGGTGGTGTTGAAGAGAGATCAACCTATTGCTTGTTCTAGAGCTTATCATTTGTGTTTGGGTTTAACAAGTGAGTTTTTGGAACTCACATCTATATCTATATCTTTGATAGTTGTTGGGTATGAATTCCTAACATCTATTTCTTCTCCATTTGCCTTTGAATTGAATTGGTTTGATGAATATTCCAATTTTTGGTGTTTTGAAATCAAAATCTATGAAAAACCTTATATGGATGTTTGGACATGTTGGTCGGAGTGTATTGGTGAGTCGTTAAGGTTGGGTAATCGTTTGGCGTAAACCCCTAGCGATCATCACTCATCCGATCTTTTTCGATATGATTTGGCCATCCTTGGCCTAGGCATAATATTGCCCGGATTCAGGTTCAGACGTCTGAAATATCAAAGTCAGACGTCTGAATCTGCTTGTCTCGGCTCAATTTGCCTAATTTATGTGGGTTTCCAATTTTGATCGATTCGTGTTGATCCGATTTGTTGTTATCATTTATCGACTTTGATGACTTCTTTTTCGGGATTTTTGGGAATATCCATTTTGATGGATTCGGTATTGATTTCTATGGATTTGATTCACGTCTTCGTATGAGAATTTTTGGTGATTGATTGTTTCTACAATCATTTCTGTGATTTGTCACTTTAAAATACAAAGGTTTCTATACTAATAGTAAATATTCAAACTCTTTCACAAAGATGATTTCAACTCTATTTTTAAATACAAAGCTCGTTATAAAACTGTTTTCCAATCTATTAGTATATACAAACCTTTACCTCATTCGTATGAGAAAATCTAATTAAACGGCTTAGCAAAACAAGTGGTATGAAACGCTTGTGTTTACTTCGTCGGTTAATTTTTGGACTTGTTCGATTGAAATCTTGTGACAATTTTCGAGTGGAAATCTACAATCTGTTCGTAAATATTTAAGTTAAGCCAGTAGTTATGGGACATGAAGCTAAACTCATCTATTTACAATCTTAGTGTGATTCACACTTTTTATAGATCAATGGTGATCATTTTGTGATTTAGACTAGCGATGTGCGATGTCTATTTATTTGTGTGGGGACTAAAAAAACCCCGTTTATGGAACTTCGGTTCAATTTGGTGGGGTAGCGTCTTCGGGCCGTTTGTGGAGCTTCGGCTAAAAATTTATGGTTAGCGATCATGGAATAGCGTTCCGTTTGTGATACACGTGTTGGTGAGTTTTCATGCTCCCGTTTGTCATAGGCCTTCCCCCTTTGTGATTTCTGGATTTTCGGTTGTGATTTCTAGAATTTGTGTTTCACCAATCTTCGTGGTTTGCATTGATAAGCTCTATCAATATTTTTGTTTTGGTGAATAATTTAAAGAATGTGATTCTTTTTGGTGTTTTGAGATGATTTGAGATATTGTATGATTTTCGTTGTTAATTGATGAATACTTGACAAAGTATGTCATTTTTGTTATCATACGTTTTTTGTCATATCTCTTATCCTATATCATTTTATCTGATATTTATAGCTAAACTGATCCGTTTATTATTTTCTTCTTAAATAATACTCGGGTCAGACTGAGATATTTCAAGTGCTCCTGCTTGACTTCTTATCAGGGTTCGACATCTGACTTTTGGCTAACTACTTTAGCTTAGTAGTTTTTGTTGTTATACATTCGAGATAGAGACTCCTTGATGTATACATATTCTTTTGTCTAGCTCTTGTACCTATTCTTTTGTGATATTGTGGATCTTCTATGACCACTATTTTGATGTACACTTTTATGTGTTATATTCATATCTGTTTCCGCCTTTGTGATATGAATATCTGTGACTGATTTGTGTTATGTTTATTTCTATATTTGTTTCCGAAGTCCACATAGCCACTGTGTGGTAGCTTTGAGTTTGTATTTGATATGTCGGATTTCCTCTTGAAATGAAATGTAAGCTATATAATCTGACATATCGGTACTCGCACAAAGTAATTACACAGATGGTCGCTCCTCAACAGCCTTATTCTTCGTGGTAGTTGACGGCATTACCCCGTAGTGTCCTTGGCTAGCGTGAGTATAGAGGTGGGGCGTCACAGCTTGGTATCAAAGCCAAACTTCGGAACAATGTAGAATAATCTAGCAAGGATCATTGTCCTAAGTCTTTCTTAGGAGTCGTGCCATAGGATTTAATTCGAGTCTTCGTACCGTTCTATCCTATTTCTTTTTATGATGCCTTGTTTTATCAATCAAATTTGTTTGATATTCATTTTGAGAATAACCTTTTTCCTCTTCTTTCTTTCTTTCTTAAAGAAGAGAAATGGTTAGACCAGGCCGTCCCAACACCGGTCAATCTAGTGCTACTCGTTAGGATGGAGTATTTATGTCTGCTCAGCAACTTCTAGATCTTGTGAAAAATGCTCAAGCTATCAGACCCTTTCCAGAGCCTACTCATCCTAAATCTGGGTTTGCACGGTTGTGTAGTGATTACACCAATTTGGGTGGAAGGCCATTCAAAGGTTCCGAAAGTGTTATAGAAGTCCAAGCTTGGCTTAGAATATGCGATCACATCTTTTCTCGCATGAATCTTATTGATCTCCATCGAGTCCAAGTGGCCTCTAGCATGCTCCAAGAAAGAGCACTAGATTGGTATGAGCTTCTGATCTCGAAAATTATTGAGGCGGACCTTACTTGGGAGCAATTCCGGGAAAGGTTCGAGTTAAAATTTGTGCCGAAAGCTGAAAAAGTATCTTTAGCTCGACGCTTTATTGACCTTGTTCAAGGTGAATCTTCTGTGATCGACTACGTCGCATCTTTCGAATCTCTATCTAAATATGGGGTCGAGTATATTAATACCCCATTGAAGAAAAATCAGAGATTTGTCTATGGGTTGAATAAGAACCTCAAAAAGCCATTACTTCTGAAATTAGAGGTTTCTTTCGATCAGCTTGTTGATATCGCTCTTCGACTGGAAGAGGCCGATAAAGAAAGTGATGTTGAAGTCAAACAAAACATCAATAAGAAGAGGCCTTTTAAATTCAAGCCTAACCGCAACAAAAAAGGGAAGCAAGCAACTTCGGTAGCAAAGACTCCTACCTCTAGTCATGGAGAATGTTACAATTGTGGTTCTAAGGACCATTATGCAAACAAGTGCCCGAAGCCCCTTTCTTGCCGCTGTTGCAAGAGTTCGGGTCATACTATATCTTTGTGTCCCAAACTTCAAAGCAAGAATGAGGGCAAGCTAAATGTTGTACAAGCCCCTACTAACACTTCTCGTAGTCAAGGTACTTCTCATTCTATCCTTGATGGCATTATTATATTTCGTGATCTTCCTATTCGAGTTCTTTTTGATACGGGTGCATCTCACTCTTTTATATCAAAAGAACTTGTTGATGCTTTGTCTTTGAATGTTATTGGCTTAATGACTTCATTGAGGATTGCGAATCCAGTTGGTGGATCCGCAAAACTCAGTTTACTTTGTAAAGGTGTCGAAATTATTTAATGTGATTATGCTTTCCGAGCCGATTTGCACGTTATGCGTTACCTTGGTTTCGGAATGATTTTGGGAATGGATTGGCTTAACCGTTATGAAGCCCATATCCTATGTCCTGAGCGGACTATATATCTTCGACATCCTTAGTCTGTTAAGCAGATTTCTCTTGTTCTTAAAGATTCAGATTCCAATTCGGGAGCATCCTTGTATTCTCTAAATCCTCATGATGATGATAATGATGATGAGGAAGATGTTATTTCTCTCATTCACATTGTTCGTGAATTTCCCGACATATTTGACCCCGTATTAGGATTACCACCTAAGCGAGCAATTGAGTTCAGAATTAATCTAATCCCTGGAGCTCTACCTATCACTCGTCCTCCTTATCGTATGTCCAATAAGGAAAATGAGGAGATGCGTAAACAATTATCCGAATTGGAAGCGAAGCAATTTATTCAATCTAGTTCCTCTCCATGGGGAGCTTCGGATATTTTTGTGAAGAAATCTGATGGTACACTTAGGCTTTGCATTGACTACCGCAAGCTTAATGATCTCACTATCAAGAATAAATATCCCTTACCTCGGATTGATGATTTATTCGATCAACTTAGTGGTGCTACAGTCTTTTCACGATTAGACTTAGCAACCGGTTTTCATCAGCTCTGTATTGCAGAGGATAGCATTCCTTTGACATCGTTCCGTACTTGTTATGGATCTTATGAATGGCTTGTTATGCCATTTGGTTTGATTAATGCTCCAGCTTATTTCGTTGACCTTATGAATCGAGTTTTCAAAGACTTCCTCGATCGATTTGTTCTCATCTTTATCGATGATATTCTTGTTTATTCTAAAACCGAGGAAGAGCATGAAAAACATCTTCGGATTGTGTTGGAAACTCTTAGGAGCAACCAATTGAAAGCAAAATTTTCTAAATGCCACTTTTGGCAATCTCGTATGAAATTTTTAGGACATATTATTTCTGAGTCCGGAATTTCCATGGATCCTTCAAAGATTGAAGCGATTCAAAATTGGAAGAGACCGGAGAGTGTGACGGAAATTCATAGCTTTCTCGGATTGGCGGGTTATTACCGTCGTTTCATAAAAGACTTTTCTAAAATTTCTGTACCTCTTACTAGTTTGACAAAGAAGGGAGTTAAGTACATTTGGTCTAACAAGTGTGAAGCTTCATTTCAAAAATTAAAAGAACTCCTTTCCGATGCTCCTATTCTTGTGATTCCTGAAGGGAACCAAGACTTTATTGTTTATACCGATGCTAGTCGTGCTGGTTTGGGAGCCGTTCCCATGCAAAGGGAACGTGTTTTTGCTTATGCTTCTAGGCAATTAAAGCCTGCCGAGACTAGATATGCTACTCATGATATAGAGCTCGTAGCTATTGTTTTCGCCCTTAGAATTTGGTGTCATTATCTTTTGGGAGAGAAATTTGTTCTCTACACCGATCATAAATCTTTGAAGTATTTATTTTCTCAAAAGGAACTTAATTTGCGTCAACAACGTTGGCTCGAGTTCCTTGCATCTTATGATCTTGATATTCTTTATACTCCTGGAAAGGGAAATCGTGTTGCTGATGGTCTTAGTCGCAAGCAACAAGCAGTTGTTTCCATGATGATATCCGAATGGAATGACTCACGACTTTATCCACTTGTGAGATTCGAGATCTTGAATCCAATTCATATTCATCTCTTGTTTTGTGTAGCCTTGAGGCTCATCCTTCTCTTTTAGACCGCATTCTTGAAGCTCAAAAGCATGATCCCAAATTAGTTCTTCTTAGCCAAAGTTGTAGGGATAAAATTGATATTGAAGGTTTGAAAGACTTTGATATTGATGTTCGTGGCGGTGTTCGAAAATTTGGTAGACTTATTGTGCCAAATATTAGTGATCTTCGTAAAGACATTTTAGAAGATTCTCATCGTTCTAAATTTACCATTCATCCCGGTAGTAGTAAAATGTACGTGGATATGAAGCGACTCTATTATTGGGATGGGATGAAATCTAATATTGCTAACTTTGTTAAGCGTTGCATGACTTGCCAACTCGTAAAGGCTGAGCATCAAAAGCCCGGTGGGTTATTGCAACCTTTGGACATTCCAATTGGGAATTGGGACCAAGTTTCCATGGATTTTATTGACGATCTTCCCCGTTCTCGTTTGGGTCATGATAGTCTATGGGTGATTGTTGATAGACTTACAAAATCCCCCCATTTTATTCCCGTTCGGTCCAATCGGACCGTACCTCTTTTGGCCAAACTCTATGTCAAGGAAGTTGTTAAATTGCATGGAGTTCCTACTTCTATTGTTAGAGATCGTGATCCATTATTTACTAGTGGCTTTTGGAAGGGTCTTCAAAAAGCTTTGGGAACGAAGCTTAATTTTAGCACCGCTTATCATCCTCAGTCCGATGGACAAACCGAGCGTGTGAATCAAACTCTTGAAGATCTCCTTCGTGCTTGTGTTCTTGATTTTGGTGGAAGTTGGGAGGATCATATCTCTCTTGTTGAGTTTTCCTACAATAATAGCTTCCAATCTAGTATTGGTATGACACCTTTCGAGGCACTTTACGGAAGGCCATGCCGATCTCCTTCGTGTTGGCTTGAAGCCGGTGAGAAGCCGGTTTTAGGTCCAGATTTAATTCGGGATGCCACAGAAAAGATTGACCTTATTCGTCATAGGATGAAAGAAGCTCAAAATAGATAAAAATCCTATGCCGATAATCGAAGATGGAAATTAGAATTTTCTGTGGCAGATTTTATGTTTATTCGTGTTTCACCTATGAAGGGTGTTGTGCGTTTCAGTCGATCGGGAAAATTAGCACCTCGATATATTGGACCATTTCCCATCACCGAACGCATTGGTTCCGTGGCTTATCGCCTTTTATTATCGGCTCGGTTTTCTGCTATTCATGACGTATTCCACGTCTCTTAATTACGGAAATGCCATCGAGATTTCGATTCTATTCTTGAACCCGGTGTAATTGAAGAAATTGAAGATTCGCCTAATTTGACTTACGAGCAACATCCTATTCGTATCATTGCTACGGAGGTAAAACACCTTCGGAATAAAGATGTTCCTCTTGTGAAAGTTCAATGGTCCTCAAATCCTAAGGATTGCTCTTGGGAATCTAGAGAATTCATCGAGCGAACACATCCGGACTTACTCTCTCTGCCTCCTTTAGGTGAACTTCTTATTTCAAATTTCTTCTCTTTGTGTGGATTTTCTTTTATGGTTGTTACTCTTTATTTTCTTCTCAATTATTGTGAGGACGCAATTTCTTTAAGGAGGGGAGTCTTTAACAACCCGCTTTTTTTACGATTCGTATATTTAAATGTTCAATTTAAATGTAGCATCGTTAGTCGGATTTAAGTCCGAAAATGTCACTATTTCGTAAAAGAATAGTCGAATTAGTGAAAAGACAATGTGGATCGTGCTATATGGAAGTGTCTATTTGAAAACACAGTCAAATAGATATTCAAACGTCTGAAATGAATCGTTTAAACGTTTGAAATTGCTCAAATTCAAACTAGAAAGGAAATAGGCTAAAATTGCCATTTTCAAATGTCTGAAATGAACGAGTCAGATGTTTGAATATTGTACTAGACAATATATATTTTTCTAGATTCAAACGTCTGACTCGTTCATTTCAGACATCTGAATGTAGACTGAAATTGAGATTCAACAATTTGGACTCGAGACCACTTCCACTGAGTCCAAAATGGTGTTTGCGACCTTTTTGAGTATAAACATCGATATGTTTTGAGTTGGGTAAAATTTTGAGGTTTTCAATTAGGGCTTTGGGTTTCAGCCCTTCAACCTTCTAATAACCTAACCCTTCATCCAACTCCTCTTCACTCACTCTATTATTTCCTGACACTCAAGCTAAAAGAAAAATGGGGGAAGAGAAAAGAAATTAGAAATTCCTAAGCCCTAATTCTCTTAGGAATTATCAACTTCAAGCTAGAAATCAAAGAAAAGCTTAGGTAAGCATCCTCTTCATCTTCTCCATTTCAATCCCTCTTCAATTTTCAGAAATTCCTATAACCTAACTTAGGAAAAACTTCACCTTTGATATTAGATTGAAGATTCTAGAGGTGGTGCTGAAGAGAGATCAACCTATTGCTTGTTCTAGAGCTTATCATTTGTGTTTGGGTTTAACAAGTGAGTTTTTGGAACTCACATCTATGTCTATATCTTTGATAGTTGTTGGGTATGAATTCCTAACTTCTATTTCTTCTCCATTTGCCATTGAATTGAATTGGTTTGATGAATATTCCAATTTTTGGTGTTTTGAAATCAAAATCTATGAAAATCCTTATATGGATGTTTGGACATGTTGGTCGGAGTGTATTGGTGAGTCATTAAGGTTGGGTAGTCGTTTGGCGTAAACCCCTAGCGATCGTCACTCATCCGATCGTTTCCGATATGATTTGGCCATCCTTGGCCTAGGCATAATATTGCCCGGAGCTTTAGGTTCAGACGTCTGAAATATCAAAGTCAGACGTCTGAATCTGCTTGTCTCGGCCCAATTTGCCTAATTTGTGTGGGTTTCTAATTTTGATCGATTCGTGTTGATCCGATTTGTTGTTATCATTTATCGACTTTGATGACTTCTTTTTCGGGATTTTTGGGAATATCCATTTTGATGGATTCGGTATTGATTTCTATGGATTTGATTCACGTCTTCGTATGAGAATTTTTGGTGATTGATTGTTTCTACAATCATTTCTGTGATCTGTCACTTTAAAATATAAAGGTTTTTATACTAATAGTAAATATTCAAACTCTTTCACAAAGATGATTTCAACCCTATTTTTAAATACAAAGCTCGTTATTAAACCGTTTTCCAATCTATTAGTATATACAAACCTTTACCTCATTCGTATGAGAAAATCTAATTAAACGGCTTAGCAAAACAAGTGGTATAAAATGTTTGCGTTTACTTCGTCGGTTAATTTTTGGACTTGTTCGATTGAAATCTTGTGACAATTTTCGAGTGGAAATCTACAATCTGTTCGTAAATATTTAAGTTAAGCCAGTGGTTATAGGACATGAAGCTAAACTCATCTATTTACTAGCTTAGTGTGATTCACACTTTTTATTGATCAATGGTGATCATTTTGTGATTTAGGCTAGTGATGTGCGCTGTCTATTTGTTTGTGTGGGGACTAAAAAAACCCCGTTTGTGGAACTTCGGTTTAATTTGGTGGGGTAGCGACCCATGGTCTTCGGCCGTTTGTGGAGCTTCGGCTCAAAATTTATGGTTAGCGACCATGGAATAGCGTTCCGTTTGTGATACACGTGTTGGTGAGTTTTCATGCTCCCGTTTGTGATAGGCCTTTCCCCCTCTTTTTGATTTCTGGATTTCTGGTTGTGATTTCTAGAATTTGTGTTTCACCAATCTTCGTGGTTTGCATTGATAAGCTCTATCAATATTTGTGTTTTGGTGAATAATTTAAGAATGTGATTCTTTTTGGTGTTTTGAGATGATTTGAGATATTGTATGATTTTCATTGTTAATTGATGAATACTTGACAAAGTATCTCATTTTTGTTATCATACGTTTTTGGTCATATCCCTTATCCTATATCATTTTATCTGATATTTATAGCTAGACTGATCCGTTTATTATTTTCTTCTTAAATAATACTCGGGTCAGACCGAGATATTTTAGGTGCTCCTGCTTGACTTCTTATCAGGGTCCGACATCTGACTTTTGGCTAAATACTTTAGTTTAGTAGTTTTTGTTGTTATACATTCGAGATAGAGACTCCTTGATGTATACATATTCTTTTGTCTAGCTCTTGTACCTATTCTTTTGTGATATAGCGGATCTTCTATGACCACTATTTTGATGTACACTTTTATGTGTTATATTCATATCTGTTTCCGCCTTTGTGATATGAATATCTGTGACTGATTTGTGTTATGTTTATTTCTATATTTGTTTCCGAAGTCCACATAGCCACTGTGTGGTAGCTTTGAGTTTGTATTTGATATGTCGGATTTCCTCTTGAAATTAAATGTAAGCTATATTATCTGACATATCGATACTCGCACAAAGTAATTACATAGATGGTCGCTCCTCAACAGCCTTATTCTTCATTCTAGTTGACGGCATTATCCCGTAGTGTCCTTGGTTAGCGTGAGTATAGAGACGGGCCGTCACAGTGTATATTATTTAAAGTATTTTCAAATAGAAATCGTTTCAAAGAATTTTAAAATGTTGAAATCATTGCTTTTCTCTTTTGTTGCTGGAAAATAATTTCGGTGATGGCGGCCGCATCATCGACATTCATTTTCGAGTTTCGAAGTGGAGAGACCATTCAGTAGCTTTGCTACACCTTTGTTTTAGAAATTGATTTGATTGAATTTCTTAAGTATGATATATATATATATATGTATATTATTTTAAATTTAATTTGATTTGTTATATATAGTATATACTTAATTATCTCTAAAGGGTTTGAAATTAAACGGAAATTTAATTCTTAAAATTATGTTAAAGGTGATTTTAATTATAAATGAAGCCAAATTTTTGAATAAATGTTTAAATTTGAAATAATTGAGTTAAGAAAAGTTTACTTGTATAATACCCAATATCATTCTAATATAACTTACCTAAATTATTCAGAAGTTGAATATGTAATTGGATAATATACAATATAAGATGATTTTCATAAATAAAATTTGAGTGATCATAATAAATGTTATACACTTAATTTTTAATTATAAAAATGTTAATAGAGATAAATGGAATAATAAGTTGATCGAATAGTAAATGAGACAAATTAAATAAAATTTTGTTTTGAAAGAAACCTTTTTGTATCAAATATTAATAAATTGATAAAAATCAACTTAATGAAATACCTTGAATTTAAAATCAATTATTGAATATTAATTAATTTAAATGAAATTTATATGGTTTTAAATTAATTATTTTCTTTTTTTTTTCAATCTATTTTTCTTTTTGGTGTTTCTATTCTCCTACCTCCTTCCTTTTCGGGGATGAAAAGTTTTGAGTGGGGGAGAGTGTAACGACCCGTAAAATTTAATGGTTTTAATAACGTAGTTAACTGAATTTTTGTGAAATTTTAAATAATTAAATTTCGAAATAAAAGTTTGATATTTGGAATATGTCTATTTAATCATAGTAACTGGTAAATTTTCATCTGATAATATTGAAGTTTATTTTCTTGTGTAATTTTATTTAAATTTAAATTAGTTAAAATTTGATGATAATAAAATGTTTTCCAAACCTGAATATTTTTACATAATAAATTTGTAAATCATCTACTGAGTGAGATGTCATATTCCATTTCGTCATATTTGGACTTCTATTGCTTCATTTATCTTATTTTCGACAAATTGGCAGCATTTTCGGTACCGATACCGACTTTTGATCGGATGATCGTACCACTGAGATCTGTATGCCGTTCTGATCGTCTCATTGTGCTGATCTCCGCGGTATACTCATTAGCGTGTTTCGAAGTCCGGAAGACAACGAAATTTACGGAAACGATTCCGTATTTGTACCGGGTTTTGTGACTTTTGATTTTTCTCTTACCTTTCATTTGTCTGCGTGTTAAAGTTGAATGGTCCTAACCTTTGAAATTCCTAGAATTTAATAATCGGACCTTTACTATTTCCAACATTTAATTTATTTGTTGGATCATTTCATTCACTTTGGTTCCTCTGCCTTCCCCATTATTTTATTCTCTGTTTTCATTTCAAAGTTATATATTTAGTTTACTGCTGCTTCATCTTTGCATCCTTCCACTTGTTCGCGCTTTCCTCCCTCTCATTTTCTCCACACCGCGAACATACCTCCACCGTTGCCTCATCCTTCGCAGTCGAACCCATACCACTAACCTCCTCCCCAAAACCTGAGCTCGGCCGTAACCCACCCCTAACAGTAGCAACCGATCCCCACCCTCCAAGCCTCCACTTCACCGAGCCCGCGCCTGAGCAACGCCGATTCAACTGCCTCCTTTTTCCCCCTCCCATCGCCGAACAACATGCCTCCCTTCTACAACCACCTTCGCCTCTTCGGGCCGCCTGTCCCATCAAAACGCCCAAAGCAAGTGCCAAAACCTTCCACGTCTTCCCTCTCCTTTAGCCATGCTAGCCCGATCTCACCCTCCCCACGTTCATGCCCCTCTACCGCCACTTCCCGCTCCGACTTCACCGCCTCTGCTCGACACCTCCACCATTGCCGATCTTTGATCATCTCCTCGGTTCAGCCGGCTACATCTTGGCTGAGCATCTTGGCCTTGCTCCTTCCTTCGCCGACTGCGTGCCGCACTTCCCCAGTCGCTGTGATCTTCAGCCGAGTCTCAGTCTCCTTCTTCTTTATATAGGTTGGTTTGTTATAAGATTAGTATATAAATATTTATTTAACAAGTTTCATTTTATATTTTAGTTATAATATAACTGTTTACAGTCTAGTTTATATATATATTATATAGCATATGTTAGTGTATTTATATTAGCTTTCCTATGACTTGTTGGATTTTTTATACTGTAATAATGTAAGTCGGTTTGAGTAAATATATAGGCTTATATATCTTCTGTATATTATTATGGTATATCATCTTTTAGTTTTGATAGCTGGGTTTTAATGTATAAAGTTATCTTGATTTTTAAGTGATATTAATTTTGTATATACCTATAAACATTTTGATTTTATTTTATATATGTTTTAAATTTAATATTGGGCTTCGTATAAAGGAATTTTTTTTAAATATTAGATTTTAATTATATATATATATGTTCGCGTTGATTTTTTTTTGTGTATTTATGTGTTTCAATTTTTTTTTGGAACTAGGGAAACCTGGTCAATCACTATCGACATGCGATTCCTGAACAGTAAACCTAGGGAATAGACGGCTGGCCCGCCACAACCGCTATTCTAGGCTAGCCAGACCTTTCGGTTGACTTGGTCAAGGAGGCGAGAAATGAACCTCAAACCTCCCGTGTGAACAATTCCCCCGCGAGAAATGAACCTCAAACCTCCCGTTTCAAAAATTATTTTCGCATAGTGTTTATACACGTATGTTTGTTTATATAGGTTTAAAATCGGTCAGCTATCTATGAAATTTTATGTAGGTTATATCATGTTTATTTGAGTATACATTGGTTCCAGTTTTTATATATATATTAGTTAGTATATTATGTAGAGTTTTGGTAAGTTTAAAAGTATATATACTGCCTAGATATTACATAGTGGATATCTGGGGTTGTTTGAAGGGTATATATAATCCGGGTAACTAAATTTTTTTGTGATGTTCTATATATATTACAACATTGGTACGTTACATATATAGGCTGCTTTATATACAATATATAGGTATTCGTATGTATATTGTTATATATATATATATAGTCTGATTTATAGGTTACTTATATATAAACTATACTCTCTGTGTTAGTTATATATAATATGTTGTATGTACGTAGATTTATATATATAAGTAGGCTATTTTGTTTACAGTTTACAGTAAAAGGGTTATATTGTATATTTGAACGTATATATTTATACAAATATGTTTTCTTAACCTCTTGGTATGTTATGTTTATAAAATATGTTATGTTGTATCAAAAACACATTTTGGTATAAATAATATATGTCAGTTTTCCAATTTGAAATGTTAGTTATATATGAAGTTTGACAGTATATATATATATTTTTCTGATAGTTGATTTGTGTTCAACTATTCGTTCTTGTGATATATTGGGTTTGTTTAAATTGAAAATTTTGGGATATAATATGGATTTGAAAATATATGTTTTGAAATTATTTTAGAAAACAAATAATAATATATAATATAATAGTAATGTAGATATTTTCAGTTATATCAACTGATTCAATTTGTTTCATCGATTTCTGTTATCAGCTTTATCCGTCGAATTCGTGCCCATCTCACTTTGCTTTGGAATTCGTGTTTGGATTCGTAACTCAATTTCAGTGTCTATCCTCTCTAAGCCTCGAAAGGTGAGCAATCACTCACGATTAACGTTCTAATATTATTAAATTTGATTTCAATTGAAACGACAATTGAAATATGTTGCTGCTTGTTTTTTACATTTATGTATATGCCATTATCTGTATCTGTTCACTCGTGACACCTGACACCATTATCTGTTAATGTGACGACCCGATATTTTGGACCATTCGCGTCCATTATAAGTGTATAGGTAGACACTCATGCCGGAGTTGAATTGCTCAAAATACCGCGTTGTTAATTTAAATTTGGAAAAACTGAACATATACAGTAAATAGATATAATCACAGATCACAGACACAGAGTAATAAATGCAGCGGAAATAAAAGAGATAGTAGTTCATGAAGCTACTATATGAATATATAAAAATACATCAGAGTTTACAACAGAAGA
Source organism: Allium fistulosum (assembly GCA_030737815.1). Lineage (NCBI taxonomy): Eukaryota > Viridiplantae > Streptophyta > Magnoliopsida > Asparagales > Amaryllidaceae > Allium > Allium fistulosum. The sequence goes on from CM060902.1 coordinate 1,104,400,490, forward strand.
GTAATACGATACATCAGATACAAATCAGAATACATCACTGGAATCATCGAATACTGAAAGCAGAATAGATGGCTGGATCTTCAAGCAAATCTCCAACTCCAAGGTGAGTCTCGAATACTGGTACACTCAGTCTGACCCGAGCGTAAAGCAAAAACACAAGACACTCGAGTCAGGATTAACATTCTTATATTAATAAATCCAACTCAAGTGAAATAGCAATTGAAATACAAGTAACTCAAAGGATGTTTGGAATACCCATCCTTTAAGGATCCGTTAAACTATCTACTAGGTAGTAATGTACGCTAAGTAGATAATGTCTATCAGTAATATAAAGATATCAAAGTAGGGTTAAGCAGGGCCCATACACCTCTTAACCTGTTTATTCCCAAAAGCATATACAAGACCGTAGTTTCCCCAAAACCGGAAGTCACCAGAGGGCAATCCATATACTAAAGGTACAAATCAAAATCGTAGTGGTTGCGAATAGGATAATCAGTATGACAAGGTACATGAGGCGATACCAACTAGGATACTAGTAGTTGCCTGATCCGGACTGATGTTGGGTATAGCAGCTACTACCCCAACACCGCGAACAACACTCCCAAATCGAGGGGTGCACCCAAATCGAATCACAAAAGTAATAGATATGGTATCGAAGAAGTGTGTCCGCTAGAGATGGCGATCCTCAATGGCCCGGCGCGGCTCCTGTTTTAGTCATATCAGGGGTCATCCAAAATCGTTCTCTTTCTTCAGTCAACGCGTTCACCAAAACCATCCACTTCGTTCTGGATCAACACTCCACGTATAATTATTAAAGTGGTTTCGGTTCAGATAGAGAGTATATCCATTACCGATCCCGGTCCCTTTAATAACTTTCATAATTATTACACCGATTGGTCGTTTATATATTTCAAAAACCAAATCAATTTCAATTTCAATTTCAATTCGTAAACCAGCATTTCATTTGTCTTTCAAACCATTTCCATAAATTTACATTTCAAACTTCCAAATTACACTTTCAAAATCTTATAATTCAATTTCAATTTCTATTTAAAACAATTCAAATATTGATCCAAATTCGTATATCAGTTTCATTTCAAAATCATTTAAATTAATTTAATTTAACATTCAAATCAATTTATATTCATTTATCGATTCCATTCAATATTCGTTAAGTAAATTTGTTATTCAAAACAATTTCCATTAAATTTCCAATTCATTAACTCCATTCTTAAGTTCAACTTCATTAAATCAAAACTTACAACTTTGAATTAAATTAAATTCATCAAATCAAATTCTTTAAATTTCAAGTCTTACATTAATTCAAAAATATCACATTTTATTTCTTGTTAAAGAAATTCAATTTCACCTATTTACTTACTTAAATGATTTTCCAAACTTTATTAATAAAGAAACTCAATTTCAAGTATTACGAAGTAAAATTCACTTATTCAAAATTCAATTTAATTTAATCATTAAATAATTCAATCTTATTTAATTATTAAATAATTCAAAACTTAATTATTAAATAATTTCAAAGTTTAATAATTTCAAACTTAATTATAATTTCCAACTTAACTCAATAGTTTCTCAACTTAAACAACATTCTTTCATCAATTACATTTTTAATAATTTGTTTCAGATTATTAAACATTAACATTTCCTTTCACTTAAATTCAAATTTCAACTTCATTTCAAAACCATATTATTTATTCAAATAAAATCCTTATCTTATTTCAAAATCAAGTTATTGACCAATCGGGTTTATTTAATTTTCTATCCTAGGTCAAAGTTCAATTTTGGGTATTTATCATTTCAACCCGATTCCAATTCAATTAAAAATCAAAGCATAACAGAGGGAACTTGCAGTGTGATAACTGGGATGGTGTCAGAGTAAATAAACAAGCAATAACAACAATCAATATCAATCCAATAATCAATTCAAATAATCCCGAAATAACCGTATTAATTCGCATTGTTATTTGTACGAATTAATATAATTATTTCTAGAATCTACACTATCATTTCATGTAGATTAAAGATTATTACATTACGGTTTTTCACTTGTCATCTATTTAAAATTTCATACATCATCAATTTAACAACATACATTCAGTGATTCAAAATGTAATTAAGCAAATCATACGTGTCAATGGATTTAACAGTTAAAGGCGTCATATTATACAAATGTCAGTTAATCAAATTTAACATTTAATTATCCTATATCAAGTTCAATTTCATACTATTTATCATTTTAACATTAACAATTTAACGTCCAATATAAACATCAACAATCAATCAATTATCAGCCAAACTGTATTATCAACGCATAAATAATTAGCAGATAATGGTGTCAGATGTCACAGGTGAACTGATACAGGCAATATCATATATAACAGTGTAATTAACTAACAGCAGCATATTTCAATTGTCGTTTCAATTGAAATCAAATTTAATAAATAAAAGAACGTTAATCGTGAGTGAGTGCTCACCTTTCGAAGCTAGAGAATGACGAAGGCAAAGAAGATGACACGGACACGCACACGGATACGAACACGAACAAGCGGGACATCGACAAGCTAGGAATTTCTGCGACAAATTCGATATTGAGAAGGTAAATTAAGATGGACTAGAGATTGATGCAGCCACTATATATCTAAAATTTAAACATGTATATATATATATATAAATAAATTAAAAAAAAATATATAAAAAAAATAAAAAAATATTTACAACATATATATTTTAAAATCGATATTAACTTAAACGCATATACATCTGTTAAAAATCAAATCTATAAACATTACAAGATTACAATAACTTTTTTAAACGCACACGCTTATTATATTACATGTACAATAACTGAAATAGTTTCTTAAAACTAAATATATCATTGGTATACCAATATATAATTGTTACAAAAAAAAAACATCTCAGGAAATAAATGCTTCAAACCGATCTATAAATTCAATATATAAATATATAAACGCACGGGTAAAATCATAGTATAACTTTCACAGCATATATATCTTACGCAGATCTAGATATAACTATTTAAAATCAATTCTAAATAAGACAAACAACCGCATATAAACCAAATCTCTCTATATATATTTACATTGTTGTTTCTTAAGACATTTTTTCAAATATATATAAGTAACAAAATACCTATACATAAGTATCATTCAATAAAAACAGAAAAGAGTGAAGCAAAGGTGAGCACCGAACAAACCTCACATGCAATTATATAGGCCTCTCACGATATACGTATAAGTTTTGAAAAGGAACCGAACATCATTTCATTAATCTTACAAAATGTCAAACCACGTTCAAAATACATAATAGATAAACAAAATGTAAACATAAATCCAAAAATAAATATATACGTGTGTTGCAACCTATACTTATTCTATATATATATACACTAACAGTAACACTAACATAAACTTTCATGCTTTATATACTTTATAACATATCATAATATAATATAATACTTAGAAAGAAAATCGAGAGTGTTGCATACCAAAATTTCAAAGCCTAGACTGCTCGCTATTAAGGGAAAAGGCGGAGCAACGCTTGGGCAAGTGGTCGGCCAAGGAAGCTCGGCAACGAGAGGTGGTGGGGAAGATGGCCAGAAGTGCCGTTGTTTACGCGGAGGGCGACAAACGGTTGCGGAGGCAGGTGCCGTGTTGAGGCCGTGGCGGAGGAAGGTAGATTCGAGATTTGCTGTGGAGAAATCTCGTTGGTCAGTCGAGGCAAGCGGCCACTGCAACAGGAGGTGGTTGCGGTCGAAATGTAGGCGTGGTCATGGCTGCGACTAAGGATTGTGGTGATGAGGCCAGCATGAAGATGGAAGGCAATTAGTGATGGTGCTAAGGAGAGGAGAGGCCATGCAAAAGAGAAACCAAAAAGTAAGATGGGAAGAGAAGAATGATACAGGAAACGGCCATCCAAATTTCAATTTGCCTTTACATGAAATTTTCAAACAGAACAAAATAAAGTCTACTGCTTGTCATAAATGATGTACAGGGAATAGGGTCAGTCAGTCAGGTAGGTACGTTGAAAAGCCTGAAATAGTAATAGCAAATAGCTGTTTGGTTTATACATCGAAAAATGAAAAGACACAGAGATTCTAAAAGACTCAAACAGGTGTCGGTACGGCTAATCGCTACATGGTTTCGACGCGTACCGGATTTCAAAATACAGAATATAAATATACCGTATAGATCAGTACGATGAGATGATCAAAACGGTATACAGATATTAGCGGTATGATTGAATTATAAAAATTCGAATTTTCTAATAGCGGAAAATGCAAGAAAAACGCTGAAAAATAAGATCGACGGAGCCAAAGATGTCCGAATTTGGAAAAACGATAAACTGACATCTTGCTCAGAAGATGGTTTAGAATTTTTCTATGTAAAAATATTTAGGTTTCGGAAACATTTTATTTTCAACGCTTTTTAACTGATTAAATTGAAGTGAATTTGCGCGCGAAATAAACTTTCATATTTTCTGACGAAAATTTACCAGTTGCTATGTTTAACTAGACGCATTCCAAATATCAAATTTATATTTCAAAATTTTATCGTTTAAAATTTCGCAAAATTTCAGTTAATTGCGTTATTAAAACGGTTGAAATTTACGGGTCGTTACACTCTCCCCCACTCAGAACTTTTCGTCCCCGAAAAGGAACGAGGTAGGAGAATAGAAACAACTAGAAAGAAAACAGATTTTGAAATACAAAATAATAATTAATTTAAACCATATAAATTCAAATTTAAATTAATTGATATTCAATAATTGATTTGATCCATTTGATTTCACTAAAATTAATCTCAACTATTTCTAAATTTATTATCTTATTATCCACTTATCTTAAATTTAAAATTTCTAACCATAAATTTGAATAGTCCTTTATTATAATCATATTTTCTTCAACAATTTTAAATTCTTCTTTATTCCAAATTACTGTTAAATTTATTCTACTTAACATATCTTATCACCTATATTTAACCCATATAAATTAATTTAAACCATAAAAGTTTTGATTTAAATTAATTTACATCTATTAATTTCTCTTAAATTCAAGGTATTTTCATATGTTGATCAAATTTCAATTTATTAATTCTTTCAAAACAAATTTATTAATTCTTTCAAAACAACTTATTTCATTATTAACTGAATTTACTTATTATCCTATCTAACTCTATCAACATCTTTATAATCAAAATTTAGTGTATAACATTTATTATAACACTCAAATTTTATTTATAAATTCAATTTATCTTATATATTATCCAATTACATATTCAACTTCTGAATGACTTAGGTAAGTTGTATTAGAATGCAGTTGAACAATATACAAATAAAATTTTCCAAATTCAATTATTCAGGTTTAAATATTTATCCCAAATTTTGGTCTTATTTATAATTAAAATCATCTTTTAACAAAATTTAAGAATTAGATTTCCGATTATCCTTAAACAATTTATAGATATATATAATGTATTTATATCAAATCAAATTAAATTTTAAAATAAGATACATATATATATGTGAATCAAAATATACTGAAGAAATTCAAATCAAAATAAATTTTTTCAAAACAAAACCGTAGCAAAGCTACAAAATGATATCTCCACTTCGAAACTCGAAAATGAATGTCGATGATGCGGCCGCCATCACCGAAATTATTTTCCAGCGACAAAGAGAAGAGCACTGATTTCAACATTTTTAAATTCTTTGAAACGATTTCTATTTGAAAATATTTTCAATAATATATACTTTAAAATTTTTAAAAACCAAAGTTCGAAATCACCGAAAGCTAAATTCTCAAATTTCTGAATTAATTTCATTTCAAATTTCAAACCAATTTATAAACCGTATTTATAAATTTATTTAGAACAATAAATGATAATCAAATATTATCATTTCAAACAAACAATTTAATTAACCTATTAAATTCCAGAAAATTTTACTTATTATTTCACAAGATAATCAAACAAATTTATTTCATTTCCAAATTTGAAAATAATATTGTGTCAGTTTGCTCTGTTCAAGTGTTTTGGAAATCCTATCGATAGCGTTGATCAGACGTATCGATCGGAAACCCAAATCAACATCAACAACTCAAACAACATAATATATAAAACATTTTAATATTGATTTACAAATACACTTCCTCGCTCGACTATACAAGAATGAATTTCAAAGCAAGGATAGAGATTCAAATTTGATAGACTCAAATCCAAGAGAATTTTGATTCGAAAATAAGTTTGAAACAGAAGATAAGATAATTCAATTACCACAATCGGGAGATGGATGAGTTTATTAAATTCACGGGCAACCTTAACCGGGTCGTCCGTGACTTCAAGAATAAGATCGATGCAGAATTTCAAGGCAAATCTACATTCAATCTCAAGAATAGAATTCAGGTATAGCAGGAGATAGATAGCATCGTAAACCGAGGATACAGAAATCTCCGGTAAATCAATGCCTATTGTAAAGGAGTTTTGCTCCTTTACGAATCATTCGAAGGTTGGCGAGACCGCCGACCAATTATAGATATCATTCAAAATGGAGTTATGGGGTGCTCCAAAATTGAAAGAAGACGAATAGTGAGGGACACAAATGAATTTCGGAACCGAGGAGAACGTTCCAAAAATTCAAAGGAATTGAGTCAGAGAAAGAGATTGAAACTCGAATGAGAGTGATTCTGTAAATACATTTACCCTATATGTTAAGTTTAGCCTAGAGCTACCAAAGCTCTGATACCAACTGTGACGACCCGATATTTTGGACCATTCGCGTCCATTATAAGTGTATAGGTAGACACTCATGCCGGAGTTGAATTGCTCAAAATACCGCATTGTTAATTTAAATTTGGCAAAACTGAACATATACAGTAAATAGATATAATCACAGATCACAGACACAGAGTAATAAATGCAGCGGAAATAAAAGAGATAGTAGTTCATGAAGCTACTATATGAATATATAAAAATACATCAGAGTTTACAACAGAAGAGTAATACGATACATCAGATACAAATCAGAATACATCACTGGAATCATCGAATACTGAAAGCAGAATAGATGGCTGGATCTTCAAGCAAAGCTCCAACTCCAAGGTGAGTCTCGAATACTGGTACACTCAGTCTGACCCGAGCGTAAAGCAAAAACACAAGACACTCGAGTCAGGATTAACATTCTTATATTAATAAATCCAACTCAAGTGAAATAGCAATTGAAATACAAGTAACTCAAAGGATGTTTGGAATACCCATCCTTTAAGGATCCGTTAAACTATCTACTAGGTAGTAATGTACGCTAAGTAGATAATGTCTATCAGTAATATAAAGATATCAAAGTAGGGTTAAGCAGGGCCCATACACCTCTTAACCTGTTTATTCCCAAAAGCATATACAAGACCGTAGTTTCCCCAAAACCGGAAGTCACCAGAGGGCAATCCATATACTAAAGGTACAAATCAAAATCGTAGTGGTTGCGAATAGGATAATCAGTATGACAAGGTACATGAGGCGATACCAACTAGGATACTAGTAGTTGCCTGATCCGGACTGATGTTGGGCATAGCAGCTACTACCCCAACACCGCGAACAACACTCCCAAATCGAGGGGTGCACCCAAATCGAATCACAAAAGTAATAGATATGGTATCGAAGAAGTGTGTCCGCTAGAGATGGCGATCCTCAATGGCCCGGCGCGGCTCCTATTTTAGTCATATCAGGGGTCATCCAAAATCGTTCTCTTTCTTCAGTCAACGCGTTCACCAAAACCATCCACTTCGTTCTGGATCAACACTCCACGTATAATTATTAAAGTGGTTTCGGTTCAGATAGAGAGTATATCCATTACCGATCCCGGTCCCTTTAATAACTTTCGTAATTATTACACCGATTGGTCGTTTATATATTTCAAAAACCAAATCAATTTCAATTTCAATTTCAATTCGTAAACCAGCATTTCATTTGTCTTTCAAACCATTTCCATAAATTTACATTTCAAACTTCCAAATTACACTTTCAAAATCTTATAATTCAATTTCAATTTCTATTTAAAACAATTCAAATATTGATCCAAATTCGTATATCAGTTTCATTTCAAAATCATTTAAATTAATTTAATTTAACATTCAAATCAATTTACATTCATTTATCGATTCCATTCAATATTCGTTAAGTAAATTTGTTATTCCAAACAATTTCCATTAAATTTCCAATTCATTAACTCCATTCTTAAGTTCAACTTCATTAAATCAAAACTTACAACTTTGAATTAAATTAAATTCATCAAATCAAATTCTTTAAATTTCAAGTCTTACATTAATTCAAAAATATCACATTTTATTTCTTGTTAAAGAAATTCAATTTCACCTATTTACTTACTTAAATGATTTTCCAAACTTTATTAATAAAGAAACTCAATTTCAAGTATTACGAAGTAAAATTCACTTATTCAAAATTCAATTTAATTTAATCATTAAATAATTCAATCTTATTTAATTATTAAATAATTCAAAACTTAATTATTAAATAATTTCAAAGTTTAATAATTTCAAACTTAATTATAATTTCCAACTTAACTCAATAGTTTCTCAACTTAAACAACATTCTTTCATCAATTACATTTTTAATAATTTGTTTCAGATTATTAAACATTAACATTTCCTTTCACTTAAATTCAAATTTCAACTTCATTTCAAAACCATATTATTTATTCAAATAAAATCCTTATCTTATTTCAAAATCAAGTTATTGACCAATCGGGTTTATTTAATTTTCTATCCTAGGTCAAAGTTCAATTTTGGGTATTTATCATTTCAACCCGATTCCAATTCAATTAAAAATCAAAGCATAACAGAGGGAACTTGCAGTGTGATAACTGGGATGGTGTCAAAGTAAATAAACAAGCAATAACAACAATCAATATCAATCCAATAATCAATTCAAATAATCCCGAAATAACCGTATTAATTCGCATTGTTATTTGTACGAATTAATATAATTATTTCTAGAATCTACACTATCATTTCATGTAGATTAAAGATTATTACATTACGGTTTTTCACTTGTCATCTATTTAAAATTTCATACATCATCAATTTAACAACATACATTCAGTGATTCAAAATGTAATTAAGCAAATCATACGTGTCAATGGATTTAACAGTTAAAGGGGTCATATTATACAAATGTCAGTTAATCAAATTTAACATTTAATTATCCTATATCAAGTTCAATTTCATACTATTTATCATTTTAACATTAACAATTTAACGTCCAATATAAACATCAACAATCAATCAATTATCAGCCAAACTGTATTATCAACGCATAAATAATTAGCAGATAATGGTGTCAGATGTCATAGGTGAACTGATACAGGCAATAGCATATATAACAGTGTAATTAACTAACAGCAGCATATTTCAATTGTCGTTTCAATTGAAATCAAATTTAATAAATAAAAGAACGTTAATCGTGAGTGAGTGCTCACCTTTCGAAGCTAGAGAATGACGAAGGCAAAGAAGATGACACGGACACGCACACGGATACGAACACGAACAAGCGGGACATCGACAAGCTAGGAATTTCTGCGACAAATTCGATATTGAGAAGGTAAATTAAGATGGACTAGAGATTGATGCAGCCACTATATATCTAAAATTTAAACATGTATATATATATAAATAAATAAAAAAAAAATATAAAAAAAATTAAAAAATATTTACAACATATATATTTAAAAATCGATATTAACTTAACGCATATACATCTGTTAAAAATCAAATCTATAAACATTACAAGATTACAATAACTTTTTTAAACGCACACGCTTATTATATTACATGTACAATAACTGAAATCGTTTCTTAAAACTAAATATATCATTGGTATACCAATATATAATTGTTACAAAAAAAAACATCTCAGGAAATAAATGCTTCAAACCGATCTATAAATTCAATATATAAATATATAAACGCACGGGTAAAATCATAGTATAACTTTCACAGCATATATATCTTACGCAAATCTAGATATAACTATTTAAAATCAATTCTAAATAAGACAAACAACCGCATATAAACCAAATCTCTCTATATATATTTACATTGTTGTTTCTTAAGACATTTTTTCAAATATATATAAGTAACAAAATACCTATACATAAGTATCATTCAATAAAAACAGAAAAGAGTGAAGCAAAGGTGAGCACCGAACAAACCTCACATGCAATTATATAGGCCTCTCACGATATACGTATAAGTTTTGAAAAGGAACCGAACATCATTTCATTAATCTTACAAAATGTCAAACCACGTTCAAAATACATAATAGATAAACAAAATGTAAACATAAATCCAAAAATAAATATATACGTGTGTTGCAACCTATACTTATTCTATATATATATACTAACAGTAACACTAACATAAACTTTCATGCTTTATATACTTTATAACATATCATAATATAATATAATACTTAGAAAGAAAATCGAGAGTGTTGCATACCAAAATTTCAAAGCCTAGACTGCTCGCTATTAAGGGAAAAGGCGGAGCAACGCTTGGGCAAGTGGTCAGCCAAGGAAGCTCGGCAACGAGAGGTGGTGGGGAAGATGACCAGAAGTGGCGTTGTTTACGCGGAGGGCGACAAACGGTTGCGGAGGCAGGTGCCGTGTTGAGGCCGTGGCGGAGGAAGGTAGATTTGAGATTTGCTGTGGAGAAATCTCGTTGGTCAGTCGAGGCAAGCGACCACTGCAACAGGAGGTGGTTGCGGTCGAAATGTAGGCGTGGTCATGGCTGCGACTAAGGATTGTGGTGATGAGGCCAGCATGAAGATGGAAGGCAATTAGTGATGGTGCTAAGGAGAGGAGAGGCCATGCAAAAGAGAAACCAAAAAGTAAGATGGGAAGAGAAGAATGATACAGGAAACGGCCATCCAAATTTCAATTTGCCTTTACATGAAATTTTCAAACAGAACAAAATAAAGTCTACTGCTTGTCATAAATGATGTACAGGGAATAGGGTCAGTCAGTCAGGTAGATACGTTGAAAAGCCTGAAATAGTAATAGCAAATAGCTGTTTGGTTTATACATCGAAAAATGAAAAGACACAGAGATTCTAAAAGACTCAAACAGGTGTCGGTACGGCTAATCGCTACATGGTTTCGACGCGTACCGGATTTCAAAATACAGAATATAAATATACCGTATAGATCAGTACGATGAGATGATCAAAACGGTATACAGATATTAGCGGTATGATTGAATTATAAAAATTCGAATTTTCTAATAGCGGAAAATGCAAGAAAAACGCTGAAAAATAAGATCGACGGAGCCAAAGATGTCCGAATTTGGAAAAACGATAAACTGACATCTTGCTCAGAAGATGGTTTAGAATTTTTCTATGTAAAAATATTTAGGTTTCGGAAACATTTTATTTTCAACGCTTTTTAACTGATTAAATTGAAGTGAATTTGCGCGCGAAATAAACTTTCATATTTTCTGACGAAAATTTACCAGTTGCTATGTTTAACTAGACGCATTCCAAATATCAAATTTATATTTCAAAATTTTATCGTTTAAAATTTCGCAAAATTTCAGTTAATTGCGTTATTAAAACGGTTGAAATTTACGGGTCGTTACAGTTAATTATATTGATGATGTATGCCTGTTATATTATTATCATATCTGTTATCACTCTGCAAGTTCCTTGTTAGTATAGAATCACTATGGGTTGAAATGATACATACCCGAACGATCTGTAGAATAGGAGAAAATCGTTATGGGTTGAAATGATAAACCCAAGCGATTTTCATTGAATTGAATTTGGGATTGCGGGTTGAAAAGATATATACCCGTATATATTTAAATTGCGGATTGAAATGATAAATATTCGTATCACTTGACCATAGGATAGAAAATTATATACAGACACCGTTGGTCTATATATAAATATTTTGAAAATGATTTCTATGGTTTTGAAAAGAAATATATGGTTTTAATAAATATTGATTTTAAAGATTTATTAAAGTTGGTTTAATAAAGTCGATATATAATATGTTTAAGTATTTATTTAAAATATATATTTTCAAATATAGAGTTTATTATGATTCAGGTTGGAAAGATAAATTTGAAATTGATTTGAAATTATATTTATTTAAGAATTTTACTTAAATAAGTTTGATTTGAAATTTATTAAATTTGAAATTTTAAAGATATGTTTTATAACTTGAATTTGATTAAAAGTGATTTAAATGAATATTTCAAACTTATATAAATTTAAATGGGATATTTTGTTTATTTAAATTTGTAAATTGAAGTTGTATTTAGATATTATTGAAATGATTAAGTAAATATTTCAAAACTAATAATAGTAAAGTGAATTTGATATATATATATAAAATTATCTAATTTAGTTTTGAAATGTTGAATATATTGACTTTGATATATATTGAAATTTGAATGGATTATTTTATGGTTCAAATATGTATTTGAAAATCGATAATTTGAAATGGTTTATTGAGAAACTAAATTGAATTGAAATTTGAGGATTTGAGATTGGATTAAATTTAAATTTTGGAATCCGAGTTGATTTTGAGTCGATTTGTGAAATTTGAGGAAACTATTTTATTATATAAAGTATTTTAAATTATATTTAAAACTATTTTATATTATTTTATTTTATAAACTATTTTTAATATAAACTATTTTTAATATAACTATTTTTAATATAAACTATTTTTAAAATTACTATTTTAAATATAAACTATTTAAATATACTAATTATTTTAATATAAATTGTTTTAACTTATAACTATTTTATATAAATTATTTTATAACTATTTTATTTTATATACTATTATTAATATCTAAACTATTTGAAGGAAAGTGTTATGATTTCAAAGTGTTATGATTTCCAAAGTTATGAATTTCAAAGTATTATGGTTTCCAAAGTATTATTATTTCAAATTGTTTTGGTTTCGAAAGTATTATATCTTTGAAAGTACTATGATTTTGGAAGTGAATATTCTTGAAATGGAAATGATATCGTATTGATATGTTTTTGAAATGGAAATGATATTTGGTTTTGAAGTATAAACTATGTTGAAATGACCGCGATGTTATAATAACGATTGGTTGTTAAAGAGACCGGGATCGGATATGGGCATACTCTCTGTCGATACCGAAAACCACTTTAACAACTGTGTACGCGGTGGAGATTCCAGAATGAAGTAGGATGGTAGCGACGATCCTATATGAGGTATATACATGGACCTGACTCCCGTGAGTTGGCATAAGGTGGCTAAAACAGGAGCGATTCTGGGCCAATGAGGTAGCTCCTCTGATCGGACACACTCCATCGTATGCCATTCTATTACTTTGTGATTGATTTGGTGCGCACCATTGATTCGGGAGTGTGGCTTGAGGTGGGCGATTGCTGCGGCCATGCGTTACCACCAGTCTGGATGCATAATTGGTATATCTACCCTGGCATTGCCTTGTTGTGCCGTGTCACCTACCCTAGCGTGCTTTACTACGAGTTTGTTTTGTACCATACCTATGGAGTGCCCTCTAACGACGCCCATTACGGGGGAGATTATGATACTGTATAGACTATTGGAATATGTAAAATGTGTTAAGTGGGATATAGGTAATGCCTTAACGCTATTTTGATAGTTTACTTTACTTCAGACATTATTATAATAGCGTATATTACTACATAGTAGATAGTTTAACGGATCCTTAGAGGATGGTTATCCCAAACATCCTTTGAGTTACTTGTATTTCAGTGATATTTCACTTGAGTTGGATTTATTGATACAAGAATGTTAATTCTGACTCGAGTGTTTTGTGTTTTGCTTTACGCTCGGGTCAGACTGAGTGATACAGCATTCTAGACTCACCTTTGGAGTTGGAGCTTCGCTTGGAGATCCATCTATCGATTCTGCTTTCAGTTATTCAGTTGATTCCAGTGATGTATTCAGATCTTGTATTTGACTATTGTATTGAGACATCTATGTATTCGTGACTTCTGTTGTATCTTGTTTAACTCTGCTATATATATATATATATATATATAGTAGCTTCATGAACTACTATTCTTTTATTTCCGCTGCATTATTATATATTACTCTGTGTTTGTGATTCTGTTATTATTTTATTTACCGTATATGCTGAGTTTTGGCAAATTTAAATTAACAATATGATATTTTGAGCAATTCAAATCCGACATGTATGGATGCGAATGGTTAAAAATATCGGGATGTTACAAGTTTATATATTGTCTGATACATAAATGTTTACTTGGCCTATGTACCTACGTGAATTATATATGTGCTGTGCCAAGGGCTTGCCACCTATCACCTATAAGAATTTGTATCTCCCTGTTGCGTGTTTAGTAATCCAGTGTTCTCGGCCTTGTGTAAAATATTATGTATATTACATTATGCTTTCGGCTATCACTTTATTTTGGTCACTGTTGCTACACCCGAGCTGCGTGCACATATATGGTATCATTCAGGGAAGCCGCAGTATGTTACATATATATTAATTCACATATGGCATGCACGCTAGTTGCTCGATGAAATGTACACCTATATCCTGTACACCTATTTCTCAGATGTATAGGTACTCTGGTATATGAATTTTTGATCTCTGTCCTAGCAATAAAAATAATTAGGACAGCTCATTCTTTTCTAGTGGTCACTGAGTATATACTAGTGACAGAAACATGTATATACACTTCTCTTTTGATATGTGCCATAGGACAGAAGCATACATATATTTCGCGTATATATACATTTTCTTTGATATGTTTCACGTATATATATATATATATATAAGAATAAATATTTGTATATATGTAATGAATGCATAAATGCATTTGTACACATATTTGTTTTTGTCAATTTATTGTGCTAAATCTACTCTCGTTTTCGCAGCTAATTGATTCGTCGTGCTTGATTCATGCCAGTGTCAGTTACATTGTTCTTTTCCGTAGCTGTTTTCCATCATTCTCTAGCCACGAAAGGTGAGCAATCACTCATGATTAATGTTCTTATGCTCAATAAATTGACTTCATAGGAAATGGAAATTTAAATGTACTGTTAAAACTGAATTGGTAGCTATTAAATATGATAAGTTGTTATTTAAATTTGATCACTTATGACACTGTTATATGTTAAGTATTTTGCCAGTAATTGTTATGTTATGTTATTGTTCCCACTCTGCAAGTTCCCTTAGTTTCAGAAATCACTATGGGTTGAAATGATAAATATCCGAACGGAATTTAGAATAAGAGAACTTCGTTATGGGTTGAAATGATAAACCCAAGCGATTTTCAGTTATTATTGAAATTTTGGGATTGCGGGTTGAAATGATATACACCCGTAAATATTAAATTATTGCCGATTGAAATGATAAATATCCGTATCACTTGACCATAGGATAGAAAATTATATACGGACATCGTTGGTCTATTTTTGAAAATGATTTCCAAATATTAAAAGGAAATGTATGAGTTTGATTTTGAAAAGTAATAAGTATTCTAGTTTATTATTGTAAAATTTATACCCTTAAAGGTTGATTTTGGAAAATATTTCGAGTTTAATTTAAAAGTAATTTGTAAAATTTTACTTATAGTTTTATTTTCAAAAATATAAAAAATAAGATTTCAAAATAGATAAATAAAAAGTTTTATTTATTTCGATTGTATAAATTTAATTTTTATTTAATATATATATATTATTTTAAAAGGTTCATTTAATTTATTTAATATAATATATTATTTTAATTGGTTGTTAATTTAATTTAAATAGAGATCCATTCAGAACTTAATGATTTGGAAATGATTTATAATTTTGTCTTAACAAAGGTGATTAAAGGAATACTTTAAAGGTTAAATAGTATAACAATTGAATATTCGTTTTGATTTTAATTTATTTTAAATTTATTTCAAAATTTATAAAGTGATTTTATAAATGACCACGGTGTGAAATAAGCGTTTGGTTGTTAAAGAGACTGGGATCGGATATTGTCATACTCTCTGCCAATACCGAGAACCACTTTAACAACTATGTACGTGGTGGAGATTCCAGAACGAAGTAGGATGGTTTGGCAAACGATTCTGTATGGTATTTACGTAGCTCTGGCTCTCGTGAGTCAGCTTGATGTGGTAAAACAGGAGCTATACCGAGCCAAGTGGGGTCATTCCCCTTATCGGGAACATTTCTTCGAAACCTTATCTATTGCTTTTGTGATTCGATTTGGTGTGCACACCTTTGATTAGGAGTGTGTCTCGAGGTGGGCGGTAGTAGCTGCTATGCATTACCACCAGTCTGGGAGTGCAATTGGTATATCTACCCTGGCATTGCCTCGCGTGCCTTGTCACATGCCTTATTGCGCCTTCTACGAGTTTGTTTTATACCATACCTATGGAGTGCCCTCTAGGTAAACCTCCAGTTTATGGTGGAGCGTACGGTACTGTATAGACTATGGGAATATATAAAATGTGTTAAGGGGGATATAAGTAACGCCTTAACGCTATTTTGATACTTTAACTTTACTGTAGACATTATATATGTAGCGTATTATACTATGTATGTAGATAGTTTATCGGATCCTTAAAGGAGTGAATCCCAACATTCCTTTAAGTTATATTGCATTTACTTGACATTTCACTTGAACTTGATTTATCTGCATAAGAATGTTAATCCCGATTCGAGTGTTTTGTTTTGCTTTACGCTCGGGTCAGCTTGAGTGTCACAGTTTGAGATTCATCCTTTGGAGCTGGAGTTCGTTGGAAGATCTAGCTTATCTATTTCAGCTTTCAGTTTATTTTTGTTATTTCCAGTTGTATGTTCAGACTCGTCGTTTGGTTTATACTAGAGACTTCTGTGCACTGGGATTTCTGATCTATTCTATTTCAGACTATGTTATTTCTGTAGTAGATTAATGAACTACTATTTATCTTTCCACTGTTTTGTTGTAAACTCTGTGTCTGTGATTCTGTGACTGATTTATTTACTGCATATCCTAAGTTATGCCAAATAAATATATTGACAATATGTTATTCGGAGCAATTCAAGTCTGACATGTGTGGATTATTGTCGATTTGAATGGTTTGAAATAGCGGGTCGTTACAGTTTGTATCAAAGCTCTGGTTTTGGCAAACTTACTATATGGAGTGAGAACCCATTAGAGATAGGGTAGTAATACCCTAGAATGAGTTGAATTAATTTTAGAATCATATTCGTTCGTGCTTGAAGTTCTAAATTAGAGTTCTCTTTAATTAGGATTTCTTTTGATTTTTTTTTCTGCATCCTTGTTCTGAAAATCAAATTCTTTTCCTTTCCAGATGAGTAACCGTAGGAATTTCTGTGGTAGAGGTCGTGGAAATGCTCCTGCACCAGCAGTTGCCCCTGCTCTGCCTATTGTTGCTCCTATCGTCGCACCTGTTCAGCCGGTTAGGTTCACTCAGCTTTGTAAGGAGTATTCTTAGCTTGGAGGTACTAAGTTCACTGGAGCCGAGAGTATTATCGAGGCTCAACAGTGGCTGAAGAGTGTTAAGAGGATTTTTATTGGACTTGAGATCACCGATGTCCAAATGCGTCATCTAGCTACTTGGCAGTTACAGGAGTCCGCCGAGGACTGGTAGGAATCTGGTACCGCTCAGACTGTTGAAGCAAATATCACTTGGCAGTAGTTTAGGTGAGATTCTTGGTTGTCTTTCCTAGCTTTTCAGTTGAATCTATTGCTTTGAAATTTATCTCCTCCATCTTTGTCTTATCTTGGACCCCTTCCTTTCAGGGATGCTTTTGTGGCAAAGTGGATGCCAGAAGCCGGGAAATCCCATTATATAGGGCACTCATGGATCTTGAGCAAGGAGACATGACTTTTGCTGAGTATGAGAGGAAGTTCAATGAGCTTTCCAAGTTTGGTCCTGGTTTGATTGACACTCAGCTCAAGAAGACGAGAAGTTTATTCACAGTGCTCGCCCGGAGTATTAATACCACTTGATTAGTCATGTTCACGACACTTTTACTTCTCTAATGGATATGGCCACTAGATTCGAGAACCCTACTTCCAAGGGTAAGTGGGCAGTTTCTACATCTCATGGCACATCCAGTGGTTCTAAGAAAAGGAAGCCCAACTTCCAGCAGTAGAAGAAGAAGTGGCAGGATACTCATGGTATTGGATATGCTCCTTAGAAGTGATCCCTTAACCTAGCTTCCATCACTTGTTTCAAGTGCGACCAGCAGGGTCACAATGCCAACAGCTGCCCATCTTTTGCCGGCGTCACTATTCCTCCACCTCATGTCACCAGGAACAACCTCTGCCACGTCTATTTGCAACCTGGCCATTTCAAGAACGATTGTCCCTTGCGTCAGAGAGGCAAGACATCTGGAGACTTTGCCATGACTTCTTCCACTCCTCCTCCACCACCTGTCAGTGATAACCAAGGTACCCTTCAAAGTTCTTTTACTTTGCATGGTTTTCCTGTTCGAGTTTTATTCGACACTAGTGCATCTCATAGTTTCTTATCTGTTGGTCTCTGTAAGAAATTCGAGCATATTTGCAACCTCAATTGGCGACTTCATCATTGCGTGTGACTAATCCCATCGGCGGTCCTGCCAATCTCTGTATGATTTGTAAAGGAGTGAAATTCCTTTACAATTTGCACCGATTCACCGGAGATTTCTATGTTTTGGGTTTCGATGCATTTGATATTTTGCTTAGAGGTGATTGGTTAAAGCACTACGATGCTGTCATTTCCTGTAAAGCCCAGACTGTTTCCCTTATGGACGACCAGGGCAATCCTCTCATGATTGAATGTCGAATGCCTCAAGATTTTGCAGGCAGCTTTATCTTTTCCCTTGATGCTCAGCCTAGTGATCTGGACTCCACCCCAATAGTCAGGGATTATCCTGATGTTTTTGGTGAAGTCACTTCTCTCCCTCCTAAGAGGGAAATTGAATTCCACATTGACCTTATTCCTGATGCTCGACCTACTGTTCTCCCTCCCAGACAGATGGCACCCAAGGAGAAAGTTGAGTTGAAGCAGATGAGGATTTGTTCTCCAAAGGTCTGATTAGGTGGAGTTTTTCTGAATGGGGTGCAGCGGTGGTTTTTGTCACCAAATCTGATGGTTCCTTGAGGATGTGTATTGCTTATAGAGAGTTGAACAAGCTTACTCTCAAGAACTGATATCCAATGCCTCGCATCAATGATATGTTCGATCAGCTCTACGGAGCTAAAGTATTCTCTCAGCTTGATCTTGCTACCGGCTTCCACCAACTTCGTGTAGCCGAGGAGAGCATTCCCAAGACTGCTTTCCGAATAGAGAATGGCTTCTTTGAGTGGTTAGTCATGCCTTTTGGATTAACTAATGCTCCTGCCTTCTTTGTCGATCTTATGAATCACATATTCCATGATGTCCTCAACAAGTTTGTTTTGGTTTTCATTGATGATATCCTCGTTTTTTCTAAGTCAAAGAAGGAATATATGGAACATTTGGACCATGTCCTCAAAACTCTCAGGAGCCACCAATTGGAAGCCAAATTTTCTAAATGCCATTTCTGGAGAGATGAAGTCTGATTCTTTAGGCACATTATTTCAGAGAATGGAGTCTCGGTTGACCCGGTTAAGGTCGCCGCAATTAATGTAAGTCTATCCACCTTCTCTCTTTTGAATTCATTTATCTTATCTATCTTTGAACTTATCCCTTTATTCGTTTCTAGGATTGGGAGACTCCTAAGACTCCGACTAATATTTGTAGCTTTCTGGGCCTTGCCGGTTATTATTGGAGATTTATAGAGAACTTTGCCCGTATAGCTGCACCTCTCACCGCTTTGATTCGTAAAAATGCCAAGTTTAATTGGAATGAGAAGTGTGAAGCCGCATTTAATGAGTTGAAGCAAAAGCTTACCTCTGCTCCTGTTCTCACCGTTCCGAATGGGGAGGAGGGATTATCGGTTTATACCGATGCTAGTAAAGAAAGATTGGGTGCTGTGTTGATGCAAGATGGGAAGGTCATAGCTTATGCTAGCCATCAATTGAAGCCCCACGAAGCTAACTATGGCACCCATGATTTAGAGTTGCTAGCTGTTGTGTTCGCTTTGAAGCTGTGGAGGCATCACCTTTTGGGAGCCAAGTTAGAGCTTTTCACCGATCATCAGCCTCTTAAGCATATCTTCAACCAAAAGAATTTAAACTAGAGGCAAGTTCGATGGCTTGAGTTCTTAGCATCTTATGATCTTGACATCAGCTATACCCTTGGGAAGGCCAATGTTGTGACCAATGCTTTGAGTCGGAAGAAGGCATTGTTGTGTCAGATTATAGCTACACCATCCCTTATGGATCGAATTGAAGCTAAGCAGGATGAGGATGCGATGCTTAGGCTTATGAAGGAGAATATTCGGAGTAGGGTAGGTGATAATCAGAATGAGTTGGGGGCACAAATTGATCATAATGGAGTTTTGAGGATTAATGACCGGATTTGCATTCCGAATGTTGATGGTTTGAGGCAAGAAGTTCTTATGGAGAATCATCAGTCCAGACTCTCCATCCATCTAGGTGTCACAAAGATGTTTCAGGATATGAAGAGGTTGTATTGGTGGAATGGTATGAAGCGGGGCATTTCTATCTTTGTCAGTAGATGTGCCACTTGTCAGTAGGTTAAGGTTGATCACCAGAAGACCACTGGATTGCTACAACCCCTTGAGATTCCCATTTGGAAGTGGGATCAAGTTTCTATGGATTTTATCGATGATCTACCGAGTACTAGAAGGGGGGATGAGAGTATTTGGGTAGTTGTCGATCGGTTGACCAAATCCGCCCATTTTATACCGGTTAAGTCGAATCGAACTGCTTCGAGATTAGCTGAGATCTGTATGAGGGAGATTGTCTGCCTCCATGGTGTTCCTTCTAGCATTGTTTGTGATCGTGATCCTATCTTTACCAGCAAGTTATGGAAAGCTTTTCAGGAAGCTTTGGGTACTCATTTTAACCATAGTACGGCTTACCATCCCCAGAATGATGCTCAAATGGAAAGGGTGAATTAGATTTTAAAAGATCTTCTTCGGGCTTGTGTTCTTGATTATGGAGGATCTTGGGAAGATCATCTCCATCTCATTGAATTCACCTATAATAACAGTTATTAGGTATAACTATATCTTTGAATCTGAATCTTCTTAAGCTTAATCCATCTATTAATCCCAATCTTTTAAATTCAGGCAAGTATCGAGATGTCTCCATTTGCCGCTCTTTACAGACGATCCTGCAAATCTCCATCTTGTTGGATTGAGTCCAGTGATCGCCTAGTTCTTGGACCCGATATGATTCTGGAAGCATCTGAGAAGGTGGAGGAGATTAGGAGGAAGACGAGGATTGCTTAGGATAGGCAGAAAAAGTATGCTGATGGCGTAGAAGGGATTTGGAATTTTCAGTGGGTGATCAGATCTTTCTTAAGATCTCGCCGTTGAAGAATGTGGTTCGATTTGGCCGAAGAGGGAAGCTTGCTCCCAGGTTCATTGGTCCTTTTCACATTTTGGAAAGAGTTGGCCCTTTGACTTACAGAGTTGACTTGTCGGAGAAACTAGTGGGTGTGCACAACGTGTTTCACGTATCTCACCTTCGCAAATATCTTCATGATCCATCCTTGATTGTTCAGACAGCTTTATTAGAGAATTTGGACGCTGAGCCAAATCTCACTATCGAGAGGAAGCCACTTCGTATTGTCTATAGACGTACGAAGTAGCTTCGAAGGAAATCTATCAGTCTTGTTAAAGTACAGTGGAGTACGGATGACCGGGATTGCACCTGGAAAACCGAGGAATCCACACATGCTTCAAATCCTAAATTGTTTGACTCAGGTATTATCCGTTGCTTCCTCTATCTTTTCGGTTATTCCTATTCACCTATCTTGTTCCTTTTCGGGGACGAAAAGTTTTGAGTCGGGGAGAGTGTAACGACTCAAGGATTTTCAACGATTTTATAACATAAATAACAAAAATTTCTTGAAATGTAAATAATAAAATTTTGAAATAAAATTTTTACATTTGGAAAGCGTCTATTCAATTATAGTAATTGATAAAATTTTATTGAAAAATATGAAAGTTAATTCATTTGTGAATATTTAAAATATGAATTTAATAAGTTAATTTGTTGAAATTTAAATATTTTTGAAAATTGAATATTTTATATAATAAAAATGTAATTCAATTTTTGAGAAAGACGTCGTAATTCATTTTGAAAAATTTGGACTTCTATAGCTCCGTTTACCTTATTTTCTGCATTTTAGCAGCATTTTTGGTAGAAAAATTTGAGTTTTTTAAATTTGTTTGTATCGCTGATATCTGTGTACCATTTTATTCGCCTCTTGTGCTAATCTCAGCAGTATATTTATTTCTGTATCTTGAGGTCTGGTACGTGACGGAAATGATAAAACGATGCATCGTATCGGTACCATAAATTGCGACTTTACACTTTTCGTTGGTTTCAAATTTGAAACGTGCAACCCAAACAAAAATAAATTGCTTTAAATTTTCAGCTGAATCACTGTGTGTCCGTTGCCATTTCTTCCACTTTATATTATTCGTTTTGCCTTTTCACTTTGCTCACAAATTCTGTTTGCATACCAAGTTAGTTCTCACTTTCATTCCTGTAGCTCTTCTCCTTTCTCTTTTTTTATTTTATTTTTATTTTCCCTTTCTTCTGCCTGAAGCATGAAGCCAACCCACATCACCCTCTCAAAACCCAAAGCTTTTCCCTTCAACCCGAGTCCGCCCAAGCTCACCCTCTCCACTTCGCCTACCACTATTCGCCCACCTAAGGCCGCCATGTCAACCCAAACCTCGCGCCTACCATTCAAAAACCCAAAACCACACGCCATCTCCCTGACCCGAGCAACCGCTACACTTGACCCGCTTTCCCCTGACTGTGCCTTTGCTATGAGAACCCAAAGCTTGTCGCAACATTGCCTAACAGTTTTCTTCTCAACTTTGTATATACATACGCGCAATGTATATACATCGGTCAGGGGCCATATTTTTTTCTTTTCTTCCAAGCTTTGGATTTACTGCTCTGTGGAATTTTATGATTTTAGTAACTACTATGTGCGTTGATTTTGCTCAACCTCTCCTCTGTTATTATTTGATATGCACGAGTATATAGATAAGTTGTTTGTGCCGTATACATATTTTACATATTATAGGGCGGTAACAGTTATCAATCTTTTGAATGCAAGTTTATATATTGTTTGATGCATACATGTTTACTTGGCCTATGTACCTACGTAAATTATATTTGTGCCATGCCAAGAGCTTGCCACCTATCACCTATTAGAATTTGTATCTCCCTATTGCATGTGTAGTAATCCAGTGTTCTCGGCCTTGTGTAAAATATTATGTATATTACATTATGCTTTCGGCTATCACTTTATTTTGGTCACTGTTGCTACACGCGAGCTGCGTGCATATATATGGTATCATTCAGGGAAGCCGTAGTTTGTTACATATATATTAATTCACAAATGGCATGCAAGCTAGTTGCTCGATGAAATGTACACCTATATCCTGTACACCTATTTCTCATATGTATAGGTACTTTGGTATATGAATTTTTGATCTCTGTCCTAGCAATAAAAATAATTAGGACATCTCATTCTTTTCTAGTGGTCACTAAGTATATACTAGTGGTAGAAACATGTATATACACTTCTCTTTTGATATGTGCGTAGGACAGAAGCATACATATATTTCGCGTATATATACATTTCGTTTGATATGTTTCACGTATATATATAAGAAGAAATATATGTATATATGTAATGAATGCATAAATGCATTTGTACACATATTTGTTTTTGTCAATTTATTGTGCTAAATCTACTCTCGTTTTCGCAGCTAATTGATTCGTCGTGCCTGATTCATGCCAGTTTCAGTTACATCGTTATTTTCCGTAGCCGTTTTCCATCGTTCTCTAGCCACGAAAGCTGAGCAATCACTCATGATTAATGTTCTTATGCTCATTAAATTGACTTCATAGGAAATGGCAATTTAAATGTACTATTAAATCTGAATTGCTAGCTATTAAATATGATAAGTTGTTATTTAAATTTGATCACTTATGACACTGTTATATGTTAAGTATTTTGCCAGTAATTGTTATGTTATTGTTCCCACTCTGCAAGTTCCCTTAGTTTTAGAAATCACTATGGGTTGAAATGATACATACCCGAACGAACTTTAGAATAGGAGAACTTCGTTATGGGTTGAAATGATAAACCCAAGCGATTTTCAGTTATTATTGAAATTTTGGGATTGCGGGTTGAAATGATATACACCCGTAAATATTAAATTATTGCCGATTGAAATGATAAATATCCGTATCACTTGACCATAGGATAGAAAATTATATACGGACATCGTTGGTCTATTTTTGAAAATGATTTCCAAATATTGAAAGGAAATGTATGAGTTTGATTTTGAAAAGTAATAAGTATTCTAGTATATTATTGTAAAATTTATAACCTTAAAGGTTTATTTTGGAAAATATTTTGAGTTTAATTTAAAGGTATTTTGTAAAATTTTACGTATAGTTTTATTTTCAAAAATATATAAAATAAGATTTTAAAATAGATAAATAAAAAGTTTAATTTATTTTAATTGTATAAATTTAATTTTTATTTAATATATATATATATTATTTTAAAAGGTTCATTTAATTTATTTAATATAATATATTATTTAAACTTTTTGTTAATTTAATTTAAATAGAGATCCATTCAGAACTTAATGATTTGGAAATGATTTATAATTTTGTCTTAACAAAGGTGATTAAAGGAATACTTTAAAGGTTAAATAGTATAACAATTGAATATTCATTTTGATTTTAATTTATTTGAAATTTATTTAAATATTTATAAAGTGATTTTATAATGACCACGGTGTGAAATAAGCATTTGGTTGTTAAAGAAACTGGGATCGGATATTGTCATACTCCCTGCCAATACCGAAAACCACTTTAACAACTGTGTACGTGGTGGAGATTCCAGAATGAAGTAGGATGGTTTGGCGAACGATTCTGTATGGTATTTACATTGCCCTGGCTCCCGTGAGTAAGCTTGAAGTGACTAAAATAGGAGCTATACCGGGCCAAGTGGGGTCATTCCCCCTATCGGGCACATTTCTTCGAAACCTTCTCTATTGCTTTTGTGATTCGATTTGGTGTGCACACCTTTGATTGGGAGTGTGTCTCGAGGTGGGAGGTAGTTGCTGCTATGCGTTACCACCCGTCCGGGAGTGCAATTGGTATATCTACCTTGGCATTGCCTCGCGTGCCTTGTCACATGCCTTATCGCGCCTTCTACGAGTTTGTTTTGTACCATACCTATGGAGTGCCCTCTGGGTAAACCTCCAATTTATGGAGGAGCGTACGGTACTGTATAGACTATGGGAATATATAAAATGTGTTAAGGGGGATATGGGTAACGCCTTAATGCTATTTTGATACTATTACTTTACTGTAGACATTTTATATGTAGCGTATTGTACTGTGTATGTAGATAATTTATCGGATCCTTAAAGGAGCGAATCCCAATATTCCTTTAAGTTATATTTCATTTACTTGACATTTCACTTGAACTTGATTTATCTGCATAAGAATGTTAATCCTGATTCGAGTGTTTTGTTTTGCTTTACGCTCGGGTCAGCTTGAGTGTCACAGTTTGAGATTCATCCTTTGGAGCTGGAGTTCGTTGGAAGATCTAGCTTATCTATTTCAGCTTTCAGTTTATTTTTGTTATTTCCAGTTGTATGTTCAGACTTGTCGTTTTGTTTGTACTAGAGACTTCTGTGCATTGGGATTTCTGATGTATTCTGTTTTAGACTATGTTATTTCGGTAGTAGATTTATGAACTACTATTTATCTTCTGTTGTTTTGTTGTAAACTCTGTGTCTGTGATTCAGTGATTGATTCATTTACTGTATATTCTAAGTTATGCCAAATAAATATATTGAAAATCTGTTATTTGGAGCAATTCAAGTCTGACATGTGTGGATTATTGTCGATTTGAATGGTTCGAACTAGTGGGTCGTTACATTACGTGATCCTGACTCCCGTGAGTCAGCTTGATGTGGCTAAATCAGGAGCCATGCCGGGCCAAGTGAGATCATTCCTTCTATCGGGCACATTTCTTCGACACCATTCTATTACTTTGTGATTGATTTGGTGGCCACCCCTTGATTTGATTTGGGATTGTGTTCCGAGGTGGGCGGTAGTAGCTGCTATGCGTTACCACCGGTTCGAATCCACAATTGGTATATCTACCTTGGCATTGCCTCGAGTGCCGTGTTCACATGCCCTATCACGCCTTATACGAGTTTGTTTTGTACCATACCTATGGAGTACCCTCTGGGTAAACTTCACGGAGGAGCGTACGGTACTATACAGACTATGAGAATATATAAAATGTGTAAAGGGGGATATGGGTAACGCCTTAATGCTATTTTAATGCTTTACTTTACTGTAAACACTATTATAATAGCGTATTGTACTACATAGTAGATAGTTTAATGGATCCTTAGGAGATGGAAATCCTAAACATCTCTTAAGTTATTGCACTCACGGTGACACTGGTTAAGAGATGTCAAAACCCGTAAACATCTCTGACGCCGTTACACTCATATTTATTTACTGTTGGTTTAACTTACATAACATCTTTTAATTCTGACTCGAGTGTTTTGTCTTTTCAATTCGCTCGGGTCAGTCTGAACTTTTCAGTTTATCGAAGACTGCTATCAGGAGAACGAAGACGAAGATTTAGTACTATTACTATTTATTCTATCATTTCCATTGCATCATGTTGTTGCGCTGCATTACTTGTATGTACTTTGATTCTGTATTGTAAAAGTATAATCAAATGTTATTTGTAAAACAGCTTCATGAACTGTTTATTTGATTATTATATTTTGTCATTCCGCTTCGAGATTCTGTATTTGTTTTTTTCTTTCTTTCTCTGCTTTGTCTTATTTACCCCATAAAAATATGTCTTTTTGAATGGTTTGAGTCTGACGTGTGTGGCTTATCGTTGATTTAAACCATTCAAAAAGACAGATCGTTACAATTTTAGTCAATTCCGCTGTGAGATATTTAATTGAGCTCTGATATATTTATCTTTGCCTATTTGTAGGATACCAGATGTGACGACCCAAAATTCCACTACCGGAAAATCGCATCATCAAAAAGAAAGAAAGGGGTGAGAAAGTAGAAAAGATAGAGAAGAAGAAGAAACAACCATAGAATCTCAACAGCGGAACGAATAAAATATAATATATCACATAATAGATTACATAATATCATATACATCAGAGTTATACAGATAATACAACACATACTAGACAGTTATAAACACCTGTCTAGTTAATACAACTCACACATCAAAGAGATACAACACAGCGGAAATACAGAATAAACACATAGATACTGACACAGCGGAACCAATATATATCTATACGCTGAAGCCTCCTGCTCCATTGCTCCTCCACAGTTCGTCAAAGCTAACCTGAATCCCTTGGCTACCCGTAAAAATTTGGGTACCCGAGAGTTTATGAAAAACAGAAATAAACTTCGGGTCAGACATGGGTCTGGTATGAGTAAACGGTTAAAGTTGCTTAACTTTTTAAAAACCTTTGAAAACAAAGGGTATCACGTAAGACATCCCACACATAAACATGGAAATGTTTTTACCTTACGCTAACCAAAACTTTGATAGGAAATTCAGTGATAATATAATAGGTCTAGGGTTTTCAAGTAAATAGAAAATAGCCGAAATTGTTACATTCATTAAATTCCAGCATACATAGGTATACAATCAAATCCGATGGCACTTATTGGTTTTTGGATTCCATACAATGGCAGGGCTACTGGGGTACCGCCCGTCACAGTACGTGGCCTAGATCACCGTACCGAGAACCCACCCTAAGTTCCCTGCAACACAAAGCCGGAACCATCCCTTACTGGATAGTCCCAAACAAGACAACCCCAGCAGTTGTTGCAATCAACTGCCCACACAACCGAAATAAAAAGGGACATCTAGACAGGGGTATATCTTGCTCTCAAGTGGGAGCTACCCACGAAGCTTTGCTGCACCTCCCCTGTTTTAGCCATTCCCGGTTGATGAGGCTTGAGGCTACGATTACCTTTAGAGAACACATCTCTTAGAATGCTCATCGTCCACCTGACGATGTTCTGAAAGCATTCAATCCATACAAGTTCGTTCCGGGTTCGAACGAAATCGAAGGCATTATCTCGTTACACTCATTTTGGAATCACCCTCAGAGTTAACGACAATAACCCTTGCACTCTGAATCTTCATCTTCACTTGAGATTCACGACCTATCGTTAATTTGGATCGATGTGGTTTTCGGATATCCAAATCTGGAAACCCGATCCCGGTCTCATCAAATCCAAACCGTGTCTTTTAAGGCCAAGTTGTTTTAAAGTTAAAACAGTTCAATTCATTATCTATATATATACGCAGATAGATAATTCACAACATCACAGATAGATAATCCATATATCATCAGAAATAGATAATCTAAATCACACAGCATTACTTATCTCGTATCCGAGATTTCAAACCATTCAAGGCAACAATATCATCCATCCATACATAAGCAAGGATAAATAATCACACCATATATAATTAATTTAAAATGAATTAAATTAATTATCTCATTTCTAATTAATTTAAAATGAATTAAATTAATTACTTCATCTCTAATTAATTTAAAGTAAATTAAATTAATTACTTTATCTTATAAATCCTGCTTACAAATTATTAATTAATTTCAAATCAATTAATTAATCAATCTCCAATTTCCATTTTAATTAATCATCTTGATTAACTAACCTTTAATTACATTAAAGTAATTATTCTTTAATAAATTTAACAAATTAATTATCTTAACCATTCACAGTAATTTACCATTTTACTTCATTAATTACAGTAATCAATGTTCCTTAATAAATTATTTCCATTAATTAATTAACTAAAATTAATTACATTAAACCTTAATTAATCACATTAATTAATTAACTTCAAATATTCACTTCCATTTATCAACCTAAATCATATACAGGAATTTCCATCTTGAAATTACTTATCTCAATTAATTAATTCCTTAATTAATTATATAGACCCTTCTGATTTATTACACCAAATAATAAATCTTTAATTACTTCTACAAAGTAATTTTACTTTAATTTACTTCCATTAAGTAATTTTCTTTAATTAATTACATCCTGTAATTATTCATTTATTACTTTGCTAGGTAATTACCATATTCAAATTTCATTAAGTATTTATACTTAATCAATCATCACATGATATCTTTATTTAATTTACAATTAATTAACTTGAATTAATCATATTCATTTGATTAATTACAATTGGTAATTCATTTCTTAATTGACTTTAAACAATTTATTAATCTTTAATTACAGATTAATTATTCTTTAATTATTAATTAATAAACCTTAATCATCAATTAATAACTTAAAAAAAATTAATTCATCCTTAATTAATTTCTATAGATCAATTACTTCTTATTCATTTATTAATTAATAAAACTTATAAATTAATAAAACTTAATTACATATTTCTTAATTACCCATTAATCAACCTTTAAATTTCTTAATTAAGCAAATTGTAATTATTCTTAATCATTTCTTTATATTCATTAACTAACCTTTAATTAAATTTAACTTAGACTTTAAAAGTTAATTAATCAATTATTAAAACATTCTTTAATTACCATATAAATCTTTAGTTACCTAATTCATTACAAATATAAATTAGTTAGCCATTCTTAATTTCTCCTTTTAAACAGTTAAACAATAATGATCACCTAAAATTATTTAAGTGATATAACTTCAATTTATATATTTGAAGATTTCAAACAGTTCGCCAAAGCATCAAAAAATCCCGAGAATTTCCCAGCTCTACTCGAGTAGCCTCTCGAGTTTCCCACCAAAATGCACGAGTCATTCCTCTCTCGTACGTTCTTTTTCTTCTTCTTAATATTTTACTTAGTTTATTTTAAAGATGAAACCTGGAAACAAGACAACCACTCACGATTCTACTCGTACCCATACCCTAGTTTCCCACCAAGCTTCACGAGTTCTCCCCCGAGTATTCACTCGACTCCCTGCTATGAAGTCCTCCTGATACTCATCCAACGCCGTGCACGTGCACGGATCATCGGCGACCCTTTTGTCATTGCCGCCACCACCAGCACATCGACGACAGCCCCCTCTAACTATTCTTCCACCCAGATTTCCAAATTGCTCACGAAATCTAATTCGAGCTCGATCGAACCATGACTGGAAACAAACCAACTCGACTAAACACCTCACCGACGACGAACTCCACTACGAGAAAACTCGCCCATCCTTCCAGACCTGCTCCACGACATGACGCGACGATTCCCCCACATGCGATCCCCTCCGGTCTTCCCACGGCGTCGCACGAACTCAAAAAAAATCACGTCGACGAAACTAGCTCCCAAAACCCTAAATTTGTCACGCATGGTCGCCATCATTATCAGAAAATTCCTCCATTATTTTTCCTGGAAACCCCAACGTTCCAGCCACCTTCACCACTAATCTCGACCCCTAGCACTACGCCGATCACCAGTAATCACCCAAAAACCATTTTCTGGTGAACCTAGGATTTCTCACAGTACATCAAACTAAAAATCATGATTTTTGTCTTAAAAATCCTATCTTTCAAAGGTGATTCCAGGTATATATATGAATCATTTAATTTTTGAAATAAATTTTTAGCATTTTCTAAGTTTTACTGTAAAGATTCATATACTGTTGGATATCATCATCAACTCTTACTTTAAATATTTTTAAAGTCTAAATCTTGATGTTTTAAACAAACTTTGGTTAGACACTATAACACATAACAGATCAGAGGAAGAGCAGTTGCTTTTCTTTTAAAATTTAGAACCTGAGAACAAGGAACAGAGTAGACTTTTGTTCCAGACATGCACAACTTAAATCATAGCAAACATATAGCACACTTAAATCAACATATGCAAGCATTACTTGTTTCAGAATTTATAAGCAACAATCCGGTATCTACTTAACTTTTTAAATTAAAAAGTTTACTCACCAGATTCTTGAAAAGGCAGAGAGATTGATCTTTTTGTAAACTGAAAAGGGTTGCAACTGAAATTTTGAAAACTTGAATACTTCTGTTATCTTCCAGAGATCCTTGCCTTGCCTTGACTTAAAAACTAAAGCTTTTAAAAAAACTGGAGACTTTAAAAACTGAAAGCTTTAAAAAGCTTAAAACTTGAAACTTTAAAACTGGAAGCTTTTTAAAAACTGGAACTTGATTTCTGGCTTTTGAAAAAAAGATAACAGAGCTTATTGTTTTTCTTTGAAATGCTTTGGTTTTCTTTAAAAATGGAAATGCTTTGCTTAGCATTGTGATCGAAAAATGAATAAGAAACTTTGGTATATAGAAAACAATGCAGAGGCTATAGATCAGAGATATTTTATTTTTGAAGGCTGAAATGTAGACATTTTGTACAAGTCATTTATTAAGCATGTCATACATATCTTCTAGCTCCATTCGTATAGTACTATATGTTATCTTCCCTCTTTTCTTTGCCTGCAAGTCTCAAGGCCAAAGTACAGATATTTATTTAGCTTTGTTTATCTTGTATACATCTTATTACAATTCGAGTGTACATATCTATTTCACTTTGCAGGTACAACTTGTATATATATTTACCTTGACTTATTTTTACTTTGCATATGTATGGTGATAGTTTATCATATTAGTGCCTTGGCTTTTGACTTAGTTCTTTGCATACATATGGTTAAAGCACAATTATTTCTGGATTTACTTAAGCTTAAATAAAGTTGTTATATTAAATCTATTATATTAGCTAGTGAATTTATGCTTATTTTACATGACCATTTATTATTTGAGACATTTAATTTCTATTTTACATAACTACTCATTTGTATTTCTATTTACAACTTAATGTATATTCTTTAATTTAATCTTAACTACCAACACTACAATTATATTTATTTATTTTATTCTATTTTTACTTAAGTTAAATATGTTGATAAGTTTATATAATAATACTTACATTAATGACCATATATTAGTTTTATATTTATATTAATATTAACAAGATTTATTTCAATTGAAACCTTATTACCAAAATTACAACAAAATATTATATATATATCAAAAGTGAATAAGCAGAATTTTATTTAAGTTAAAAATAGATTTTGTTATAATTAAATTGGAACTCTTTTATATTAAATTCCCAAATCAAAATTTTTCTTTAAACATATAAATATACACATTCATATAACACTTATTAAATTAGAATATAGAGGACTATTTAAATCCATTAATACAATAACACAGATTAAATCTGTAACTAATTATTCTGATTTAAAAATCAATCTAAAATCCAACTTTAAAACATCCCATTATTAATTAATTGGTTATTTATATTTGAAAATAACAATTTAAATCAATTTAAAATACTTTAATTAAGAGATTATCGTATTTTAAATTCCTCGAAATTCCGGGATGTCAGATTCTTTCCCCCTTAAAAGAATTTCGTCCTCGAAATTTAAAACAAAAGATAATCCAAAGTTTATTTTATTTTAAACCAATTCAGCATACATATCAGCCATATACAACCAAACAAACAATTTCAATCATCAAACAATTCAATCAACCAAACAACACTAGCTATTCGGATACAGATCCGGATAAGCTTCCTAAAAATTTCTCGAGTTTCCCAAGTATAGATACTGGAATACTCGCTCTACTGAATCCAAACTAGCTACACTACTGAGCTACTGAGCTCCTACTCAACTAGATCTATAGAACAAGACAGGATATCAGACTACAGACAAGTCTGACTCAACAACCAAAACTCCCTGAACTGCTGGTTCTAAAACCAACGATAGATCTCACACGTATTCCCTCAGAGATACGTGAAATACAACGAATCCCAGTTATCCAACTGGCAATTCACTCCTGAAATCCAAAACACTTATCCTTAGCAGAATACAGAAAGATCCAATATACTCCGGAGCTAACCTCACAGTCTTTACCCAATCTTATTGCTCCCTTTACCGAAGAAAATCTCAACAACCACGAAGTCTCCAACTTCGCTGATGCTTCAATAACCAACTGGATCAGAATAACTCAACCAAAAAGATCCTCTCTAGATCTACCAAATATCTAGAATACAACTCTACTCCAACCTCATCAGCAGATACAACTTACTTCTCCTATCCGGAAAAGACAAAACATAAGCACTGCCAATTTGGTCCCCATCCAGAAAATTCCTGTAGAAATTCTCTAATCTCAGAACACTGCAACTCCTGGTTGCTTCCACTCTAGAATAGCTGCCACCATGCTTTTGCTGCGCAACTCTGATCTGAAGTAGATAAGAACGTCGATGAACTCGAACAAAAATCTTAACCAACACTTCCTGGACACACAATAACAGATCCACCACAA
The DNA here is from genome assembly GCA_030737815.1 of Allium fistulosum. Classification (NCBI taxonomy): domain Eukaryota; kingdom Viridiplantae; phylum Streptophyta; class Magnoliopsida; order Asparagales; family Amaryllidaceae; genus Allium; species Allium fistulosum. The sequence continues at coordinate 1,104,434,100 of CM060902.1, forward strand.
ACGGAAAGGAACTGCTCAAAGAAACAGATGAGTCCTCAGTCAAGGGTACTTTCTTCAGCTACCCTTAGCTAGAAGAAACTCGAAACTAGATACAGAAGAGAAAGCACAAATGCTCCACCAAATCTCCTAAGCTGCACCACTGGTACCATCTCTGGAATCCAGTCGATACCAATCTCAATCTCCAGATGCTGACAAAACTCTGACAAACCAAGATAACACTCAGACTATCACAAGTCACTTTTGCGATCAATCTGGCCTAAATCCAAAGAAAAACTGCTCTCTCTTTACCAATCAGAACAGCGCTTATGAAGCAAATCCGTCGAAGAACGGAACCACTCTGATGCTTCTGAAATCACCTCAAGAAAAACTGCCCAGCCAGAAGACTTCCTATCCAAAGCTCTTCGAGAAACTCGAACCACAATCCAAACAGAAACACCCTGCTGAACCCAGCCACAACACCGAAACAACCACACTTCCTTAACTTGTTCCAACGAAAACATCTTCGGAAATATCCATAGTCACTGCGTCTCATCACACAGCTACCACATCCTGAGATATCAAGATATCATGCCTTACTTCTGTCCAACCGACAGATCCAAACTCTCAAAAATCCGCTCACACGAGCGCGATCATCCTACACTTCAATGATGAACTCCGAATCCTTAACAGATTTCCTCCAGAGATCAACAAAATCCTTACATCAAACAAAGCTCACTCGAGACGGTATTAGATCTACAGTCTCGACAGATACACTTCCAACTTCAACAAACTCCAACCATCGGTAGTTGTGTTACACACACCACTACCCTATCTACCTTTATAAATTATATTGGAAAACCCGAACAGGTAACCCAACAGATAGGTAGAAATATATATATATATATATATATATAAATAAAAATTACAAGTACGCTCTCTCAAGAAAGACACCACTCCAGAGCTTAGGTATTCGCTCAACCTATCGCTCTGATACCACCTGTGACGTCCTAGGCTTTTCAACCATCAGCAACGGCTCACGACCGGTAGGCTTTTCAACCATCCCAGCCCCGCTGTGGCTCACAGTGATACCTCGGGTTTGCTTTTGCGGCCAGCCTCTCGACTGTAAGCACATAGCAAACCAACCCCAAAAGGCCTTATACTACCCCCGGGGGCATGTAGGGGTAAGAGTCTCCCGTTCGCCACCTAACGCAAAGCGAGAACCCCCTATCACGCTGTAATGTAGCAAACCCGATTCCGGTCTCATCAAATCCAAACCGTGTCTTTTAAGGCCAAGTTGTTTTAAAGTTAAAACAGTTCAATTCATTATCTATATATATACACAGATAGATAATTCACAACATCACAGATAGATAATCCATATATCATCAAAAATAGATAATCTAAATCACACATCATTACTTATCTCGTATCCGAGATTTCAAACCATTCAAGGCAACAATATCATCCATCCATACATAAGCAAGGATAAATAATCACACCATATATAATTAATTTAAAATGAATTAAATTAATTATCTCATTTCTAATTAATTTAAAATGAATTAAATTAATTACTTCATCTCTAATTAATTTAAAGTAAATTAAATTAATTACTTTATCTTATAAATCCTGCTTACAAATTATTAATTAATTTCAAATCAATTAATTAATCAATCTCCAATTTCCATTTTAATTAATCATCTTGATTAACTAACCTTTAATTACATTAAAGTAATTATTCTTTAATTAATTTAACAAATTAATTATCTTAACCATTCACAGTAATTTACCATTTTACTTCATTAATTACAGTAATCAATGTTCCTTAATAAATTATTTCCATTAATTAATTAACTAAAATTAATTACATTAAACCTTAATTAATCACATTAATTAATTAACTTCAAATATTCACTTCCATTTATCAACCTAAATCATATACAGGAATTTCCATCTTGAAATTACTTATCTCAATTAATTAATTCCTTAGTTAATTATATAGACCCTTCTGATTTATTACACCAAATAATAAATCTTTAATTACTTCTACAAAGTAATTTTACTTTAATTTACTTCCATTAAGTAATTTTCTTTAATTAATTACATCCTGTAATTATTCATTTATTACTTTGCTAGGTAATTACCCTATTCAAATTTCATTAAGTATTTATACTTAATCAATCATCACATGATTATCTTTATTTAATTTACAATTAATTAACTTGAATTAATCATATTCATTTGATTAATTACAATTGGTAATTCATTTCTTAATTGACTTTAAACAATTTATTAATCTTTAATTACAGATTAATTATTCTTTAATTATTAATTAATAAACCTTAATCATCAATTAATAACTTAATAAAAAATTAATTCATCCTTAATTAATTTCTATAGATCAATTACTTCTTATTCATTTATTAATTAATAAAACTTATAAATTAATAAAACTTAATTACATATTTCTTAATTACCCATTAAACAACCTTTAAATTTCTTAATTAAGCAAATTGTAATTATTCTTAATCATTTCTTTATATTCATTAACTAACCTTTAATTAAATTTAACTTAGACTTTAAAAGTTAATTAATCAATTATTAAAACATTCTTTAATTACCATATAAATCTTTAGTTACCTAATTCATTACAAATATAAATTAGTTAGCCATTCTTAATTTCTCCTTTTAAACAGTTAAACAATAATGATCACCTAAAATTATTTAAGTGATATAACTTCAATTTATATATTTGAAGATTTCAAACAGTTCGCCAAAGCATCAAAAAATCCCGAGAATTTCCCAGCTCTACTCGAGTAGCCTCTCGAGTTTCCCACCAAAATGCACGAGTCATTCCTCTCTCGTACGTTCTTTTTCTTCTTCTTAATATTTTACTTAGTTTATTTTAAAGATGAAACCTGGAAACAAGACAACCACTCACGATTCTACTCGTACCCATACCCTAGTTTCCCACCAAGCTTCACGAGTTCTCCCCCGAGTATTCACTCGACTCCCTGCTATGAAGTCCTCCTGATACTCATCCAACGCCGTGCACGTGCACGGATCATCGGCGACCCTTTTGTCATTGCCGCCACCACCAGCACATCGACGACAGCCCCCTCTAACTATTCTTCCACCCAGATTTCCAAATTGCTCACGAAATCTAATTCGAGCTCGATCGAACCATGACTGGAAACAAACCAACTCGACTAAACACCTCGCCGACGACGAACTCCACTACCAGAAAACTCGCCCATCCTTCCAGACCTGCTCCACGACATGACGCGACGATTCCCCCACATGCGATCCCCTCCGGTCTTCCCACGGCGTCGCACGAACTCAAAAAAAATCACGTCGACGAAACTAGCTCCCAAAACCCTAAATTTGTCACGCATGGTCGCCATCATTATCAGAAAATTCCTCCATTATTTTTCCTGGAAACCCCAACGTTCCAGCCACCTTCACCACTAATCTCGACCCCTAGCACTACGCCGATCACCAGTAATCACCCAAAAACCATTTTCTGGTGAACCTAGGATTTCTCACAGTACATCAAACTAAAAATCATGATTTTTGTCTTAAAAATCCTATCTTTCAAAGGTGATTCCAGGTATATATATGAATCATTTAATTTTTGAAATAAATTTTTAGCATTTTCTAAGTTTTACTGTAAAGATTCATATACTGTTGGATATCATCATCAACTCTTACTTTAAATATTTTTAAAGTCTAAATCTTGATGTTTTAAACAAACTTTGGTTAGACACTATAACACATAACAGATCAGAGGAAGAGCAGTTGCTTTTCTTTTAAAATTTAGAACCTGAGAACAAGGAACAGAGTAGACTTTTGTTCCAGACATGCACAACTTAAATCATAGCAAACATATAGCACACTTAAATCAACATATGCAAGCATTACTTGTTTCAGAATTTATAAGCAACAATCCGGTATCTACTTAACTTTTTAAATTAAAAAGTTTACTCACCAGATTCTTGAAAAGGCAGAGAGATTGATCTTTTTGTAAACTGAAAAGGGTTGCAACTGAAATTTTGAAAACTTGAATACTTCTGTTATCTTCCAGAGATCCTTGCCTTGCCTTGACTTAAAAACTAAAGCTTTTAAAAAAACTGGAGACTTTAAAAACTGAAAGCTTTAAAAAGCTTAAAACTTGAAACTTTAAAACTGGAAGCTTTTTAAAAACTGGAACTTGATTTCTGGCTTTTGAAAAAAAGATAACAGAGCTTATTGTTTTTCTTTGAAATGCTTTGGTTTTCTTTAAAAATGGAAATGCTTTGCTTAGCATTGTGATCGAAAAATGAATAAGAAACTTTGGTATATAGAAAACAATGCAGAGGCTATAGATCAGAGATATTTTATTTTTGAAGGCTGAAATGTAGACATTTTGTACAAGTCATTTATTAAGCATGTCATACATATCTTCTAGCTCCATTCGTATAGTACTATATGTTATCTTCCCTCTTTTCTTTGCCTGCAAGTCTCAAGGCCAAAGTACAGATATTTATTTAGCTTTGTTTATCTTGTATACATCTTATTACAATTCGAGTGTACATATCTATTTCACTTTGCAGGTACAACTTGTATATATATTTACCTTGACTTATTTTTACTTTGCATATGTATGGTGATAGTTTATCATATTACTGCCTTGGCTTTTGACTTAGTTCTTTGCATACATATGGTTAAAGCACAATTATTTCTGGATTTACTTAAGCTTAAATAAAGTTGTTATATTAAATCTATTATATTAGCTAGTGAATTTATGCTTATTTTACATGACCATTTATTATTTGAGACATTTAATTTCTATTTTACATAACTACTCATTTGTATTTCTATTTACAACTTAATGTATATTCTTTAATTTAATCTTAACTACCAACACTACAATTATATTTATTTATTTTATTCTATTTTTACTTAAGTTAAATATGTTGATAAGTTTATATAATAATACTTACATTAATGACCATATATTAGTTTTATATTTATATTAATATTAACAAGATTTATTTCAATTGAAACCTTATTACCAAAATTACAACAAAATATTATATATATATCAAAAGTGAATAAGCAGAATTTTATTTAAGTTAAAAATAGATTTTGTTATAATTAAATTGGAACTCTTTTATATTAAATTCCCAAATCAAAATTTTTCTTTAAACATATAAATATACACATTCATATAACACTTATTAAATTAGAATATAGAGGACTATTTAAATCCATTAATACAATAACACAGATTAAATCTGTAACTAATTATTCTGATTTAAAAATCAATCTAAAATCCAACTTTAAAACATCCCATTATTAATTAATTGGTTATTTATATTTGAAAATAACAATTTAAATCAATTTAAAATACTTTAATTAAGAGATTATCGTATTTTAAATTCCTTGAAATTCCGGGATGTCACACCAGATACCTAACTCGGGCTTCAGTGGGCTTGGGTTTTAACATTTTTGCGAAAAATCCGGACCATTGAAATTCAGGTACAAAATGCCTATTAAAGGTCCAGCAAATCAAGTTAAAGCTTAATCCTAGTGATTTTCGGAGAGGTAGTGTGATTTTCATTCAAGTTAGTAAGCGTTACGTTGAGTAAAGCTTCCACCTTTGAACCACCAAGTTTAAACTATATCCATGCCTATACTTGTAGCTATTGAACGTTTATCATATGGTTGTAATGATGGTTTGGTCGATTATTGGTTTGTTGCTTGAAAAATAGTCGCATTTGAAAAGTTAGTAAGCGAACCTTTGGTTATATGTAAATCTAGTAGACAAACTTATGCCGTTGTTATTAAATGTTTGATATATGTTACGTTATTGTAAATCATCATGTATTTATGCTCATACCTTGGTTATGTGATGTGTGGTTGTGTTGTAAATGTCATATGCTCGAATTCCAAACCGCCCATATAGCGATTGTCGCTATATCGGCACTTTCGGAAAATCACCTTTTATCGAAATTGTTTGGTTTCATTATCGTGCTTGGAAAGAGAGAATAACTAGGGTAAGGAAGAAGAAAGAGATAGAAGAAAAAGAACGACAATCACAGAATCTCACAATTGCAGCGGAACAAAATATAATATATAATAACATATTTTAAATACAAGAACTGTACTGTTAATATACATAGCATTATCAGAGTACAATAATCAATACATCAATCTGGACAGTTATAATAACTAGTCCTGATATACATAACTCACACAGCGGAAATAACCAAGTACGTGATATACATCTAAACTCCTCCAGCTCGTCTCCTGAGCTCCATAGCATTCTAACCTGAATCTGTAATACTCAGTCTGACCCGAGCATTATAATAAAATAACAACCGAGTCAGTCTGGAAAACCAGCGTGAGAAAACAAACTCAATTTGAATTATTAACTTTTATCAAAATCCTTTGAAAACAAAGGTATCTCGTAAACCACGTCACACATAAACATGACGGGTTTTTCCCTTACGATAACCAAAACATTTTTATCAAAACTATATGATATTATAATAGTTTCTAAACAAAGTAAATATAAAATAGCTAAAATGCTTGCATCTCACGTTTCAGCATAGTTGGGCACAACCAAAACTGTACGACGCTTATTGGAGAATGGATTCTATACAATGACTAGGCACTGGGGTACCACCTATCACAGTACACTTCTAGAAAAATGTACCGAGGACCTCGCCGGGATCCCCTACAACACAAGACCAGCCCTATCCCTTACCTGGATAGAACCGAATATGTTATCACCCCAGATGTTCCCACCCTTATCGAGAGCTCTTTTGCATGCACCACCGTATCCATAATTTATAATATATATCCGAAGGTATCTAGAAAGGTGATAACATACCCTAATTGGGTGCTGTAACGACCCGCTATTTTGGACCATTCAAATCGACAATAAATCCACACATGTCTGACTTGAATAATTCAAAATATCAGGTTGTTAATTTAAATTTGGCAAAACTCAGCATATGCAGTAAATAAATCAATCACAGAGTCACAGACACAGAGTAATACAAGATACGCAGCGGAACAGATAAAATAGTAGTTCATGAAGCTACTATATAAACATCAGAGTTAAAATAAAATACAACAGAATATCTCAAATACAGTGAAGTCTTCAGTACGAATAGACGACCTCTCTGAACAAATCAACTGGAAAGCTGAAAGCTGAATCGATGGTTGGACTTCCAAACGAAGCTCCAAACTCCAAAGGTGAGTCTCAATTGCTGTATCACTCGGTCTGACCCGAGCGTAAAGCAAAACACAAAACACTCGAGTCAGGATTAACATTCTTATACTAGTAAATCCAACTCAAGTGAAATATCAATTGAAATACAAGTAACTTAAAGGATGTTTGGGATAACCATCCTCTAAGGATCTTCAGAACTATCTACAAGGTGGAAATATACATTATAACACCGTGGTCATTTCAATTTAATTTATACTTCAAAACCCCAAATATCATTTCATTTCAAATATAACTATTTTCCAAAATAGTATATATAGGTTAAATAATTTATAAAGTAAAGTATTTATAATTTCCTTAAGTTCCACAAATCGGTTCAAATCAACTAAATTTCCAAATTCAAATTTATTCAAAGTTCAATTCATCAATTTAATTCATTTCTAAACAGATCCTTTAAATTTTCAATATATTTCAAAGCTTTAATATTCAACAATTTCAAAGTTAAATTTAACAGTTTCAAATAGCTCTTGATTTAACTTCATTTATTATTTAATCAGGGAATATTCACTTAATAAATTCAATATCATTTAACTAGCCTTAATTTCATTTTTACTAAATATTTCCTTAAATTTATTTAAATAAGAAATATTCATTAAATTATTTAAATCAAACTCAAGTTATAAATCATATCTTAACTTCCAATTTCAATAAGCTTTATATTGGTTTAATTAAATAAAATTCTTTACTAAATTCAAATTATCATCCCAACCTTAACTTATTCAAATTTTTACCAAAATCTATTTTTGAAATATAAATTTTATACTTAACATATTATATGTATTAAATCCATCTTAATTAAATTAAATATCATTATTAAATCTATATATATCATTACCATTTATATATAAAATTCTAAGAATCAACATTTGTTAAAACCATATATTTCTTTCCAAAACCATAGAATTCCATTTCAAAATATTTATATATATGGACCAATGGTGTCTGTATATATTTTTATCATATGGTTAAGTGATACGGATATTTATCATTTCAATCCGAAATTTAAATATATACGGGTAGATATCATTTCGACCCGTAATCCCAATTTCAATTCAAATGAAAATCGCTTGGGTTTATCATTTCAACCCATAACGAAATTCTCCTATTCTACAGTCCGTTCGGGTATGTATCATTTCAACCCATAGTGAATTCTATACTAACCGGGAACTTGCAGAGTGATAACAGATACTAAAAAATATAACAACAGGCATATATCAGTATAAATAACAGATGCGGGTGTCAGATGTCACAGGTGAACAGATAAATAATAGTAATAACAGGCATGTAATACTATATACTGATGTCAGATGTCACAGGTGAACAGATATAAACAATAGTAATAACAGGCATATAATACTATATACTGATGTCAGATGTCACAGGTGAACAGTTATAGATAATAGCATATATAACAATGTAAATAACTACAGCAGCATATTTCAATTGCTATTTCAATTGAAATTAAATTTAATAAATATAAGAACGTTAATCGTGAGTGATTGCTCACCTTCCGAGGCTAGATAGATTTGGCCAGAATTTGAGCTATGGATTAGGTCATGATCTAGATAATCGAACAAATCCAAACAAAAATCTCAAAGCGAAGTAAGTTGAAAGTGGATTAGACGGGCAAAGCTGAAACATAGGGATTGATGGAAATGAATTAGAATCATCTTGATATAATCGAACAAAATATATGTTATAAATTTCAAATCAAAAAAAATTAATTTAAAACACAAAAAAAAAATTATCTTTTAAGGCCGCATATATCCTAAATCAAAGTATAGATAAAATCAATAATAAGATAAAAAATGCAGACCATTCAAATGCACGTATATGCAGACCAAGATTTATATATACATATGCAACTAAATTTTATACTTACGCGGTTACACAACAACATATGTATACTGTATATATATATATTTATAGAAATTTAACATATACCAAAATATTAACAACTGTATACTCCCATAAATAAAACTATATATATATATAACGAAAAGTTAAAATACCAACAACAGTTGTAACATGTTCATACTTTCAAAATAAAGTAATATATAACTCTATCCTTTCCTACATGTGCAACCAATCAGCCTATACCAGCCTATATTTGCTAAAACCCGTTGCAATACTATTTTTCGTTTTTTTTTCTTTTCTGCATTATGCGAAACTATACTTACTAACATATTTTATTAAACTATAACAACTTATATTATATACTTAAAATATAATAGACTCACGCACACTAAAAATATAGCCTGTATAAAAACTTATCATACGTAACATATATAAATATAAAAACTTATTATATAAAAGATACAGCAAATATAAATCCTTTGTACAAACTTCACGTATCTCTGTACATAAAATACTAAATGTGCTGGCAGACTTTATAAACAAAAAAAAATTCATACAAACTTAACCTATATACCAAGCAGACCGAATATATGATAAGGTAGAAATCCATAAATACTTAAATCTAAGTGTCTATGTATGTGCTATATTTTAAAATCAGGATTTCTATCGATATATTATAGGCAAAACATATTAAAACCCCTCTATCTCTATATTATACTCAAAAGCAACCCTCACGCAAAAAACACAGATATTATATATAAGTACATATATACACAAACTAATAATTATAATATATACTTTGAAATCAACCTTATACATATGACTGGTATATAAGCATATATGTATATATACTTATAGATCAAATAGAGCTTAATATGTCAAACAGCTAATATAAACGATAATATAAACCTTTACAAGGAAATTGTTTTATAGTTTATATATATATTTAAGTTTTTAATATACATAACCAGAGAAAACATCAAGGAAGAGGAAACGAACTCACCGCGACAAAGCGGTGGCTAAGGAAGCAACACGGGTGGCTCGGGTCTTGGTGCGTGCGAATCCGGGTGGTAAGGCTGCAACGCATGGATGTGGAGGAGAAGGCCGGTGGCCGAGCACTGTGGTGATGCGGTGGTGTGGAGCATGGTGGGGACAGCGATGTACGGCTGCGGCGTGTCGGGGTTGCTGCGGAGATAGGTAGGCGGAGCCTTGGTGGTCGGTGGATGTGTGGGTAGGTTGATGGTGCGGACCAAGCTGGCCGTGGGCGGAGGGGAGTTTCAGCTAGGAGGTGGTGGGAGGCCGAGATCTGGGTGTGAGGCGGAGATGCTAGAAGAGAGGGAAGGTAGATTTTGGATTACTAGGCAACGCTTCTAGAGGAAAGGAAAAAAATGTAGAGGGTAGTAGTGGGGAGCCTGAGGTGGAATAGGAGGAAGATGGAGGCTTCAGATCTGATAGAAAAAAATAAATAAGATTTTGAAGCTGCTCGTATACATTTTATTTAATATAAAGAGGAATACCAAAAGAAGATAAAGTTTTGAAATGATTGGTGTAGCAACGGCCATACGTTGATTTAGCTCTACATTTAAAGCAATAAATTTTTGGTTGTTTGGACAACACGTCTAATTTTGAAACCGAAGGAAGTGGTAAAGTCACAGTTTAGGGTACCGTTACAACGAACAATTTATTGTTTCCGTCGCGTACCGGACCCCCAAACACAGAATTGAATATACCGTAGAGATTAGTACGACGAGACGATCAAAACGGTACACAGATATTAGTGGCACGATCATCCGATCAAAAGTCGATGATCGGTACCGAAAATGTTGCTATTCTGCCAGAATTAAGATCAACGGAACAGTAGAAGTCCAAATTTGGAGAAACGAATTTCGTAGTCTGATTCAGAATGATCTGAATAAATTTTCTCCTGTTGACATATTTTGGTTTCGGAAAACTTTTAAATTCACTGTTATTAACCGGTTTGATTTGAAATGAAATTTCACAGGAAAATAAACTTCAATATTATCAGATGAAATTTACCAGTTGCTATATTAAAATAGACGTATTCCAAATAGTAAATTTTTATTTCCAAATTTTATTGTTTAAAATTTCACAAATTTCCAGTTAAATATACTTTTAAAACCATTATTTTTGCGGGTCGTTACACTCTCCCCCACTCAAAACTTTTCGTCCCCGAAAAGGAAGGAGGTAGGAGAATAGAATAACCAGAAATAAAAGTAGATTGAAAGTCAAGATTAAACAATAAATTTGAACTATCTAAATTTTACTTAAATTTGAAAACTTCATTTGAAATTCGATTATCTTTAATACTTTAATACTTTCAAAAACCAATTTGTAAAATTTCTTGCTTCCTTTATAAATACCATTTATATGTTTAAACAACACCTTTAAAAATATATGAAAACTATTTGAAAACAATTATTTACATTATTACTTATATTTACGAAGAAGCTATTAAATCCATAATTCATAAATTTATTAATTTACCTCAAGATACTTTTCAACATTATTAATAAATCAATGATCATTTCTTTAAATATGTTGTATTTAATTAATAACTTCTAAAATATTTAACACTAAAATTTTCTATTTATAACACTATATTATATATATATATATTAAACCATATAGTATATAAATAAACAATACTTAAAAAGGATATAGTCAACAAGGAGAAGAAGGAGGATTTGGAAAAGCAGAATATAAATGAATAAATAAAGCTGAGCAGATAAGGTAGATTTAAGGAGTAGTATCGGGCATGAATAGTTAAATTAGAACCATAAGGGTTTTGATTCCAAATATTAATTCCAAATATTAATTCAAAATTTCTTTATTGGAAATACTTTTATAATAAAATACCTTTATAGTCGAAATAAATTTCCTTTCGAAAATACTTTTATAACTCGATGTTTCAACAAGTTTATCCTTGTTCCTGTAGACTCTGGTAGTGCCTTGATCAGGCGCAGAACTAGAATTCTCCAGGTACTTGGTAGACCTGTTTCAACACCCAGTGAAAATACTGGAAAAACTTTTTAAAAACAGATATGGAAAGTACAATCCAATCAAAACAAAACGAATCAAATCATGGATCGCAGATACACAATGGTTATGCCTGGGTCCCCCAGGAAACATTCGTACCTTTTAAGCATTCACTGCCTTGCGAATTTCGCCATGCAACAAAACGGTGGACCGCAGGATACATAAAAATGGTTACGCCTGGATCCCCCAGGAAACATCCATACCCCGTAAGCAATCTCTGCCTTGCGGATTACGCCACTAACCCGACCATAGATCGCAGATACACAATGGTTACGCCTGGATCCCCCAGGAAACATCCGTACCTTTTAAGCAATCACTGCCTTACGAATTACGCTATGCAGTCGAGTTTGTAAGACCATGGGTAACGCCATGGAATTCGAAGGACACTCGAGTATCATATCCGGAAAACCAAAATCAGAGAGAATAATATCGATAGAATGAATCCAAGATGTGGCCACAAATCGGATATCAAGCAGAAGGCACCTTCCATATCTTTACTTCGAAAATATGTATCATATAGTACCTTTTCAAATCACTTTCAAATATCATACTTATATAAAATCCATTATATATAAGATTTAATTTTCAAATCAAATACTTTCCAAAATCAATAGTATATCAAATCATACTTATATAGACTTCAATTATATAAGATTTCACTTTCAAATTTAAGTACCTTTTCAAATCTATAGTTTTCGAATCAATTTCATACTCATACAAATCAATTTTATATAAGTTCGACAACTCCCAAATCAAGTATTTAGTAACACAAGGTTCTCAAATTTCAATTTGTTTCAATATCAGTTCAATTTCAAAATCATATACAATTTCACCAAATTATTTCTTCTCAAATTAATTATCTTTAGTTTCTAAGTTTCAAGAATAATAGATTTAGAAAATAAATCCAAATTTCCAAATCAATAATTTAAGTCAACCAATTCATTTCCAAAATCAAATGTTTTCAAAATCATCTTATACTTACGTAAGGTCCATCTTATATAAGGATCAAATTTTCAAAATAAATTTCGCTGTATGAAAAGCCATATGGGATTGAATATCTTTGCTTTTATGGGTTATATATCTTTGTAATTTAAATTGGAAAATTTCTTTTAGTAAGCAAAGATATTCTAACCCGACAGCTTTCAATTTCAGCGTCAAAATATATCAATGATATTAGAATATAAGAGGTACATACGTCATTTTTTTCGCAATATCACATTTGATCGCTCGCTCGATCACACAAGTTCGCTTTCGAACTAGTATTGTCCATTCGACTTCCCTAATGCGGACTTTCAATATGGTTTCTCGACTAGAAGCCATCAGTCTCCTTGCATAGCCATATACTATGATAGAGAATTCTAGAATCAAGCCCAAAAATCCATATCAAATATTCGCCATCAAGAATCGAATGAAAAATCCTAACACGAAATGGTGTAATTCACCTTGAACTTGTGTACTCAAACTTGGGTCAAACTAATTATGCGGATAAAACAGCATACGTACAACTTATATATTTATTCCAACTTGTTAAATATATGGTTTCATAAAGATGTTACTAAGTTAAAACATTTAAACTAAATTTTATTCAAAATATTTTGGAGACCAAATGCTTTTCAAAACATTTCAAATCTAAATTTCATATTAGAAAATTTTTAAAATTGCCTTATTCATTTACTTAACCAAACAGTTTCAACTTATTTAAGTCATATAACTTCATATTTAAACATTCAAAACAACTTATATACTTTATCAAAATACTTTCCAAAATTTCTTAGCTTTGAAAAGTTAACCTTGATTTGGAAGTACTCGAACTTCAAAATAGTCGAAAAAAATCATTTTCAGATTCAGGAGTTGGAAATCAACAATAAATCAGTAAGTCAATTTCAAAAGATAGGTTTATATCAAATTCGAAACACGAGGACTGAACACCGTCTTACTTCAAATCATTTCAAGTATATATATACATATATCTTCCGAATATCAAATCATACTTTGGAATTTAAAATCAAAATTTAGTTTCACAAAATCACTCGCGTAGCAATGCTACTGAAGTGGCCTATCCCCCACTCTGAAACTCGAAAATCAATGTCGATGATGCGTGCACTCATCACCGAAATTATTTTCCAGCGACATAAGTGAGTTCTGGACTTCTATTTTCTCAAACTTCTTTGAAATTTCTTCGAAACTCATTAAAATCATTTGAAACATTTCTTATTCGGAAAATATTTTTAAATCATATTACTATTATATATTTTAAAATCTTAAAACCAATTTCAACACCGGGGTTTAATCCTCGAATTTCAAATTTTAAAATCCTTCAGTTATAAATCAAGTTTCTTATATAGGTTTTTCAAAATTTACAAATCCTTTCGAAACCTCAAATTATCATTTTAAAAAAAAGTATATAATCTTTATCGAAAGCATTTCACTTTTATATATAAAATAAAATCATACTTATCAAAATAATAATTTTGGTTTAGAAAGCAATTTCTAAAATACAAACAAACCCGATTTTCAAAGGATGATTCAAGAATGGATTTCAAAACAAAGATAGAAATTCAAATTAGAGGGATTCTAATCAAATAGGATTCTGATTCGAAGATAAGTTCGAACGAAAATGAGATAATTAATTACAAAACAGTAGATGGATACACTTATATAAATCGCGGGCGACCTTAACCGGGTCAACCGTGACTTCAAGAATATAATCGATGCGGAAATCTAAGGCAAATCGACATTCGATCGCAAGAGATAGAATTCGGCATATCAAGAGATAGCAGCATCTAAACCGAGTGATATATAAATCTTCGGTGATTCAAGGCCAATTGTAAAGGAGTTTCACCCCTTTACAAAACATCCAAAGATCGGCGGGATTGCCTATTCTTATAGAGATCATTCGAAGTGGAGTTATGGGATACTCCAGAATCAAAAGAATACCAATAGAGAGAGACAAGAATGAATTTTGGAACCGTAGGGAATGTTCCAAAGTTCAAAGGAAATCGAGTCAAAAGGAAGAGATTTAACTCGAACGAAAGTGATTCTGTAAATAAATTTACTATATATGCTAAGCTTTGCCTAGAGCCAAAGCTCTGATACCAACTGTAACGGACCGCGTCAGTGGGGTAACGCCCACCGTAGCATACAGCAGTACCTGTGTTCTGCCTTTACAGCCAGCCTCTCGACTGCACAAACCCCGCAGGGACATGTAGGAGTAAGAGTCATCCGCTCGCTACCAAACCAAATGCGAGAACCCCCTATCATGCTGCACCCGCCAAGTGCATAGGCAGACACACATGTCTGACTTGAATAATTCAAAATATCAGGTTGTTAATTTAAATTTGGCAAAACTCAGCATATGCAGTAAATAAATCAATCACAGAGTCACAGACACAGAGTAATACAAGATACGCAGCGGAATAGATAAAATAGTAGTTCATGAAGCTACTATATAAACATCAGAGTTAAAATAAAATACAACAGAATATCTCAAATATAGTGAAGTCTTCAGTACGAATAGACGACCTCTCTGAACAAATCAACTGGAAAGCTGAAAGCTGAATCGATGGTTGGACTTCCAAACGAAGCTCCAAACTCCAAAGGTGAGTCTCAATTGCTGTATCACTCGGTCTGACCCGAGCGTAAAGCAAAACACAAAACACTCGAGTCAGGATTAACATTCTTATACTAGTAAATCCAACTCAAGTGAAATATCAATTGAAATACAAGTAACTTAAAGG
Organism: Allium fistulosum; assembly: GCA_030737815.1. Classification (NCBI taxonomy): domain Eukaryota; kingdom Viridiplantae; phylum Streptophyta; class Magnoliopsida; order Asparagales; family Amaryllidaceae; genus Allium; species Allium fistulosum. Next base: position 1,104,450,009 of record CM060902.1, read on the forward strand.
ATGTTTGGGATAACCATCCTCTAAGGATCTTCAGAACTATCTACAAGGTGGAAATATACATTATAACACCGTGGTCATTTCAATTTAATTTATACTTCAAAACCCCAAATATCATTTCATTTCAAATATAACTATTTTCCAAAATAGTATATATAGGTTAAATAATTTATAAAGTAAAGTATTTATAATTTCCTTAAGTTCCACAAATCGGTTCAAATCAACTAAATTTCCAAATTCAAATTTATTCAAAGTTCAATTCATCAATTTAATTCATTTCTAAATAGATCCTTTAAATTTTCAATATATTTCAAAGCTTTAATATTCAACAATTTCAAAGTTAAATTTAACAGTTTCAAATAGCTCTTGATTTAACTTCATTTATTATTTAATCAGGGAATATTCACTTAATAAATTCAATATCATTTAACTAGCCTTAATTTCATTTTTACTAAATATTTCCTTAAATTTATTTAAATAAGAAATATTCATTAAATTATTTAAATCAAACTCAAGTTATAAATCATATCTTAACTTCCAATTTCAATAAGCTTTATATTGGTTTAATTAAATAAAATTCTTTACTAAATTCAAATTATCATCCCAACCTTAACTTATTCAAATTTTTACCAAAATCTATTTTTGAAATATAAATTTTATACTTAACATATTATATGTATTAAATCCATCTTAATTAAATTAAATATCATTATTAAATCTATATATATCATTACCATTTATATATAAAATTCTAAGAATCAACATTTGTTAAAACCATATATTTCTTTCCAAAACCATAGAATTCCATTTCAAAATATTTATATATATGGACCAACGGTGTCTGTATATATTTTTATCATATGGTTAAGTGATACGGATATTTATCATTTCAATCCGAAATTTAAATATATACGGGTAGATATCATTTCGACCCGTAATCCCAATTTCAATTCAAATGAAAATCGCTTGGGTTTATCATTTCAACCCATAACGAAATTCTCCTATTCTACAGTCCGTTCGGGTATGTATCATTTCAACCCATAGTGAATTCTATACTAACCGGGAACTTGCAGAGTGATAACAGATACTAAAAAATATAACAACAGGCATATATCAGTATAAATAACAGATGCGGGTGTCAGATGTCACAGGTGAACAGATAAATAATAGTAATAACAGGCATGTAATACTATATACTGATGTCAGATGTCACAGGTGAACAGATATAAACAATAGTAATAACAGGCATATAATACTATATACTGATGTCAGATGTCACAGGTGAACAGTTATAGATAATAGCATATATAACAATGTAAATAACTACAGCAGCATATTTCAATTGCTATTTCAATTGAAATTAAATTTAATAAATATAAGAACGTTAATCGTGAGTGATTGCTCACCTTCCGAGGCTAGATAGATTTGGCCAGAATTTGAGCTATGGATTAGGTCATGATCTAGATAATCGAACAAATCCAAACAAAAATCTCAAAGCGAAGTAAGTTGAAAGTGGATTAGACGGGCAAAGCTGAAACATAGGGATTGATGGAAATGAATTAGAATCATCTTGATATAATCGAACAAAATATATGTTATAAATTTCAAATCAAAAAAAATTAATTTAAAACACACAAAAAAAATTATCTTTTAAGGCCGCATATATCCTAAATCAAAGTATAGATAAAATCAATAATAAGATAAAAAAATGCAGACCATTCAAATGCACGTATATGCAGACCAAGATTTATATATACATATGCAACTAAATTTTATACTTACGCGGTTACACAACAACATATGTATACTGTATATATATATATATTTATAGAAATTTAACATATACCAAAATATTAACAACTGTATACTCCCATAAATAAAACTATATATATATATAACGAAAAGTTAAAATACCAACAACAGTTGTAACATGTTCATACTTTCAAAATAAAGTAATATATAACTCTATCCTTTCCTACATGTGCAACCAATCAGCCTATACCAGCCTATATTTGCTAAAACCCGTTGCAATACTATTTTTCGTTTTTTTTTTCTTTTCTGCATTATGCGAAACTATACTTACTAACATATTTTATTAAACTATAACAACTTATATTATATACTTAAAATATAATAGACTCACGCACACTAAAAATATAGCCTGTATAAAAACTTATCATACGTAACATATATAAATATAAAAACTTATTATATAAAAGATACAGCAAATATAAATCCTTTGTACAAACTTCACGTATCTCTGTACATAAAATACTAAATGTGCTGGCAGACTTTATAAACAAAAAAAAATTCATACAAACTTAACCTATATACCAAGCAGACCGAATATATGATAAGGTAGAAATCCATAAATACTTAAATCAAAGTGTCTATGTATGTGCTATATTTTAAAATCAGGATTTCTATCGATATATTATAGGCAAAACATATTAAAACCCCTCTATCTCTATATTATACTCAAAAGCAACCCTCACGCAAAAAACACAGATATTATATATAAGTACATATATACACAAACTAATAATTATAATATATACTTTGAAATCAACCTTATACATATGACTGGTATATAAGCATATATGTATATATACTTACAGATCAAATAGAGCTTAATATGTCAAACAGCTAATATAAACGATAATATAAACCTTTACAAGGAAATTGTTTTATAGTTTATATATATATTTAAGTTTTTAATATACATAACCAGAGAAAACATCAAGGAAGAGGAAACGAACTCACCGCGACAAAGCGGTGGCTAAGGAAGCAACACGGGTGGCTCGGGTCTTGGTGCGTGCGAATCCGGGTGGTAAGGCTGCAACGCATGGATGTGGAGGAGAAGGCCGGTGGCCGAGCACTGTGGTGATGCGGTGGTGTGGAGCATGGTGGGGACAGCGATGTACGGCTGCGGCGTGTCGGGGTTGCTGCGGAGATAGGTAGGCGGAGCCTTGGTGGTCGGTGGATGTGTGGGTAGGTTGATGGTGCGGACCAAGCTGGCCGTGGGCGGAGGGGAGTTTCAGCTAGGAGGTGGTGGGAGGCCGAGATCTGGGTGTGAGGCGGAGATGCTAGAAGAGAGGGAAGGTAGATTTTGGATTACCAGGCAACGCTTCTAGAGGAAAGGAAAAAAATGTAGAGGGTAGTAGTGGGGAGCCTGAGGTGGAATAGGAGGAAGATGGAGGCTTCAGATCTGATAGATAAAAAAAATAAGATTTTGAAGCTGCTCGTATACATTTTATTTAATATAAACAGGAATACCAAAAGAAGATAAAGTTTTGAAATGATTGGTGTAGCAACGGCCATACGTTGATTTAGCTCTACATTTAAAGCAATAAATTTTTGGTTGTTTGGACAACACGTCTAATTTTGAAACCGAAGGAAGTGGTAAAGTCACAGTTTAGGGTACCGTTACAACGAACAATTTATTGTTTCCGTCGCGTACCGGACCCCCAAACACAGAATTGAATATACCGTAGAGATTAGTACGACGAGACGATCAAAACGGTACACAGATATTAGCGGCACGATCATCCGATCAAAAGTCGATGATCGGTACCGAAAATGTTGCTATTCTGCCAGAATTAAGATCAACGGAACAGTAGAAGTCCAAATTTGGAGAAACGAATTTCGCAGTCTGATTCAGAATGATCTGAATAAATTTTCTCCTGTTGACATATTTTGGTTTCGGAAAACTTTTAAATTCACTGTTATTAACCGGTTTGATTTGAAATGAAATTTCACAGGAAAATAAACTTCAATATTATCAGATGAAATTTACCAGTTGCTATATTAAAATAGACGTATTCCAAATAGTAAATTTTTATTTCCAAATTTTATTGTTTAAAATTTCACAAATTTCCAGTTAAATATACTTTTAAAACCATTATTTTTGCGGGTCGTTACAGGTGCGACCCACTTAACCTTGCTGCATTTCCCCTGATTTTCAGTCATTCCGATTGATGAGGCTTGAGGCTACGATTACCTTTCAAGAAAAATTTCACTTAGAATACTCATCGTCCTCCAATGACAATTATCTGATAGCATTCGTCAATACAAGTTGTCCTAGGTCAGGACAAACCGAACCATCGTCTACACTATCTTCACGATATCCATTCGTAACGTTTATGTAACGTTTCAAGATTTTCGACTTCCGAAAATCGGCATTAATACGTCCACCGTATCAACTGCCGAGCAATCGAATGCTGGAAAACCGAATTGTTATGGAGAAAAAGAAGAGGTAGAAGAAGACAGAAGAAAAAGAAAGAAGAAACAACAGAAAAACACAGAACAATATCAGAATCTCACATTCGCAGCGGAACAACATATAATAGATAAATGAATAATCTTTAAATCAAAGAACTATATCATTTTATACATTACATCATCATCATAGTTTACAACAACAATATACAACAATGGACAGTTATACAACTTGTCCTCATACAGAATACACAGCGGAATAAATAATATCATATACAAATGCTATGCCTCATCATCTAGCTCGCCAATGAGCTCCACAGCATCTCCTGAATCCAGAATGACCTGATAACCTGAATCTAGACTGCCCGTGTGGAAATTGGTGGGCACCTAGAGTTTAGGAAGGAAAAATAAACTCCAGGTTAGTCATGGTGACTGGTGTGAGAACTAAAACAATTTTTATCTTTAAAACAACAACAACAAAGAAGTAGAAAATATCCGCAATGCTTTTGGAAAATGAAACTACCATAAGACCTCCCGCCACACACACAATGCAAACGCAGAATTGGAGGAGATTTCTTCTTATGATAGTCAAACATGCTTACTACGCAAATCATTGGATATTATTATTATTAGTGCATAGTGCAGAAAACATTTCGAAAGTATAATATTAATCTTAGCCAACATACAACCATTATTGTATGCCTACTATAGCTACTATGTTCAATAGCAGGTTACTGCCACATTCCATAGCAGGTTATACAACTAAAACCATACGGGGTTCGTATTGTTTCTTTGGATTTCCAACAAATGGTCAGGCTAAGGAACTTCCTACTGTCACAGGGAACGCCTCTGGATGGACGTCCCGAGAAACCAACCTGGCTCTCTGCCAACACAAGGCCGGGTTACCTTTGGAAATAGGTAACTACTACACGAATATGCCATTCCCCGGTCCTTTGGGACCTTTATCCGAGGCGCCTCGATCAAACAACAATCACACAATAAATGAGACTGGAGTATCCACATAGGTTAAATACCAGGGCTCCATACCTGATACCACCCTTTTCCAGAAGGAAATGACATACCCTATAGGGCGCAACCCTCATAACCTTGCCGCATATTCCTGTTTTGACCATTTCCGGGTTGTGAGGTCCGAAGAGGTCTCGTCCACAAAGCTACACTTTTTCACAAAGCCACGCTTTGATCACAAATGATCAATAAATGATCATCACACAGCAACACTCAGCATGCCACATTACCAAATTGGGAGTATATCACTGATAAATCTCAACTACATAACCTCTGAGCTCGTACGTCTCAGAGAAGGGTGTTAAGCTAAGAGAATAAATTCTCCGCCACCAATAGAAATGTATTTGAAAGAAATCAGCTTTATATCTCAAAATGTAATGTCAGACATGTAACCATACAAGTCTGTTCCGGGTTCGAACAGAACTAAAGGCACTTCCGAAGAAGCCCTTGCAATCCGGCTATTCACAATCCCAATAAAACTTCCCATCACAAAGGAAATCTCTATACCGTAGCTAACAGTGCAGAGACAATCGATAGGTCATCCTATCGTTTTCACAAATACCCGGTCTTCACCACCAGTCTTCAATACGATCCATATCGTCGTATCACTAATTCGGAATGGGTTATATGACACAAAGGTCTTTTCCCGGCTAACCCGAATAGTGAGCACAATATTTCAAAACATCTGGATATGGGATTTCAATTAAGTCACAACTTATTACCCAAATCCTTTTCTTTAAATGGTTTTAAACAAATTACCATTTTAAATCTTTAAACAAAAAGATTTACTTCACAAAGTTTACCCAGTTTCACAAAGATTCATTCACAGATTTCCAAATCAATTTCCATTTCAATTTGATTAACCCATTAAATCTTTAAATCAAGATTTAACGTATAGCTTTCAAAACTATTCAAAATTCAAGTCTTTTATAATATAAAAGATACACCTTTTTAAAATCGCCTTTGATTTCAAAATAAAGTTTAATCATCTTCACAAAGGTTAATTCATAATTTTTCCAAACTATTTACAATTTCATTTCAACTTGAAATACTTCGATACAAATTGGAAATCTTTTCACTTTATAAAAGCTATTATTATTTGAAAACAGATAGTTTTCGTTTTGGAAAAAACTGTTTAAAATTACACAGTTTAAAGCTATCCAAGTATAAATCTTGGATTTACATTTCAAATTTCCAAAACCATAATTTAAATGGTTAAAAACCCATATAAACACCTTTTATACTTATGAAATCCTTTAGACCATAATTCCTAATTCACTGAATTCAATTTCAAAATATTGAATTCAAACTTAAATCAAATGATTTAAATTCCAATTTTATTAAGTTATTTAAAATAACTTTTATTTCTGAAACTCATTTCCAAAAACTTTCAATTCCAATTCCAAAACTATTTTGGATTCAAAAATTCAATTTTTTTTATTGATAAAAAATCTGTGACTTAACCGATTTCCACGTGAAATCCACATTTGTGTGTGTATTGTGTAGTCCACGGGTTTAACACAATAGTGCAACAACATTCAACCATCACAGATCAAATATAACAATATAATTGATAAGCGGTATAAACTATAACGCTTATCTTTCATTCACAGATCACAGATATATATATCACAGATAAATAAATCACAGATCACAACACAAATCAGGATATATTACAAAGCATCACACATCGAAGATGTCAAACAATTCAACATCCAATATAATCCAAACATCCAAACATCCAATTAATAATCAGTTAATTTCAAATTGATTTTCAAATTTATTTCAAAACACTAGATCAAATTTCCAAACATTTTCAAAAGATTTATCTTTAATTACCAAAAATCAATTACCAAATGGATTTCTAAATCTATTTCCTTTTTAAAGTAAATTCCTTTTTAAGCAGATAAATTCCTTTATTTTCCAAACTATTCAAAAATCCAAATTTTAAATAAAATTTTCAATTTATAAATAATATTTTCGAAATCCATTTATTAAGCTTTTTTTTCCATATTTGAAATTAAATTCAATACAATTCCAAAAATAAGACTTTTATCTTTAAAACTCCTTTTAATTTATCAAATTATCAAAAAAATAAAATTTTCGATAAATTTTCAACTTAAATTTCAAAAATCCAATTTCTATTCATTTTCGGTATCCAACGATACCAAAAATATATCCGGCTAAATTATAGCCTTCAACAACATTCAATTCACAAATATAATCACATGGAGATTATAAATAAATCAACACACAACGTTGAAATAATTTCAAATGTTTGAGGAATCCAGTTGGATCCCTCCAAACTGTTACCCTGCATCCACATATGTTAGCACAATACCAATTTCACATCAAAGTGAAATATCGCGGTATATGGGATTTATAAATATTATCCGCTATTATGCGGCGCAATAGGGTCTCATCCGCTATATAATGCAGGAAATCAACTCCAAATACATATATAATACCAATTCCACTTCAATATGGAATTTTTGTGGTATATGTTTTTAATAAATAACCTCCGCTTAATATACGGCGTATAGGGTCTATTTAACACAATAGATAACAATTTATCATCCAATCACACAATCAACACTATCAACAATTTTAAATCTCAACTATTTAAAATTTAAATCGAAACAATTATTCGATTGAGTGAGAAGTTCTCACCTTGCTTTCAATAACGGTTGCAGCGTTTTATTTCAAATAAAATTAAACGCACGTTTAATTTTACTCAAAATTTTCACTAGCTCCAATCGACTCCAAACCAGCTCCATTGCGAAGAGCTCGACACTACGGTTCCAACGCAAAAAGTTTCGTCGAAAATGGACCTTGTATCACAAAGTTATCGCGTTACAAAGATTAAACGAATTTATATAAATCAATTTACATTTTATTTCTTTTTTTATTTACAAACCCAGATTTATCTCGGCCATTGATTTTGCTTTGACCATCATCAGGCCACACGCGTTATGTTCTTCTTCCCAGGCATCACGAAATCGCGATCGAACCCAATGCCGTTCGAAAATTTTTGATGCCACGGCCACCACCCTCGTCGAAACGTTGATCAGGGACCGCCATTCCACTCGCCCCGCTCCCCTTCGCCAACGCCCAGAGGCCGACTCCACTCGGTGCCTCCCATACCTCGAAAAACGTGCGTGAACACGCGACGTTCATCGTCGAATTCTCGTCGATCCACAGCTTTAAACTCGATCATAACCGTTGAATACGAAGATCACAATGCCCCCTTCGATGTTGTAGTTGAACGTTTTCTCTAATTAGTGATGGATTGGATGAAATCGGAGGAAGAAGGATGTTGTTTTCTGGCCGTGTATTCGATAATGGCGGCTAGGGTTTAGAGAGAAAGGGTTTGTGCAAAATGAAATAATGGGGGCCTTTTATAGAAAATTTCACAAAACACTATTCATCGAAAATTTTCCGAACTCCAAATCGAGCGTGCCAGCTGGCGTTCCTAAGATTTTACCCACGTTCCGAACACAATGGAACGTGTTTCGGGAGCTAATTCGATCGTATGTGAGAGTTACGGAAATAAACGATCAAATTTAAATCAAATCGATTAAAAGCGATTTTGATGCGTTTTGGCTTGCCCCGGACAAACTGTACATCCGATTGATACGAAATTTGAAACCTTATAATAATTCAACATTACGGATCCGATGAAACTGGTTGCGTCGAAATCCGAGACTGTTTGAAAAATGACTATTTCCACTAGTCAATTAAATATTAAAATATTCAATTTTCACAATTTATCTTTTAAATCAATTTTAAAAGTTCACAAACATCATTATAACCTCAATATGATTTAATATAACTTTATAAATCATTTTTAATCACATTTAATTCAGATTTCAATTATTTACCCAATTTCAAGTATTAAATTAATAATTTAATCGTCCAATTAAATCACTATATCGAAATTAAATTAATTCGACTTCCAAATCTTACTTATTAATATTTAAGATTAATTAAATATACAAATTTCAAATGACGGAAATTCTGGGTCGTTACAGTTTAAATCGGATCGAAGTGGTTTTCGGATAATTAAATCCGATCCCGGTCTCTTCTAAACGATCGACGAATTTGGTCAAAATTTGATAGTCGGTTATTTAACTATCAGATAACATCCATAAGCAGTCACTAGGCCCATATTCTAATTTTCTCCCAAAATATTCATTCTCAAATATCCTTATAAGATTTATATATTCAAATCTCTTCCACAACTTCGAAATTTGAAAACCATTCAAACTTATATCCATAATATGACAATTCAATTATTTCAGTACTTAGAAATATTTTTCTTCCAATTTCATTTTATGATCCACACTTGAAAATACTCTTAATATAAAAGTCCTTGTAGTTAAACTATCTTCAATTTCTTCCAGTCCAACACTTAAGAAATATTTATAAGCATATCTTCCCAAATCATTTATTTCAAAAACTTAGGAGTTTATTTTCACTTATTTCTCAAATCTTTTACCATTTTATATTGAAATCCCTTAACTCATTTATACGAATTTCTTAAGTTCCGGGATTTCTTAATTAATTTCATTTAATATTTTCTAAGTCAACACTTGTCTAAAATTCAAAATATCCATTTCTAACTTCTTTTATGAATTCTAATTCATTTCTCGAAGTTCACTTTTATTTAACTATTTCGGAAATTTTCTTACTTCTTCCCAAATTCCATTTTTGAGAATTTCTCCTATAAATCCCATCTACCGAATAAATCCCATTTCCAGATTCTCGAGAAGATTTATAATTAAATTTCAATCATTACAAAAATCTCTTATTTTTATATATGTAAATAAATAAGTATTTCAAAGAATAATAATTTATTTTTAAAACATGTTCAAGTAATTATTTAAAAATACCGAACACTTTATATAATCATTAATAATCCATTTTAAGACAACTAATCAATTTCAAAGTCGATTATAAAAATTAGAATTTAACTTCAATTAATATTAGATATTTGAAAAATTCACTTCCGAAGTATTCCAATACTAACTAGCTTAAAATTACATAGTTAAATAAATAGCATTTCCCTTTTTAAATCAAAACTAAACCTCTTAATAAAATATATTTTTAAAATCCCAATAACCAATTCAATTTATAAATCCTCTCGATTTTCTAACCATCCTCACTTTTCAAAAATAGAATTCGCTATTTTTCCAAATCCATTTCTCATATCTCGATATAAATTCACCCTGTGAAATTATATTCCAATTTATCAATTAATTTTCATTTTCCCTTGTTTATAAACATCGTTTATACATTTATAACTCCTTTGAATTTCACCTGTTTATAAAACTAATTCCATTTATAAAATCTCATTTTATAAATCCATTTCTTAATAAATTCCATTTATTTCACAAATCAATTTAAAATATCGATTTCACTTCTTTTCATTTTTCCAGAAATATCGTTTAAAAGTCCATCGTTTAAAAATCTTCTATATAAATTCTTTAAAACCTCTATTTAAAATATTTTTACGAATAGTTAAATACAAACCAAAATCAATTATTGTTTTTATCCAAATCAATTTCTTAAAAATAATCCAAATTTCAATATGAATATTTTTATATTCAAAATCTCCTTTTAAATCTTTTCAAATTCCAAAAATAATATTTATGGTATTTAAAATACCAAAAGTTAGGCCAGTGCTACTATAGCATTCAGTAATTCACATCACAACAATAATCTATAACAGATTATTCTAACACATCATATATTATTATATATGAAAACAATCAATATAAATTTGAGGAATCCAGTTGGATCCCTCCTACCTATTTCCCTGCATCCACAGATGTTAATAGAACATAAAAATACCAATCCAACTTCGAGGGGGATATCGCGGTATATAGGGCCATCCACTACTATGCGGGGCAAATAGGATCTCATCCGCTAAAATATGCGGGAATATCAATCCAATTACTAATATATATACTACTATATATATTTAACATATCATTCAACAAATAATAATTTCTAAATTCAACCAAGCAACCAATAATTAATTTTAACTATTTAAAATTAAATTGGCAATCCTAATGAGTGAGAATTTTCTCACCTTGATTTTTAATTTGCAATCCATTCCAATTTTATTTTATCAACCAATCAACACTTTAAATCTATTGTGTAACCCAAGTCGAGTTCCATCGAGCTTCGGTCATCTACACATATATACATATCAGTATATAAATAATATTTAACTATATTTTCCAACGGACATAATTTCATTTGTAAATATACACTTCCCACTAACACTATCCAACAACTGTCTATATCATTAATCAAATTCCAATTCAACATACTAAACCAATAATTCAATCGTGCAATAATAATCCGGATTAATATATATACGCGATGGATATAGATATAGATAAAACTATGAGTAAAATTTACTCACAAAAATCACTGCTGGGCCAAGAATATATGCTTCAGCCTGAGACAATTGTGGCACTATCTCCTTCAGCTACTTGTCGTGGCCTACCACGTCTCCACCGTGAAGAACATTAGACCATGAACCTTAGCTGTTTCTCCCACACGGCAACAACCTATGCACCTAGGCGCGATGAAAATCCCACACCTGCCTGCCCTAGTCGAAGACGCCGCACCTTCGAGCCCAATCGCGACTCGACCTACTCGAACGACCCACCTCGAGACCCTCCACGCTGCCCTCCACAATGCATCATTTAGTTTTGCTCGCCATTGCGAGGTGTTGCCATTACGATTCAACATTTTTTATATATAAGAACGAGATTTTCATTTTCATTTTTCCCCATTTTTGATTTAAGTCGATTTTGTTCCCTGAAGAGAATGAAGGATTTCGCGACTTAAAGAGGAAGGGGGGCATGATCTGATTGAATTGAAAAAGGGGAGAGCTTGCGTATACACTGGGCTTGCTTCAGAAGAAAGGAACGGCTTTGACTTGATTTATAAATTTATTTAATTATAAAATATCTCATATTATAAAGCATTAAAATGTGAACCCCTACGGAGTCATGCCGCTAGGCGTTCCTAATGTTATACCCCTATCTCGAACGCAATGGAAAAGGTTTCGAGTCCTATTCGATCGTATGGAGAAGATAGCTTTTTGAACCCAATTATAATATTGAATTTTTGATATTAAATTCAACGCGTTTCTATCCCGTACGATCAAACGATAACTCCAAACAGTACCAAATTTGAAATCCAATAATAATACACTATTATGGATCCAATGGAACTAGTTTCGTCAAATTCCGAGACTGTGCCCCGGATTGCTATTTTAACGCGTCGATTAAATCGACGATTTCAAAAATTGTCGAAATCACTCGAATTTCTAGTTTTAAAATCTTACTGAATAAGTTACAATTCCAAATCCAATATTTAAGCCATTTAAATATTCAAAATCAAACGATGAAAAATCCAGGTCGTTACATTCCTTCCCCTTAAAAGAATTTCGTCCCCAAAATTACTAAGGTAGAAAAATGTTCCAAACCCATTAACTTATTCAAAACCCACTTAGTTAAAACTCGATATTACACGTTTTTATATCTTTTTGTTTCTACTAAAACCATTAGTTTCCATTTCCAATTCAAAACCCTCTATTTCAATTCCAATTCAAAAATCATTTTTTTTAGTTAACAAAAATTTCCAAAAATTTTCTAACACCCTAAATTTTCGAATTTTTTTGGCAAAGTCTCCCTTGTATGGAGGACCATTTGCAATATAACAAGAGAGATAAATATATATACATCAATCCACACGGTCGGAAAACAAGATATATAACAATATTTATATATTTTGCAATATGTAATCCGAAAACGTACCTTTATTTAGCGTTTTTAAGCGTTCTAAAGCAAGCGAGTTTACTTCATATGCAATTTCGCAACCCAAATCTAGCCCAATAGCCCCATATACCTGTACTTACTCAAGTGATGTACATTAGTTTCTTATATATATGAAAATAAATAGCATTGTAAGCATTTAACCATTTTAAACACATAATCTTATAGTGCAAACATAGCATGTCACCCATTTTAGAGGGTATACACAATACAAGGTTTCATTCATTTAGTTATTCACTTCAAATCCAATTCATATGCCCTTTACACAATTCTAAATGCTTCACCACTTATTTATAACATTCAATTCATATCAACACATATTATTTCCATATTCATATCCATTCAAATTGATTGAAAATCAATTTATCAACTTCTACTATTTCGTAGAATTTTATTTACTCCTGTTTACATCAAACGACAATTTTTGTATGCAAATTCGGTGATATTTATTTAATAAAATAACCATATCAGTTTATAGCTATTTTAAATTGATTTCAAATCAATTTATATTCAATTATATTCCATTTCAAATTGATTCTCTATCTATTTATTTACATTCCATTCATATTATATTCAAATCCATTTTATTTAGTGTGACGAACCGGATTTTCGACTTCCGAAAATCGACATCAATACGTCCACTGTATTACATGCCGAGCAATCGAATGCCAAAAATACCAGATCGCTAGGGAAAAGAAGAAGGAGGTAGAAGGAGAAAATAGAATAACAACATAGAATCTCACAATCGCAGCGGAACAATATATAATAGATAATAACATGTCTCTATACAAAAAGAAACTACAACTGTTATTTATACATTACATCATCAGAGTACAACAAATCAACAACTCAATACTTGACGGTTATATAACTTGTCCTCTCAAATGCTGAATATACAACCTACAATACACAGCGGGATAAAATTAAGTTCGCACGATACGTCTCGTCATCCAGCTCGTCTCCTGAGCTCCATAGCATCCTATCCTATATCTGTAATACTCGGTCTGACCCGAGCATTATAATATAATAACACCCTAGTCAGTCTGGAAAACCAGCGTGAGAAAACACACTCAATTTGAATTATTAAAGCTATAGAAATCCTTTGAAAATCAAAGGTATCTTGTAAGACCACGCCACACATAAACACGACAGGTTTTTACCTTACGATAACCAAAATATTTCATATCAAATCCTCTAATATTATAGTAGTGTCTAAGTACAAATACTTATTCAAATAGCTGAAATTGTTATATTAATTAAATTCCAACATACTATGTAACGACCTTGAATTTTTGACATTTGAAATGTGAATATTTAATTGAGTTTAAATATTCGAATGATAGTTTAATTTGAAATTCAAAATATTGCTATGAGTTTGGCGATTAAATTATTGAATTTAATTGTATGGAATTGGGTAAAATTTTGAAATTGGAATTTCAAGCTTGTTAAAAATATTTTCAAGGCTTAGGAAATTTATATTGATAATTCTGAAGGTGATAGAACTTTCAGAATTGAATTTGGAGATGCTTTGTTCAGTTATGAAATTTTGTTGTTTAAATTGAATTTAAAAATAGCGTTCCGAGGCACAGTCACGAAATTCGACGAAACCAGTTCCATTGGATCCGTAATATTGTATTATTATCAGATTTCAATTTTGGTAGTAATCGGAGTTGTTGCGTGAGCGTACGATAAGCAAACACGCCGAAAATTTTATCGAAATTCAATTTAATAACTGGTCCAAAAAGCTATCTTCTCCATACGATCGAATTTGGACTCGAAACCTTTTCCATTGCGTTTGGAATAGGCGTATAACATTACGAACGCTTAGCGGCACACCTCGATAGGAGGTCAAAAATTTAAGTTACAAATTCGAGACAATTTGAAATTAGTTTAAATTATATTTATTTATTCTTATTCCGACCATTCGTACAACCAGCCACCACGTTGTCTCCTTCGTACGCTTCCTTTCTTTCAATCGCTTCTTGCCTTCGTTTACATCAACACAGCTGAGAATTTTGTTTTCAAACGAAAAACATATACAAAATCAAATAATGGCCGCTTCTTTTTTTCTATACAAATCGAATCCCCCTCGTTCGTTAATCAAATAATACACTTGGAAATAAAATTTCCAACATCCTTCTTCATACCTTCCCAGTAGTAGGTTCTCTTCATATCCTGATACATCTTATTTCCACCTGGATGAATTGTCAGCTTTGAGTGATGACTTTCCTTCAGAACCTCACTCCTCAATTCATCTATATCGGGAACAACTAGTCGTCCTTGCTTCCGAAGCCAACCTTCTTGATCGACCTCGAATTCTTTATCCTTTTCTGGTTCCAATCCAGATTCCAAATCACGGATAATCTTGACAAGCTTATCGTCTCGCTTTTGGCTCTCGCCAATCCTTTCCACAAGAGAAGGTCTTATCGATAAGTTTGCCAACAACTCAGGTTCCAATTCGCATCTAGGCCTGAAGTCAAATCCAGCTAAATACTCGAGATTCTTCCATTCTGAAAACATGGCTCCCAATCCTGCATGTCTTCTACTAAACGCATCTGCCACTGCATTACCTTTTCCCGGAGTACAAGCTATACCAAAATCATATGATGCCAAAAACTCTAGCCAACGTTGCTGCCGAAGATTCAAATCCATTTGGGAGAAAAGATACTTCAACGACTTATGATCTGTAAACAACTCAAATCGAACTCCTAGTAGATAATGTCTCCACATCTTCAGAGCAAAAACAATCGCCGCTAACTCCAAATCATGAGTCGGGTAATTCCTTTCATGTGGCTTCAGTTGTCGACTAGCATACGCAACAACTTTATCCCTCTGCATCAGCACTGCTCCAAGTCCAGTACCACATGCGTCGGTGTAAACCACCATCTCATCATTCCCACTTGGAATAGTCAAAACAGGAGCACTCATCAATCGCTCTTTCAGGATTCCGAAAGCTTGCCCACACTTAGCTTCCCATCTGAACACTTGGTTCTTCTTCGTCAATCCTGTTAACGGTGCAACTACCTTGGAGAAGTCTTTGATAAACCGACGATAATATCCTGCTAATCCAAGAAAACTCCTCACATCCGATGCATTCTTAGGTCTAACCCAATCCTGGATTGCTGCCACCTTCGCAGGATCAACCGCTATTCCATTTCCAGAAATCACATGGCCTAAGAACCTCACTTCACTTTTCCAAAAGTGACACTTCGAAAACTTAGCCTTCAGCTGATGTTTCCGTAAGATTTCCAAAACAATACGCAAGTGTGTCTTATGCTCTTCTTTAGTTCTGGAATAAATCAGAATATCATCCACGAACACAAGTACAAACTTGTTCAACTGATCTCTGAACACTCTATTCATAAGATCCACAAAATATGCTGGCGCGTTAGTCAACCCAAACGGCATTACCAGCCACTCAAAGAAACCGGATGGTGTTCGCAAAGCAGTCTTCGGCACAATATCCTTAGCCACTCTCAACTGGTGAAATCCCGTTGCCAAATCCATCTGAGAAAACAACTTAGCTTCGTGAAGATGATCAAACAAGTCATCTATTATCGGCAATGGATACTTGTTCTTCTTAGTCACCTTATTCAGCTCACGATAATCCACACACAATCTCAACGACCCATCTGCCTTGGTTGCAAACACAACTGGTGCACCCCACTCGGACACACTACGCCGAATGAATCTTTTCTGCAAAAGATCATCAACTTGCACCCTCAACTCCTGCTGTTCCCTAGGTGCCATCCGCCTAAGAGGCATCACAACAGGTCTGGCTCCTTCAACTAGATCTATACGAAACTCGATCTCTCTAAGTCTATGCGGCGGCAACCCTTTGACTTCGTCAAAGACATCCTCGAATCCATTTGCGATTGGCACTAATGACAGTCCATCCCGTGGAACAACTAGCGAATACATGAAGCTCATGAAGATGCCTTCTTCATGCTTACATCGTATCACAATCTTTCGCCCCTCCACATTCTCAACTGTCACCTCCAACCTTTCGCAATCAACCTTAGCCGCATACTTCCTAAGCCAGTCCATACCCAAAATAATTCTGAACCCCGAAAAGTTCAGAACAAAACAATCACAAACAAAAGAGCAACCATGACTCGATACAATCAGACCACGGCATAACATACACAAACAAGACGAACCCCCAACTGGATTAGTCACAACCAATGGCCTATCAACAATATCCGGTTTCAAACCTAACCGGCCTACGAGTTCACCACAAACAAACGAATGCGACGCTCCAGTATCAAACAGAACTCTAACTGGAACACCACATAGGAAAAGAGTAC
Source organism: Allium fistulosum (assembly GCA_030737815.1). Lineage (NCBI taxonomy): Eukaryota > Viridiplantae > Streptophyta > Magnoliopsida > Asparagales > Amaryllidaceae > Allium > Allium fistulosum. The sequence continues at coordinate 1,104,467,413 of CM060902.1, forward strand.
CTTGAACCACCACACTCTTTCCCTTCTCTTCAGCGGTAGGAGCTTTCGAAGACGACGGAACAGCTCCCAAAGCATAAGCTTGCACAATCTGCTTGTCCCTCCTCGGTTCTGGACAATTCTTCCTGAAATGCCCCGGCTTGTCACAGTTGTGGCACTTCATCGGTGCCTTCGGATTCTTACAATCCTTAGAGAAATGGCCCTTCTGCTGACAATTGTAGCAAGTCACTTCGCCCTTCGGCTTCTTCTGGCCATCCTTACCCTTCTACTGTTGCTGCTTCCTCTTCTTGTTTCCCACCTGCTGGGGTTTAGACTCTTCCCTGGTCATAGCAACAACAGATCCTTCCTTAGGAAACAGACTCTCATGCCTAAGAGCTTTCTCCACAAGCTTCTCAAATGAATCGTCCAAATGATCCACCAACTGTCTCCCAAGATAGCTGTCCAAGCCTGTCACAAACTTCTCATTCTTCTGATAAGCAGATTCTATATATGACCGGGCATACTTGGACAAAGCTTCGAACTCAGAAACATACTCAAGAACTAGTCTTCCACCTTGCTTGAGCTCCACAAATTTCTTGAACAGAACATACTTTTGAGCTGTAGAAATGAACTTAGCCTCAAATCTGACTTGGAATTGCTCCCAAGTAATCTCTTCCTCCGGAGTATTGATGGTAATAGAGTTCCACCAATCAGAGGCTCTCCCTTGAAGCTGTCTCGATGCCAACTTCCTCTTAGTCGCATCCTCAATTCCCAAATCACCAAAGATCCTTCTACAAGCATCTATCCACCTCTGGACCTCAATAGTTGATTCTGTTCCCAAGAAAACCTTCCCTCCAAGAGCAGTATAATCTTTGCACAACTTAGCAAAATCCACTGGTTTCGGAGTTTGGACTTGAACTCCAACATCTACTGCTGCCCCCGGAACTGGTATCCTTCTCATGATCGAAGTCATCATAGCTTCGAACATAGCTGCATAATCAGCAGCCCCTCAGTAGCACGGCCTTCCCTAGCAGCTGGTCTCCCTCTTCGACTCATTCTCAATATCTATAAAAAGGAATGATCAGAACATCTAGAGAAACAACTGCATAAAGGACTCAAACTTCTACTAAGCTACTATATTATATATAGTATTCATCCATCAAAATACAATTACGTCTCTCATACGTAGTTACATCAGTGAGCCTTGGGTAAAATCGATTAACCAAGGCTCTGATACCAAATGTGACGACCGCCCATGACCCCTGCACCGAATCTAGAGATAGTGCGCTGTAAAGTGTGCCAGGCGACCATGGACGATTGTCAGGGTAGATCAAAATAATAGAATCTATCGTATTACTCACAGTGCATGGACAAAATACAATAGAACATATGTATAGTGAAGCTTTACAGAATAAAATGCCATCATATAAAATTCCATAATAGTTGAATACAAGCATCCAAATAGTCAATACATCAAGCCTCACTACATAACACTCAGAGATTATACAAACAGCGGAACATCCAGTACATATAAGAAGATAATATGCAACCCTCCAGCTCGTCTTTGATATCAGCATCGTGAGAAGAGAACAACACCTGTCACCTGCTACCTAGTCTGCCCGTCCCAAAATGGACGAACAGCCCAAGGCAATAAGAGTTAAAAACATAAAGCCTTGAGTCAGACAACAGTCTTAGTGAGCAGTAAATTAACTAACAACTACCAAAAGAGCATAAAGGAAAAAGGAATAGGAATACAACCCTCCCACTCCAACCTCTTTCTACAGTGATAGCCCCCAGACACACACTAAGCAGAAGCAAACATAGCAGAACATACAATTTAAAGTAAAGTAATTATCACTCGAGTCAAGGACGATGTTTTCCAAGTACAAACCCCCAAGGCCTAAACCAAGATCAGATAAGCACCCAGAAAATACCGCCCTTGAGACCGAATGACGATACAACCAAACATCCATGACTCTGGCTATCACTGTTATCATTGCTTCGATATCACCGTTAATTGAATGACCGGCACATTCTTTCAGCCGTCTGTCAAGGGCTAATGGAAACTTCGGTTCTAGACATAACTCTCGCATGTCATCGTGACCCGTGACTAGGACAATCGAATCTGCCCAGAGTACTTGACTACCCAATCAGTAGCCTTCAGGGACTATCGAATCTGCCCAACGTACTCTTGCTTTGAGCATGCTAGAACCTTCAACAACGATGAGATCTCAGCCTTCTAGTCATCCTCCTCGACGACTATTTCCATACTAGCTCAAGCGCCTCTCGAGCATTCATTATCCTCAAACTCGAACCATATCACCGAGTTATCAACCTGCTTGGAATGATCCCGTCTGGATTAGACCAAGACTATCTCATATCATGCTTCGCTTCATCACATCCTCGCAAAGTCTCATCTCAACATCATCATCAAATCTATGCATAAGAGCTTCATCATCCGCTACATATGCCACAAGCAGCTTTTCCCAATTCAAGAGCCTTTCCCTTAGCTTTTGAATCTTCTTCGGTCTAAATCAAATCATCAATCATCTAATTCATAGTAATCAACCAAGTCAAACATTAATCCAAGCAATCAAGCATTCAAATATGATCTAAGTAGACAATTAGCACAATAATGGCAATTTTGTAATTAAAGAGTTGAAAGTCTAATAAGCATGAAACATGAACAATGTCTCTATAATCTTGATGAATGAACTTGCATAGGTTAACACTTAGTAAAATGGATGTAACATCATCATGAACAATGGATCTATATGGATCTACACTTAGGATGAAGAAAATGTATGGAAATCACTATTTTAACACCAAATCGAGCCAACAATCCGATATACTCCTTTGGATCCGTGTGAGAGATAATCACCACTCACCAAATCACCTAAACAACCTCAAATCAACACGCTTCAGATCTGGACAGCGAAGGATCAAACTTGATCTATCACGAATCCGCTTCAAACGAAGAAATCTCACTTCAAAGGATGAAGATCTTCAATCCAAGCCCTTGAATCTTCAATTTGATCTTCAACTTGGATGGATGGAATCACTAGATTAGAGTAGAGAAAAGAAGTGAAGAAGTGTAGAAGTCGAGCTCTCAAAATGGCAGCACTTCGTCGCTTCGAAATCCGGATCCCAAAAAATGGAACAAAGCCCTCCTATTTATAGCTGAAAATCCCCTTAGATCGTCTACTCGGAGTTAGGTCGTCTCTGACCTACGACCTAAGACCCCCACCGACCTAAGTCTTCGACCTAACAACCCGTACGACCTACGACTTAACTGCTTAACACTCCTACGACCTAACATATCGCAGGCGTGTGACCTAACGACCTAAGCCCAAGCGCACTCACGACCTACCAGGCCAACCTATCTACTAGTTATGACTTAGCAGCGCTCGCGACTTAACAACCCCTTAGGTCGCTCATGACCTAACACCTTAAGTCTTCTCGCGACCTAAAACATCACGCGACTTAACAACAGGTACGACCTAACACTTAGGCAAAACCCAGCGACCTAACGCAGACTGCCTCTACGACCTAACTAACACAGCACCCCCATAGGTCGCTTACGACCTAACTACTTAACCTTAAGTCGCTCAAACGACCTAACACAAAACTCCTAGGTCGCCCACCGCTACCCCAGCTTCCTTAGGTCGTTGCCGACCTAACTATACTAACTCGGTAACTACTAGGTCGCAAACTCTCTTAACTCGCTAACTTCTATCAGTCGTCAACACTTAGGTCGCTCGACCGACCTAACCTACCATACGACCTAACCACCTACGACCTAAAATCCTTAAGTCGCTAACTCACTTAATCCCTTAGGTCGCTAACATCTTATAGGTCGTCCCAACCGACTTAACACTTAACCAGTTCACTTCCTTAGGTCGTCCCCGACTTACCACTTCAACTACTAATGTCAAGATGCAATGCTACTGGTAGTAAGTCGGAGCTGAAGCATCCTAAGTCGCACACGACCTACGACATACCCTAGGTCGTTAACGATCTATGACTTAGACTCAGGATGACTTATCACAAATGCAACCAAACGTCAATTGTTTTACGATGTTTCGATCCGTAAAAATACGGGTCGTTACACAGTTTCTTCCCTTTTTCTTTCAATTCAAACGAAAACATTTTTCGTTCGAAATTAAAAACCAATGGCCGAGCTAAAATTCACGAAAGTAACATCACCTTCTTCCATTCCCTACCCCTTTTTCATTCTCTATTCAAAATAAAATCAACAGCTTGTTCGAGAATCAAATCAAATCGGAGCTGCGACCCTGTGGTGTCGTTCGTGATGGTGTTCGCGAGTCTAGGGGCTCCGATCGAATGCTGGGAAGGTGGAGTGTTTTGTGGTGGCGCGATGGTTTGGGGTTGTCGAGACGGCATCTCGAGCGATGGAGGAGGGTCACTAATGACTCGGGTTGTTGATGGCGAACAAAGGAGGGCCGTGGGGAGGTGGTACTGGCGTTCGAGAAGGGCAGGTCGGTCCATGGTCAAGATGACTGGTTCAGGCAGGGTGCTGGGCAGTTTGGGGTTTCGCGATGGTGGCGTGCGTTTGTCAAGTCGAGGTGGGTTCTCGAGCACGAGTTCGAGGCAGCGACGTCGAGTGGAATTAGGAGGCGCTCGATTTCGAACACGAGAAATTCGATCTGGGTTCGTCAATAAGGTATTCGAACTTCACTTTCTCGATTTAATCTTGGTTACAGTGAAGTACATTATTGTTGTTAATCACAATATATATATATATATATGTTAACAGTGATTATATATATATATATATAGATTGGAAATTTTATATATAGGCAATTTTTTAAATTCTTAAGTAAGTCTGGGAGGGAAAATGTTTTCTGTTGTTTTGTTAATTACAGAATTTGAATTCATAAATATGCAGATTTTCAATATATAGGAATAAGATTTTGAAAAGAAAAAAATAGAAATTTTAAAGGTGTTTAGAGAATTTATATAAAGTTGATTTAGGGATCTTTATGAATTATTTTATAAACATGTAAAATAAGTTAAAATAAAAAAATAAATGGTGATTAATTGTTTGATTTATTCAAATATTAATAAATCATATAAAATGTTTACACAAGGTTTGGAACCGTGAAGAAATGGTCGATATGGAAATGGACTGCAAAATAAAAAGGCAAAGATGAGATCTTCTCACTCAAATAAAAAATGGGAATTTCAGTTATTGATTGATTGTCTGTTTGGATTGAGATAGTATATATATAGTAGTATATAGCAATATATATATATATTGGATATATATATATATATATATATATATATATATATTGGAGTTGTGATTTCCCGCATTATATAGCGGATGAGACCCTATTGCGCCGCATAATAGCGGATGATATTTTTATAAATCCCATATACCGCGATATTCCACCTCGAAGTGGAATGGGTATTGTGCTAACATCTGTGGATGCAGGGAAACAGGTTGGAGGGATCCAACTGGATTCCTCAAATTATGTGAATTTGTTTCATATGTTGTGTGTTGATTTAATTATAATCTGTGTATGATTATATTTGTGATTGAAATTGTTGAAGGCTAAAATTTAGCCGAATGTATTTTTGGTATCGCTGGATACCAGAAATAAATGAAATTGGATTTTTGAATTTAAAGTTGGAAATATTAAGTAAATTCTTTTTGAAAGGATTAGTTGAATTTAAAAGAAGGAATTAAAGTATTAAAATTGATTTTTGTAATCTTATCGAATAAATTTCCAAAATATGGCAAAGGATTTTAATAAAAGGATTTTTTGTAATATTGTTTAAAAGTTGAAGAAATTATGGAAAATGGAATTTTAAATGATTCAGAAAGAATGAAGGAATTCATTTAAAAGGTAATAAATTTTTAGACATCAATTTGATAATTGATTAATATTTGAAAATAAATCTCTAGGAAACTGATATAAAATTTATTTGGTGTTGAATAAAAAAATGGATTTCGTGTTAAAATAAATTGGAAGAATCAATTTGTAATTTGATTTTGGAGTTGAAAGTGAATATTTGAGAAATCGATTTGAAAATTGTATAAAAGTAAATATTTGGAAATGTAAATTCAAATTGGAAATTTATAAAGAAAAGGGAAATTTGTTTTAAAAATAAACACTAATTTAGTTTTAAAGTGTGGAAATAAATTTACAGATTTGGGATGTAAATTTAAAATAAATCGATAAGGATTTATTTAATTGGTTTAAATGGACCATTTTGAAATGGAAGTGTATTTTCCTTGAAAAGCCGAGTATATTTCCAAAGTAGCTTTTAAAAATATAAATTAAAGGTTCTAAAGTTGGTTTTTAAAAGAAATATTTGGAAATATATTCCGCATGAGGGAATTGATTTGAAATTTATTTTCAAAAGTTGAAAGATGAAAAATTGATTTGAAATTTGTTTTCAAAGTGTTGAAGTGTGGAAAAAATATATATCCGGTGAAGATATTTTGAAAATAAATAATTTGGGAAAATTATTTAAATCTGATGATTGTTGTGAATATTGTTGATAGTTAAATCACCGACTATCAATATTGCCTTTGAAATGGCACTTGAATTTGTTTTTTTAAAACAAACGCTCACTATTCGGGTTAGCCGGGAAGAGACCTTTGTGTCATATAACCCATTCCGAATTAGTGATACGGCGATATGGATCGTATTGAAGACCGGTGGTGAAGACCGGGTATTTGTGAAAACGATAGGATGACCTATCGATTGTCTCTGCACCGTTAGCTACGGTATAGAGATTTCCTTTGTGATGGGAAGTTCGATTGGGATTGTGAATACCCGGACGGCAAGGGCTTCTTTGGAAGTGCCTTCGGTTCTGTTCGAACCCGGAATAGACTTGTATGGTTACATGTCTGACATTACATTTTGAGATATAAAGCTGATTTCTTTCAAATACATTTCTGTTGGTGGCGGAGAATTTATTCTTTTAGCTTAACACCCTTCTTTGAGACATACGAGCTCAGAGGTTATGTAGTTGAAATTTATCAGTGATATACTCCCAATTTGGTAATGTGGCATGCTGAGTGTTGCTGTGTGATGATCATTTATTGATCATGTGTTGATCAAAGCGTGGTTTTGTGAAAAAGCGTAGCTTTGTGGACGAGACTTCGTCAGACCTCACACCCCGGAAATGGTCGAAATAGGAATAATGCGGCAAGGTTATGAGGGTCGCGCCCTTTAGGGTATGTCATTTCCTCATGGAAAAGGGTGGTATTAGGTATGGAGCCCTGGTATTTAACCTATGTGGTTGCTCCAATCTCATTTCTTTGTGGTTGTTGCTTTATGATCGAGGCGCCTCGGATAAAGGTCCTAAAGGACCGGGGGATGGCATATTCGTGTAGTAGTTACCTATTCCAGAGGTAACCCGGCCTTGTGTTGGCAGAGAGCCAGGTTGGTTCTCGGGACGTCCATCCAGAGGCATACCCATGTGGCAGTAGGAAGTTTGTAACGACCCGTATTTTTACGGATCAAAACATTGTAAAACAGTTGTTATTTGATCGTAGTATGGTTAAGTTGTTCAGAGCCTAGGTCGTTTGGAGCTTAGGTCGTACAATAGTTAGGTCGTAGACGACTTATAGGAGTTGGCGACCTAAGGAAGTTAGTGGTAACAGTTAACGACTTAAGGACTGGACGAGGTAAGGACTTAGGTAGTATGACAGTTAGGTCGCGTAGTGGTTTAGGTCGTATGATAGTTTGGGACGACCTATAGGATTTGACCAACCTAAGGAGTAGACGACCTAAGGAATAGGCGACTTAAGGAAAGTTGGCGACTTAAGATAGTGGCGACTTAAGGATTATAGGTCGTAAGCGACTTAAGGTAGAATGCTTAAGTCTTTATAGTTAAGTCGTTGTGACCCTGAGTATAGATAGGTCGTTAGACGACCTAAAGGTTAGGTCGTAAGACCCTGTGTATAGTTAGGTCGTATTTGATAAGTCGTTAGGTCGTGCAATGTGTTAAGTCACGAAAGCGTTAGGTCGGCATCTTTGTTAAGTCGTGGGTCACGCGTAAGTATTGAGGCTTAGGTCGTTGGGTCTGTGGGTCGCGCAGAACTGTTAGGTCGTTTGGTCTGTAGGTCGCGCAGAACTGTTAGGTCATTGGGTCTGTAGGTCGTACAAAACTGGTAGGTCGTTGAGTCGTAGGTCTGAGATAGTTAGGTCGTGGACGACCTAAGGGGGCGGACGACCTAAGGAAATCAGCCTATAAATAGGCGGGTTCTTCTTCATTTTTGGGATCCGGATTTTGAAGCGACGAAGTGCTGCTATTTTGAGAGCTCGAGTTCTATACTTCTTCACTTCTTTTCTCCACTCTAATCTTGTGATTCCTTCCATCCAAATCGAAGATCCAAGAGCTTAGATTGAAGATCTTCATCCAACGAAGAGAGATTTCATCGTTTGAAGCGGAGTTTTGATAGATCGAGTTAGATTCTTCGCTGTCCAGATCTGAAGTGTGTTGCTTTTGAGGTGTTTAGGTGATTTGGTGAGTGGTGATTATCTCTCACACGGATCCAAAGGAGTATATCGGATTATTGGCTTGATTTGGTATTAAAATAGTGATTTCCATGCATTTTCATAAACTTAAGTGTAGATCTATTGTTCATGATGATTTGACATCAATTTTACTATATGTTAACCTATGCAAGTTCATTCATCAAGTTGTAAAGATATTGCTCATGATTCATGCTTGTTAGATTTAGTCTCTTTAATTACAAGATTGCCATTATTGTTAAAATTGTTTATTTGATCATGTTTGAATGCTTGATTACTTGGATTAATGTTTGACTTGATTGATTGTTGTAAAGTAGTTGATTGATGATTTGATTTGGACAAGTTAGTCGAAGATGATTCAAAAGTTAAGGGAAAGGCTTTTGAATTGGAAAAGCTGCTCGTGGCATATGTGGCGGATGATGAAGCTCATATGGATAGATTTGATGATGTTGATGTTGAGATGAGGCTTTGCTATGATGAGATAAAGCGAGGCATGGTATGAGATAGCCTTGGTTTAATCCAGACGGGATCATTCCAAGCATGTTGATAACTCGGTGAAATGGTTCGAGTTGAGGATAATGGTTTGCTCGAGAGGCGCTTGGGCTAGTATGGAAATAGTCGTCGAGGAGGATGACTAGAAGGATGAGATTTCATCGTTGTTGAAGGTTCTAGCAGGCTCAAAGCAAGAGTACGCTGGGCTGATTCGATAGTCCCTAAAGACTATGATTGTAGTCGAGTACTCTGGGCATATTCGATAGTCCTAGGCATGGGCTGCGACGACGTGCGGAGTTCTGTCCAGAACCGGGGTTGCCATTAACCCTTGATGGACGGCTGAAAGAATGTGCCGGTCATTCAATTAACGGTGGTATCGAAGCAATGATAACAGTGATAGCCAGAGTCATGGATGTTTGGTTGTATCGTCATTCGGTCTCAAGAGCGATGTTTTCTTGGTGCTTATCTGATCTTGGTTTAGGCCTTGGGGGTTTGTACTTGGAAAACACCGACCTTGACTCGAGTGATAATTGCTTTACTTTAAATGTCTGCTTTGCTATGTTTATTTCTGCTTAGTGTGTCTGGGGGCTATCACTGTAGAAAGAGGTGGAGTGGGAGGGTTGGATTCGTATTCCTTTTTCCTTTATGCTCTTTTGGTATGTTGTTAGTTAATTTACCGCTCACTAAGACTGTTGTCTGACTCAAGGTTTTATGTTCTACTCTTATTACCTTGGGCTGTTCATCCGCTTTGGGATGGGCAGACTAGGTAGCAGGTGACAGGTGCTGTTCTTAGTTTCCGACGATGCTGATGACGAAGACGAGCTGGTGGCTTGCATATTATTTTCTTACTATATGTACTGGATGTTCCGCTGCTTGTATATTCTCTGAGTGATATGTAGTGAGGCTTGATGTATTGACTATTCAGATGTTGTACCAAACTATTATGAGGTTTAATAGAGATTCTGTTCTGTAAAGCTTCACTATATATACTTTCTATTGTATTTTATCCATGCATTGTGAGTTATACGATAGATTCTGCTGTTTTAACTTAACCTTGGCAACCGTCCATGGCTGCCTGGAACACTTTACAGTGCACTAATCCTATGTTCAGTGCAGGGGTCATGGGCGGTCGTCACATTTGGTATCAGAGCTTTGGTTAATCGATTTTACCCAACGCTCGCTGACGTAACTACGTATGAGAGACGTAATTGTATTTTGATGGATGATTACTATATATATAATATAGTAGCTTAGAAGGATTTGAGTTCTTTATGCAGTCGTTCTCAAGGTGTATTAATCATTCCTTTTTATAGATATTAAGGATGAGTCGAAGAGGGAGACCAGCTGCTAGGGAAGGCCGTGCTACTGAGGGGGCTGCTAATTACACTGCTATGTTCGAGGCTATGATGACTTCGATCATGAGAAGGATGCCAGCTCCGGGGCCATCAGTAGATGTTGGAGTTCAAGTTCAAACTCCAAAACTGGTGGATTTTACCAAGCTGTGTAAAGACTATACTGCTCTTGGAGGAAAGGTTTTCTTGGGAACAGAGTCAACCATTGAAGTTCAGAGATGGATAGATGCTTGTAGAAGGATCTTTGGTGATTTGGGAATCGAGGATGCAACTAAAAGGAAGCTCGCATCAAGACAGCTTCAAGGGAGAGCTTCTGACTGGTGGAACTCTATCACCATTGATACTTCGAAGGAAGAAATTACTTGGGAGCAATTCCAAGCCAGATTTGAAGCTAAGTTCATTTCTACAGCTCAGAAGTATGTTCTGTTCAAGAAGTTTGTGGAGCTCAAGCAAGGTGGAAGACCAGTTCTTGAGTATGTTTCTGAGTTTGAAGCTTTGTCCAAGTATGCCAGGTCGTATATTGAATGTTCGTACTAGAAGAATGAGAAGTTTGTGACAGGCTTGGACAGTTATCTTGGGAGGCAGTTGGTGGATCATTTGGACGATCCATTTGAGAAGCTTGTGGAGAAAGCTCTCAGACACGAGAATCTGTTTCCTAAGGAAGGATCTGTTGTTGCTGTGACCAAGGAAGAGTCTAAACCACAGCAGGGTGGAAACAAGAAGAGGAAGCAGCACCGACAAAAGGGTAAGGATGGCCAGAAGAAGCCGAAGGGCGAAGTGACTTGCTACAATTGTCAGCAGAAGGGACATTTCTCTAGAGATTGCAAGAATCCGAAGGTGCCGGTTAAGTGCCACAACTGTGACAAGCCGGGGCATATCAGGAAGAATTGTCCGGAACCGCGGAAGGACAAGCAGATAGTGCAAGCTTATGCTTTGGGGGTTGTTCCATCATCTTCGAAAGCTCCTACCGCTGAAGAGAAAGGAAAGAGTGTGGTGGTTCAAGGTACTCTTTCCATATGTGGTGTTCCAGTTAGAGTGTTATTCGATACTGGGGCGTCGCATTCTTTTGTTTGTAATGAACTTGTAGGCCGGTTGGGTTTAGAACCGGATATTGTTGATAGGCTATTGGTTGTGACTAATCCAATTGGGGGTTCGTCTTGTCTGTGTATGCTATGCCGTGGTCTGATTATATCATTTCATGATTGCTCTTTGGTTTGTGATTATTTTGTTCTGAACTTTGCGGGGTTCGGAATTATTTTGGGTATGGACTGGCTTAGGAAGTATGCGGCAAAGGTTGATTGTGAAAGGTTGGAGGTGAAAGTCGAGAATGTGGAGCGGCGTAAGGTTGTGATATGATGTAAGTACGAGGAAGGCGTCTTCATGAGCTTCATGTATTCGCTGGTTGTTCCACGGGATGGACTGTCATCTGTGCCAATCGCTAATGGATTTGAGGATGTCTTTGATGAGGTCAAAGGGTTACCGCCGCATAGAGAGATCGAGTTTTGTATCGATTTAGTTGAAGGAGCCAGACCTGTTGTGATGCCTCTTAGGCGGATGGTGCCTAGGGAACAGCAAGAGTTGAGGGTGCAAGTTGATGATCTTTTACAGAAAGGATTCATTCGGCGTAGTGTGTCCGAATGGGGTGCACCAGTTGTGTTTGTAACTAAAGCGGATGGATCGTTGAGGTTGTGTGTGGATTATTGTGAGCTGAATAAAGTGAATAAGAAGAACAAGTATCCATTGCCGAGAATAGACGACTTGTTTGATCAGCTTCACGAAGCTAAGGTGTTTTCTCAGATGGATTTGGCAACGGGATTTCACCAGTTAAGAGTGGCTAAGGATAGTGTGCCGAAGACTGCTTTCAGGACACCATCCGGTTTCTTTGAGTGGCTGGTAATGCCGTTTGGATTGACCAATGCACCAGCATATTTTGTGGATCTTATGAATAGAGTATTCAGAGATCAGTTGAACAAGTTCGTACTAGTGTTTGTGGATGATATTTTGATTTATTCCAGAACTGAAGAAGAGCACAAGACGCACTTGCGTATGGTTTTGGAAATCTTACGGAAACATCAGCTGAAGGCTAAGTTTTTGAAGTGTCACTTCTGGAAGAGTGAAGTGAGGTTCTTAGGCCATATTATCTCTGGAAGCGGAATAGCGGTTGATCTCGCCAAGATAGCAGCAATCCAGGATTGGGTTAGACCTAAGAATGCATCTGATGTGAGAAGTTTTCTTGGATTAGCAGGATACTATCGTCGATTTATCAAAGACTTTTCCAAGGTGGCTGCACTGTTAACAGGATTGACGAAAAAGAACCAAGTATTCAGATGGGATGCTAAGTGTGAGCAAGCTTTCGGAATCCTGAAAGAGCGACTGACAAGTGCTCCTGTTTTGACTATTCCAAGTGGAAATGATGAGATGGTGGTTTACACCGATGCATGTGGTACCGGACTTGGAGCAGTGCTGATGCAGAAGGGTAAAGTTGTTGCGTATGCAAGTCGACAACTGAAGCCGCATGAAAGGAATTATCCGACTCATGATTTGGAGTTGGAGGCAATTGTTTTTGCTCTGAAGATGTGGATACATTATCTATTGGGAGTTCGATTTGAGTTGTTTACAGATCATAAGTCGTTGTAGTATCTTTTCTCCCAAAAGGATTTAAATCTTAGGCAGCAACGATGGCTAGAGTTTTTGGCATCATATGATTTTGGTATAGCCTATACTCCGGGAAAGGGTAACGCAGTGGCAGATGCGTTAAGTCGAAGACATGCAGGATTGGGAGCCATGTTTTCAGAATGGAAGAGTCTCGAGTTTTTGGCTGGATTTGACTTCAGGCCTAGATGTGAATTGGAACCTGAAATGTTAGCAAACTTATCGATAAGACCGACTCTTGTGGAAAGAATTGGAGAGAGCCAAAAGCTAGACGATAAGCTTGTCAAGATTATCCGTGATTTGGAATCTGGATTGGATCCAGAAAAGGGTAAAGGATTCGAGGTCGATCGAGAGGGTTGGCTTCGGAAGCAAGGACGACTAGTTGTTCCCGATATAGATGAATTGAGAAATGAAGTTCTGAAGGAAAGTCATCACTTGAAGTTGACAATTCATCCAGGTGGAAATAAGATGTATCGGGATATGAAGAGAACCTATTACTGGGAAGGTATGAAGAAGGATGTTGGAAATTTTATTTCCAAGTGCATGAACTGCCAGTTGGTAAAAGCCGAATAGAAGAAGCCAAGTGGACTGCTTCAGCCATTAGAAGTTCCTACATGGAAGTGGGAGCAAGTATCGATGGATTTTATCGATGGGTTACCTAGAACAAGAACGGGAAATGAAGGGATTTGGGTCATCCTAGATCGTCTAACTAAGAGTGCAAGATTCATTCTTGTTCGATCAACTAGGACTGCATCAAAGTTGGTTGAGCTGTATGTTAAGTGGATAGTTCGATTCCATGGTATTCCGAAGAGTATAGTGAGCGATCGAGACCCATTGTTCACTAGTGGATTTTGGAAGAGCTTCCAAGAAGTTTTGGGAACTGAGTTGTGTTTGAGTACAGCTTATCATCCCCAAACAGATGGTCAGACCGAGAGAGTCAATCGAGTTTTGGAAGATCTCCTTTGAGCCTGTGTTTTGGATTTCGGAGGATCATGGGAAGATCATCTTCATTTGGTGGAATTTTCGTATAATAACAGTTACCAGTCAAGCATTGGTATGGCACCGTATGAGGCATTGTATGAAAGACCGTGTAACTCTCCGACATGTTGGTTAGAAACTGGAGAAAAGCTGATACTTGGGCCAGAAATGATTCGACAGACTTCGGATTGCATAGAGATCATTCGGCAACGAATGAAGACAGCCCAAGACCGTTAGAAAAGTTATGCCGGTAAGCGTCGTAAGGATTTGGAATTCGACGTAGGTGATATGGTTTTTGTGAAGATTTCTCCACTGAAGAATGTTATTCGATTCGGGAAGAAAGGGAAATTGACTCCAAGATTTGTTGGACCATTTCCAATTATCGAGCGAATTGGAAAGCTCGCCTACAAATTGGAGTTACCAGAAAAGATGGCGGGTGTGCACAATGTTATTCATGTATTGTATCTACGGAAGTATGTGCACGACTCGAATACAGTAGTTTCTGCCGATAGCTGTGAAGATTTTGAGGTAGATCCAGTTGTTGAGAGACCTCGTAAGCCGCTTCGTGTTGTGGAAACTGACACGAAACAGCTTAGGAGGAAGGTAGTTAGGTTGCTCAAGGTACAATGGAGTGATGATGATAACGACTGTACATGGGAGATGGAAGAGAGGATGAAGGCAGCTCATCCTGAACTCTTCGAGGTATGGCCATAAGGTGTCGTGTCATCTCACGACATTGTAACTTGTTCTAGTTTTGGAATTCTGCATGCTAGGCTAGAATTGGATGCATGGTTTGTTGATTTCTATGGATGATAGGCATGCGGAATAGTTTTTTTTTCTTTTGAAAATCAATAGGCTAAGGGAACCTTGCCCATTTATTATATCACAAATCATTAACATCAGTAATACATTCAACATTATACATTCCTGCCTATATCTACACATATAAACAAAGAAAAAGTAATGATATTACAAATCAGCAAATTCTAGAAATAGCCTGCTCTTCTTTTCTTTATGCTCATGCTACTATCTCTTAACATTAGAAACCCATCATTGTATCAGCTTAACTTGCATTATACCTTTGCTTGATCAACAGAGTTCATGTAATTATCATTATGCACCATTATGATCAGACACAGTTAGAAGATCCAAACAGCAATCTGTAGTACCAACTCTTTAGTCAGCCTAATCCCA
Organism: Allium fistulosum; assembly: GCA_030737815.1. Taxonomy (NCBI): domain Eukaryota; kingdom Viridiplantae; phylum Streptophyta; class Magnoliopsida; order Asparagales; family Amaryllidaceae; genus Allium; species Allium fistulosum. The sequence continues at coordinate 1,104,482,573 of CM060902.1, forward strand.
TCATTTTAGATATCCGCTCCTCTGTTAGCTCTTCTAACAATCAAGTTATTAATTCTTGTAAACAAATCATTTGCTGAATTAAATTTATTTGAAAAAATTCTCTCATTCCTTTCCTTCCAAATTACATAAACAAAGTTTTTCAGGACTGCCAGCAATGCTTTGGATTTAGGATTCTTCCATCTTGTAGCCTTGTAAATATTGAACCATTCTTCTTTTGAATTCTTGTCAGGACTATGAAATTTACCAACAGTCATCAATTATGCGGAATAGTTTTGATTGCTTTGTTTGTTTGGAATTCCGGGGGCGAAATTCCTAAGGGGGAGAGAATGTAACGACCCGTATTTTTACGGATCAAAACATTGTAAAACAGTTGTTATTTGATCGTAGTATGGTTAAGTTGTTCAGAGCCTAGGTCGTTCGGAGCTTAGGTCGTACAATAGTTAGGTCGTAGACGACTTATAGGAGTTGGCGACCTAAGGAAGTTAGTGGTAACAGTTAACGACTTAAGGACTGGACGAGGTAAGGACTTAGGTAGTATGACAGTTAGGTCGCGTAGTGGTTTAGGTCGTATGATAGTTTGGGACGACCTATAGGATTTGACCGACCTAAGAAGTAGACGACCTAAGGAATAGGCGACTTAAGGAAAGTTGGCGACTTAAGATAGTGGCGACTTAAGGATTATAGGTCGTAAGCGACTTAAGGTAGAATGCTTAAGTCATTATAGTTAGGTCGTTGTGACCCTGAGTATAGATAGGTCGTTAGACGACCTAAAGGTTAGGTCGTAAGAGCCTGTGTATAGTTAGGTCGTATTTGATAAGTCGTTAGGTCGCGCAATGTGTTAAGTCGCGAAAGCGTTAGGTCAGCATCTTTGTTAAGTCGTGGGTCGCGCGTAAATATTGAGGCTTAAGTCGTTAGGTCTGTGGGTCGCGCAGAACTGTTAGGTCGTTGGGTCTGTAGGTCGCGCAGAACTGTTAGGTCATTGGGTCTGTAGGTCGCGTAGAACTGGTAGGTCGTTGAGTCGTAGGTCGGAGATAGTTAGGTCGTGGACGACCTAAGGGGGGCGGACGACCTAAGGAAATCAACCTATAAATAGGCGGGTTCTTCTTCATTTTTGGGATCCGGATTTTGAAGCGACGAAGTGCTGCTATTTTGAGAGCTCGAGTTCTATACTTCTTCACTTCTTTTCTCCACTCTAATCGTGTGATTCCTTCCATCCAAATCGAAGATCCAAGAGCTTAGATTGAAGATCTTCATCCATCGAAGAGAGATTTCATCGTTTGAAGCGGAGTTTTGATAGATCGAGTTAGATTCTTCGTTGTCCAGATCTAAAGTGTGTTGCTTTTGAGGTGTTTAGGTGATTTGGTGAGTGGTGATTATCTCTCACACGGATCTAAAGGAGTATATCGGATTATTGGCTTGATTTGGTGTTAAAATAGTGTTTTCCATGCATTTTCATAAACTTAAGTGTAGATCTATTGTTCATGATGATTTGACATCCATTTTACTATATGTTAACCTATGCAAGTTCATTCATCAAGTTGTAAAGAGATTGCTCATGATTCATGCTTGTTAGATTTAGTCTCTTTAATTACAAGATTGCCATTATTGTTAAAATTGTTTATTTGATCATGTTTGAATGCTTGATTACTTGGATTAATGTTTGACTTGATTGATTGTTGTAAAGTAGTTGATTGATGATTTGATTTGGACAAGTTAGTCGAAGATGATTCAAAAGCTAAGGGAAAGGCTCTTGAATTGGAAAAGCTGCTCGTGGCATATGTGGCGGATGATGAAGCTCATATGGATAGATTTGATGATGTTGATGTTGAGATGAGGCTTTGCTATGATGAGATAAAGCGAGGCATGGTATGAGATAGCCTTGGTTAATCCAGACGGGATCATTCCAAGCATGTTGATAACTCGGTGAAATGGTTCGAGTTGAGGATAATGGTTTGCTCGAGAGGCGCTTGGGCTAGTATGGAAATAGTCGTCGAGGAGGATGACTAGAAGGCTGAGATTTCATCGTTGTTGAAGGTTCTAGCAGGCTCAAAGCAAGAGTACGCTGGGCAGATTCGATAGTCCCTAAAGACTATGATTGTAGTCGAGTACTCTGGGTAGATTCGATAGTCCTAGGCACAGGCTGCGACGACGTGCGGAGTTCTGTCTAGAACCGGGGTTGCCATTAACCCTTGACGGACAGCTGAAAGAATGTGCCGGTCATTCAATTAACGGTGGTATCGAAGCAATGATAACAGTGATAGCCAGAGTCATGGATGTTTGGTTGTATCGTCATTCGGTCTCAAGAGCGATGTTTTCTTGGTGCTTATCTGATCTTGGTTTAGGCCTTGGGGGTTTGTACTTGGAAAACACCGACCTTGACTCGAGTGATAATTGCTTTACTTTAAATGTCTGCTTCGCTATGTTTATTTCTGCTTAGTGTGTCTGGGGGCTATCTCTGTAGAAAGAGGTGGAGTGGGAGGGTTGGATTCCTATTCCTTTTTCCTTTATGCTCTTTTGGTATGTTGTTAGTTAATTTACCGCTCAGTAAGACTGTTGTCTGACTCAAGGTTTTATGTTCTACTCTTATTACCTTGGGCTGTTCATCCGCTTTGGGATGGGCAGACTAGGTAGCAGGTGACAGGTGCTGTTCTTAGTTTCCGACGATGCTGATGACGAAGACGAGCTGGAGGCTTGCATATTATTTTCTTACTATATGTACTGGATGTTCCGCTGCTTGTATATTCTCTGAGTGATATGTAGTGAGGCTTGATGTATTGACTATTCAGATGTTGTACCAAACTATTATGAGGTTTAATAGAGATTCTGTTCTGTAAAGCTTCACTATATATACTTTCTATTGTATTTTATCTATGCGCTGTGAGTTATACGATAGATTCTGCTGTTTTAACTTAACCTTGGCAACCGTCCATGGCTGCCTGGCACACTTTACAGCGCACTATTCCTATGTTCAGTGCAGGGGTCATGGGCGGTCGTCACAAAGTTCCTTAGCCTGACCATTTGTTGGAAATCCAATTCCCAATACGAAACTTGTACGGTTTTAATTGTAGAACCTGCTATTTAAAATAACAACTATAGTAGGCATAGTATAATGGTACCAATGCTGGCTAAGATTAATATTATACTTTTGAAATGTTTTCCACACTAGACATTAATAATAATATCAACTGATTTTTCGTAGTAAGCATCTTTGACTATCATAAGAAGAAATCTCCTCCAATTCTGCGTTTGCATTGTGTGTATGGTGGGAGGTCTTATGGTAGTTTCATTTTCCAAAAGCATTGCGAATTAATTTTATTTTCTTTGTGAAAATAACTGTTTTATGATCTCACACCAGTCACCATGATTGACTCGGAGTTTATTGTTTCCTTTCTAAACCCTGGGTGCCCATAATTTTCCACACGGGCAGCCTAGAGTTATGTTATCAGGATATTCTGGAGCTTTGGAAGCAAGCTGGATGGCGAGACGTACTCCCGTACTTGTTTATTTATTTCCACTGTGTATTCTGTATGAGGACAAGTTTATATAACTGTCCATTGTTGTATTGAGTTGTATATTGACTCTGATGATGTATGTATAAACTGATATAGCTCTTTGTTTAAAAGACTAGTGATTATCTATTATATATTGTTCCGCTGCGAATGTGAGATTCTGATATTGTTTCTGTTTCTGTTTTTCTGTTCTTTCTTTTCTTCTGTCTTCTTCTACGTCTTCTTTTAACCCTAATGGTTCAGTTTTCCGGCATTCGATTGCGCGGCATTTGATACAGTGGACGTATTAATGTCGACTTTCGAGCATCGAAAAGTCAAAACGTTACATACTAGGCTCTACAACCAAAACTGTAAAGGCACGTATTGGAGAATGGATTCTATATGAATGACTAGGTACTGGGGTATCACCTGTCACAGTACACGTCTAGAAATAATGTACCGAGGACCACGCCAGGATCCCCTACAACACAAGACCGGACTATCCCTAACCTGGATAGGCCGAATATGCTATCACCCCGGGTGTTCCCACACTTTCCGAGCTCCTTCCATGTATCGTAGTAATAATATATGAGGGTATTTAGAAAGGGGAAAAACATACCCAAATTGGGTGCAACCAACTTAGCCTTGTTGCATCTCCCATTCGAAAACTGAACCCATACGTACCCCTCTTCTCGAGTTCGGCAACCCTCTGCCAATCGCAACCTGTCATTCTTCCCTTGCCTTTGTCGAAGTCGAGACCCCCTGCCAAGCGCTACACCTCACCATCTTCAGCCCACAACTGCGCCCCACCACCACAAGCCCGATGCCGCCACCGTCGATCCTAACAACCCCTCTACCACCCCCAAAGTCAAACCCTACGCGAAAAACTGCTTCGACATTACTGTCGACTTCCTCAAACTCCAATCGCTCCCCACAAATTGGGTATCAGATCGAAGAGAATTAAAAATTTTGAATTTACAAACTTGTTTTTGATTTTTCCATCGAGTATTTCACAAGTTATGATTTTTTTGAAGCTACTCTCTTTTTTTCTTTTCGAACTGTGTCGTTTTTTTCTTTTTCTTTTTGGTTTGAAATGCATGGCTGAGATGTTTAAAAAGGGGAAGATGCGTGCTTAAAGAAGTAATGGTCACGTATACATCATAGGGCTGATTGGAAATAACTTTCGGCTGAAAAGAATATTGAATTGACAATATATTGTTTTAATTAAATTTTTTTTCCAAAATATCTCGATTTGAGCAACTTAAAATTTCAAACTCCTATCGAGGCGTGCCGCTAGGCGTTTATAATGTTATACCTTATTCCGAACGCAATGGAAAAGGTTTCGAGTCCTAATTCGATCGTATGGAGAAAATAGCTTTTTGGACGTAATTATTATATTGAATTTTCAATATAAATTTCAGCGCGTTTATATCCCGTACGACCACACGATAACTCCAAACACTACGAAATTGGAAATTCGATAATAATACACTATTACGGATCCAATGGAAAATGTTTTGTCGAAATTAGAGACTGTGCCCCGGATGGCTATTTTTAAACATTGATTTAAACGATATATTTTTAAAATTAAACAAATCACTTTTAAATTCAATTTAAAAAGTTTTATTATCTTCATTATTATTAATATAATTTTATAAGCCTTTAAAATATTTTTATCAAGCCTAAAACTCAAGATTCAATATTTTAACCAATTTTCAATTATTAAATTCAATAATTCAATAATCAAATAAATAGTTATATTTGAAATTAAAGTTAAAAATTAACTTTTAAATATTGAAAATCAATTAAATATTCCAATTTTAAATAACCGAAATTCTGGGTCGTTACATTCCTTCCCCCTTATAAGAATTTCCTCCCGGAAATTGCTAGGTAAGAAGAATGGTCCAAAACCCGTTTACTATTATCCCAAAACCACACAGTTTCAAACAACTTTCCGAAAACAATTTTTATTGAAAACACACTATCACTTTTACTAATTTCCAAACTCCTCCATAGATTCTAAATAACATTATTCCCTCAATCATCCAAATTATAATTTAAAATCAATTTTAAATTATCAAAATTTTCCTCAAAATTTTTCTAACTCCTTAAATTTTCAAAAAATTTCGCCAGCGTCTCCTTTGCGCGGCTAGATCGGAACAACTACAAATCGCCTCTAAGGGCCCAAATCATCAAAAGAAAAAAATGCCAAGTGGCTCAATCATAAAATCATCAATTTCATACAACAATTTAAACACATACTTTTTTGTTGGGCAATCAAAATTTACTTCTGAAGTCGAAGACAACAATTTTGCTTTTGCTTTTAAATACCTTCATCTGACTTACCAATAGTATCCAACCATACAATTCAAAATCATTTTATTCAGCATTTTCAATTTCCAATATTTATTTCACCAAAACCTGTACGATGTACATATATCATCCGTACGCAATACCAAATCTGATCGCTCGCTCGATCACACAATTTCACTTCCGTACTAGTATCGTTCACATGATTCTCTAATGCGGACTCAAATCTGGTTTCTTGATTAGAAACTCACATTCTCCTTACATAGCCATCTACTATGATTGAGAATTCTAAAATCAATCAAAAATCCATATCCAGGGTTCGCCGTCGAAAATCGAGTGAAAAGTCCTAACTCGGATCGATATAATCATCTTGAAATTATGTGCTCGAATCTGGATCAAATCGTCATGCGAATAAAATAATATACGTACAACTTACGTATTTATCTCAATTGATTATTAGCTACATCAATTTCTTTTATTCACATTTACTTCCTTCCTACTCAATTATTCACAATAATCATACCCATTTAAACCTCACATTCCCTGATTTACTTAGTATATCCCCTTCTATACTAATTTCACTTAAGAATTTCCTCTTTAAATTTCTTAATTCAATTATAAACTTTTTATACAAAAGTTCTTATGTAACGGAAGGGAGATTTTCAACCCTCGAAAATCGACATCTATCTGTCCACTGTATAGACTGTCGAGTAGTCGAGTGCCGGAAATACCAGTTCATTAGGGGTGAAGAAGAAAAAGGTAGAAGGAAAAAAGAAACAACAACACAGAATCTCACAATCGCAGTGGGACAAAATATAATATATAACAACAGATTTTTATACAAAGAATCTGTAATTGTATAATTCTTACAATCATCAGAGTACACAATCATTACATCAAATATGGATAGTTATAACAACTTGTCCTCATACAACGGAAATATCTAAGTATGTGATATACGTCTGAACTCCTCCAACTTGTCTCCTGAGTTCCATAGCAGTTTAACCTGAATCTGTAATACTCGGTCTGACCCGAGCATTATAATAAAACAACACCCGAGTCAGTCTGGAAAACCAGCGTGAGAAAACACACTCAAATTGAATTATTAACTTTTCAAAGTCCTTTGAAAACAAAGGTATATCGTAAGACCACGTCACAAATAAACACAACGGGTTTTTACCTTACGATAACCAAAACGATTTTTATCAAAATCATCTGATATTATAATAGTATCTATAGAAAGTAAATAGAATATAGCTGAAATGCTTGCATCTCACGTTCCAGCATAGTTGGGCACAAACAAAACCGTACGATGCTTATTGGAGAATGGATTCCAACTGAATGACTAGGCACTGGGGTACCACCTGTCACAGTACATGTCTAGAAACACTGTACCGAGATCGAACCTATCGATCCCTGCCAAACAAGGCCGGACTACCCCTTAAACTGGAAAGCCCGAATAAGATTACCCCGCGGTTGGGATCAGTAACCGCACCACACAGCCAAATAAAAAGGGACTCTAGATAGTGGTAACCTTACCCTACTTGGGTGCGACCCACATAGCCTTGCTGCATCTCCCCTGATTTTCAATCATTCCCGGTTGATGAGGCTCGAGGATAAGCGTTACCTTTTAAAGAACACATTCACTTATAATGCTCATCATCCTCCAATGACGATGTTCTGATAGCATTCGTCCATACAAATTGTCCCGGGTCTGGACAAACCGAATCACCGCCTTCATCATCTTCACGGTATTCATTCGTTAAGTACAAACCAGATCGAAGTGGTTTTCGGATAATTAAATCCGATCCCGGTCTCTTCAAAACGATTAACGAAATTGGTCAATATTGATAGTCAGTTATTTAACTGTCAAATTAAACATCCATAAGCAATCATCTGGCCTTGTATAAATTTTTTCAAGATATTACTTCCAAAATATCCTTAAAAGATATATAAATTCCTTCCAACATTTGAATTTTTTTTTTCAAATACTCACATCCGTAACAGAATACTTCCAACATCTCAACACTTAGAAATATTTCTAGATTTCTATTTTCTATACTTAAGAAAATATTACCAGTTCTATTTTCCTAAAATCTTTTCAATATTAACGCCCCAGAGAATTATTCCGTAACTTATTCCAAAAATCCTCGGAAATCACAAATAATTTCCTCTCCTCAGATTATATCCTTTTATAAGCCCTTTTCGAATTCTCGAGAGAATTTGTCAAATAATTTTCTTCCAATTTACTTTAAAACTATATATATAACAAGTATTTAAAAGATTAATTAATTATTTTTAAAAATATGTTCAAGTAATTATTTAAAATATCGAAAACACTTTGTAACATTAATAACTTATCTTTAGTTAAATCTATAATTCTTCCAAGCTGATTTAAAAATTAGACTTTATTAAAAATAAATACTTAATATTTGAAATCTACTTACCAAAGTATTTCAATCTCAATTTTCTTAAAATTTCATAGTTTAAAAATAAATACACTTTTCCTTTTAAAACGAATTTACTTCTTAAAATTTAAAATATATTTTTAAAATCTCAATAACCAATTTTAAGTTATACTTTCTCTCGATTTCACAACATCTTGATTTATATTTCGCCTCTCTAACTACTCCCATTTCGAAAATAGAATCTACTATTTTTCTCAACCCTGCTTCCATATTCAAATATAAATTCCTCCTATGAATTTATATTCCAATTATCACCCGATATCGAATTTTCTTTATTTATAAGTATCATTATCAATTCTATAACCCCTTTGGATTTACTTATTTATAAAAACAAATCTTGTTTATGAAAATCCATTATATAAATTTATTTCTTATAAACTCCATTAATACCTCCAATCTATTTTCAATATTGATTTTGACTCCTTTATATATATTTCTAGAATATCATTTATAAATTCTCTAATATAATTCATCTTCAAAAATCTCCATTTATTTACCTAAAATAGTTAAGTATAGCCAAATCAATTATATTCTTTTCTAATTCATTTTTCTTTAAAATAACCGCAATTCCAATATATATGTTTTATTATCAAATTCTCTTCAATTCCATAAATTTTAAAATATATTTATTGTAACGACCCGTAAATTTCGACCATTTAATTTGTTAATTTAAATTGATTTTTGTAATTTAATGTAGAAAGAAATGAAAATCTTATAATTTATATTGGAGCGAATGTTAGGAATTAAAGGTTGCATTGGTAAATAAAATAAATTCTTGACGATTGGAATGAAATCCAATTGAAGAAATAGTGGAAACCGTTATAATTGGTTAATTAAACTTGATTGTGTAATTAATACTGGAAGAAATAAATTGGAAATAGTATTAATGAAATAATAACTGAATTTAATTGCAACTATACAAATGGAAGTAAATTTGATTAAGTGGATGTCAATATTGAATAAATTAATGGAAATAAAATCTAAATGAATGTTGGATAGAACATAAGTGAATGAAATCGGTAGTATGGGAATAAATGCCAACATTTAATTGTAATTGCATATAAGGGATAAAGGAAAGGATTAAATTGATTTATGCAATAAAACATTGTAACGGTATTTGTTCGTAAATTTAGGTAATAAGGTAGTACGTTATTTGGAAATAAATTTAAGGGTAATAACAACTATTATAAATTACCTAATTAATTTGGTCAACGAATTTATTTGGAATTAAAGTTCATTTAAATGTTAAGTAATTATGATGTTATTGTTTATAATAAATGTTACTCTAATAATTAATAGTATGGTAACGGAAGTGGGAATGTAAATTTTTAGAAGCGTAAATTTACTTTAGGTAGTAATTGATAGATTGGGAAATAAGTTCAAATTAAGTTAATTGAGAAATTAACACGTAAAGTATGTAAAGTAATTAATTGAATGTAAATTTAATGTTGTAAATTTTTTAGAACGTAAAGTATTTTAAAACCTTAATTAATGCATTTAATTGATAGAAGTACATTCAGGAATAAAATATTTATTCTAATTAATGTAAATAAGTGTATATTAATGCAAGGAAATAAATTTAGCGTCATATATTGGATAGGGTAGTTATTTCACAAAAAGTGGAAATAAAAGAGTTAATACGAATAAAGGTGAAATTGGAAGATTTAGGTAGCAAAACATAACCAAAGGTTAAATATGTTTATAGGATAATAATTTGTTTGAATAATAAGAATGGGAATTAAGATTTGTTTATTTAATTGAATTTAAATTAGGAGAATTTGGTCATTGAAATTAATTGGAATTAAGTGTTAAATTTTACGTTAATAGAGATTTAAACTGAAATTCAAGAATATTAAAATAATAGTTTTGAACCCAACATTGAATCCATTCTACTTAAAAATTTATAGATGGAATAATCATTGATATTTAATTTAATAGAAATTTTGGGAACTTAATTTATAATTTTGAATATAATGAAATAGAAGATTTGACACTACAATTTATAGATTTATCAACTCTAAAATGGACATAAAGATTTGTTTAAATCATTGTAAATAATTGGGAAATATAAGGTGATAAAATTTGTGAGTTTAAAATTTAAAATTTGGAAGTTGATTTAATAATAAATTTTAATTTATTTAATTAATATAAAAATAGCAATTTTGGCCATTGACTCGGATTTCGACGAAACCAGTTTCATCGGATCCGTAACGGTGAATTATAATAATGTTTCAAGTTTCGTAGCAATCGGACTTGTCGTTTGATCGTACGGACTCGAAACGCCTTGAAATTTATGCAATTGAAATCAATTTGAAAATATTGATTTTTGCATAACTTCTTCATACGACACAATTTGAACCTGAAACCTTTTCCATTGCGTTTAAAATATTTTAAAACATCTATTTTGATATATGGGTTGATCCAATTTCGTTCCGGAGTCGAAACGGGCTTTTGGGCCATTCATCGTTCAGCGCGTTTATAGATCGGGTCCATCTATCCTATTTCGACTTTGCCTTTATATATCCCCGCTAAACCCTAGCCTCCGCCTATTCTCATTTGTCTGCGCATAAAATTTCATCAGCTCCTTCTCCTCCTCAATGGCAGACAAAAATTTCAGATCCAGATCCATTTCAAAATCAAAGTCAAAATTTCAAAGTCCTCAAAAAAATCTCAAATTAATATATGTTGAAGCTCTCGACGAGCGTAATTCATTGGTGTAATTCGTTTTTCAATTCGATGTATCGTTTGACTAGAAATCGCGGTCAAAATTGAATTGGGCGTTTTTGACTGGTGCGTCTGATCGGAAAATCCTTTCTGGGTTTTGTAGAGGGGCTAGCGTGTTGTTCATTGGCGAAGTTTGGAGGCGAATTGACGGTCGGATTGGCGGCAAATCGCGAATTTGGGTTCGAATTAGTGGAGGCGGTCCGCGTGCGTGACATGCTCGGTTGGCTACTGTGTGCGCATTCGTTTTGGAAGAAAATGAGTGATGACGTGGCAGTGGTATGAATGTGTCCTCCTTTTGTTGTTTTTAATTTTGAAATTCAATCACAATTTTCGCAATATCTTGTGCATACGAACTCCGTTTCACGTGCGGTTTTTTTTGTTAGGATCGTATTGAAATTCCGGACCTGATGACGCTGGTTTGGACAAATTCTGAGACGGTCAAAATTTTGGGTTTAAATTGAATTTAAATTCAATTTAAATTCAAAAGGTGAGTGTTTTAACCCACTCACAACTTCTAAGATTTCCTATGTTTGTTAAATTCATGTATGATGTGTTTAGAAATTTATTTATAGCTGTTTGGCATATATTTCATCATTATCTCAGTTAATTGCATTCATCGTAATTAAGTGTTAATTTATTTATTCATTGCATTTAAAACTGCCAATTAATTGTTAATTAATTTATTCGTTGCATATAAACTGCCAGTTGAAAGTTATTAATTTTTATTGAATATAAACTATTTGTTGATGCCTGTTATATTTTATATGCTTTATATTGATGTTTTGTTTAAATTGGATGATGATTGTAATAAATGGTTGTTCATTGATATTTGGATGAATGGATGCTATATTTGATATAAACTGCAAGTTATTATGCATTTTTTATTCCATTCGGGATTGCGGTTTGAAATGATATATAACCGTAGACCTTTATTTTTAAAATTACGGATTGAAATGATAAATATCTGTATCACTTGACCATAGGATAGAAAATTATATACAGGCACCGTGGTCTATATATAAAATATTTTAAAGTGATTTTCTATGGGTTTTGGAAAATAAGGGTTTATATATATACTAATTTTGATATTATATAAATATTATTTTATATATGGTTAAATTTTAAAAATTTAAGCTTTGTATAACTTGATGATGTTTTAAGTTTGATTTACAAATATTTCAAGTTTGAGCTTTATTTAAGTGATATTGAATTTATTAAATAAATATTTCTAAACTAAATAATAGTAAATTGAATTAAGGTATATATAAGATTATCAGATTTGGTTGGGAATTTTGGAAATATTTAAAGTCTTGAAATATATCAAATTGAAATGTTTTATTGAAATTAAGGTATATTTGTTTTCAAAGTATTGGTTTTCGAAATTGTTATAACTTTGAAAGTAATATGGTTTGAAAAATGAATTTATTTGAAATAGAACTTATTTAAGAATTATCTGTGAATATATGGATTTGAAACCTACTGAAATTGAAAATTTAGAAATACAACTTCAAAATGTGGTTTGGGTTTAAGATGATTTAAAAGAATATTTCAAGTTATCTAAATTTAAGAAAGATTAGTGATTGGAAATTTGGTTTTATTTAAATAAGATATTATTGAATTGTTTTGGAAATGGAAATGATATATTATTGAATTGGGTTTTGAAATGGAAATAATACATTGATAATTTGGGTTTGAAATAGTAAAAATATTTTGGTTTTAAAATATATACTATTTTGAAATAAAGAATATGTTTTGAAAGGGCAATGATTGTGTTTTAAAAGTATATATATTTGTAAATGACCACGGTGTTATAATAACGATTGGTTGTTAAAGAGACCGGGATCGGATATGGACATACTCTCTGTCGATACCGAAAACCACTTTGACAACTGTGTACGCGGTGGAGTTTCCAGAATGAAGTAGGATGGTGGCGACGATCCTAAGGTATATACGTGGACCCAACTCCCGTGAGTTGGCATAAGGTGGCTAAAACAGGAGCGATCTCGGACCAGTGAGGTAGCACCTCTTCTCGGACACATTTCTTCGATATTATACTCTTACTTGTGATTTGACTAGATGGCCATCCTCCGATTTGGGAATGTTGTTCGAGGTGGAACGGTAGTGGCTGCTATGCGTATCCATCAGTCCGTGTGCGTAATTGGTATATCTACCCTGGCATTGCCTAGTTGTGCCGTGTCACCTACCATATCGAGCTTTACTACGATTATGATTTTAAGATCCGACCGCGTTAAGGTTCTCCATCCCCTTAACGCTATTTTCTATATGATTATACTTTACTGATTAGACACTACTGTATATAGCGAATATTACTACATAGTAGATAGTTTAACGGATCCTTAAGAGATGTGAATCCCGAACATTTCTTAAGTTACTGCACTCACGTTAGACACTGGATAGGAGATGTCAAACCCCGTAAACATCTCTGACGCCGTTTACACTCATATTTATTTCATTGATTTAACTTATATAAGATCTTTTAGTTCTGACTCGAGTGTTTTGTCTTTTCAATTCGCTCGGGTCAGCCTGAGCATTTCAGGATTTGAAGGCCCTATTTCTGAAGGATGAAGACGAAGATTTTATTATTACTATTTGTTATATATTCCACTACACCATTGTATTCCGCTGCATAATTATCATTCTCTGGTATGTGTAACTCTGATATGTATTGTATAAGTATAATCAAATGTTTTGTAAAACAGCTTCATGAACTGTTATTTGATTATTATATTTTATCGTTCCGCTGCAAGACTCTATTTTGTTTCTTTTATTTCTCCACTTTTTCTTATTTACCCCATAACAATCCACCCTTCTGTATGGTTTAAGTTGGCACGTTTGTCTGCTTAAGCATACAAAAAGGTGGGACGTTACAGTTGGTATCAGAGCTTTGGTTTAGCGATAAACCTTAGCTTTGTGGGGTCTGACTCTTTATTAATAGGGTAGTAATACCCTATGGGAGTCGCTGAGTGTATATATATGAGAGAGCGTATTTGTTAGTGTTATAAAAAGGTTTTAATATTGTGTTAATCTATTCCGTTTTGTATTTATAAATTCTGGTTGGTGCATGGGACGCTATGACATCAATAGGGATTTCTAAACACTTAATAGGACAGACCGACATAATATTTGTTTTAATATAGGTGAATGAAATAATTTTGCCTATCATATTTTCTATATATAAAGTAAAATATTTTATAAAAGATATATATTTGGTTGCAATAGATTGGTTGTTAGGTAATGAAATTTATAAATAATAGAAATAAGATTTAAGATAAAATAAGTGAAAATTGGAAATTTAGAACTTAAGTTCCGGGTTTTTGGAAATTTCTTTCGAATAATTTTGGAATATAGTAATAATATTATTTAGAAGTATTTTCTGATATAAATATTTCAACTTAATTTGAAAGAATTGTTTTAAAGAAAATTTTGGAAAGAGATAAGTTCTGTACTTTCCTCTCTATCGCTGGAAAATAATTTCGGTGATGAGTGCACGCATCATCGACATTCATTTTCGAGTTTCGAAGTGGGAAGGCCACTGTAGTAGTTTTACTACAAGATTATTTTGATAGACAAATAAATATTTTTAAATTGTTTTAAATATAATTGGATATATAAATTTTAAGTATATATTTATCTATTATTTTAAATGATTTGAAATTTAACCCGGTACTTAATTCTTAAGTTCCGTTAATTAATAGTTTCAATTAAGTATAGTAAATTGGAATATAACTAATTTATAATTGGAACTTTTACTAAAAATAAGTGATTAAATGCAAGGGTAAATGAAATTTAAAAGGAACTTGGAATTGTAACCTATGAAACAAATAATGTAATTATTGAACCATTAATCAATTAGAAGAATTGAGAAAAATTTGTATAACTTTCAATTACATTCTTAAAGGCATATATATAACTTACCAAAAGATATAAAAGTTGAAAATGTTAATAAGAAAATGTATAGGAAATTATACAAGTAAGCTTATGTAATGAAAATATTCAGTGAATTTCTTTTATTAATAAGAATTAAAGTATAGCTGTTATGCCAGGTAACTAAAATTGAACATGAATATTTTTAAGAAATGAATAAATGAAATTAATAAGTATTGATGTTCTAGTTGTTATGGATTTTAGTATTAAAAAAAAATAAGAATAAAATAAGAATAAAAGATGAATACTGGAAAATGACTGTAAACTTAAGTTAATAAATTTACCTACTAAGGAATTTGATTTAATGTATAAAAATAATGAATAAAGAGAAAATCAAACAAAAATATATGGAATGAAATTAATAATAATGAACTTGATCTATTGTTGAATTTATTGTTTGTTTGGCTTATGGTTGTTTAGGCAAGGATACTTTAATATTGTTTGGATGTAGGAATAATCTATTTAGTTTCACCTAAGACTGCTGAGTGAAGGGTACACTTAGTAGTTTATTCTTCATTCTGCACAATATAAAGTTATGAACTTGAACAACTATTTCTTTTGTTTGATATGAATGAATGATTGATTTTATGGTTGTATGCCTTGTTGCAAGTGTTTAAATTGTAATAGAATATTATGCAAGTAGAATTTTGAAATAATGAAAGTATTCAATGAAATTGCTGTTAAATGATAATTTAATGTTATAAACTTAAGTTATAATTGAAATTTTACCAAGTAAATATAATTAAAGGTAAGTGTGACAAATGAATGATTATAAACTTAAGTAATTAAAGTGTGGATAAATAAGATCACGAAATAATAAATGAATGAATAATAGTAAGTAGTGAGTGCAAATAAATGAGTGTAATATAATAAAGGGAAATTGTAAACTTAAGAAAAGGGTTGAAGTTATTTCTAAATAAAATAGGAAAAAAAAAATAATAAAATGAAAATAAATGAAGTAATCACTGAATAAATAAAAGAAAGAAAATCAAACAACTAAAGTATGAAATAAATTTATAATAAGTTAATTTGGTTTGTTGGTTTGAATTGTTATTGCTTGTTTTATGGTTGGTTGGGTAAGGAAATTTGAAGTTGTTGGATGAATACATAATCTATTTTTTTGTTCCATCTAAGACTGTTGAGTAAATGATGCACTTGATAGTTATTTTCATTCCGTACAATTTCAAGTTTTGAACCCGAACAACTATTTGTTTTTTTATTGAATGGTTGTTTTGTATTTGTTGTGTATGCATGGTTGGAATTGATTGTTGTTGTATTGATAGTTGTTGTGGTTGAAACAACTCCAAATATTTCAATTTATATAATTTTTAACCCTTTTTGGATTATATAAGTGAAATACAGGTTATGGAAGCAATTTCTACTGCTTTTGGTTTCATAATTAAGCGTTGTTTGCCCGACAAATAGGTACGTTCTCGGATTACGGTTTTTATAGCGTTATTTTATTATTTTTCCCGTGTTGGGATATTAAATTTTGGATATTATA
The DNA here is from genome assembly GCA_030737815.1 of Allium fistulosum. Lineage (NCBI taxonomy): Eukaryota > Viridiplantae > Streptophyta > Magnoliopsida > Asparagales > Amaryllidaceae > Allium > Allium fistulosum. The sequence goes on from CM060902.1 coordinate 1,104,499,012, forward strand.
TGTGGTATGTTGATATATTTATATTATATTTTCTTCCGAGCCTCTCCGTACAAAGGAGACTCTGCCAAAATTTTCCGTAAATTTCGGACTTAGAAAATATTTTGAAAATGTTTTCCAAACTTTATTTATTTAAGTATAAAAAGATTTAATGATTATAAAATGGGTATATTTTGAATAGGATGTATGGTTTATTTAATTCTTCTTTTCCCTTCTTTTCCTTTTCGGGGACGAAAAGTTTTGAGTGGGGGAGAGTGTAACGACCCGTAAATTTCGACCATTTAATTTGTTAATTTAAATTGATTTTTGTAATTTAATGTAGAAAGAAATGAAAATCTTATAATTTATATTGGAGCGAATGTTAGGAATTAAAGGTTGCATTGGTAAATAAAATAAATTCTTGACGATTGGAATGAAATCCAATTGAAGAAATAGTGGAAACCGTTATAATTGGTTAATTAAACTTGATTGTGTAATTAATACTGGAAGAAATAAATTGGAAATAGTATTAATGAAATAATAACTGAATTTAATTGCAACTATACAAATGGAAGTAAATTTGATTAAGTGGATGTCAATATTGAATAAATTAATGGAAATAAAATCTAAATGAATGTTGGATAGAACATAAGTGAATGAAATCGGTAGTATGGGAATAAATGCCAACATTTAATTGTAATTGCATATAAGGGATAAAGGAAAGGATTAAATTGATTTATGCAATAAAACATTGTAACGGTATTTGTTCGTAAATTTAGGTAATAAGGTAGTACGTTATTTGGAAATAAATTTAAGGGTAATAACAACTATTATAAATTACCTAATTAATTTGGTCAACGAATTTATTTGGAATTAAAGTTCATTTAAATGTTAAGTAATTATGATGTTATTGTTTATAATAAATGTTACTCTAATAATTAATAGTATGGTAACGGAAGTGGGAATGTAAATTTTTAGAAGCGTAAATTTACTTTAGGTAGTAATTGATAGATTGGGAAATAAGTTCAAATTAAGTTAATTGAGAAATTAACACGTAAAGTATGTAAAGTAATTAATTGAATGTAAATTTAATGTTGTAAATTTTTTAGAACGTAAAGTATTTTAAAACCTTAATTAATGCATTTAATTGATAGAAGTACATTCAGGAATAAAATATTTATTCTAATTAATGTAAATAAGTGTATATTAATGCAAGGAAATAAATTTAGCGTCATATATTGGATAGGGTAGTTATTTCACAAAAAGTGGAAATAAAAGAGTTAATACGAATAAAGGTGAAATTGGAAGATTTAGGTAGCAAAACATAACCAAAGGTTAAATATGTTTATAGGATAATAATTTGTTTGAATAATAAGAATGGGAATTAAGATTTGTTTATTTAATTGAATTTAAATTAGGAGAATTTGGTCATTGAAATTAATTGGAATTAAGTGTTAAATTTTACGTTAATAGAGATTTAAACTGAAATTCAAGAATATTAAAATAATAGTTTTGAACCCAACATTGAATCCATTCTACTTAAAAATTTATAGATGGAATAATCATTGATATTTAATTTAATAGAAATTTTGGGAACTTAATTTATAATTTTGAATATAATGAAATAGAAGATTTGACACTACAATTTATAGATTTATCAACTCTAAAATGGACATAAAGATTTGTTTAAATCATTGTAAATAATTGGGAAATATAAGGTGATAAAATTTGTGAGTTTAAAATTTAAAATTTGGAAGTTGATTTAATAATAAATTTTAATTTATTTAATTAATATAAAAATAGCAATTTTGGCCATTGACTCGGATTTCGACGAAACCAGTTTCATCGGATCCGTAACGGTGAATTATAATAATGTTTCAAGTTTCGTAGCAATCGGACTTGTCGTTTGATCGTACGGACTCGAAACGCCTTGAAATTTATGCAATTGAAATCAATTTGAAAATATTGATTTTTGCATAACTTCTTCATACGACACAATTTGAACCTGAAACCTTTTCCATTGCGTTTAAAATATTTTAAAACATCTATTTTGATATATGGGTTGATCCAATTTCGTTCCGGAGTCGAAACGGGCTTTTGGGCCATTCATCGTTCAGCGCGTTTATAGATCGGGTCCATCTATCCTATTTCGACTTTGCCTTTATATATCCCCGCTAAACCCTAGCCTCCGCCTATTCTCATTTGTCTGCGCATAAAATTTCATCAGCTCCTTCTCCTCCTCAATGGCAGACAAAAATTTCAGATCCAGATCCATTTCAAAATCAAAGTCAAAATTTCAAAGTCCTCAAAAAAATCTCAAATTAATATATGTTGAAGCTCTCGACGAGCGTAATTCATTGGTGTAATTCGTTTTTCAATTCGATGTATCGTTTGACTAGAAATCGCGGTCAAAATTGAATTGGGCGTTTTTGACTGGTGCGTCTGATCGGAAAATCCTTTCTGGGTTTTGTAGAGGGGCTAGCGTGTTGTTCATTGGCGAAGTTTGGAGGCGAATTGACGGTCGGATTGGCGGCAAATCGCGAATTTGGGTTCGAATTAGTGGAGGCGGTCCGCGTGCGTGACATGCTCGGTTGGCTACTGTGTGCGCATTCGTTTTGGAAGAAAATGAGTGATGACGTGGCAGTGGTATGAATGTGTCCTCCTTTTGTTGTTTTTAATTTTGAAATTCAATCACAATTTTCGCAATATCTTGTGCATACGAACTCCGTTTCACGCGCGGTTTTTTTTGTTAGGATCGTATTGAAATTCCGGACCTGATGACGCTGGTTTGGACAAATTCTGAGACGGTCAAAATTTTGGGTTTAAATTGAATTTAAATTCAATTTAAATTCAAAAGGTGAGTGTTTTAACCCACTCACAACTTCTAAGATTTCCTATGTTTGTTAAATTCATGTATGATGTGTTTAGAAATTTATTTATAGCTGTTTGGCATATATTTCATCATTATCTCAGTTAATTGCATTCATCGTAATTAAGTGTTAATTTATTTATTCATTGCATTTAAAACTGCCAATTAATTGTTAATTAATTTATTCGTTGCATATAAACTGCCAGTTGAAAGTTATTAATTTTTATTGAATATAAACTATTTGTTGATGCCTGTTATATTTTATATGCTTTATATTGATGTTTTGTTTAAATTGGATGATGATTGTAATAAATGGTTGTTCATTGATATTTGGATGAATGGATGCTATATTTGATATAAACTGCAAGTTATTATGCATTTTTTATTCCATTCGGGATTGCGGTTTGAAATGATATATAACCGTAGACCTTTATTTTTAAAATTACGGATTGAAATGATAAATATCTGTATCACTTGACCATAGGATAGAAAATTATATACAGGCACCGTGGTCTATATATAAAATATTTTAAAGTGATTTTCTATGGGTTTTGGAAAATAAGGGTTTATATATATACTAATTTTGATATTATATAAATATTATTTTATATATGGTTAAATTTTAAAAATTTAAGCTTTGTATAACTTGATGATGTTTTAAGTTTGATTTACAAATATTTCAAGTTTGAGCTTTATTTAAGTGATATTGAATTTATTAAATAAATATTTCTAAACTAAATAATAGTAAATTGAATTAAGGTATATATAAGATTATCAGATTTGGTTGGGAATTTTGGAAATATTTAAAGTCTTGAAATATATCAAATTGAAATGTTTTATTGAAATTAAGGTATATTTGTTTTCAAAGTATTGGTTTTCGAAATTGTTATAACTTTGAAAGTAATATGGTTTGAAAAATGAATTTATTTGAAATAGAACTTATTTAAGAATTATCTGTGAATATATGGATTTGAAAACTACTGAAATTGAAAATTTAGAAATACAACTTCAAAATGTGGTTTGGGTTTAAGATGATTTAAAAGAATATTTCAAGTTATCTAAATTTAAGAAAGATTAGTGATTGGAAATTTGGTTTTATTTAAATAAGATATTATTGAATTGTTTTGGAAATGGAAATGATATATTATTGAATTGGGTTTTGAAATGGAAATAATACATTGATAATTTGGGTTTGAAATAGTAAAAATATTTTGGTTTTAAAATATATACTATTTTGAAATAAAGAATATGTTTTGAAAGGGCAATGATTGTGTTTTAAAAGTATATATATTTGTAAATGACCACGGTGTTATAATAACGATTGGTTGTTAAAGAGACCGGGATCGGATATGGACATACTCTCTGTCGATACCGAAAACCACTTTGACAACTGTGTACGCGGTGGAGTTTCCAGAATGAAGTAGGATGGTGGCGACGATCCTAAGGTATATACGTGGACCCAACTCCCGTGAGTTGGCATAAGGTGGCTAAAACAGGAGCGATCTCGGACCAGTGAGGTAGCACCTCTTCTCGGACACATTTCTTCGATATTATACTCTTACTTGTGATTTGACTAGATGGCCATCCTCCGATTTGGGAATGTTGTTCGAGGTGGAACGGTAGTGGCTGCTATGCGTATCCATCAGTCCGTGTGCGTAATTGGTATATCTACCCTGGCATTGCCTAGTTGTGCCGTGTCACCTACCATATCGAGCTTTACTACGATTATGATTTTAAGATCCGACCGCGTTAAGGTTCTCCATCCCCTTAACGCTATTTTCTATATGATTATACTTTACTGATTAGACACTACTGTATATAGCGAATATTACTACATAGTAGATAGTTTAACGGATCCTTAAGAGATGTGAATCCCGAACATTTCTTAAGTTACTGCACTCACGTTAGACACTGGATAGGAGATGTCAAACCCCGTAAACATCTCTGACGCCGTTTACACTCATATTTATTTCATTGATTTAACTTATATAAGATCTTTTAGTTCTGACTCGAGTGTTTTGTCTTTTCAATTCGCTCGGGTCAGCCTGAGCATTTCAGGATTTGAAGGCCCTATTTCTGAAGGATGAAGACGAAGATTTTATTATTACTATTTGTTATATATTCCACTACACCATTGTATTCCGCTGCATAATTATCATTCTCTGGTATGTGTAACTCTGATATGTATTGTATAAGTATAATCAAATGTTTTGTAAAACAGCTTCATGAACTGTTATTTGATTATTATATTTTATCGTTCCGCTGCAAGACTCTATTTTGTTTCTTTTATTTCTCCACTTTTTCTTATTTACCCCATAACAATCCACCCTTCTGTATGGTTTAAGTTGGCACGTTTGTCTGCTTAAGCATACAAAAAGGTGGGACGTTACATTTATAGTTTCAAAATTTATCAAAATTCAAGCCAGTGCTACAATAGCATCCAATGGTTTCAATCACTGCAATAATCTATACAAGATTATTCTAGACAATTCATATATCATCATATATAAAAAATAACGATATATTTGAGGAATCCAGTTGGATCCCTACAATATGTTTTCCCTACATCCACAGATGTTAATACCCATAAAATAAATACCAATCCCACTTCGAGGGGGATATCGCGGTATAGGATCATCCGCTATTATGCGGGGCGCATAGGGTCTCATCCGCTATAATGTGCGGGAATATCACTCCAAATACTAATATATATACCACTATATATATTTAACATTCAACAGATAATAATAATTATCGAATCATTCAATCAACCAATAAATTTTAAATTTTCAACATTTTAAATTAAACCGGCAATCCAAAAATAAGTGAGATTTACTCACCTTTATTTTTGTTTGCAATCCACTTCAATCTCGACTTGATTTTCACAATTTTTGACCTCGCATAAACAATTTACGAATTTGTAAATATTCGATTTATAATATGATTTTTATATTCTAATTACCATAATACATATTTTTAAATTTAACAAGTAAGTCAGATATGTATATATATATATACTTATATATATATATTAAATTAAATTAAAAATAAAACTGCCTCTATACCTCACTGCTTCCATTTACCGACATCGGCGAACAACTACTACATCAGCCGCCCTTATCACCGAAACCCCCACGTCGCGCTTCTCCAGGTCGCCGCCGACCTCCCGTGTGCCTCCTTGACGAGCTAACCCCATCGATCGAAACAACATCAACCTCAAGACCATCGCAAAATCACCAGAAGCATCCAGGCGTCCAATGCCTTCGAAGTCGCCAAGCTCCATTTTTTTTCCAGAAGGTCGCGATTCCTTTCGATGTTGGCGAGAATCGTGACTTAGGGTTGGATTAAAAATATATCATGATGTCGTGATTTCAGGCCTCCAACCTCTCCGATGACGAGAAGGTCGTGATTCCTCACTCAACGATTTTGAATTGAAGAAGATAGGAAGGAGAATATGAGATTTCGATTTCCGTTTGAACTGGGAGGAAAATGAACGAGGTATACATTTTTTTCTTTTCTTTTCTGCCATTAATTTGTTGAATTGGTGATAAGTAAGGGAAAAACGAGATTCTTGTATATATTAATTTTTTTATATTTGAATTCGATCTCGTTTCTAAACGTAAAAAAAGAGGAAGTGATCACGTTTTGAACAAAAGGGATGGCACGTTTTAAAAAGGTGAAAAGGGTACCTGCGTACGTGATAGATGGCGTGAATCAGAAGGCAAGTGAATATGATTTGATTTTGATCTGATTTTCTAAATGTATGTGTGTGTGTGTGTGTGTATAAATATCTCGTTTCGCAACTTAAAATTTTGATCTCCTATCGAGACGTGCCGCTAGGCGTTCATAATGTTATACCCCTATTTCAAACGCAATGGAAAAGGTTTCAAGTCCCAATTCGATCGTATGGAGAAGATAGTTTTTGGACCCAATTATTTATATTAAATTTCAATATATTTTCAACGTGTTTATATACCGTACGACCAAACGATAACTCTAGACACTATGAAATTTGAAATCCGATAATAATTCAATATTACGGATCCAATGGGACTTGTTTCGTCGAAATCCGAGACCGTGCCTCGGAAGGCTATTTTAAAATGTCAACTTTAGACGATATATTTTTAAACTGAACAAATCACTTTTAAATTCAAATTTAAAACTTTTACTATCTTCATTATTATCAATATAAATTTTACAAGCCTCTAAATTATTTTTATCGAGCTTAAAACTCAAGATACAAAAGTTTACCCAATATTCAATTATTAAACTAGATAATTATATTATTCAATAAATCGTTATAATTTAAATCCTGTATTTATTTTATAAATAAAAACCAAACTTTCATATTCAAAAATCAATCTATAATCCAAATTCAATATTTAACCATTCAAATATTCACAATTAACCATCGAAAAAATCCGAGTCGTTACATCTTATGCTTATTACCACTTCACAGCTTAATTTTACATCCATTTATTTTCAAATTCAATTCCAATTTCTATTTAACCCAATTTATCTCCAAATCTTTAAATATTGAATTTTATCAACCATATCTCAAACCATATTTAATTCACTAATTATTTTAAATTAGTTCCATCTACTAATTTATTTCCAATTAAATTCAATTTCAAATCCGTTTAACTTACTAATTTAATTAATTAGTTCATTCACTAATTTATTTCAAATCTCACTAAATTCCATTTTCAATAATTCTTTTTCCATTTAGCCTACTTAGGCTAAATTCTCAAATTCTCTTTATCTAACTTAATTCAAGTTAATTTCCATTCCAAATCAAATTTCAAATTTTTATAGGTTTTCAAACTTATTCATATTCCATAAACATTTTTAAATAAACCCCCAGAGTTAAACTCCTTATTCCCAATTTATTTCAAATCATTTTTGAAATCAAATATATATATACACACAACCTTTGGTATATAAAATTATTCTTGAATTCCAAAATCAAATTAGTTTTACTAAACAAAACTCCAATGCAAATCATTTAGGTAGCAATTCCTCCATTGGAGACTCGAAAATGAACACCGATGATGTTGCGATCATCATTGGAATTATTTTCCAGCGATCGAAGTGAGTTCGGTGCTTTTTTACTCTTTTGAAAACCATTTTAAATATTTCAATTCACAAATGTTTCCCAAACAACATCACCATTATTTTCCAAGACTTCGAAAATCATTTTCAAATCCAACGGGAAATTAAATTCCCAAATTTTCAACTTTTAAATCCTTTAAATCTATATTTAAATATTCCTTTGGGATTTCATTCCATTTCAAATTATAAATCACATTTATAAAATCATATATTAAAAACTCCTTTTTGTTATATGAATTAATTCCTTAACTTTTGATTAAAATATTAACTCTTATTCAATCACCACAACAACAAATGATAATAGTTTAATATTATCATTTCCTAACAACCAAGCACACCATATATAATAAAATCATTTCTGAAAAATTATTTCTTTTATATATAAAATAATTTGGGTAAAATTATTTCATTTACCCTATTTCAAAACAATACCATGTCGAGATGTTCTGTTATAGTGTTTAGAGATCCCTATCAATAACGTTAATTACTCGTATTGACCAGAATCCATAACTCACTCAATAGATCAATCAACACAATATAAAATAATTTTATATTCACTAACAAATACGCGTTCATATCTATTAATACACTTAAACTCATTCTAGGGTACTACTGACCCTATCTCTAATGAGAAATTCCCACTAGAGCCAAGGTTCTCGCTTAACCTTCAGCTCTGATACCAAGTGTGACGAACCGGATTTTCGACCTCCGAAAATCAATATCAATACGTCCACTGTATTACATGCCGAGCAATCGAATGCCGAAAATACCAGATCGCTTGGGAAAAGAAGAAGGAGATAGAAGGAGAAAATAGAATAACAACACAGAATCTCACAATCGTAGCAGAACAATATATAATAGATATAACACGTCTCTATACAAAAAGAAATTGCAACCGTTATTTATACATTACATCATCAAAGTACAACAAATCAACAACTCAATACTGGACGGTTATATAACTTGTCCTCTCAAATGCTGAATATACAGCCTACAATAAACAGCGGGATAAAATCAAGTTTGCGTGATACGTCTCGTCATCCAGCTCATCTCCTAAGCTCCATAGCATCCTATCCTGTATCTGTAATACTCGGTATGACCCGAGCATTATAATAAAATAACACCCGAGTCAGTCTAGGAAATCAGCGTGAGAAAACACACTCAATTTGATTTATTAAAGTTATCAAAATCCTTTGAAAATCAAAGGTATCTCATAAGACCACGCCACACATAAACACGACGGGTATTTACCTTACGATAACCAAAACATTTCATATCAAATCCTCTGATATTATAATAGTGTCTATATACAAATACTTATCCAAATAGCTGAAATTGTTACATTAATTAAATTCCAGCATACTATGCTCTACAACCAAAACCGTAAAGGCACGTTTTGGAGAATGGATTCCATACGAATGACTAGGTACTGGGGTTTCACTTGTCACAGTACACGTCTAGAAACAATGTACCGAGGACCACGCCGGGATCCCCTGCAACACAAGACTGGACTATCCCTAACCTGGATAGGCCGAATATGCTATCACCCTGGGTGTTCCCACCCTTTCCGAGCTCGTTCCATGTATCGTAGTAATAATATCCTAGGGTATCTAGAAAGGTGATAAACATACCCTAACTGGGTGCGACCCACTTAGCCTTGCTGCATCTCCCCTTCGAAAACTGCACCCATACGTACCCCTCTCCTTGAGTTCGGCAACCCCCTACCAATCGCGACCTGTCACCTATCATTCTTCCCTTGCCATTGTCGAAGTCGTGACCCTCTACCAAGCGCCGCACCTTACCATCTTCAGCCCACAGCTGCTCCCCACCACCACAAGCCCGATGCCGCCACCGTCGATCCCTAACAACCCCTCTACCAGCCTCAAAGTCAAACCCTAGGCGAAAAACTGCTTCGACATTACTGTCGACTTCCTCAAACTCCAATTGCTGTAATGACCCACTATTTTGGACCATTCAAATCGACAATAATCCACACATGTATGACTTGAATAATTCAAAATAACAGATTATAATAAAATTTGGAGCAAATAAAATCAAATACAGAATCACAGGCATAGAATATCAGAATAACTCGCAGTGGAAATAAAATACCATAGTAGTTCATGAAGCTACCATATACAAACTGTCAAAACATATAAAAAATCTCATAGTCAAAATAAATATAATAGAAGTCAGGATACATAAATCAATAATATCGAGACAATACTGAATAAGAAATAACTGGAATAGAAGTTGATGAACCGATAAATAAATAAGCTCCAACAGATTTCTAGCTCCAGAAGGTGAATCCAAAGCTGTGATTCTCAGGCCGACCCGAGCGTAAAGTAAAACACAAAACACTCAGGTCAGCCTGAGAATCATAGCTTTGGATTCACCTTCTGGAGCTAGAGATCTGTTGGAGCTTATTTATCTATCGGTTCATCGAATTCTATTCCAGTTATTTCTTATTTAGTATTGTCTCGGTATTATTGATTTATGTATCCTGACTTCTATTATATTTATTTTGACTATGAGATTTTGTATATGTTTTGAGAGTTTGTATATAGTAGCTTCATGAACTACTATGGTATTTTATTTCCGCTGCGAGTTATTCTGATATTCTGTGTCTGTGATTCTGTATTTGATTTTATTCGCTCCAAATTTTATTACAATCTGTTATTTTGAATTATTCAAGTCAGACATGTGTGGATTATTGTCGATTTGAATGGTCCAAAATAATGGGTCGTTACATTTGGTATCAGAGCTTTTGTTTTAGGCAAACCTTAGCCTACGGAGCAAAAAATCATTAGAGAAAGGGTAGAAATACCCTAGAATGAGTGAAATCAATCTCAGAATCATTTCTTTGTGAGAGAACGTATTTTCGAAGTATAAAATGATTTACAAATGATTTTTAAAGAATTTTCAAAGATTATTTGATATAAATTTTCTTGCTTTGAAAGTAAAATATTTCTTAATTCGTATCCACCTTGTTAGTAATTTCTTTGATTAGGATCCTCTAAAATTTTGAACTTCTCTCTTGATTGATCTAGATCCATTGTTAATAGGAATCTATTTTAGGGTATGGCAAAATCAGTAGTGTAACAACCCTAGATTTTTGCATATATTTTAAATTAGACTTTATTTTATTATGAAATTATTTTTAAACTTGTTTTATTTTCAATATTTCATTTTAAATATAAATTTTGATTATTATGTGAACTATAATTTCGAATTTGTATAAATTGAATATTTTCCTGAAAAGTGGATTTCTGGTCAAACATTGACTTTTAAATTTTAAATTTAAATATTTAAATATTTAAATTTATCTTTTATTATGAAAATATATTTAATAACATGAATACTGCTTTTCGTTTCGTTGAAAACGGATTTAAATTGTGAAAGTTATAATGTTTTCAATATTGTGTGTATATTGAGTTATTTAACAATTTTCTTTATTTTTATTTATATAAATGAAATTTTATTTGATATATCTTACTCTAATTTGTATATTTAGGTTATATCATATATATTTTGACTTTTAAATATTTTTAAAGTGATTATAAAATTTTTCTAAAGCTTATTGCATTTATTTCTAATTTTTAAAGCCTAGTTTGCATTTTAAGCCATTTTCTTAATTTAAATTCTATTTAATTAAAATTTAATTATTTATTTTATATATTTATTTTCTTTTCTGAGTTGTTATCTTTATTTATCAATTTTATGGGTATTTATAAATTACAAAATATATAAAAAGGAAATTTGAAAGGTTGTGACTCTTGATTTGCTTAAGACCTTTTGTTTTCCCGTCTCTTCATTTTCTTAACTCTTGCATTCATTCTCTTTTGGCCGTATACTTCCTTTTCCCTTCAGCCTCATCTTCATTTTTCACGTGAACAACTTTCTCAACAAAAAAATCACGGCCACATCACTTTTGATCAAAATTTTGGTAAACTTTCTTCTTCTTATCTTGTTTTTCTTGATTTTCTTATGTTGTTTTACTCTTGTTCTCAATAGATTTGATAGGCTGCACCAACTCCAGCCCTTGGCCGACCTCCACCACTTCGTAGCCTGATCATCAACCACCCTAGATCACCACCATGGCAGGCCAACCACCCCTAGGCAAGAGAACCACCATCAAATTACACAAACCATCACATATATGCTCAATCTAGCCTAGTTTTGATCCACCACCTCAAACTTCCTTTTGCCGCCAATTCCACCACCACCACCAGCCCAGATCTGACCACCACCCTCTGCCACAACAGCCACCACCACCTGGACCTCTGGCAATGACCCTAGAGCCTATGGCCGAACCCTATTTGTGGCATTAAGTTGTTGAATTTTCCTTGTAGTGTTGTTCTTTTGCACCTATATATGTCCACACCAGAAACCAACCTAGGCTGACCCTATAGGGACCCAAACCAGACCCAAATCCATGCCTTGGCTATGCTATTTTAGTTCATAACTGATCCATGTAAAGTTGAGAACAAGTGCAAACCATTTAATGTTGTTTTGGGCTTTGATTTCTAATGTTGTTTGGTAATAAATTGTTTGAAACTTATATATATTGTTTTATTGTTTTGTTCAAATGTATCCAAGAAGATTCATCTTTGGCTCTCTCACTCAAATCATATTCGTGTTGTCGTGCTTTCGAAGATTCAGTGTTGTGTGTTTTGGTCGTCATCTCCAGCTTAAACAAGTGAGTAATTCTCACCAGACGATGTGTACTTATATAACTAGTAAACTAACACCATTTGAATCTGTAAAATTATATCATCCTGTTATAACTGTTATATTATGATCATATAATGCTCACCCTTGTTATTACACCTGTTATATCATCAGTTACTTTTATATGATGCTATTTTGTTCATTCATATCTGTTTATCACACTACAAGTTCCCTGTTCGTATAGAAATCACTATGGTTTGAAATGATACATACCCGAATGGACTTTAGAATAGGGAAAAATCGTTATGGGCTGAAATAATAGGCCTGAACGGTTTTTATTTATTTTATTTAACTTGGGATTGCGGGTTTGAAATGATAGAACCCGGTATTTTCTTTGTAAATTACAGATTGAAATGATATATATCCGTATCACTTGACCTAGGCTATAAAATTATATACAAACCCATGGTTTATATATTTTTCTGAAAATTTTAAAATATTTTAAAAATATAAATATTATGATATTTTGATTTAAATTTTATTAAAATGATTTCTATAAAATATTAGTGATTTTCTACAAATTAAATAAGTGAATTAAGTAAATGGTGAAGTAGAATTTGAAATATAAGTTAATTTTGGAATTTATGATTTTGTTTTTAAATGGAATTTATGTAAAGTAAGAATATATGACAAATTTTGAATTAAAAATGAATTTAATGATTTTATTAAGAAATAATGATTTTATAAAGTGTTAATGATTTAGTATAACTTAAAATATGAAATAAATGAATATTCAAGCTGAATTTAGAAATATAACTTAAATTCAATTTTTGTGAAATTTGTTTAAAAGTTAAATAAGTTATATTTTGGAAATTTAAACTTTAGTGTTAAGTTAAAATTTTTATTAAAGAAATGAAAATTTAATACTTGAATTTAAATAAGAAAATTGTTATTTAATTTGGATTTTTTATGGAAATTTGACTTTATAAAATCAAAAGAATAAGGTTATATAAATGATTGTTTAAAGTGTGAAAATATATGATTTTATAAGTTAAAAGGATTTATATTAAAACTTAATTGTTTGTGAAATCGTAATTAAAACTCTGAATTTGATTTGACAACATTTTTGAAATATAATGTAAAGATATTACAGCATTGGTAAATGCTGTAGTTGTTTTAAATGAACCATATAGCAAATTTGAACTAAGGGTTATTATAGCACTTTGTTAGTGCTATAGTTGTTAAATTTAACTAAAATTTTAGTTGAAACTAAATTAAGATATTACAGCATTTTAAATGTTGTCTTTTGTTAATGAACTGGTTTAAAACATAACATTTCGTAGCATTTCCTAAGTGCTGCGAAAGTTGAATTTTCATTGTTTTAATGAACTTAAATGGATAAATGATCTTGGAAAAGATTAAATTTTTGGAAATTAAATATTTGATTATTAAATATAATGAATTGACTTCAATGATTTAAAATGGAAATGTGGATTTGAAATATAACTATCTTGAAATGATAATAAATGAATGACATCTTTGAATTTAAAAAGGTATTTAAAGTTGAATATTTGGATTTGAACTCAAATGATGATTTGAAATGAAGTTTTGAATGGATATGATATTTTGATATATTAAAATGATTTGAAATGAAGTTTTGGAAAGATATGATATTTTGATATATTAAAATGATTTGAAATGAAGTTTTGAAAGGATATGATATTTTGATATATTAAAATGATCTGAAATGAAGTTTTGGAAAGATATCATATTTTGATATATTAAAATGATTTGAAATGAAGTTTTGGAAAGATACGATATTTTGATATATTAAAATGATTTGAAATGAAGTTTTGAAAGGATACGATATTTTGATATATTAAAATGATTTGAAATGAAGTTTTGAAAGGATATGATATTTTGATATATTAAAATGATTTGAAATGAAGTTTTGGAATGATATGATATTTTAAATATATTGAAATGGTTTGGAATTGATTTAATCTTTATTTTGATAAAGATTTGGATTTGAAATGATATGCTATGTTGAAGTATAAAATATTATTTTAAAATTATAACCACGGGTTATAATAACGATTGGTTGTTAAAGAGATCGGGATCAGATATGGACATACTCTCTGTCGATACCGAAAACCACTTTGACAACTGTGTACGTGGTGGAGTTTCCAGAATGTAGTAGGATGGTGGCGACGATCCTAAGGTTTATACATGGACCCAACTCCCGTGAGTTGGCATAAGGTGGCTAAAACAGGAGCGATTGACGGACCAAGGAGGTAGCACCTCTGATCGGACACACTTCTTCGATACCATTCTATTACTTGTGATTGATTTAGTGCGCACTCTTGATTTGGGAGTGTTGTTCGAGGTGGACGGTAGTGGCTGCTATGCGTCACCACCAGTCCGGATGCGTAATTGGTATATCTACCTTGGCATTGCCTAGTTGTGCCGTGTCACCTACCATATCGAGTTTTACTACGATTTGTGATTTCTCCCGTAGCCTGTGGAGTATTGAGTGTAGCCCCCATTTTGGGAGTATGCTAATACTGGATAGACTACTGGGACTATTACGTGTTAAGGGCTATATGGGTAACCCCTTGACGCTATTAAAAAGTATGTTTATTTTATATTAGACATTATTATAATAGCGTATATTACTACATAGTAGATAGTTTAACGGATCCTTAAAGAATGGGCGATCCCAAGCATTCTTTAAGTTACTTGTACTTTTACTATAGTTCACTTGAGTTGGTTTACATTGTATAAGTATGTATGTCCTGACTCGAGTGTTTGTATTTTTTTATTTACGCTCGGGTCAGCCTGAGTATTCACAGATTTCGATTCCACTTTCTGGAGATTGGAATCGCTGGAGATTATCTACTTATCTAGTTTTATCTATCTCAGTTCTGTTGTTCTATTCAGCTTGTACTTGGTTATCATATTGAGACTTCAGTTGTACTTTATTTCTTCTATTGTATCTTATTTAACTCTGATATATTTACATAGTAGCTTCATGAACTACTATTTCTTTTACTTCCGCTGCACTTCTTACTCTGTGTCTGTGATCTGTGATTATTTATTTACTGTATATTCTGAGATTTGCCAAATTTTATTTATAACGCAGTATTTTGAGCAATTCAAGTCCGACATGTGCGGATGCGAATGGTTGAAAATATCGGGTTGTTACAGTTGGTATCAGAGCTTTGGCTTTGAGGCAAAACTTAGAATGTATGGTAAATTTAGTTACAGAATCACTTTTCATTCGAGCTTGAATCTCTTCATTTTTATTTGATTTCATTTGAATTTTGGAACGTTCCCGGCGGTTTCAAAATCCATTCTTGTCCTCCCTTATTCGTGTCTTCTTGATTCTGGAGTGTCCCATAACTCCACTCTGAATAATCTTTCTAATGTTTTGGCGGTCTCGCCAATACTCTAATGACTTGTAAAAAGGGAAACTCCTTTACAATTAGCATCGATTCACCAGAGATTTATATCTATCCTTGGTTTAGGTGCTAATATATTTTGTTATTCCAAACTCTGTCTCTTGAGATCGGATGTAGATTTACCCCAAAAAAAATACACATTTGATCTTATTCATTAAGTCTCGGTTGACCCGGTTAAGGTTGCCCGCGATTTATCTAAGCTTATCCATCTTCATATTTTGTTAATTAATCATCTTGTCTGTGACGACCGCCCATGACCCCTGCACCGAATCTAGAGATAGTGCGCTGTAAAGTGTGCCAGGCGACCATGGACGATTGTCAGGGTAGATTAAAACAACGGAATCTATCGTATTACTCACAGCGCATGGATAAAATACAATAGAACATATGTATAGTGAAGCTTTACAGAACAAAATGACATCATATAAAACTTCATAATAGTTGAATACAAGCATCTGAATAGTCAAGTCATCAAAATACATCAAGCCTCACTACAACACTCAGAGAAGATACAACAGTGGAACATCCAGTACATATAATAAGAAGATAATATGCAACCCTCCAGCTCGTCTTCGATATCAGCATCGTGAGAAGAGAACAGCACCTGTCACCTGCTACCTAGTCTGCCCGTCCCAAAATGGATGAACAGCCCAAGGCAATAAGAATTAAAACATAAAGCCTTGAGTCAGACAACAGTCTTAGTGAGTAGTAAATTAACTAACAACATACCAAAAGAGCATAAAGGAAAAGGAATAGGAATACAACCCTCCCACTCCAACCTCATTCTACAGTGATAGCCCCCAGACACACACTAAGCAGAAGCAAACATAGCAGAGCATACAATTTAAAGTAAAGTAATAGTCATTCGAGTCGAGGGCGATGTTTTCCAAGTACCAAGGCCTAAATCAGATAAGCACCCAGAAAATACCGCTCTTGAGTCCGAATGACGATACAACCAAACATCCATGACTCTGGCTATCACTGTTATCATTGCTTCGATATCACCGTTAATTGAATGACCGGCACATTCATTCAGCCGTCCGTCAAGGGCTAATGGAAACCCCGGTTCTAGACATAACTCCCGCACGTCGTCGCAACCCGTGCCTAGGACTATCGAATCTGCCCAGAGTACTCGAACGTCAACAGTTGGTCGTTGAGACTATCGAATCTGCCCAAACGTACTCTTGCTTAGAGCATGCTAGAACCTTCAACAACGATGCTATCCAAGCCTCCTAGTCATCCTCCTCGACGACTATTCTCATATCCATTCACTATCCTCAACTCGAATCATATCACCGAGTTATCAACATGCTTGGAATGATCCCGTCTGGATTAGACCAAGTCTTCATCACATAATTGCTTCGCTTCATCACATCCTCGCAAAGCCTCATCTCAACATCACATCATCAAATCTATGCATAAGAGCTTCCTCATCCCGCTACGTATGCCACGAGCAGCTTTCCCCATTCAAGAGCCTTTCCCTTAGCTTTTGAATCATCTTCGATCTAAATCTAATCATCAATCATCTAGTTCATAACAATCAATCAAATCAAACATCAATCCAAGCAATCAAGCATTCAAATATGATCTAAGTGGACAATTATAACAACAATGGCATTTTCGTAATTAAAGAGTTGAAGGTCCAATAAGCATGAAAACATGAATTATATCTCTACAAACTTGATGAATGAACTTGCATAGGTTAACATATGATGAAATGGATGTAACATCATCATGAACAATGGATCTATATGGATCTACACTTTGGATGAAGAAAATGCATGGAAATCCCTATCTTAACACCAAATCGAGCCAACAATCCGATATACCCCTTTGGATCCGTGTGAGAGATAATCACCACTCACCAAATCACCTAAACAAACCCAAATCAACACTCTTCAGATCTGGACAGCGAAGGATCAAGCTTGATCTATCACGAATCCGCTTCAAACGAAGAAATCTCTCTTGAAAAGATGAAGATCTTCAATCTAAGCTCTTGAATCTTCAATCTTGATCTTCGATTTGGATGGATGGAAGCACTAGATTAGAGTGGAGAAAAGAAGTGAAGAAGTGTAGAAGTCGAGTTCTCAAAATGGCAGCACTTCGTCGCTTCAAAATCCGGATCCCAAAAATGAAGAGAAGCTCTCCTATTTATAGCAGAAAATACCCTAAGTCGTAACTCGGCTATCTCCCTAGGTCGTTTTTGACCTAAGCCTCTCCGACCTAACAGATGCACGCGCCCCAACTCCTACGACCTAACACCTCTGCGCATCCAAACACCCAGCGACCTACGACCTAACGCAACGCGCGACTTAACACATGCGCTTCACCTGTATACGACTTACGACCTAACACAGATTGCGACCTAACACTTAGACAAAACCTTGCGACCTAACAACTTTAGCAACCCACGCGACCAACAGATGCTACGACTCAACTCCTTAGCGACCTAACACATGACGACTTAAAACAACACGCGACCTAACTTCCACGCGACCTACCAACCTATGCGACCTAACTACTTATTTCTTAGGTCGGTCAATCCCATAGGTCGCTCACTCTACTAAGTCGCTAACCAGCTACCCCAGCTCCCCTAGGTCGTTGCCGACCTAACTATGCCAACCCGGTACCCACTAGGTCGCTAACTCCACTAGGTCTGCCTACCCTTGAGTCGCCATATCCTTAAGTCGGTCAGTTCTTTAGGTCGTTAACTCGCCCTGCCGACCTAACACTTAACTAAATCCTAGGTTGCATAATTCTATAGGTCGCTCCAACTAACCCACGACCTAACACTAACTCGCCGAATTCCTTAACTCGGTCACGACTTAGCTCTTAGGTCGTTCACGACCTAGGACTTAGACAAATCTGCCTAAAAATCTGAAATGACTTAGAAATGCTAAAATTCCAGATTTTGACGAACTTGTCGATCCGTAAAAATACGGGTCGTTACATTCTCCCCCCCCCTTAGGAATTTCGCCCCCGAAATTCCAAGCAATCAAAAACTATTCTGTACGCCTACCATCCATAGCAATCAACAAACCATGCATCCAATTCTAACTTAGCGTACAGAATTCTAAAATTAGAACAAGTTACAATATCGCGAGATGACACGACACCTTAGGGCCATACCTTGAAGAGTTCAGGATGAGCTGCCTTCATCCTCTCTTCCACCTCCCACGTACAGTCTTTATCATCATCACTCCATTGCATCTTGAGCAACTTAACTACCTTCCTCCTGAGCTGTTTCGTGTCAGTTTCAACAACACGAAGCGGCTTACGAGGTCTTCTATCGACTGGATCAACTTCGAAATCTTCATAGGTATCAACAGAAACCACGGTATTCGAGTCGTGCACATACTTCTGTAGATATGATACGTGAAAAACATTGTGCACACCCGACATCTTCTCCGGTAACTCCAATCTATAAGCGAGCTTTCCAATTCGCTCGATGATCCGGAATGGTCCAACAAATCTCGAAGTCAATTTTCCTCTCTTCCCGAATCGAATAACATTCTTCAGTGGAGAAATCTTCACAAAAACCATATCTCCTACGTCGAATTCCAAATCCTTTCGATGCTTATCGGCATAACTCTTCTGACGGTCTTGGGCTGCCTTCATTCGTTGCCGAATGATCTCTATGCAATCCGAAGTCTGTCGAATCATCTCTGGCCCAAGCATCAGCTTTTCTCCAGTTTCCAACCAACATGTTGGAGAGTTACACGGTCTTCCATACAATGCCTCATACGGTGCCATACCAATGCTTGACTGGTAACTGTTGTTGTACGCAAACTCCACCAAATGAAGGTGATCTTCCCATGATCCTCCGAAATCCAAAACACAAGCTCTAAGAAGATCTTCCAAAACTCGGTTGACTCTCTCGGTCTGACCATCTGTTTAAGGGTGATAAGCTATACTCAAACACAACTCGGTTCCCAAAACTTCCTGGAAGCTCTTCCAAAATCCACTAGTGAACATTGGGTCTCGATCGCTCACTATACTCTTCGGAATACCATGGAATCGAACTATCCACTTAACATACAACTCAGCCAACTTTGATGTCGTCCTAGTCGATCGAACAGGAATGAATCTTGCACTCTTGGTCAAACGATCAACGATAACCCAAATCCCTTCATTTCCCGTTCTGGTTCTAGGCAATCCATCAATAAAATCCATCGATATCTGCTCCCACTTCCATGTAGGAACTTCTAATGGCTGAAGCAATCCACTTGGCTTCTTCTGTTCGGCTTTTACCAACTGGCAGTTCATACACTTGGAAATAAAATTTCCAACATCCTTCTTCATGCCTTCCCAGTAGTAGTTTCTCTTCATATCCCGATACATCTTATTTCCACCTGGATGAATTGTCAACTTTGAGTGGTGACTTTCCTTCAGGACTTCACTCCTCAATTCATCTATATCGGGAACAATTAGTCGTCCTTGCTTTCGAAGCCAACCTTCTCTATCGACCTCGAATCCTTTATCCTTTTCTGGCTCCAATCCAGATTCCAAATCACGGATAATCTTGACAAGCTTATCATCTCGCTTTTGGCTCTCGCCAATTCTTTCCACAAGAGAAGGTCTTATCGATAAGTTTGCCAACATCTCAGGTTCCAATTCACATCTAGGCCTGAAGTCAAATCCAGCTAAATACTCGAGATTCTTCCATTCTGAAAACATGGCTCCCAATCCTGCATGTCTTCGACTTAACGCATCTGCCACTGCGTTACCTTTTCCCGGAGTATAGGCTATACCAAAATCATATGATGCTAAAAACTCTAGCCAACGTTGCTGCCGAAGATTCAAATCCTTTTGGGAGAAAAGATACTTCAGCGACTTATGATCCGTAAACAACTCGAATCGAACTCCCAACAGATAATGTCTCCACATCTTCAGAGCAAATACAATCGCCGCTAATTCCAAATCATGAGTTGGGTAATTCCTTTCATGCGGTTTCAGTTGTCGACTGACATATGCAACAACTTTATCCCTCTGCATCAGCACTGCTCCAAGTCCAGTACCACATGCGTCGGTGTAAACCACCATCTCATCATTCCCACTTGGAATAGTCAAAACAAGAGCACTCGTCAATCTCTCTTTCAGGATTCCGAAAGCTTGCTCACACTTAGCATCCCAACTGAACACTTGGTTCTTCTTCGTCAATCCTGTTAACGGTGCAGCTACCTTGGAGAAGTCTTTGATAAACCGTCGATAATATCCTGCTAATCCAAGAAAACTTCTCACATCAGATGCATTCTTAGGTCTAACCCAATCCTAGATTGCTGCCACCTTAGCGGGATCAACCGCTATTCCATTTCCAGAAATCACATGGCCTAAGAACCTTACTTCACTCTTCCAGAAGTGACACTTCGAAAACTTAGCCTTCAACTGATGTTTTCGCAAGATTTCCAAAACAATACGCAAGTGCGTCTTGTGCTCTTCTTCCATTCTGGAATAAATCAGAATATCATCCACGAACACAAGTACGAACTTGTTCAACTGATCTCTGAACACTCTATTCATAAGATCCACAAAATATGCTGGCGCGTTAGTCAATCCAAACGGCATTACCAGCCACTCAAAGAAACCGGATGGTGTTCGAAAAGCAGTCTTCGGCACACTATCCTTAGCCACTCTCAACTGGTGAAATCCCATTGCCAAATCCATCTGAGAAAACACCTTGGCTTCGTGAAGCTGATCAAACAAGTCATCTATTCTTGGCAATGGATACTTGTTCTTCTTAGTTACCTTATTCAGCTCACGATAATCCACACACAATCTCAACGACCCATCTGCCTTGGTTGCAAACACAACTGGTGCACCCCACTCGGACACACTACGCCGAATGAATCCTTTCTGTAAAAGATCATCAACTTGCACCCTCAACTCTTGCTGTTCCCTAGGCGCCATCCGCCTTAGAGGCATCACAACAAGTCTGGCTCCTTCAACCAGATCTATACGAAACTCGATCTCTCTATGCGGCGGCAACCCTCTGACTTCGTCAAAGACATCCTCGAATCCATTAGCGATTGGCACCGATGACAGTCCATCCCGTGGAACAACCAGCGAATACATGAAGCTCATGAAGACGCCTTCCTCATGCTTACATCGTATTACAACCTTTCGCCCCTCCACATTCTCGACTGTCACTTCCAGCCTTTCGCAATCAACCTTTGCCGCATACTTCCTAAGCCAGTCCATACCCAAGATAATTCCGAACCCCGCAAAGTTCAGAACAAAACAATCACAAACAAAAGAGCAACCATGACTCGATACTACTAGACCACGGCATAACATACACAAACAAGACGAACCCCCAACTGGATTAGTCACAACCAATGGCCTATCAACAATATCCGGTTCCAAACCTAACCGGCCTACAAGATCATTACAAACAAACGAATGCGACGCTCCAGTATCAAACAGAACTCTAACCGGAACACCACATAGGAAAAGAGTACCTTGAACAACCACACTCTTTCCATTATCTTCAGCAGTAGGAGCTTTTGAAGACGACGGAACAGCTCCCAAAGCATAAGCTTGCACAATCTGCTTGTCCTTCCTCGGTTCTGGACAATTCTTCCTGATGTGCCCTGGCTTGTCACAGTTGTGACACTTCATTGGCACCTTCGGATTCTTACAATCCTTCGAGAAATGGCCCTTCTGCTGACAATTGTAGCAAGTCACTTCGCCTTTCGGCTTCTTCTGGCCATCCTTACCCTTCTGCTGCTGCTGCTTCCTCTTCTTGTTTCCACCCTGCTGGGGTTTAGACTCCTCCCTGGTCACAGCAACAACAGACCCTTCCTTAGGAAACAGACTCTCATGCCTGAGAGCTTTCTCCACAAGCTTCTCAAATGAATCGTCCAAATGATCCACTAACTGCCTCCCAAGATAACTGTCCAAGCCTGTCACGAACTTCTCATTCTTCTGATAAGCGGATTCAATATACGACCGGGCATACTTGGACAAAACTTCGAACTCAGAAACATACTCAAGAACTGATCTTCCACCTTGCTTGAGCTCCACAAACCTCTTGAACAGAACAGACTTCTGAGCTGTGGAAATGAACTTAGCTTCAAATCTAGCTTGGAATTGCTCCCAAGTAATCTCTTCCTCCGCAGTATTGATGGTAATAGAGTTCCACCAATCAGAGGCTCTCCCTTGAAGCTGCCTTGATGCCAACTTCCTCTTAGTTGCATCATCAATTCCCAAATCACCAAAGATCCTTCTACAAGCATCCATCCACCTCTGGACTTCGATAGTTGATTCTGTTCCCAGGAAAACCTTCCCTCCAAGAGCAGTATAATCCTTGCACAACTTTGCAAAATCCACTGGTTTCGGAGTCTGAACCTGAACTCCAACATCAACTGCCGCCCCCGGAACTGGTATCCTTCTCATGATCGAAGTCATCATAGCTTCGAACATGGCTGCATAATCAGCAGTCTCTTCAGTAGCACAGCCTTCCCTAGCAGCTGGTCTCCCTCTTCGGCTCATTCTCAATATCTATAAAAAGGAATGATCAGAACATCTAGAGAAACAACTGCATAAAGGACTAAAACTCTACTAAGCTACTATATTATATATAGTATTCATCCATCAAAATACAATTACTTCTCTCATACGTAGTTACTTCAGCGAGCGTTGGATAAAATCGATTAACCAATGCTCTGATACCAAATGTGACGACCGCCCATGACCCCTGCACCGAATCTAGAGATAGTGCGCTGTAAAGTGTGCCAGGCGACCATGGACGATTGTCAGGGTAGATTAAAACAACGGAATCTATCGTATTACTCACAGCGCATGGATAAAATACAATAAAACATATGTATAGTGAAGCTTTACAGAACAAAATGACATCATATAAAACTTCATAATAGTTGAATACAAGCATCTGAATAGTCAAGTCATCAAAATACATCAAGCCTCACTACAACACTCAGAGAAGATACAACAGCGGAACATCCAGTACATATAATAAGAAGATAATATGCAACCCTCCAGCTCGTCTTCGATATCAGCATCGTGAGAAGAGAACAGCACCTGTCACCTGCTACCTAGTCTGCCCGTCCCAAAATGGACGAACAGCCCAAGGCAATAAGAATTAAAACATAAAGCCTTGAGTCAGACAACAGTCTTAGTGAGTATTAAATTAACTAACAACATACCAAAAGAGCATAAAGGAAAAGGAATAGGAATACAACCCTCCCACTCCAACCTCATTCTACAGTGATAGCCCCCAGACACACACTAAGCTGAAGCAAACATAGCAGAGCATACAATTTAAAGTAAAGTAATAGTCATTCAAGTCGAGGGCGATGTTTTCCAAGTACCAAGGCCTAAATCAGATAAGCACCCAGAAAATACCGCTCTTGAGTCCGAATGACGATACAACCAAACATCCATGACTCTGGCTATCACTGTTATCATTGCTTCGATATCACCGTTAATTGAATGACCGGCACATTCTTTCAACCGTCCGTCAAGGGCTAATGGAAACCCCGGTTCTAGACATAACTCCCGCACGTCGTCGCAACCCGTGCCTAGGACTATCGAATTTGCCCAAAGTACTCGACCGTCAACAGTTGGTCGTTGGGACTATCGAATCTGCCCAAACGTACTCTTGCTTAGAGCATGCTAGAACCTTCAACAACGATGCTATCCAAGCCTCCTAGTCATCCTCCTCGACGACTATTCTCATATCCATTCACTATCCTCAACTCGAATCATATCACCGAGTTATCAACATGCTTGGAATGATCCCATCTGGATTAGACCAAGTCTTCATCACATAATTGCTTCGCTTCATCACATCCTCGCAAAGCCTCATCTCAACATCACATCATCAAATCTATGCATAAGAGCTTCCTCATCCCGCTACGTATGCCACGAGCAGCTTTCCCCATTCAAGAGCCTTTCCCTTAGCTTTTGAATCATCTTCGATCTAAATCTAATCATCAATCATCTAGCTCATAACAATCAATCAAATCAAACATCAATCCAAGCAATCAAGCATTCAAATATGATCTAACTAGACAATTATAACAACAATGGCATTTTCGTAATTAAAGAGTTGAAGGTCCAATAAGCATGAAAACATGAATTATATCTCTACAAACTTGATGAATGAACTTGCATAGGTTAACATATGATGAAATGGATGTAACATCATCATGAACAATGGATCTATATGGATCTACACTTTGGATGAAGAAAATGCATGGAAATCCCTATCTTAACACCAAATCGAGCCAACAATCCGATATACCCCTTTGGATCCGTGTGAGAGATAATCACCACTCACCAAATCACCTAAACAAACCCAAATCAACACTCTTCAGATCTGGACAGCGAAGGATCAAGCTTGATCTATCACGAATCCGCTTCAAACGAAGAAATCTCTCTTGAAAAGATGAAGATCTTCAATCTAAGCTCTTGAATCTTCAATCTTGATCTTCGATTTGGATGGATGGAAGAACTAGATTAGAGTGGAGAAAAGAAGTGAAGAAGTGTAGAAGTCGAGTTCTCAAAATGGCAGCACTTCGTCGCTTCAAAATCCGGATCCCAAAAATGAAGAGAAGCTCTCCTATTTATAGCAGAAAATACCCTAAGTCGTAACTCGGCTATCTCCCTAGGTCGTTTTCGACCTAAGCCTCTCCGACCTAACAGAAGCACGCGCCCCAACTCCTACGACCTAACACCTCTGTGCATCCAAACACCCAGCGACCTACGACCTAACGCAACGCGCGACTTAACACATGCGCTTCACCTGTATACGACTTACGACCTAACACAGATTGCGACCTAACACTTAGACAAAACCTTGCGACCTAACAACTTTAGCAACCCACGCGACCAACAGATGCTACGACTCAACTCCTTAGCGACCTAACACATGACGACTTAAAACAACACGCGACCTAACTTCCACGCGACCTACCAACCTATGCGACCTAACTACTTATTTCTTAGGTCGGTCAATCCCATAGGTCGCTCACTCTACTAAGTCGCTAACCAGCTACCCCAGCTCCCCTAGGTCGTTGTCGACCTAACTATGCCAACCCGGTACCCACTAGGTCGCTAACTCCACTAGGTCTGCCTACCCTTGAGTCGCCATATCCTTAAGTCGGTCAGTTCTTTAGGTCGTTAACTCGCCCTGCCGACCTAATACTTAACTAAATCCTAGGTTGCATAATTCTATAGGTCGCTCCAACTAACCCACGACCTAACACTAACTCGCCGAATTCCTTAACTCGGTCACGACTTAGCTCTTAGGTCGTTCACGACCTAGGACTTAGACAAATCTGCCTAAAAATCTGAAATGAGTTAAAAATGCTAAAATTCCAGATTTTGACGAACTTGTCGATCCGTAAAAATACGGGTCGTTACATTGTCTTTGTTTCCAAAATATCTCCAAACATTTTGAATTGTACTTGTAAATCTATGTTTGTTTTATATATTGTGTTGTTTGAGTTGTTGATGTTGGTTTGGGCTTCCGATCGATTCGTCTGAACAACGCTATCGATAGGATTTCTAAAACACTTTGACTGAACAAACTGACACAATATTATTTTAAAAGTTGGTTAATAAAATAAATTTTGATATAAGTAAATATTATGGAACTTAATAAATTGATTTGAATTGCTTATTTGAAATGATAATACTTGATTTATCATTCTATAAATGAATTTATAAATAGTTGTTTATAAATTTGATTTGGGAACTGAAATGAATTTAAATCAAGAATTTGAGAATTTAATTTCCGATGGTTTCAAACCTTGTGTTAAAGTTTTAAAAGGATATATTATTTAAAGTATTTTTGAATAGAAATTTGTTTCCAAAGAATTTTAAAGTTTTAAAATTTTAGTGCTCTTCTCTTTGTCGCTGGAAAATAATTTCGATGATGACCGCGGCATCAACGACGTTCATTTTCGAGTTTCGAAGTAAAGAGACCATTCTGTAGTCTTGCTACAGCTTTGTTTTGGGAAATTTATTTGATTTGAATTTCTAAAATATGATTTGATTTATAATATATATAGATATATGATTTAAATTTGATTTGACAAATTATGTACATACATTTATTTATCTCTAAATGGTTTGAAAGGAATCGGAAATTTTATTCTTAAATTCTATCTTAAATAATAACTTCAAGTATAAAAAGAAAATCAAAATTTTCAAGCTTGAAATGATTGAATTAGAATGTTTATATTGTATATTAATTTTAGAAAGTTTTATTTGTATAATTCTCAATTGCATTCCATTATAACTTACCTTAATTTTTAGAAGTTAACAATGTAATTGGATAATATAAAATATAAAAAGATTTTTATAAATAAAATTTAAGTGGTTATAATAAATATTATACACTTAAATTTTAGTTATAAAAATATTAACAGAGGTAAATAGACAAAAAGGTTAATTGAATAATTTACAATATAAATGATGTTAAGGGAATTAGGAATAAATTAAAACAGTTATAATAAGTGTAAGTATATTTAACATAGGTGATAAAATATATTGAGAGGGATAAATTTAATTTTAATTAGGAATAAAGAGGAATTAAATTTATTAAGTACATTATGAGTATAATAAATAATGAATTTGCAAATCCATGATTTTAGAGATTGTTAATTTAAAAATTTAGATGATAAGATAATGAAATTAGAAATAGTTAAGATTTATTTAACTTGTGTAAAATTAATTATCAATTTAAGTTGAAATCTCCATGGTTTCAAACTTATTATCTTATTTTTTTTAAAAAAGCTATCTTTGGGTGTCCTTATTTTCCTTATCGTGCTACAGACTGGTATAGGTATCTTTCTATGATCTTTCTGTTTAGAAATCTTTCTATAATCTTTATAATCTTTGGTACCCATTTTGAATCTGAGCACTGCTTTCCATGCACAGACCGTCGGTCAAGCGGAAAGGGTGAATCAGATTTTAGAGGATCTTTTCGTACTTGTGTTCCTGATTTTAGAGAATCTTGGGAAGACCATCTCCACCTTGTTAAAATTACCTATAACAACAGTTATCAGCTATAATTCTAATCTTCTTATCATATTGTCTTAATCTTATTTCACTCTATCTTTTTATTGTGCTTTCCCGTACCTCATTCCTTTTCGGGGACGAAAAGTTTTCTGTGGGGGAGAGTGTAACAACCCTAGATTTTTGCATATATTTTAAATTTGACTTTATTTTATTTTGAAATTATTTTTAAACTTGTTTTAATTTTAGTATTTCATTTTAAATATAAATCTTGATTATTATGTGAATTATAATTTCAAATTTGTATAAATTGAATATTTTCCTAAAAAGTGGATTTCTGGTCAAACTTTGACTTTTAAATTTTAAATTTAAATATTTTAATTTTTCAATTTTATCTTTTATTATGAAAATAGATTTAATAACATGAATACTACTTTTCGTTTTGTTGAAAACGGATTTAAATTGTGAAAGTTATATTGTTTTCAATATTGTGTGTATATTGAGTTATTTAACAATTTTCTTTATTTTTATTTATATAAATGACATTTTTTTTGATATATCTTACTCTAATTTGTATATTTAGGTTATATCATATATATTTTGACTTTTAAATATTTTTAAAGTGATTATAAAATTTTTCTAAAGCTTATTGAATTTATTTCTAATTTTTAAAGCCTAGTTTGCATTTTAAGCCATTTTCTTAATTTAAATTCTATTTAATTAAAATTTAATTATTTATTTTATATATTTATTTTCTTTTCTGAGTTGTTATCTTTATTTATCAGTTTTATGGGTATTTATAAATTACAAAATATATAAAAAGGAAATTTGAAAGGTTGTGACTCTTGATTTGCTTAAGACCTTTTGTTTTCCCGTCTCTTCATTTTCTTAACTCTTGCATTCATTCTCTTTTGGCCGTATACTTCCTTTTCCCTTCAGCCTCATCTTCATTTTTCACGTGAACAACTTTCTCAAACCATTTCTCAACAAAAAAATCACGGCCACATCACTTTTGATCAAAATTTTGGTAAACTTTCTTCTTCTTATCTTGTTTTTCTTGATTTTCTTATGTTGTTTTGCTCTTGTCCTCAATAGATTTGATAGGCTGCACCAACTCCAGCCCTTGGCCGACCTTCACCACTTCATAGCCTGATCATCAACCACCCTAGATCACCACCATGGCAGGCCAATCACCCCTAGGCAAGAGAACCACCATCAAATTACACAAACCATCACCTATATGCTCAATCTAGCCTAGTTTTGCTCCACCACCTCAAACTTCCTTTTGCCGCCACTTCCACCACCACCACTAGCCCAGATCTTACCACCACCCTCTGCCACAACATCCACCACCACCTGGACCTCTGGCCATGACCCTAGAGCCTATGGCCGAACCCTATTTGTAGCATTAAGTTGTTGAATTTGCCTTGTAGTATTGTTCTTTTGCACCTATATATCTCCACACCAGAAACCAACCTAGGCCGACACTATAGGGACCCAAACTAGACCCAAATCCATGCCTTGGCTATGCTATTTCAATTCATAACTGATCCATGTAAAGCTGAGAACAAGTGCAAACCATTTAATGTTGTTTTGGGCTTTGATTTCTAGTGTTGTTTGGTAATAAATTATTTGAAACTTATATATATTGTTTTATTGTTTTGTTCAAATGTATCCAAGGAGATTTATCTTTGGCTCTCTCACTCAAATCATATTCTTGTTGTCGTGCCTTCGAAGATTCTGTGTTGTGTGTTTTGGTCGTCATCTCCAGCTTAAACAAGTGTGTAATTCTCACCAGATGATGTGTACGTACTTATATAACTAGTAAACTGACACCATTTGAATCTGTAAAATTATATCATCCTGTTATAACTGTTATATTATAATCATATAATGCTCACCCTTGTTATTACACCTATTATATCATCAGTTACTTTTATATGATGCTATTTTGTTCATTCATATCTGTTTATGACACTACAAGTTCCCTGTTAGTATAGAGATCACTATGGGTTGAAATGATACATACCCGAACGGACTTTAGAATAGGGAAAAATCGTTATGGGCTGAAATAATAGGCCTGAACGGTTTTTATTTATTTTATTTAACTTGGGTTTGCGGGTTTGAAATGATAGAACCCGGTATTTTCTTTGTAAATTACGGATTGAAATGATATTTATCTGTATCACTTGACCTAGGCTAGAAAATTATATACAGACCCATGGTTTATATATTTTTCTAAAAATTTTAAAATTTTTAAAAAATATAAATATTATGATATTTTGATTTAAATTTTATTAAAATGATTTCTATAAAATATTTGTGATTTTCTACAAATTAAATAAGTGAAGTAGGTAAATGGTGAAGTAGAATTTGAAATATAAGTTAATTCTGGAATTTATGATTTTGTTTTTAAATGGAATTTATGTAAAGTAAGAATATATGACAAATTTTGATTTAAAAATGAATTTAATGATTTTATTAAGAAATAATGATTTTATAAAGTGTTAATGATTTTGTATAATTGAAAATATGAAATAAATGAATATTTAAGCTGAATTTGGAAATATAACTTAAATTGAATTTTTGTGAAATTTGTTTAAAAGTTAAATAAGTTATATTTTGGAAATTTAAACTTAAGTGTTAAGTTAAAATTTGTAACGGCCCGTAAAATTTAATGGTTTTAAAAGTATATTTAACTGGAAATTTGTGAAATTTTAAACAATAAAATTTGAAATTAAAAATTTATTTTTTTGGAATACGTCTATTTTAATATAACAACTGGTAAATTTTCATCTGATAATATTAAAGTTTATTTTCCTGTGAAATTTCAGTTCAAATCAAACCGGTTAATAACAGTGAATTTAAAAGTTTTCCGAAACCAAAATATGTCAACAAGAGAAAATTTATTCAGATCATTCTGAATCAGAATGCGAAATTCGTTTTCCAAATTTGGACTTCTACTGCTCCGTTTATCTTAATTCTGGCAAAATAGCAGCATTACTGGTACCGATTATCGACTTTTGATAGGATGATCGTATCGCTGATATCTATGTATTATTCTATTCGTCTTGTCGCGCTGATCTCCGCAGTATATTCGATTTTGTGTTTTGAAGTGCGGTACACAGCGGAATTCGCGAAACTGATAACTGTATCGATACCACTTTTACACTTTAATAGTGGTGTCCATTCAAATTTCAAACGGCAATTGACAGCAACTAGCATTTATCATAACATTCCTTATTTGCTAGAATTCAGCAGTTCCCTATGCCCAAATTTCCGCTCTTATGTTTGCCATCTCGAATATTTAAAGTATAGAAGTGGTACACCCTTTTGCATTTATTCATTCATTTATATTTCTTTACGTTTCTTTCCATCCTTTTTATAACCTTCTTTATTTTTACTCTTTCCCTTCATTTCATTTTATATTAAAGTCTGCTCTTCTTCCCCTCACTCTCCTTCCTCTTTTCCATTTTTCTTTCTCAATTTCTGCCTCCCCCTCTCAAGCTCGTTGCCATTCCACCAAAATCATTCATATTCCGCCCTCCACGTGCAACACATCCGCCACGTATTGCGCCTCTACCCTCACCCTCCATCCACAGCAGCCTCACCGAGCGCCTTCCCCGACAGCCCAGTTTGTCGAACCCCAAGCCGCCACTCCACTCCGTGCCTCCACTTCCCCACCCGCTCAGCCCACCTAGGCCGAAGCCATCACCTTTCCTTGTCAACCCGAGCACCTTAGACTTCACCGAACCCAACCTGACTGCATAGTCAGTGAACAACACCCACCCTCTCACCGTTCTCTCCACCCGACCCCACCAGTTCTTCTCCACGTTTCCCTCGTCCACCGCGTCATCCCTTCATCCTGCGCAGTTACCTCCCCTGGCCACGACAGCGACACTCCGACCTCCTCCCATTTTAGGTATTGCATATATTATATAATACTATAATTATATTATATAGGTTATAGAGTATATGACATGTGCTGCTATAAATGGTTTCGTTGTTGTTGCGTACATTTTGTTTTAGTTTTGACATTTTTTTATTATTATTGTTTATGTATAAAATACTGTTATAGTATATAGTGTTTACAGCTATTATATGTATATAATATAGTATTGTATGAAGTTATATCAGTCATATATTTTACATATATTGGATGATACAGTCGAGTCTGCATTTGTATATCTTTGGTTCTGCATATTAAAGTCTGCACTATATACCAACTTTCGTATATTTTTTTCTTTTCATAATTTAGTATTTTGTTTCAAACTTTGCCTTCTTTTATATGTATATTTACCCAATCTGTCGCATCAATATACATGGATAAAGAGTTTCGAAAATAATATATATGTTTTGTGTTTTGTTATGAATGTATTATATATATGTTAGTTTTTCGTTAGTATATTTTGTTAGTATAGATATATATGTATGTTTAGCCTTTTGTCATATATATCGTTCAACAGTTGAAGTTTATATATATTAAAGTATAGGTATGCAAGTCTATGGGTTAAGTTAAAGATTGATTGCAAAGATAGGTTGTGTGTTCGACAGTATATACATTTACGTTCTAATATAATTTAGATGTGTTGTATAAATCATTAAACCTGTCAGTTATACAAGTATTTCATATTTCTCCAGTCTATATATATGTAATGTTGCTGGTACATATTTTATCGAGTTCAGATTTGCATATGAATAGATTAACATAAGTCTGGGTATAATATGTTATATATACTTATACAGGGTCTTTCAAAATATGTGTATCGGTTTATATAAGTATATAAATATGTAGGTACAGTAAAGTAAAGTTCATTCACACATATAATAGTTTACATATTG
This sequence comes from Allium fistulosum, assembly GCA_030737815.1. Taxonomy (NCBI): domain Eukaryota; kingdom Viridiplantae; phylum Streptophyta; class Magnoliopsida; order Asparagales; family Amaryllidaceae; genus Allium; species Allium fistulosum. Next base: position 1,104,531,928 of record CM060902.1, read on the forward strand.
TTAACTCTTTCAGTTCAGCGACCTAAAACTCTACGACCTAAGGAAGTGCTGCGACTTAAGGATGCTGCGACCTAAAGAAATGCTGCGACCTAAGGATGCTGCGACCTAAAGAAATGCTGCGACCTAAGGATGCTGCGACCTAAGGAAATGCTGCGACCTAAGGATGATGCGACCTAAGGAAGTGCTGCGACCTAAGGATGCTGCGACCTAAGGATGCTGCGACCTAAGGAAGTGCTGCGACCTAAGGATGCTGCGACCTAAAGAAATGCTGCGACCTAAGGATGCTGCGACCTAAAGAAATGCTGCGACCTAAGGATGCTGCGACCTAAGGAAATGCTGCGACCTAAGGAAGTGCTGCGACCTAAGGATGCTGCGACCTAAGGATGCTGCGACCTAAAGAAATGCTGCGACCTAAGGAAGTTGCGACCTAAGAAGTTTGAGACCTAAGATCCAGGAGGACCTCGCGACCTAGCAACAGAAAGGATTACGACCTAAGGACTTGGAAAGGTTTGCGACCTAACCGCAGGAAAGGTTCGCGACCTAGCTACAGAAGAGTTCGCGACCTAAGAAACTTAACGACTTAAGGAAAAGAATGGCCTAGCGACCTAGCGACTTAGTGAAGCTGCGACCTAAGCTACAGGAATGTCACAACCTAAAGAAGTTAGCAACTTTACTGCTGAAAAGACTCAACGACCTAAGAGGCTTCACGACTTAAGGGGAACTGCAACTTACGACCTAAAGGTTTCACGGTTCAGCAGTGTTACGACCTAGAGCAATTTGAAGTCCATGACTTATCTTAGGTCGCTTGCGACCTAAGATCCAATGAAGGTCGTCCCCGACCTAAGACCGCATTTATGACTCAAGCTGCAAGGTTACCAAAGGAAGAGGATTTATCTTAGGTCGCTCGCGACCTAAGACCTAACTTAGGTTGTTTGCGACCTAAGACTTAGCAGAAAATTAGCACTCAGATCTGCTCCTATAAATACCCCATCACCTCCAACATGGTGAGGACTTTTGGCAATTCATTTCTAAAGCGTCGTTACTCTGTCGAACTCTCCAATCATTCAGCAAACAAGGATCCTTCAAGCATTCAAGACACTACAACAAACTTCGAGAGAAATTCTTAACATCCGACATGGATTCATCGAGTTTCATCGCCGAAGATTGAGCTAGTAGTCAAGATTGTTTCTTGTGATCAAGTTGTACTGTTTTCATAGGAGATTTGTATCAATTTGTAACCAGATTCAATAATAAAGAGATTCAAAGTGGACGTAGGCTAAATCTCAAGCCGAACCACTATAAATTGCTGTCTTTTACTGCATTTCTGCTATTTTCCTGCTTAACTTCTGTTCCCGTTACACGGGTGGTGCTTTCACGATCTTATTACACACACCGGGTGTTAGCGTTCATATTTTGACGTTAACATTTTGGTGCTTTCACTGAGAATCCAACTCAGGCTACCATCCATCATTGCTTCACACAAGTTTGTTGAAAAGATTTCCTACAGAACTAGAAGTCTATCAGACATAATGGCTCCTGGAAGGAAACGAAAGGTTGTCAGATCTGAAAATGTTCATGATGATACCGCCACCTCTGCTTCACCAAGTCAAGCAGCTCCAAGCGTCGGGGTGACGCGAGAGGAGCTAGACGCTGCTGTATCTGGACTATACCAGCAGATTGAGACTCAAAACAATCTGATGATGGAAAAACTGAACGCTCTGCTTGGTGCCAACCAAAGACCAGTGGGTAGAGAAGAAAACACCGCTGATGCTCTTCGCAACTCCGAAGGGAGGAATATTCCTCAGGGGGGATCAGGTGCTGCTGAAGGGGAACCCCTCCGAGCTGAAGGATCTAGACCATCGCCAATTTTCCACGAAAATCTGCCCGGGCAAACATCTGAGAAGATGGCAGAAGTCTACTCCGCAAAATCTTTGAACAATGAGGAATATCTTTCTGGCATGATCAAGCAAATAATGAAAGAGAGCATGCAGAGAGGTGAAGATGAAAGTGAATGGGGATTCGCGCCAAGCAAAACTCCATTTACCGAGAAGATTTTAAAGGCTGAATTTCCTAGAAAATTTGTTCCCCCCACCATTCCTGCTTATCGGGGAACAAGTGATCCAAACCAATTCTTGTATAAGTATGATTGGCACATGACCGGTGCAAGAGCAACTGATGAAATTAAGTGCCGGTATTTCCCAGTATATTTGGAAGGAGTGGCGCTTCTCTGGTTCACCAAACTTCCTGTCCGATCAGTAGATCAGTTTTCCGATCTAACTAGAAAGTTTAAAGAGCAATTCAGGCTATATGCTTCAAAGGCAAAGGACATAATGTCATTATCCAGTCTTGAACAGAATCCGGGAGAACCTATTAAATCATTCCTGAACCGTTTCAATATAGCTCTGGCGGAAGTTGATAACGCAGAGCCACGGATGATCTTGACCTATTTGATGCGTGCTATCGACAAATCGAGCGAATTTGGAAAATGGCTGAAGATGAAAGAGCCAAATTCTCTTGAGAAATTCTACAAGAAAGCCGATGAATTCATACGCTTGGAAAATCTTCCAGCATCAACAAAGGTGGAAAATGATACTGCCGCTTCGGAAAAGAAAGATTCTGGAGGTCAGAAAAGGGAAAATCACGAGGGGAAGAAACAAAAGGTTTTAAAGAAACCTCGCTTCTTCAAACCCTCAGATTTCACTCCATTGACCGACACTCTGGAAAATATCTTCTTCGCCACCAAAGATGATGTGGATTATCCCAAACCGGCCGAGATAAAACCAGGAAAGGGCGCTATGAGAAATGGAAAGTTCTGTCGTTTTCACAACCAACCTGGTCATGATACCAATGACTGTCGTCACTTAAAGAGCTTAATTGAAGAATTATTGAGAGAAAACAAGCTGCAACAATATGTCAAGAAAAACAGAAGTGATCCATCTTCATCTACTCAGAAACAACAACCCTCTAATCAGCCGTCAGGCTCAGGCAAAGGTGCTGCGGCACAAGAATCTGAGAGGCCCGTTATCAACGTCATTTCAGGGGGCCCACACCCAGCAGGCAAAAGCTGGGGTGAGATGGAACGATATGCTCACGCTTTGAAGTATGTCCCGGCAGAAGAAGATGTTTTTGCTGTAGAAAACACAGTACCCCTAAAACAGCAAAAGATCTCAGATAATGATATTTTGTTCAAGGCTAGGGATTCTATTGGTATTGAAGCTCCAACCATAGACCCCTTGGTTATATCTGCAGGAATTGGGCCAGCAATAGTAAGACGAGTACTCATCGATTGCGGTGCTTCCTGCAATATACTTTTCAAGAAAACGTTTGACCAGATGAAAATCCCAATGACCGACGTTCAGGCTTCATCTCAAAAGATCGTTGGTTTCACTGGGGAACCACAGCAACCAATCGGAACTGTCGACTTGTTCGTGGAACTTGGTGAAGGGCAGAAAAGGGTAACTCGAAAACAAACCTTTGTGATTGTCGATGGATTTTCTGCCTACAATGCTTTCCTAGGCAGGCCAGCTCTAGCTGCATTCAAAGCCATTTTGGCCCCATGGTGCTTAACTATGAAGTTTCCTACAGAAAATGGTGTTGGTGTCATCAAGGGAGATCAAAATGCTGGATGTGAATGTTATCTTATAGAGCTTCGAGAAGCCAGAAAGAGAGAGATGGGTAAAGATGCGGCAGCTCCCCTCCGCATCAAGACCCCAACCTTATAGCAAATACAGGGTGGCCCCTGCACTGGAGAGCATAGTGGTGCAAGGCGGGAAATGGACCCCAGAAAATCCAGTGCAGAGGAAAATAGAGTGGTGCCTGTGGAAGTTACGGTACCAATAACTGTCGACTCCAAAGACCCAAATAAAGTGCTTAATGTGGGTTCGCAACTAAGTACCACAGTTCAAAATACACTGATATCATTCCTAAAAGCAAATCTGGACGTGTTCGCTTGGTGTCATGCTGATATGTGCGGAATCTCTCCAACAATTGCTGTTCATACTCTGAATGTTGATCCGAAATTCACACCGATAAAGCAGAAAAGAAGAACTCAAGGTCCAGAAAGATCAGCAGCTTTAAAGGAAGAAGTAGACCGCCTCTTAGAGAATAATTTCATCAAAGAATCCACTTATCCAAATTGGGTTTCGAATCCAGTACTGGTTAAGAAGGCAAATGGAAAGTGGAGAGTATGCATTGATTTCTCAGATCTGAACAAAGCTTGCCCCAAAGACTGCTTCCCGTTGCCCAGAATCGATCAACTAGTAGATGGGACGGCTGGACATGAGTTGTTATCTTTTATGGATGCCTATTCCGGATACAATCAGATTATGATGAACGAACCAGATCAGGAGGACACAAGCTTTATTACAGATGTGGGACTCTACTGTTACAAAGTCATGCCATTCGGGTTGAAGAATGCAGGGGCAACATACCAAAGACTTGTCAACGCTATGTTCAAGCCACAGATCGGCAAAACAATGGAAGTCTATGTTGATGATATGTTAGTAAAGTCAAAGAAAGCAGTAGACCACATGGATCACTTGGCAGAGATGTTCTCAATTCTTCGGAAGTACGGAATGAAACTCAATCCATTGAAATGTTCATTCGGAGTAGAGTCTGGGAATTCCTGGGTTTCATTGTGAGCGCTAGGGGCATCGAGGCCAATCCTGCTCAAATCACAGCTCTAAGAGAGGTTAAAGCTCCTAGAACAAAGAAAGAACTGCAAAGTCTCAATGGGAAGGTTGCCGCTCTTAGTCGCTTCATCTCCAAGGCCACAGACAAATGCATTCCCTTCTTTGATGCTCTAAGGAAAGGAAAGAAAAATTTCGAATGGACTCCTGAATGTCAGAATGCTTTCGATCAACTGATTCATCATATGAGAACTCCTCCGGTCCTCTCCAAGCCTAGTGATGGCGAAGACCTCTTCATCTATTTAGCAATTTCATCCCATGCTTTAAGTGCAGCACTCGTACGAGAAGATATGAAAATACAACGTCCAGTTTACTACATCAGCAAACGGTTCGCTGGAGCTGAAATGAATTATTCAAAGATAGAAAAACTTGCTTATTGTCTGCTAATCGCTTCCAGGAAGTTGAGACCTTATTTTCAATCTCATCCTATCAAGGTCCTAACTGATCAACCTTTGAAGCAAGTCCAGTATCGTCCGGAAACTTCGGGTCGTCTCTTGAAGTGGAACATAGAGCTCAGCCAATATGACATCACTTACCATCCCCGAAGAGCAATTAACGGACAAGCTTTAGCAGATTTCATTGCAGAATCCACAGACAAAGGTGACAATAAGGAAGAAGCAACTGACTGCATTCCGATACAGTGGAAGTTGTATGTTGATGGCTCGAGAAATGACTATTGTTCTGGGGCGGGAGTTGTGCTCGAAACTCCTGAAGGACGATCACTATGTTATGCATTGAGACTGGAATTCCCTTCGACAAACAATGAAGCAGAATATGAAGCCCTTATTGCCGGATTGAAAATCGCCAAGGAATTGAATATCAAAGTGATACAGATTTTCAGCGATTCTCAGCTTATTGTCTGCCAGGTGAAGAAGGAATTCCAAGCCAAAGGAGGAAATTTGCCTGCATATTTGACAAAAACTTCCGAACTCCTCAATGATTTAGATCACTACTCAATAAGCCACATACCCCGAGAGGAAAATATGAAGGCGGATTCCTTAGCGAAGTACTCAAGTTCCGGAGAAGCTCAATTGCTGGGATTAGTTCCCGTAGAAGTTCTGTCAGCTCCAAGCATTGATGAAATGGATATTGATTGGATCATGACTACGTCTCAAGAGCATGAATCGTGGATGAGTCCAATCAAAGAATACTTACTCAGTGGTTCCCTGCCAGAGAGTTCTAAGGAACGTCGAAAATTATTAAAAAAAGCGTCGAGGTATGTAATTCAAGATGGCCGATTATACAGGCGAGGATTTTCAATCCCACTACTCCGATGTGTAACTAAAGAAGAAGCCAAGACAATCTTAGCAGAGGTGCACGGAGGAGAATGTGGAGACCATTCAGGCGGTCAAACACTTGCAAAGAAAATTCTCCGATATGGGTATTTCTGGCCGGTCATTAATCGAGATGCTGCAGCTTACTCCAGGAAGTGTGACAAATGCCAAAGATTTGCAAAAATTCCAAGAGCACCTTCCACCGAACTCACACAAATGGTCAGTCCATGGCCATTTGCCATCTGGGGGATAGACCTAATTGGACCGTTACCGATCGCCAAATCAGGGATTAAATATGCTATTGTTGCCGTTGATTATTTCACCAAGTGGGCTGAAGCTGAACCTTTGGCAACCATCACTTCTAAAAAGATGATAAATTTTGTAACAAAGAATATCATTTGCAGATATGGTGTGCCACAGAAAATAATCACCGACAATGGCACTCAGTTTGAGAGTGAAGAATTCCAGGATTTTTGCAAACAGTTCAGAATCCGAAAAAGCTTCTCAGCAGTGGCTCATCCGCAGGCAAATGGGCAAGTGGAAGCAGTTAACAAGATCATCAAGTCAACTATCAAAAAGCAACTTGAAAAAGCAAAAGGTGGTTGGGTTGATAAGCTTCCATTAGCACTATGGGCGTACAGAACTACTCACAAAACTGCGACTGGGCACACTCCATTTTCACTGGCATACGGATCTGAGGCAATGATTCCAGTAGAAGTAGAGGTCCCTTCGCATAGAAGAGTTCATTTCAATGAAACCGAAAATGAAAAGCTGCAACTTGAAGCGCTTGATTTTCTTGATGAGAAAAGAGAGGAGGCTAGGCTCAGAGTTTCAGCTCATCAGCAGAGAATAGCCAGGCATTTCAATTCCAAAGTTCGCCAACGCAGCTTTGAAATCGGAGACTTGGTTTTGAAAAGGATAATGACAGCAACTGGTGTGTTTGGGCCAAACTGGGAAGGACCATATGTCATAGGCACTAAACTTCTTGATGGCACTTTCAAACTCATAACTGTTGAAGGAGATCCAATTCCAAGGGCCTGGAACAGCAACCATTTGCGTCCTTACTTTACTTGAAAGAGCTCTGCTCAAAATTGTAAAATGATGATGAATGTATCAGTTGTATTGTGAAGCATTGTAAATCAGTATAAATGAATGAAAAGCTATAAAGTGGACGTAGGCCCGATTCATGGCCGAACCACTATAAATCTTGTGTTCTTTACTATTTCATAATGCCTGATTTATTTCGATATATAAATACTTTAAATGTATCACTAAAATATCGATTCAAAATTGCAGGACATGATAACAAGGCTTGCTCATCACAAAAATAAGCGACCTTTATAAATCAGCTATTGCACAAAAAATTCCAAACTCAAATCCTACACAAAGAAAACTTCACATAAAGAATTGGCAACTTCACTGGGACAAACCTTTGTTCACTAGTTGAGATTGTCGTTATGAACGGGCATCCAACTAGATAACTCGCGCTTGTCTCGTAAAGTCATTCAACAGTGAAGTTTACTTTTTCAGATAAAGCAATGTACTTGCAAAAGAAAGGAACACGCGCTTGGAAACAATGATAAAGGATCGCAGATTGGCGGATGATGATACAACATGAGCGGGCAAACAAAGAAGCAGATAAAGGGAGGTATGCCTCTCAATAGGAAGGCCGAGAGATCCACTAAAGGGACGCCTTCCCAACCGGAAGGAACAAGACCCTCGCTAACTGGTCGTGATGCATCCGACCAGATAGCGTAGGTCCGCCCCGTGGATCCACTCGCCCCTGAGACGCAACCTACCTAGCACACCAACCAACCAAAGCCCTCTAACGAGGCACGCCAATAAATGGGAGTGCTTTACTCAATCAAAAAGATCGGTGGGACTACCAAAGGGGCACCTTGTTAGTTAATTGCGATCGTTTGTGCAAACAAACATCCAATCAAGCAACTTGTGTTCACCCGTAGACCTCTGACCATGAGAAAGTAACTTCCAGGCAATCATAAGCCCTTTTCGGAGGCACAAGCCCTCTTCGGAGGCACAAGCCATCTTCAGAGGCACAAGCCCTCTTCGGAGGCACAAGCCCTCTTCGGAGGCACAAGCCATCTTCGGAGGTAAAAGCCCTTTTCGGAGGCACATTTCACCAGGGTAAAAGTGCAAAATGCTTCTCTTCGGAGACCCACTTCACCCGAGTAGAAATACAAAAATTGCTTCTCTTCGGAGACCAAAATCAAGACTTCTTTGGAAGCACAAGACCTCCCCGGGGGCACAACAATAATCCACAAAGCATAATGCTACTCTTCGGAGTCCACATGCTACTCCTCAAAAAAAACCGAAATAAAGCCCTCCTTAGAGGCACACTTCGATTATTTCGCTTCACCGCGTAGGAGAATTCACTTCTCAAAAGTATGAAATGAATATTTCCGAAGGTTGAAGCGTAAAAGCTTATCCGAAAATGAAACACACTCCATTTAAGTAGAATAATCATTCCCTCAAGAACGGAATAGTTATTCTATGGAAAATAAGAGTACAGGTCTCACTAAAAGCGAAAGATATTGTTATGCACTTGTGGTATAGGGGCAATATCATATGATACGGCTACAACAATAAAAAGCAGTATTCAAGCAACATACCACAAACACATAACGATATCATGTGAAACAGATGTGGAATAAATGCATTCTCAAACGCAGACAAAAAGTTTGCACAAGTAAGAAGAATCGTTTGTTCTACACTTAAAATAAAAGATAGATCATTCTCACATACACAAGAGTTTGTACAAGTAAAATAATTGTTTTATTTAGTACTATGAAAATTCTTTACATGTGCAGATATCTCAAAAAAGCAAAAGCGGGGACCGGTACCCACACAATCCCCGGTCAATACATGCAAAGAGCGAAAATAATAAGTAGAAAATCCAGCTTGATTATTCCTTCTTCTCACCACCCTTGGAGCTCCTTCCTGGCCTAATGATTAGCTTTTGAAGCCGTTGAGAATGGGCAGGGGCAGAAGGAGAAAGCGGTACAGCCGGATCAACTACTGCTTCCTCTTCAGTGGAAGCCTTCTTCTTTTTCCTTACAGCACGCTTCCCCTTCCTCTTTGAAGAAGACTCACTCCCCGGAGTAGTCAGCAATGTTGAAAGCTTTGTATCGTCGTCAAGAGACCGCTCCGGGGTCTTCTCGATGTCTTCAAAATCCTCCGCCTTCTGTTCCTGAGAAGCAGCCGGATCATCCAAGCCTTGAAGAGCTTCGATTTTCTCTGCCTGTGATCCCGGTTGGGAAGCAGAGGGAGGAGTAATTTGGGAAGACAGAGGAACGGCAATCGAAGGAGTGAAAGCTTGTGTAGCACTTGGTGCCTCCGCTGTAGAAGAAAAGAAGTTAAAATCAGCATCCCCCGAAAATAAAGAAGGCAGTGGTTCATCAAAGTTTAAGTAACAAGTAAGAAGGTCATCGAATTCGGCTAAGTCAAATGACTGGTTCATTAGACCCGAGATGACACCAAGAGTACCTGGAGGAGTTGACTTTACAAGATCCACCTCGAACTTCTCGGCTTCAATATCATCCAGTGCCTCATCTTCAGTAGGAGTAGTTGCAGTCTCCTGAGCAACTTTGGCTAAATGTAAAGAATGAGGGCTGGAATCTATAACATTAACGTCAGCTGAAGTGGAAGTTTGGACGGGGGCAGTTAAAGGAGCTTCTTCTTTTGGAGGCTCTTCTCCCGCTGTTTCAGCTCGTGCTTTGGCAAGTAGCTCTTTCCCCTTAACAAGAGCGGCGCGATCCTCATCATTGAGATAAAGCTCCTCAAGTTCCAGCTCATTATAGCCAGCCCCGCCAAGCATATCCATCGCGACTTCCCACACTTCAGCCAATGTAATTTCATAATCGGGACCAAGAAAAGAGAGGCTCCCACGACCCAGAACGTTGTGTAAATAATTGTCAAATAAGGTAGAGCTGACGTCTGCTTTCGTCGCCTCATGTGATTGCTCGGCCGCTTCCTTTTCGGCAACGGCAGCGATCCGGCCAGCGGTAGCCTCATCACGCTCTGCCTCAACTTTAGCAAGTCGAGACTTTAGTAACTCAATCTCCATGTGCTGGGAGGTGACCTTTTCCCGCAGTTCGGCGTTTTCTGTGCGGTACTTCTCTTTAACGTGATGTTCGACGGCAAGCTTCATTTCTACATCTCTTTGTGCAGCATGTGCGTCCCGCACTTGCTTCTGAAAGACTTCTTCTTTTTGAGTATATGATGCAGAAGAAGAAGCGAGATTTTCCTTAAGCTGCTTAACTTCAGACGCAAGCTTTGCATTGTCATCTGCAATACTCGTCATTTCCGCGTCATGCTGCTTATGCCATTTGTCCCATTCTGCTTTATCATTCTCCATTGTCATCATCGCCTCAAGGTTAAGATGATTGACCCTTTGGAGTTCATCGACCAGCTTCTGCCACTGTGACATCCTCTCGATATTAAGTCTGACTGCGTCAAGACTACTAAGCATGTCTGATTTATCAATTGGAACTATGTCCAAGTCAAAGCGTACCCCTTTTAGGCACCAATTCGGGAAACGGCTCTGGAGTGTTGGGGGACCGTCCTTGACTTGATATTGCGGTCTGTTAATGATAGTCTGAATGTCAGATTTCTTCAGAGGAGGAGAGCTAGCTAGGACATCAGAAGGAATGGGAGCGTCAGTTTTTTCAGAAATTTCAGACGTGTCAATCGGTTTAGATCGTTTGCTCGGTTCGTCGGCAATCTGAGTTTTTCCCTTATCATCATAAGACTTCCGCTTATGAGAGTAGTCACTCCTGTGCGAAGAGTCGTATCGCTCGGCATCTTTCCTTCTTTGCCACTGATCGTAATCCCGCTTCTCCTGGGCTTTCCTTCGAGCCCTCTCTTCATCTGTTTCCTTTGGAGTATCAAGGTACTTCCTAAAGTCATAGGTGCCGCGGCCTCCACGGTGCTTGAATGAGTCATAATATGAGCCTGTACGTCCCATTGGAGAACCTAAAAGCAAAAAAGGAGTAAAGTTTAGGAATTTCCAGGGAAAAGAGGATAAATGTTTATAAGTGCTGGAAAATCCTAAGTGTGTGTGGCGTGCAAGCTACATGCGTCAAGCTACAGACCACGCTTTAGTGTGGAAACAGAGACGACTGGCGTAGTAGGCGTCTGGGTTTGTTTAAAGGTGGAAGTCGCCTCGACAACGGGAGAAGTTGCTTTTGGATTGTTCTCCCCAAAAAGCTCTTGGGAAGTTATCATGATATCACTCAAGCCGTCAAAGGCGTCATCTAGGAGTTCAGCAGACTTCTCTTTCTCAACCTCTGTATCAATGGATTTCTCAGGAACTTGAGGATTCTCTTCCTCTTCGGTAATTGGGGTAAGCGCCGACTTGCTGACTAGCCCAGCGACATCGATGGATGTGGAACATTTTACCAAGGCAGCCTCCATGACGGGTGCTTCTGATGCAGTTTCTTCTACAGAAGCTGGGGCATTCGAGGCCTCTGCTTGGGAATCTGAAGCAATTAACGTTTCCGCCTCAGAGCTAGGAACTTCATGAATCTGAGTCGATCTAGAAGAATGTAAAAGGCCAAACTGATGCAGAAATTCATCTTTCAACAAGAATTTGGCACTCCTCTCTTCAGCGTCAACAGCATTCAAAGTATCTAAAATCGACTTACGGCTGGTATCTCGAAGAAGAGAAGGGAGTGCTGCACGAAGAAAGAATGGAATTAAGCATTTGATGGATCGAATTATGAGAAATTTAGAAAAAATGAATTGGTAAGAGGTAATCTTACTTCCGACTCTCCAAATAGCATAAAATCCCGGAGGACAGCGAACATAGAAGAATTGAGTCAAAAATCCGTGGGCACTTTCAGGCAAGTCCAGAATCAGTTTGCGATTCCTAGCACTCCTCACAAGTATAATAGAGGGATGGTCCTTGTTCTTTGCAAATGTGCACAAGAAGTGAATTTCATCAAAAGAGGGAAAACGGTTCAACGTTCTCCTGAAAAGCACACACAATCCCAGCAGGATGGAGTATCCGTTAGGGTGTAGTTGAAAGGGAGAAATAGTTAGCCGAAGGAGGAGTTCCCGAAGACAATCATTAAATGGAGGGATGGCTCCACTTGAACACATCTGCCGGTTCACAGCAACGAAGCCAAGAGGCGGCCTGTCAGCAGTATCGCTTGGCCCAGGAAGTAAAGCATCTGCTTCGGCAATGCCGAATTGGATGCACAGTTGTCGGAAGACTTTATGACTTAAAGTAGTAGAAGTCCTTTCCGGAGGGTCGATTAGTGGAGTAGCAATTGGAAAAGATTCTCCGGCTATTTCCAAGTCTTCTTGTTGAGATTCCATTCTACACAAGGAACTGGACGATCAAATATTAAGGTGCACGTTTCCTAAAAAGAGTGAAGTGTTGTGCAAAACTAATACAATAATGAGCAAACATAAATGAAATTAAACTAATTGATACTTGTCAATTAAAAAGTTTCGGGGCTTAATATTTTAAGTCCAAGAATAGTGTTGCGTTAATGCAAATAAATCAGCTTTAGTTGATCACTTCAATTTTGCCTTAATACTTCACTTAGATTTGTTAGTTCACAACATTTCATTCACGAAGTTCATTTAAGTTTGGTTTTCTTTAACAACTAATCTGCTGTTTGATGTGGGCAATCAGTAGCAGTATATTCGTCCCATTTTTTCTGTGAATGTTGCTTATAAACAGGTTATTAGCATTAAAGTCGAGGCAATCCGAGAAGAAGTGCAAAACCCAAAATGATTCAAGTCCAGAAAGTCAGTCAAAAGCTGTTCAAAATTCTAAGTGTTAGGTCGCTTACAACCTAACACAGGTTGCAATGTTCTTGTGCCATGTTGTTCAGGTTGAAAGTTCAAAACTGTGAAAAATTGCTAAGTCTTAGGTCGGTCAGCGACCTATCATAAGTCAGGATTTCTGTAGGTCGCGTGTTGCAGCTGAATGGCTTAAGGCGAGGCAATTCTCTTAAGTCCTAGGTCGAGCACAATTGTTTTTAGGTTGGAGATACTCTAGGTCGTAAATGCCGTCAGGTCGCAAAGGCTAAGGTCGTTAAACATTCCCACGCGACCTAACTCTTAAGGCGTTCGAATCTGATAGGTTGATGACTTCTTCTCCAAGCAACATCATATTGGGTCCAATAACCCAATACCACCAGTTCAAAAAAGGAATCATCATCCCCTTCATCCCACCTCAACCTATCACCGATTGACTAGAGAATCAGTGGCAAATCCTACAGATCCATAGCAAAACCTTCCGTATGATCGAAAATCATCCCAACACGTCAAACGACGAACGAAAGTCGATTAAGACTACCGTACAAAAAGGCGTGATGCATGGAATTGGGCTTAGGTCGAGCGACAACGATTCATGCTCAAAACAGTGACTATGGGCAAGTATAAGCTAATCCACTTAGGAATTATGATCGGCGAGGAAGAATCGTTGGCTGATTAAGTCAAATTTGTCTCTGGAAGATCGAAGGAACTGTTAATGGCGATGGAGGCTCAGGACAGTAGGGTAAGAAGGAAGATGCGACCTAACCAATTTATATGGGACTGAAGAAGGGAGGTGAACAGGCGTGCGAGTTTTAAGTCGATTCGCGACCTAGCCAAGTTGAGTCGAAGCATACGACCTAGAATATAGTCATATACTTCGAGGGGCAAATGTTAACTCTTTCAGTTCAGCGACCTAAAACTCTACGACCTAAGGAAGTGCTGCGACCTAAGGATGCTGCGACCTAAAGAAATGCTGCGACCTAAGGATGCTGCGACCTAAAGAAATGCTGCGACCTAAGGATGCTGCGACCTAAGGAAATGCTGCGACCTAAGGATGCTGCGACCTAAGGAAGTGCTGCGACCTAAGGATGCTGCGACCTAAGGAAATGCTGCGACCTAAGGATGCTGCGACCTAAGGAAGTGCTGCGACCTAAGGATGCTGCGACCTAAAGAAATGCTGCGACCTAAGGATGCTGCGACCTAAAGAAATGCTGCGACCTAAGGATGCTGCGACCTAAGGAAATGCTGCGACCTAAGGAAGTGCTGCGACCTAAGGATGCTGCGACCTAAGGATGCTGCGACCTAAAGAAATGCTGCGACCTAAGGAAGTTGCGACCTAAGAAGTTTGCGACCTAAGATCCAGGAGGACCTCGCGACCTAGCAACAGAAAGGATTGCGACCTAAGGACTTGGAAAGGTTTGCGACCTAACCGCAGGAAAGGTTCGCGACCTAGCTACAGAAGAGTTCGCGACCTAAGAAACTTAACGACTTAAGGAAAAGAATGGCCTAGCGACCTAGCGACTTAGTGAAGCTGCGACCTAAGCTACAGGAATGTCACAACCTAAAGAAGTTAGCAACTTTACTGCTGAAAAGACTCAACGACCTAAGAGGCTTCACGACTTAAGGGGAACTGCAACTTACGACCTAAAGGTTTCACGGTTCAGTAGTGTTACGACCTAGAGCAATTTGAAGTCCATGACTTATCTTAGGTCGCTTGCGACCTAAGATCCAATGAAGGTCGTCCCCGACCTAAGACCGCATTTATGACTCAAGCTGCAAGGTTACCAAAGGAAGAGGATTTATCTTAGGTCGCTCGCGACCTAAGACCTAACTTAGGTTGTTTGCGACCTAAGACTTAGCAGAAAATTAGCACTCAGATCTGCTCCTATAAATACCCCATCACCTCCAACATGGTGAGGACTTTTGGCAATTCATTTCTAAAGCGTCGTTACTCTGTCGAACTCTCCAATCATTCAGCAAACAAGGATCCTTCAAGCATTCAAGACACTACAACAAACTTCGAGAGAAATTCTTAACATCCGACATGGATTCATCGAGTTTCATCGCCGAAGATTGAGCTAGTAGTCAAGATTGTTTCTTGTGATCAAGTTGTACTGTTTTCATAGGAGATTTGTATCAATTTGTAACCAGATTCAATAATAAAGAGATTCAAAGTGGACGTAGGCTAAATCTCAAGCCGAACCACTATAAATTGCTGTCTTTTACTGCATTTCTGCTATTTTCCTGCTTAACTTCTGTTCCCGTTACACGGGTGGTGCTTTCACGATCTTATTACACACACCGGGTGTTAGCGTTCATATTTTGACGTTAACACATATCATATGAATAGTGATTCAAGTTTTAATATGCTGTATATAATAATAATATATATCCTAAAGTTGCAGAGCTATTTACATTTTTAAAGCATACTATATGAAGTACATACTGTTCGAAATATGCTTGAGTTTGGATTTTTATATATGTGTGTTTAAATTGATGTTAAAATATAGAAAGTACATGAGTTATAAACTGTCAGATTTTTATATGTACATTTCATTGATTGTGTAAATAATACGTATAGGATTCTTTGAATAGCTTATTGTTTATAACGCGATATGTTTTGATAACTATAATAAAGTAAATTTATATTGACTTCAAAATATAAGTTGTATATATATATATAAGTTATATAGGTAGTATATAAGGTTACTTGTATATATATGTACGAATTTGTGTAAGTATATTGTGGTTTTAATATATAGGTGAATTTTGTTTTCATGGATTTTTATTTTGATTGAAATTAAGTTATCGATTTGAAAAATAAAAATATTTATAGTATTTAAATATATGTTGATCTTAATATATGTGCTTAATTAAAACAATGTTTTTTAATATAAAATTGTTGTTCCTATCAAACTGATTCTGATCGTTCCTATCTATTCCTGTCATCAGCTTTGATCATTCAAATTCGTGCTTGGATTCGTGACCCATCCCATTCTTGTCAATATCTAGCATATCTAGCCTCGAAAGGTGAGCAATCACTCACGATTAACGTTCTTTTATTTATTAAATTTGATTTCAATTGAAACGACAATTGAAATATGCTGCTGTAGTTATTTAAATTGTTAAATATGCTATTATCTATAACTGTTCACCTGTGGGATATGACACCATATCCTATTGTTTATGTTATATTGTTATTGATGATATATGCCCGTTGTTATATTTTATATTATATGTTATCACTCTGCAAGTTCCCTATTAGTATAGAATTCACTATGGGTTGAAATGATACATACCCGAACGGACTTTAGAATAGGAGAAAATCGTTATGGGTTGAAATGATAGACCCAAGCGATTTTCATTTGAATTGAAATTGGGATTACGGGTTGAAATGATATCTACCCGTATATATTTAAATTACGGATTGAAATGATAAATATCCATATCACTTAACCATATGATAAAAATGTATACAAACACCGTTGGTCCATATATTTAAATATTTTGAAAATAAATTCTATGGAGTCGGGAAGAAAAATTTATATTTTAAAATAGATTTTGGTAATAATTTGAAAAAATTAAGGTTGGGAAGATAATTTGAATTTAGTTGAAATTGTATTCATTAAAGAATTTTATTTAATTAAATCGATTTGAACTTATTGAAATTGGAATTTAAGATATGACTTATAACTTGGGTTTGATTTAAGTAACTTAATAAATATTTCTTGTTTAAAATAAAGTTAAAGAAATATTTAGTAAAAATGTAATTTAAGGCTAGTTAAATGATATTGAATTTATTAAGTGAATATTCCCCGATTTAATAATAATAAAGTTAAATCAAGAGTTATATGAAACGGTTAAATTTAACTTTGAAAATGTTGAGTATTAAAGCTTTGAAATATATTGAAAATTTAAATGGTATAATTAGAACTGATTTGAATTGATGAATAGAGCTTGAATAAATTTGAATTTGGAATTTGAAGGTGATTTGAATCGATTTGCGAGACTTGAGGAAGTTAAATGCTTTACTTTATAAATTAATTTATATACATACTATCTTGGAAAATAGTTATATTTGAAATGAAATGATATTTGGGTTTTGAAGTATAAATTAAATTGAAATGACCACGGTGTTATAATGTATATTTCCATCTTGTAGATAGTTCTGAAGATCCTTAGAGGATGGTTATCCCAAACATCCTTTAAGTTACTTGTATTTCACTTGAGTTGGATTTATTTATATAAGAATGTTAATCCTAACTCGAGTGTTTTGTGTTTTGCTTTACGCTCGGGTCAGACCGAGTGATACAGCATTTGAGACTCATCCTTGGAGTTTGGAGCTTCCTTTGGAGATCCAACTATCGCCTCAGCTTTCAGCTCTTCTAGTTGATTTGTCCAGAGAAGTCATCTGTTGTACTGGAGACTTCACTACATTTGAGATATTCTGTTGTATTTTATTTCTAACTCTGATGTTTATATAGTAGCTTCATGAAGTACTATTTTATCTATTCCGCTGCATATTATTGTATTACTCTGTATTTGTGATTCTGTGATTGATTTATTTACTGCATATGTTGAGTTTTGCCAAATTTAAATTAACAATCTGATATTTTGAATTATTCAAGTCAGACATGTGTGTCTTCCTATGCACTTGGAGGGTGCAGCATGATAGGGGGTTCTCGCATTTGGTTTGGTAGCGAGCGGATGACTCTTACTCCTACATGTCCCTACGGGGTTGGTGCAGTCGAGAGGCTGGCTGTAAAGGCAGAACACAGGTACTGCTGTATGCTACGGTGGGCGTTACCCCACTGACGCGGTCCGTTACAGTTGGTATCAGAGCTTTGGCTCTAGGCGAAACTTAGCATATATTGTAAATTTATTTATAGAATCACTTTCGTTCGAGTTTGGATCTCTTCCTTTTGACTCGATTTCCTCTGAACTTTGGAACGTTCCTTGCGGTTCCAAAATTCATTCTTATCTCTCCCTCTTTGTATTCTTTTGATTCTGGAGTATCCCATAACTCCACTTCGAATGATCTCTATAAGAATAGATGATCCCGCCGATCTTTGAATGATTTGTAAAGGGGTGAAACTCCTTTACAATTGGCATTGATTCATCGGAGATTATATATATCCCTCGGTTTAGATGCTGCTATCTCTTGTTGTGCCGAATTCTATTTCTGGCGATCGAATGACGATTTGCCTTAGATTTTCGCATTGATTATATTCTTGAAGTCACGGTTGACCCGGTTAAGGTCGCCCGCGATTTATATAAGTGTATCCGGCAAATGTTCTGTAATTAATTATCTCATTTTCGTTCGAACTTATCTTCGAATCAGAATCCTATTTGATTAGAGTCCCTCTAATTTGAATTTCTATCTTTGTTTTGAAATCCATTCTTGAATCGTCCTTTGAAAATCGGGTTTGTTTAGATTTTAGAAATTATTTTCTAAACCAAAATTATTATTTTGATAAGTATGATTATATTCTATATATAAAGGTGAAATGTTTTCGATAAAGATTTAATACCCTTTTTAAATGAGAATTTGAGGTTTCGAAAGGATTTGTAATTTTGGAAAATTATATAACAAATTTGATTTATCTAAAAAATGATTTATGACTAAAGGCTTTTAAATTTGAAATTCGAGAATTGAACTCCAGTATTTTGAAATTGGTTTTAAGATTTTGAAAAAAAATATAATAATAATATGATTTAAAATATTTTCCGAATAAGAAATGTTTCAAATGATTTTAACGAGTTTCAAAGAAATTTCAAAAGAAGTTTGAGAAAATAGAAGTCCAGAACTCACT
Organism: Allium fistulosum; assembly: GCA_030737815.1. Taxonomy (NCBI): domain Eukaryota; kingdom Viridiplantae; phylum Streptophyta; class Magnoliopsida; order Asparagales; family Amaryllidaceae; genus Allium; species Allium fistulosum. The sequence continues at coordinate 1,104,550,492 of CM060902.1, forward strand.
TATGTCGCTGGAAAATAATTTCGGTGATGAGTGCACGCATCATCGACATTGATTTTCGAGTTTCAGAGTGAGGGAAAGGCCACTTTAGTAGCATTGCTACGCGAGTGATTTTACGAAACCAATTTTGATTTCAAATTCCGAAGTAAGATTTGATATTCAAAGGATATATGTATGTATATTTGAAATGATTTGAAGTAAGCCGGTGTTCAGTCCTCGTGTTTCGAATTTGATATAAACCTATCTTTTGAAATTGACTTACTGATTTGTTGTTGATTTCCAACTCCTGAATTTTAAAATGATTTCTTCAACTATTTTGAAGGTTCGAGCACTTCCAAATCAAGGTTAACTTTTCAAAGCTAAGAAATTTCGAATAGTATAAAGTATATAAGTTTGGTATGTATGTTTAAAGTATGTAGTAATATGGTTTAAATAAATTGAAACTGTATTGTTAAGTAAATGAATAAGGCAATTTTAAAATTTTCTAATATGAAATTTAGAATTGAAATGTTTTGAAAAGAATTTGGTCTTCAAAATATTTTGAATTTTTTTTAAATGTTTTAACTTAGTAACATCTTTATGAAACTATATATTTAACAAGTTGGAATAAATATATAAGTTGTACGTATGCTGTTTTATTCGCATAATTAATTTGATCCAAGTTTGAGTACACAAGTTCGAGGTGAATTACACCATTTCGTGTTAGGATTTTTTCATTCGATTCTTGATGGCGAATATTTGATATGGATTTTGGGCTCGATTCTAGAATTCTCTATCATAGTATATGGCTATGCAAGGAGACTGATGGCTTCTAGTCGAGAAACCATATTGAAGTCCGCATTAGGGAAGTCGAATGGACAATACTAGTTCGAAAGCGAACTTGTGTGATCGAACGAGCAACCAAATGTGATTCTGCGAAATGATGACGTATGTACATCTTATATTCTAATATCATTGATATATTTTGACGCTGAAATTGAAAGCTATCGGGTTAGAATATCTTTGCTTACTAAAAGAGAATTTCCCTTTAAATTACAAAGATATATAACCCATAAAAGCAAAGATATTCAATCCCATATGGCTCTTCATATAGCGAAATTTATTTTGTAAAATTTTGATCCTGATATAAGATGGACCTTACGTAAGTATAAGATGATTTTGAAAACATTTGATTTTGGAAATGATTTGGTTGACTTAAATTATTGATTTGGAAATTTGGATTTATTTTCTAAATCTATTATTTTGGAAACTTTGAAACTAAAGATAATTAATTTGAGAAGAAATAATTTGGTGAAATTGTATATGATTTTGAAATTGAACTGATATTGAAACAAATTGAAATTTGAGAACCTTATGTTACTAAATACTTGATTTGGGAGTTGTCGAACTTATATAAAATTGATTTGTATGAGTATGAAATTGATTCGAAAACTATAGATTTGAAAAGGTACTCAATTTGAAAGTGAAATCTTATATAATTGAAGTCTATATAAATATGATTTGATATACTATTGATTTTGGAAAGTATTTGACTTAAAAATTAAATCTTATATATAATGGATTTTATATAGGTACGATATTTGAAAGTGATTTGAAAAGGTACTATATGATACATATTTTCGAAGTAAAGATATGGAAAGTGCCTTCTGCTTGATATCCGATTTGTGGCCACATCTTGGATTCATTCTATCGATATTATTCTCTCTGATTTTGGTTTTCCGGATATGATACTCGAGTGTCCTTTGAATTCCATGGCGTTACCCATGGTCTTATTTTTCTCTCATGACTACATAGCGCAACTGCCTGGCTGAGTCTTGCCTAGGGGTACGGATTGTTTCCTGGGGGATCCAGGCGTAACCATTGTGTATCCTGCAATCTGTGTAGGTCGCGAATAGTAGCGCAAATGCTTGGCTGAGTCTTGCCTGGGGGTACGGATTGTTTCCTGGGGGATCCAGGTGTAACCATTGTGTATCCTGCATTCTACTAGTCATCATGGCGTAACTCGCAGGGCTGAGAAAGCTTACGGATATGGATTGTTTCCTGGGGGATCCAGGCGTAACCATTGTGTATCTGCGAACCATGGTTAGACAAAGGTTTTGGTTGTTTTTGTTTGGATTGTACTTTCCATATCTGTTTTTAAAAGTTTTTTCAGTATTTTCACTGGGTGTTGAAACAAGTCTACTAAGTACTTGGAGAATTCTAGCTTTGCGCCTGATCAACGCACTGCCAGAGTCTACAGGAACGAGGATAAACTTGTTAAGACATCGAGTTATAAAAGTATTTTTCGAAAGGAAATTTGTTTCGACTATAAAGGTATTTTATTATAATAATATTTCCAACAAAGAAATTTTGTATTAATATTCGAAATTGAAATTCTTATGGTTTGAATTAACTATTCGTGCCTGATATTATTCCTTGAATCTACCTTATCTGCTCAGCTTTATTTATTCACCTATATTCTGTTTTTCCTAGTCCTCCTTCCTTTCCTTGTTGACTATAACATATTTAAAGTAAATGATTATTGATTTATTAATAATATTTGAAAAGTATTTTAAATAGAATTAATAAATTTATGATCATGGATTTAATAGCTTCTTTGTAAATATAAGTAATAATGTAAATAATTGTTTTCAAATGGTTTTCATACATTTATAAAGGTGTCATTTAAACATATAAATGGTATTTATAAAGGAAGCAAGAAATTTTACAAATGGATTTTTTTTAAAGGTTTTAAAGTATATAAGATAATTGAATTGCAAATGAAGTTTTCAAATTTTAAGTAAAATTTATATAGTTTAAATTAATTGTTTAATCTTGACTTTCAATCTATCTTTTCTGTCTGGTTGTTTCTATTCTTCTACCTCCTTCCTTTTCGGGGACGAAAAGTTTTGAGTGGGGGAGAGTGTAACGACCCGTAAAATTTAATGGTTTTAAAAGTATATTTAACTGGAAATTTGTGAAATTTTAAACAATAAAATTTGAAATAAAAAATTTATTTTTTTGGAATACGTCTATTTTAATATAGCAACTGGTAAATTTTCATCTGATAATATTGAAGTTTATTTTCCTGTGAAATTTCATTTCAAATCAAACCGGTTAATAACAGTGAATTTAAAAGTTTTCCGAAACCAAAATATGTCAACAGGAGAAAATTTATTCAGATCATTCTGAATCAGACTGCGAAATTCGTTTTCCAAATTTGGACTTCTACTGCTCCGTTTATCTTAATTCTGGCATAATAGCAGCATTACTGGTACCGATTATCGACTTTTGATAGGATGATCGTATCGCTGATATCTGTGTATTATTCTATTCGTCTTGTCGCGCTGATCTCCGCAGTATATTCGATTTTGTGTTTTTAAGTGCGGTACACAGCGGAATTCGCGAAACCGATAACCGTATCGATACCACTTTTACACTTTAATAGTGGTGTCCATTCAAATTTCAAACGGCAATTGACAGCAACTAGCATTTATCATAACATTCCTTATTTGCTAGAATTCAGCAGTTCCCTATGGCCAAATTTCCGCTCTTATGCTTTCCATCTCGAATATTTAACGTATAGAAGTGGTACACCCTTTTGCATTTATTCATTCATTTATATTTCTTTACGTTTCTTTCCATCCTTTTTATAACCTTCTTTATTTTTACTCTTTCCCTTCATTTCGTTTTATATTAAAGTCTGCTCTTCTTCCCCTCACTCTCCTTCCTCTTTTACATTTTTCTTTCTCAAATTTATACCTCCCCCTCTCAAGCTCGTTGCCATTCCACTAAAATCATTCATATTCCGCCCTCCACGTGCAACACATCCGCCACGTATTGCGCCTCTACCCTCACCCTCCATCCACAGCAGCCTCACCGAGCGCCTTCCCCGACAGCCCAGTTTGTCGAACCCCAAGCCGCCACTCCACTCCGTGCCTCCGCTTCCCCGCCCGCTCAGCCCACCTAGGCCGAAGCCATCACCTTTCCTTGTCAACCCGAGCACCTTAGACTTCACCAAACCCAACCCGACTGCATAGTCAGTGAACAACACCCACCCTCTCACCGTTCTCTCCACCCGACCCCACCAGTTCTTCTCCACGTTTCCCTCGTCCACCGCGTCATCTCTTCATCCTGCGCAGTTACCTCCCCTGGCCACGACAGCGACACTCCGACCTCCTCCCATTTTAGGTATTGCATATATTATATAATACTATAATTATATTATATAGGTTATAGAGTATATGACATGTGCTGCTATAAATGGTTTCGTTGTTGTTGCGTACATTTTGTTTTAGTTTTGACATTTTTTTTATTATTGTTTATGTATAAAATACTGTTATAGTATATAGTGTTTACTGCTATTATATGTATATAATATAGTATTGTATGAAGTTATATCAGTCATATATTTTACATATATTAGATGATACAGTCGAGTCTGCATTTGTATATCTTTGGTTCTGCATATTAAAGTCTACACTATATACCAACTTTCGTATATTTTTTTCTTTTCATAATTTAGTATTTTGTTTCAAACTTTGCCTTCTTTTATATGTATATTTACCCAATCTGTCGCATCTATATACATGTATAAAGAGTTTCGAAAATAATATATATGTTTTGTGTTTTGTTATGAATGTATTATATATATGTCAGTTTTTCGTTAGTATATTTTGTTAGTATAGATATATATGTATGTTTAGCCTTTTGTCATATATATCGTTCAACTGTTGAAGTTTATATATATTAAAGTATAGGTATGCAAGTCTATGGGTTAAGTTAAAGATTGATTGCAAAGATAGGTTGTGTGTTCGACAGTATATACATTTACGTTCTAATATAATTTAGATGTGTTGTATAAATCATTAAACCTGTCAATTATACAAGTATTTCATATTTCTCCAGTATATATATATATATATGTAATGTTGCTGGTACATATTTTATCGAGTTCAGATTTGCATATGAATAGATTAACATAAGTCTGGGTATAATATGTTATATATACTTATACAGGGTCTTTCAAAATATGTGTATCGGTTTATATAAGTATATAAATATGTAGGTACAGTAAAGTAAAGTTCATTCACACATATAATAGTTTACATATCATATAAATAGTGATTCAAGTTTTAATATGCTGTATATAATAATATATATCATAAAGTTGCAGAGCTATTTACATTTTTAAAGCATATTATATGAAGTACATACTGTTCGAAATATGCTTGAGTTTGGATTTTTATATATGTGTGTTTAAACTGATGTTAAAATATAGAAAGTACATGAGTTATAAACTGTCAGATTTTTATATGTACATTTCATTGATTGTGTAAATAATACATATAGGATTCTTTGAATAGCTTATTGTTTATAACGCGATATGTTTTGATAACTATAATAAAGTAAATTTATATTGACTTCAAAATATAAGTTGTGTATATATATATATATAAGTTATATAGGTAGTATATAAGGTTACTTGTATATATATGTACGAATTTGTGTAAGTATATTGTGGTTTTAATATATAGGTGAATTTTGTTTTCATGGATTTTTATTTTGATTGAAATTAAGTTATCGATTTGAAAAATAAAAATATATATAGTATTTAAATATATGTTTATCTTAATATATGTGCTTAATTAAAACAATGATTTTTAATATAAAATTGTTGTTCCTATCAAAATGATTCTGATCGTTCCCATCTATTCCTGTCATCAGCTTTGATCATTCAAATTCGTGCTTGGATTCGTGACCCATCCCATTCTTGTCAATATCTAGCATATCTAGCCTCGAAAGGTGAGCAATCACTCACGATTAACGTTCTTTTATTTATTAAATTTGATTTCAATTGAAACGACAATTGAAATATGCTGCTGTAGATATTTAAATTGTTAAATATGCTATTATCTGTAACTGTTCACCTGTGGGATATGACACCATATCCTATTGTTTATGTTATATTGTTATTGATGATATATGCCCGTTGTTATATTTTATATTATATGTTATCACTCTCCAAGTTCCCTATTAGTATAGAATTCACTATGGGTTGAAATGATACATACCCGAACGGACTTTAGAATAGGAGAAAATCGTTATGGGTTGAAATGATAGACCCAAGTGATTTTCATTTGAATTGAAATTGGGATTACGGGTTGAAATGATATCTACCCGTATATATTTAAATTACGGATTGAAATGATAAATATCCATATCACTTAACCATATGATAAAAATGTATACAAACACCGTTGGTCCATATATTTAAATATTTTGAAAATAAATTCTATGGAGTCGGGAAGAAAAATTTATATTTTAAAATAGATTTTGGTAATAATTTGAACAAATTAAGGTTGGTAAGATAATTTGAATTTAGTTGAAATTGTATTCATTAAAGAATTTTATTTAATTAAATCGATTTGAACTTATTGAAATTAGAATTTAAGATATGACTTATAACTTGGGTTTGATTTAAGTAACTTAATAAATATTTCTTGTTTAAAATAAAGTTAAAGAAATATTTAGTAAAAATGTAATTTAAGGCTAGTTAAATGATATTGAATTTATTAAGTGAATATTCCCTGATTTAATAATAATAAAGTTAAATCAAGAGTTATATGAAACGGTTAAATTTAACTTTGAAAATGTTGAGTATTAAAGCTTTGAAATATATTGAAAATTTAAATGGTATAATTAGAACTGAATTGAATTGATGAATAGAGCTTGAATAAATTTGAATTTGGAATTTGAAGTTGATTTGAATCGATTTGCGAGACTTGAGGAAGTTAAATGCTTTACTTTATAAATTAATTTATATACATACTATCTTTGAAAATAGTTATATTTGAAATGAAATGATATTTGGGTTTTGAAGTATAAATTAAATTGAAATGACCACGGTGTTATAATGTATATTTCCATCTTGTAGATAGTTCTGAAGATCCTTAGAGGATGGTTATCCCAAACATCCTTTAAGTTACTTGTATTTCAGTTGATATTTCACTTGAGTTGGATTTATTTATATAAGAATGTTAATCCTGACTCGAGTGTTTTGTGTTTTGCTTTACGCTCGGGTCAGACCGAGTGATACAACATTTGAGACTCATCCTTGGAGTTTGGAGCTTCCTTTGGAGATCCAACTATCGCCTCAGCTTTCAGCTCTTCTAGTTGATTTGTCCAGAGAAGTCATCTGTTGTACTGGAGACTTCACTACATTTGAGATATTCTGTTGTATTTTATTTCTAACTCTGATGTTTATATAATAGCTTCATGAACTACTATTTTATCTATTCCGCTGCGTATTATTGTATTACTCTGTATTTGTGATTCTGTGATTGATTTATTTACTGCATATGCTGAGTTTTGCCAAATTTAAATTAACAATCTGATATTTTGAATTATTTAAGTCAGACATGTGTGGATTATTGTCGATTTGAATGGTCCAAAATATCGGGACGTTACAAAATTTTTATTAAAGAAATGAAAATTTAATAGTTGAATTTAAATAAGAAAATTGTTATTTAATTTGGATTTTTTATGGAAATTTGACTTTATAAAATCAAAAGAATAAGGGTATATAAATGATTGTTTAAAGTGTGAAAATATATGATTTTATAAGTTAAAAGGATTTATATTAAAACTTAATTGTTTGTGAAATCGTAATTAAAACTCTGAATTTGATTTGACAGCATTTTTGAAATATAATGTACAAATATTAGAGCATTGGTAAATGCTATAGTTGTTTTAAATGAACCATATAGCAAATTTGAACTAAGGGTTATTATAGCACTTTGTTAGTGCTATAGTTGTTAAATTTAACTAAAATTTTAATTGAAACTAAATTAAGATATTACAGCATTTTAAATGTTGTCTTTTGTTAATGAACTGTTTTAAAACATAACATTTCGTAGCATTTCCTAAGTGCTGCGAAAGTTGAATTTTCATTGTTTTAATGAACTTAAATGGATAAATGATCTTGGAAAAGATTAAATTTTTGGAAATTAAATATTTGATTATTAAATATAATGAATTGACTTCAATGATTTAAAATGGAAAGGTGGATTTGAAATATAACTATCTTGAAATGATAATAAATGAATGACATCTTTGAATTTAAAAAGGTATTTAAAGTTGAATATTTGGATTTGAACTCAAATGATGATTTGAAATGAAGTTTTGAAAGGATATGATATTTTGATATATTAAAATGATTTGAAATGAAGTTTTGGAAAGATATGATATTTTGATATATTAAAATAATTTAAAATGAAGTTTTGAAAGGATATGATATTTTGATATATTAAAATGATCTGAAATGAAGTTTTAGAAAGATATCATATTTTGATATATTAAAATGATTTGAAATGAAGTTTTGGAAAGATATGATATTTTGATATATTAAAATGATTTGAAATGAAGTTTTGAAAGGATATGATATTTTGATATATTAAAATGATTTGAAATGAAGTTTTGGAATGATATGATATTTTAAATATATTGAAATGGTTTGGAATTGATTTAATCTTTATTTTGATAAAGATTTGGATTTGAAATGATATGCTATGTTGAAGTATAAAATATTATTCTAAAATTATAACCACGGGTTATAATAACGATTGGTTGTTAAAAGAGATCGGGATCAGATATGGACATACTCTCTGTCGATACCGAAAACCACTTTGACAACTGTGTACGCGGTGGAGTTTCCAGAATGAAGTAAGATGGTGGCGACGAACCTAAGGTATATACGTGGACCCAACTCCCGTGAGTTGGCATAAGGTGGCTAAAACATGAGCGATTGACGGACCAAGGAGGTAGCACCTCTGATCGGACACACTTCTTCGATACCATTCTATTACTTGTGATTGATTTGGCGTTGTCACGTTCCAAATTTCAGCGTTCGAAAATCGACATCCGTACTCCAATTGTACCTGAATGCCGCAGATTCAACCGTTGAAATTTGAATCGTGCCGGAGCTTATAACACAATTAAGTAAACAACACAGCGGAAGAAAGAAATAAATGATATCATATACAACTTCAATGAATACAATTTCCAGAATGATATACAACAATGATATCAATATGATACCACAATATCAGAGATAAATAATGATACAGCGGAAATAACAGAAGAGATAACTTCTAATGATCTGAAAAGAGAATGAGTCCAACTCCAATATCAAGCTTGAAAAACCAACACAATCCTCCAAGATAAGCAACGTCAGTCCATGAACTCCAAGAACTGAACTAGCTCCAACTAGTCTACTAAACCTGAATATTTGAAAACCCCAACTCTAGACTGCCCGTGTGAGAAATTTATGAGCACCCAGAGTTTAGGAAAGGAACAATAAACTCTGAGTCAGTCGTGGGACTTGTGTGAGCAACAAAAACAGTTTATCTTTAAACAACAACAAAAGAAGTAAAAGACATTCACAATGCCTTTGGAAAATGAAACTACCATAAGACCTCCCGCCACACACACAATGCAAAAGCAGAATTGGAGGAGATTTCTTCCTATGATAGTCAAACATGCTTACTACGCAAAATCATTGGATTATTATTATTAGTGCGTAGTGCAGAAAACATTTCGAAAGTATAATATCAATCTTAGCCAACATACAACCAGTATCGTATGCCTACTATAGCTACCATATAAACAGTGGCGACCAGCATAAGTAAATGGTAGGTTCTACAACTAAAACCGTACAAGTTTCGTATTGGAAATTGGATTTCCAACAAATGATCAGGCTAAGGAACTTCCTACTGCCACATGGGTAGGCCTCTAGATGGACGTCCCGAGAGACAACTGCTCTCTGCCAAGACAAGGCCGAGTTACCTCTGTAACTAGGTAACTCACGAATATGCCATCCTCCGATCCTTTGGGACCTTTATCTGAGGGCCATCGATCATAAAGCAACAACCACAAAGAAATGAGATTGGAGCAACCACATAGGTTAAATATCAGAGCTCCATATCTGATACCACCCTTTTCCAGAAGGAAATGACATACCCTAAAGGACGCGACCCTCATAACCTTGCCGCATCATTCCTGTTTCGACCATTTTCGGTCTGTGAGGTTCGATGAGGTATCGTCCACAAAGCTACGCTTTTTCACAAAGCCATGCTTTGATCAACAAATGATCAATAAATGATCAACACACAGCAACACTCAGCATGCCACATTACCAAATTGGGAATATATCGCTGATAACCTTCAACTACATAACCTCTGAGCTCGTACGTCTCAGAGAAGGGTGTTAAGCTAAGAGAATAAATTCTCCGCCACCAAACAGAAATGTATTTGAAAGAAATCTGCTTTATATCTCAAATTGTAATGTCAGACATGTAACCATACAAATCTGTTCCGGGTTCGAACAGAACCGAAGGCACTTCCGAAGAAGCCCTTGAAATCTGGGTATTCACAATCCCGATCGGATTTCCCATCACTTAGGGAATCTCTATACCGGGAGCAACCCAATGCAGAGACAATCGGTAGGTTATCCCATCGTTTTCGCAAACAACCGGTCTTCAACACCGGTCTTCAAATGCTATCCATATACGACGTATCATTATTCGGAATGGGTTATATGACACAAAGGTCCTCTCCCGGCTAAACCGAATAGTGAGCGTAATATTTTAAAAACATATGGATATTGTGTGACGACTCGGGTTTTGCCCGCTCGAAAATCAACATCCGTACTTCACATTGTACTAGAATGCCGCAGATTCGACCGTTCAAATCCGATTCGCCGGAGCTATAACACAATTAAGTAAATAACACAGCGGAAGAAAAGAAATCAATGATATCATATACAACTCCAATGAATACAATATCCAGAATGATATACAACAATGATATCAACATGATACAACAATATCAGAGATACAAGAAATAGCAGTGGAAAAGATAAGATAACATCAGCAGCGGATAGAATATCTCCAATAGAGTGCTCCAATCCATAGCTAGCTCCAGATAATCTACTCAACCTGAATATCTGAAAGAACCCAACTCTAGACTGCCCGTGTGGAAAATAGTGGGCACCCAGAGTTTAGGAAGGAACAATAAACTCCGGATCAGTCATGGGACTGGTGTGAGCAACAAAAACAGTTTAACTTTAAACAACAGAAAAAGAATTTTAAACATTGAAATCCGCAATGCTTTTGGAAAATGAAACTACCATAAGACCTCCCGCCACACACACAATGCAAACGCAGAATTGGAGGAGATTTCTTCTTATGATAGTCAAAGATGCTTACTACGCAAAATCAATTGGATATTATTATTAGTGCATAGTGCAGAAAACATTTCGAAAGTATAATATTAATCTTAGCCAGCATAGGTACCATTATACTATGCCTACTATAGCTACCATATTAGATGGCAGGTTCTACAACTAAAATCGTACAAGGTTCGTATTTGGAAGATGGATTTCCAACAAATGGTCAGGCTAAGGAACTTCCTTCCACCGCATGGGATCGCCTCTGGCGGGACGTCCCGAGAGACAAACTGCTCTCTGCCAACAAGGCCGGGTTACCCCTGTAACAGGTAACTCACGAATATGCCACCTCCCGGTCCTTTGGGACCTTTATCCGAGCGCTCGATAACCAACATCACACATCATAAAGAAAGTGTATCCACATGAGTAAGTATCAGGGCTCCATACCATAATACCACCCTTTTCCAGAAGGAAATGACATACCCTAAAGGGCGCGACCCTCATAACCTTGCCGCAACGATCCTGTTTCGACCATTTCCGGGTTGTGAGGCCCTGACGAAGTCTCGTCCACAAAGCTACGCTTTGTCACAAAGCCATGCTTCGGGTCAAACAAATGATCAACCTATGATCACAAAGATATAAGATCAAACAAATGATCATATCGCAAATGATCAAACACTGATCATTTCACAGCAGCACTCAGCATGCCACATTACCAAATTGGGATATATCGCTGATAAATTTCAACTACATAACCTCTGAGCTCGTACGTCTCAGAGAAGGGTGTTAAGCTAAGAGAATAAATTCTCCGCCACCAAACAGAAATGTATTTGAAAGAAATCGGCTTTATATCTCAAAGTGTAATGTCAGACATACAATCCATACAAGTCTGTTCCGGGATCGAACAGAACCGAAGGCACTTCTCACGAAGCCCTTGCAAATCCGGATAATTTCCAATCACGTCCGGACTTCCCGTCACTAAGGATGATAAAACCTCTATATCGGGGATCAGCCGATGCAGAGTAACTCGACGGTAATCCTTCCGTTTTCAAAAATATCCGGTCTTCAACACCGGTCTTCAAATGCTATCCATATCGACGTATCACATATTCGGAATGGGTTATATGACCCAAAGGTCCTCTCCCGGCTAAACCGAATAGTGAGCGAAATATTTAAAAACATATGGATATGGGATTTCAATTAAGTCACAACTTATTACCCAAAATCTTCTTTTCAAATGGTTTAACAAATTACCATTTTAAATCTTTAAACGAAAAGATTCAACCTTTACGGTTTAAACAGTTTCCACACTTTAATCTTTTAAACAAAAGATTCATTCACAGATTTTCCAAATTAATTTCCATTTCAATTTGATCAACTCGTTAAATCTTTAAATCAAGATTTAACTTATAGCTTTCAAAACAATCCCATTTCAAATGATTTAAACCAATCACCATTTTAAATCTGTTAAAAATAAACAGATTCAATTCATAGCTTTTCAAAACAATTTATTCATAACTTGGAAAACCATTTTCACTTCAATATTGAAATTCCTTTAATTAAACTGGAATTTCATTGCTTATTTGAAAGCTTTTGTCTTTTGAAAACAAACAGTTTCATTTCAGAAAATTTGATTTATTCATACGAGTTAAAATCCTTGGGTTAAATCCAAATTCTCAAAATTACCTTTTAAATGGTTTAAATTCAGATAAACACATTTATATCATCTTTAATCCCTAGTTTCAAATCATAGGATTCAACTCCCAACTTGAATTCAAATTTAAATCAAATTATTTAAATTTTCAAAACTCGATTAAGTTACTCAAAATAGCTTTTATCTTTGAAATTCCATTCCGAAAGCTTTTCACTTTAAACCCAAATTTCTAATTTCAAAATCAATTGAAATTAAAATTTCAATTTCAAAAATATTAAATTTACATTATCTGTGACTTAACCGATTTCCACGTGAAATCCATATTTGTGTGTGTATAAGTGTAGTCCAGGGGTTTCACACAATAGTGCAACACAATGAATCATCACATATATATCAATAAGCGGTATAACTCATAACGCTTATCTTCATTCACAGATATATATAACAGATAAGTAAATTACAGATCACAACATAAATCAGGGTATATCACAAAGCATCATATATCAGGAATATCAAATAATTCAAATCATCCAATAGAATCTAAATATTCACAAGTGAATTTATGAATCAACTGATTAATTTAAATCAGATGTATCAATTTATTAATCCAGGTTAATTATTGTAATTTAATTACAAATTATTTGAATAAATCTTCTTTCAAATTCATTAGTTAACTCTTAATTATTAACTAATCAGATCTTAATTCATGAATTAGTTGATCTTTAATTATTAATTAATAAACCTTAATTATCAATTAATAAACTTGATAACAAATCACTTAATCCTTAATTAATCTCTATAGATCAATCATTTCTTATTCATTAATTAATTAATAAAACCAAGTTATTAAGCAATACACTCAATTTCACTAAGTACTTCTTAATTACAAATTAATTAACCTTAAATTTTCTTAATTAATAAATTTTCAATTTATTAATCTCTAATTTATTAGTTAATCAATTATAACAATTAATTAATTAAATTGCTTAATTATTCTTAAATTAACCATTTAATTAACCTTTATCTTTAATTAATTTAAATCAACCAATTATACTTAATTTCCTAATTAACTTAAGCAATTTCCAAGATAATAAAACTCCTTTTAACTTAAGCTACATTATCTTGTAAATACACTAATTACCATTTACATTTAAAATCATTATAACCTTATAATTAACTTTACCTAATTAAATCAATAATTGAGTAAAAAGTGATATCATTAACTTGATAAATTAAGGTTAACAAAACTACCTAAATACTAAACATAATCCAGTAGTTTTAAAACTAATTTAAATTTAAAAAAATTGCTTTATAAAGACTTTTTAAATCTGGTCAGACTTATTTTGGGTCAAACCGAAGATCTGCTCGAGCCTTCCCCGAGACTACCCTGCTACTCCCTATTTCCAGATAACATAGTTAAAAATTAAAGTTTAAAAAAACAGAGCTTATCTCCTGTAAATCACTCGAGTACATACCCGAGTTATACCCCCAAAATCCCCTACCACGCTTCGAGTCGACTCCGCGAATTCTCGAACACTCACGCGACTTCGTCTTCCCCAAATCGTATCAGATACTCAGGTGCACACGTACACGTGCACAGTCATGCCAGAAGCCTCCGTCCCACTACGACGATCTCGACCTATCGAAGAACATCACGACGTCTATTCCGATCGACCCAAAAACCCAAACATGACCACAATGGAAATCGAGCATAGCTCCAGCAATCTCGAACAGACCTCTGACCCAAAATCGATTCGTCTGAACGATTACGACCACCGGAAAATTCGCACCTCCGGTTACGAGCGCGTCAACCCCTAAACCAACATCTCCCAGATGTACATGCAGCTCGATGAGCAGGAGAAGTCGCGACGCACAAATTTTCGACCACCCAAAAATTAGGTTTAGAAACAACCATCGCCTACCGCCGACGCCACCGTGAACTGGAACAACTCCGACGATTTTTCCCAACGTCGCCGATCACTCACCTACCCTCGGTTCAAACCCCGTCCTCTCGCATCGTCGAGATCACCAGAATTTCCCAAAACAAGGAAATTCGAACAAACCCAAATCTCTATTGATATCATGATCTAAAAATTTCCATTCTTACTTTAAAAACCAAATCAAGGTATAAGATTTCAGATTTTATATTTGAATTCGAGAATTAGAACATTCGAAATTTTTTTTATATGATATTCCCAGTCCTTTGAGTTTCAGAGCTATTTCCAAACTGTTACAACTTGAATATATGTTTAAACTTTGGTTCATGATAAACAAGAAATTTTATCTTAACATCCAGCTCAACAATATGTGTATCAAGTAGAATGATTTTTAAATCAAGACATTGTATTGAGAAACTCCTAACAGGGGATGTATTTGATTAACAGACTGCACTCCACTGTTATTCATCATCCACAGACAGTTATACATAAAGATATAAACACAAATTCCTACTTTTAAATTTAAGAAAATAAGTCACTCACATGATAAAAAAAAACAGAGTAATAAAGTAGAATTTGGGTTTTCCAAAGGATAGATTTACTCACAAGCAACAAAGTATTAAAGGTGGAAAATTTGCTCACCTGTTTCCTGAAAGATCAAAGAAGAACAGAAGATAGGAATGAAATCTGGAACTTGTATTTTCATTTTTAAATCTGCATCTTTGTTTTAAGTTGCACTGCCTTTTGATCCTTGATTGCAGTTGATTGCTTGCTGTTTTTAAGTCGAATTTTTATTTAACTTGAAGATGATATTCACTTTCAATTTTGCACAGCAAATTCTAGAAAAGAAACTGAGGTGAAGTGAATATAACAAAGAAGTGTGCAGGGTTATTATTTTTATTTGTACAATGCAAGATGATATTTGCATTTGTTTATCCAACCATACAGGGATATTTTCTTCCCATGGTGGCTGCATTACTTTGTTTCGGCTGAGAAGATATAGCATTAATTGCTAGAGTCCTTTATGTTTCATATTATATTTTACATGGTGTACTTTATGTTTCTACTTTTGCAATATTACTTCGGCTGTACAAAGGAAGAGGGAAGTTTATAGGGATTATTACTTTGTACAGGTGATAAAATATATTTGTACAAAGCATGGGTGAAGTGTTTTGTTTGTACAGGGTATTGTTTTGCTCTCGGCTGGGAGATAGTTGTGAAGATATTGTTGACTTCCTCTATAAGCTCTTCATCTATAAAATTTTGTTTCTCTCTTGTTCACTTTGCTTTACTAAATAGAAGAAATTGTTTAGTTATTTAAATTAGATTTATTACTTATTTTAATATGTTTACTTTATATTTTATCATAATTTAACTTTTATATGTATTTCTATCTCAATCATTTATTTAAATTTTTAAACGATTTATAAAAAAAAAATATGCTTGGATATCGGGGAAACTCGCATCACCTTACCATTTAATTTTACTATTTTAATTCAAAAATTCATTTAATTATTTATTCAAATCTATATAAAATCCGGGGTCGTTACAGACTTCCCCCCTTAAAAGAATTTCGTCCTCGAAATTACCAAGGAGACAAAAAGATAGATGAAGAATATTTCATCAACTCAAACTGAACATTTATTCTGCATTTGGCTCACTAAATCAGAATATCAATGATAGATACAAGAACAAATCTGTTTAACACTTCACAAGATACTCGGGTTATCCAGATCTACGAAATATGCAGTGGAATTGGTTAGTTCGAAGAGATAACTAACCATTCGTAGAATATACTGGGACCCAAAGAATAGATAGATATATGGATACAATTTCAAAATTTTAGTTTAGAAACTAAATTATACCTATCAACCATAGCAAACAATGCAACCAAGGCAACCAATACATCCAAACAAACAATTTTGGTCCATCCGGAGTTTATGTCCCATATTAATATATCGAATTTCTTCCTGGATCTACCAGAAATTATCGAAGAATTGAGAAAAGATATTGAGCAAAAGAGATTGATAGAGAAAAGATAGACAAAAAGATTGCTTCCTTGTTGTTACAGGGTATTGACCAATTATAGTCGTATTTCCCTGTCCCCTATCTCATCCTCTTCTTGCACTCACACTGATTATCAGTGGATAGCAAGAGAATTTGCTGAGGCATACGGATGGATATCTGAGAATTACTCATTCTAGAGTTTACTTCACTCTATCTCTAATGAGCTACTTAACGTGTTATACTCCTGAGCTAAAGTACAACCTTAGCTCTGATACCACATGTGACGACTCGGGTTTTGCCCGCTCGAAAATCAACATCCGTACTTCACATTGTACTAGAATGCCGCAGATTCGACCGTTCAAATCCGATTCGCCGGAGCTATAACACAATTAAGTAAATAACACAGCGGAAGAAAAGAAATCAATGATATCATATACAACTCCAATGAATACAATATCCAGAATGATATACAACAATGATATCAACATGATACAACAATATCAGAGATACAAGAAATAGCAGCGGAAAAGATAAGATAACATCAGCAGCGGATAGAATATCTCCAATAGAGTGCTCCAATCCATAGCTAGCTCCAGATAATCTACTCAACCTGAATATCTGAAAGAACCCAACTCTAGACTGCCCGTGTGGAAAATAGTGGGCACCCAGAGTTTAGGAAGGAACAATAAACTCCGGATCAGTCATGGGACTGGTGTGAGCAACAAAAACAGTTTAACTTTAAACAACAGAAAAAGAATTTTAAACATTGAAATCCGCAATGCTTTTGGAAAATGAAACTACCATAAGACCTCCCGCCACACACACAATGCAAACGCAGAATTGGAGGAGATTTCTTCTTATGATAGTCAAAGATGCTTACTACGCAAAATCAATTGGATATTATTATTAGTGCATAGTGCAGAAAACATTTCGAAAGTATAATATTAATCTTAGCCAGCATAGGTACCATTATACTATGCCTACTATAGCTACCATATTAGATGGCAGGTTCTACAACTAAAATCGTACAAGGTTCGTATTTGGAAGATGGATTTCCAACAAATGGTCAGGCTAAGGAACTTCCTTCCACCGCATGGGATCGCCTCTGGCGGGACGTCCCGAGAGACAAACTGCTCTCTGCCAACAAGGCCGGGTTACCCCTGTAACAGGTAACTCACGAATATGCCACCTCCCGGTCCTTTGGGACCTTTATCCGAGCGCTCGATAACCAACATCACACATCATAAAGAAAGTGTATCCACATGAGTAAGTATCAGGGCTCCATACCATAATACCACCCTTTTCCAGAAGGAAATGACATACCCTAAAGGGCGCGACCCTCATAACCTTGCCGCAACGATCCTGTTTCGACCATTTCCGGGTTGTGAGGCCCTGACGAAGTCTCGTCCACAAAGCTACGCTTTGTCACAAAGCCATGCTTCGGGTCAAACAAATGATCAACCTATGATCACAAAGATATAAGATCAAACAAATGATCATATCGCAAATGATCAAACACTGATCATTTCACAGCAGCACTCAGCATGCCACATTACCAAATTGGGATATATCGCTGATAAATTTCAACTACATAACCTCTGAGCTCGTACGTCTCAGAGAAGGGTGTTAAGCTAAGAGAATAAATTCTCCGCCACCAAACAGAAATGTATTTGAAAGAAATCGGCTTTATATCTCAAAGTGTAATGTCAGACATACAATCCATACAAGTCTGTTCCGGGATCGAACAGAACCGAAGGCACTTCTCACGAAGCCCTTGCAAATCCGGATAATTTCCAATCACGTCCGGACTTCCCGTCACTAAGGATGATAAAACCTCTATATCGGGGATCAGCCGATGCAGAGTAACTCGACGGTAATCCTTCCGTTTTCAAAAATATCCGGTCTTCAACACCGGTCTTCAAATGCTATCCATATCGACGTATCACATATTCGGAATGGGTTATATGACCCAAAGGTCCTCTCCCGGCTAAACCGAATAGTGAGCGAAATATTTAAAAACATATGGATATGGGATTTCAATTAAGTCACAACTTATTACCCAAAATCTTCTTTTCAAATGGTTTAACAAATTACCATTTTAAATCTTTAAACGAAAAGATTCAACCTTTACGGTTTAAACAGTTTCCACACTTTAATCTTTTAAACAAAAGATTCATTCACAGATTTTCCAAATTAATTTCCATTTCAATTTGATCAACTCGTTAAATCTTTAAATCAAGATTTAACTTATAGCTTTCAAAACAATCCCATTTCAAATGATTTAAACCAATCACCATTTTAAATCTGTTAAAAATAAACAGATTCAATTCATAGCTTTTCAAAACAATTTATTCATAACTTGGAAAACCATTTTCACTTCAATATTGAAATTCCTTTAATTAAACTGGAATTTCATTGCTTATTTGAAAGCTTTTGTCTTTTGAAAACAAACAGTTTCATTTCAGAAAATTTGATTTATTCATACGAGTTAAAATCCTTGGGTTAAATCCAAATTCTCAAAATTACCTTTTAAATGGTTTAAATTCAGATAAACACATTTATATCATCTTTAATCCCTAGTTTCAAATCATAGGATTCAACTCCCAACTTGAATTCAAATTTAAATCAAATTATTTAAATTTTCAAAACTCGATTAAGTTACTCAAAATAGCTTTTATCTTTGAAATTCCATTCCGAAAGCTTTTCACTTTAAACCCAAATTTCTAATTTCAAAATCAATTGAAATTAAAATTTCAATTTCAAAAATATTAAATTTACATTATCTGTGACTTAACCGATTTCCACGTGAAATCCATATTTGTGTGTGTATAAGTGTAGTCCAGGGGTTTCACACAATAGTGCAACACAATGAATCATCACATATATATCAATAAGCGGTATAACTCATAACGCTTATCTTCATTCACAGATATATATAACAGATAAGTAAATTACAGATCACAACATAAATCAGGGTATATCACAAAGCATCATATATCAGGAATATCAAATAATTCAAATCATCCAATAGAATCTAAATATTCACAAGTGAATTTATGAATCAACTGATTAATTTAAATCAGATGTATCAATTTATTAATCCAGGTTAATTATTGTAATTTAATTACAAATTATTTGAATAAATCTTCTTTCAAATTCATTAGTTAACTCTTAATTATTAACTAATCAGATCTTAATTCATGAATTAGTTGATCTTTAATTATTAATTAATAAACCTTAATTATCAATTAATAAACTTGATAACAAATCACTTAATCCTTAATTAATCTCTATAGATCAATCATTTCTTATTCATTAATTAATTAATAAAACCAAGTTATTAAGCAATACACTCAATTTCACTAAGTACTTCTTAATTACAAATTAATTAACCTTAAATTTTCTTAATTAATAAATTTTCAATTTATTAATCTCTAATTTATTAGTTAATCAATTATAACAATTAATTAATTAAATTGCTTAATTATTCTTAAATTAACCATTTAATTAACCTTTATCTTTAATTAATTTAAATCAACCAATTATACTTAATTTCCTAATTAACTTAAGCAATTTCCAAGATAATAAAACTCCTTTTAACTTAAGCTACATTATCTTGTAAATACACTAATTACCATTTACATTTAAAATCATTATAACCTTATAATTAACTTTACCTAATTAAATCAATAATTGAGTAAAAAGTGATATCATTAACTTGATAAATTAAGGTTAACAAAACTACCTAAATACTAAACATAATCCAGTAGTTTTAAAACTAATTTAAATTTAAAAAAATTGCTTTATAAAGACTTTTTAAATCTGGTCAGACTTATTTTGGGTCAAACCGAAGATCTGCTCGAGCCTTCCCCGAGACTACCCTGCTACTCCCTATTTCCAGATAACATAGTTAAAAATTAAAGTTTAAAAAAACAGAGCTTATCTCCTGTAAATCACTCGAGTACATACCCGAGTTATACCCCCAAAATCCCCTACCACGCTTCGAGTCGACTCCGCGAATTCTCGAACACTCACGCGACTTCGTCTTCCCCAAATCGTATCAGATACTCAGGTGCACACGTACACGTGCACAGTCATGCCAGAAGCCTCCGTCCCACTACGACGATCTCGACCTATCGAAGAACATCACGACGTCTATTCCGATCGACCCAAAAACCCAAACATGACCACAATGGAAATCGAGCATAGCTCCAGCAATCTCGAACAGACCTCTGACCCAAAATCGATTCGTCTGAACGATTACGACCACCGGAAAATTCGCACCTCCGGTTACAAGCGCGTCAACCCCTAAACCAACATCTCCCAGACGTACGTGCAGCTCGATGAGCAGGAGAAGTCGCGACGCACAAATTTTCGACCACCCAAAAATTAGGTTTAGAAACAACCATCGCCTACCGCCGACGCCACCGTGAACTGGAACAACTCCGACGATTTTTCCCAACGTCGCCGATCACTCACCTACCCTCGGTTCAAACCCCGTCCTCTCGCATCGTCGAGATCACCAGAATTTCCCAAAACAAGGAAATTCGAACAAACCCAAATCTCTATTGATATCATGATCTAAAAATTTCCATTCTTACTTTAAAAACCAAATCAAGGTATAAGATTTCAGATTTTATATTTGAATTCGAGAATTAGAACATTCGAAATTTTTTTTATATGATATTCCCAGTCCTTTGAGTTTCAGAGCTATTTCCAAACTGTTACAACTTGAATATATGTTTAAACTTTGGTTCATGATAAACAAGAAATTTTATCTTAACATCCAGCTCAACAATATGTGTATCAAGTAGAATGATTTTTAAATCAAGACATTGTATTGAGAAACTCCTAACAGGGGATGTATTTGATTAACAGACTGCACTCCACTGTTATTCATCATCCACAGACAGTTATACATAAAGATATAAACACAAATTCCTACTTTTAAATTTAAGAAAATAAGTCACTCACATGATAAAAAAAAACAGAGTAATAAAGTAGAATTTGGGTTTTCCAAAGGATAGATTTACTCACAAGCAACAAAGTATTAAAGGTGGAAAATTTGCTCACCTGTTTCCTGAAAGATCAAAGAAGAACAGAAGATAGGAATGAAATCTGGAACTTGTATTTTCATTTTTAAATCTGCATCTTTGTTTTAAGTTGCACTGCCTTTTGATCCTTGATTGCAGTTGATTGCTTGCTGTTTTTAAGTCGAATTTTTATTTAACTTGAAGATGATATTCACTTTCAATTTTGCACAGCAAATTCTAGAAAAGAAACTGAGGTGAAGTGAATATAACAAAGAAGTGTGCAGGGTTATTATTTTTATTTGTACAATGCAAGATGATATTTGCATTTGTTTATCCAACCATACAGGGATATTTTCTTCCCATGGTGGCTGCATTACTTTGTTTCGGCTGAGAAGATATAGCATTAATTGCTAGAGTCCTTTATGTTTCATATTATATTTTACATGGTGTACTTTATGTTTCTACTTTTGCAATATTACTTCGGCTGTACAAAGGAAGAGGGAAGTTTATAGGGATTATTACTTTGTACAGGTGATAAAATATATTTGTACAAAGCATGGGTGAAGTGTTTTGTTTGTACAGGGTATTGTTTTGCTCTCGGCTGGGAGATAGTTGTGAAGATATTGTTGACTTCCTCTATAAGCTCTTCATCTATAAAATTTTGTTTCTCTCTTGTTCACTTTGCTTTACTAAATAGAAGAAATTGTTTAGTTATTTAAATTAGATTTATTACTTATTTTAATATGTTTACTTTATATTTTATCATAATTTAACTTTTATATGTATTTCTATCTCAATCATTTATTTAAATTTTTAAACGATTTATAAAAAAAAAAATATGCTTGGATATCGGGGAAACTCGCATCACCTTACCATTTAATTTTACTATTTTAATTCAAAAATTCATTTAATTATTAATTCAAATCTATATAAAATCCGGGGTCGTTACATATTGGGATTTCAGTTAAGTCACAACTTATTACCCAAAACTTTTCTTCCAATGGTTTAACAAATTACCATTTTAAAATCTTGAAACAAAAAGATTCATTTTAACAACCTTCAACGGTTTAAACAATTTTCACACTTTAATCTTTTAAATAAAAGATTTAATTCACAAATTTCACCCAGTTTCACAAAGATTCATTCATAGATTTTCCAAATCAATTTCCATTTCAATTTAATTAACTCGTTAAATCTTTAAATCAAGATTTAACTTATAGCTTTCAAAACAATTTCATTTCGAACGGTTTAAACAAATCACCACTTTAAATCTGTTAAAAATAAACAGATTCAATTCATAGCTTTCAAAAAGAATTCACTCATAACTTGGAAAACCATTTTCAATTCAAACTTAAAATTCCTTTGACTTAAATTGGAATTTCATTTCTTATATGAAAGCTTTTATCATTTGAAAACAATAGTTTTCATTTCAGAAAATCTGATTCATTTATACGAGTTAAAGTCTTTGGGTTAGATTCAAATTCTCAAACCAATATTTTAAAATGGTTTAAATTCATATAAACACATTTATAACATCTTTAACCATAATTTCCAATTATGGAATTCAATTCAAAGTTTTGAATTCAAATTTAAATTTAATAATTTAAATTGGAAAACTTTACCAAGTTATTCAAAATAACTTTTATCTTAAAAACTCCCAAATCCATTTCCAAAATCAATTGAAATTAAATTTCAATTTCAAAAATATTCAATAAATCATCTGTGACTTAACCGATTTCCTCGTGAAATCCATATTTGTGTGTGTAAAAGTGTGGTCCAGGGGTTTCACACAGTAGTGCAACATCATCAGTCATTACAGATCAAAATACAGAAATATAGTTGATAAGCAGTATAAACTATAATGATCATCGTTCATTCACAGATCACAGATATATAATTTACATCACAGATAATTAACTACATTACAGATCACACACAAATCAGGATATATCAAAAGCAATTCAAGATTCTCATACATTATAATCAATCATAAGTGAGGTCAAGCATTCAAAATTATTCATAGATAGGATTAATTAATTTTTTAATCCTAATTAATTCAATTTATTTTCAATTAAATTAATTACTTATGAATTAATTATCCAATCCTGATTTATTAATCACAAATCATTTGATATAAATTAATTTATCAATCATCGTAATTGATTATGTTATTCTTAATTATTCATATTAATTAAATTAACCTTTAAACCAATTACATAATTAATTAACCCCTTAATTGCTTTCATTAAGTAATGAACAATTTACAATTGATTATCTTAATTAATTAATCTAATTATTTATCAAAATTAATCACATTAATTTAATTACTTAATAATTCCTAGTTAATTATCTTTATTAACTTATAACATTTCTTTAATAACTTTCTTAAGAAATTATCTTAGATTAATTCATTATTAATCATTTCTAATTATAAATTAATCTAATTTTTTTTATAAATTAATCAAATCATTCTTTAATTACCTTATTAATTAAAATCATTTTATTACCTTAATTATCTCTAGGATAATTAGTTTCTTTATTAATGATTTCATTAACATTTAAGTGTTTTTTCAAACATTACACTTTAAATTTAAATTCAAATTCCATTTTGAATTTAAGATTCAAAATGATTATATATTTAAACATTTACCAAATTTAAATATTCACTTATAAACCTATATAAGAAAGTTCTAACTAATTTACTTAAATTTTTATTTAAAATTTAAGCTTTAAAATACATTACATTTTATCTTGAAAATTCAAGTTAAAACAATTTATTTAACTTTTCACTCAAAATTAAGAAAACCTTTATAACAGAATTTTATCAAATTCAAGTTAAACATTTGTTTGAAAACAAATATACTTTTAAAAGCTATTTAATTTAAACTTGTTTAAAAACACGTTCAGATTTAAAACTAATTTAAATTTCCAGATTTGGATTCAAAGAGACTTGAATCCATATTTCAAATTTTGATTTAAACTTTGTTTTAAAATCTTGATTTAAAACTTTAATAAAAAAATCCAAATTTCATTTTAAAACTTTAAGATTTTAAAGTTTATTTGAAAACTAAACTTAACTTTAGAATTTAAAATTTTACTTTTCATTTAACTTAGCATTTTGAATTTTATTTTAAAAATTTTAAACAAAGTAACAGGTTTCAGTAAGACTGGTAGCCAACAATTTACCCGAGGCAACACTCATCTGCTTCGAGTCTGTAACGACCCGCAAATTTCAATTGTTTTATTTATTTAATTTGTTGAATTTTGTGAAATTTTAAACAGTAAAATTTTTAAATATAAATTTGATATTTGGAATGCGTCTAATTAAACATAGCAACTGGTAAATTTTCGTCCGAAAATATGAAAATTTATTTCGCGCGTAAATTTACTTCAATTTAATCAGTTAAAAATTGGTGATAATAAAATGTTTTCCAAACCTAAATATTTTTACATAGAAAATTTGTAAATCATCTTCTGAGTGAGGCGTCATCTTTCGTTTCGTCAAATTTGGATGTCTATTACTCCGTTTATCTTAATTCTGGCTGAATAGCAGCATTTTCGGTACCGATTATCGACTTTTGATCGGATGATCGTACCACCAATATTTGTATACCGTTTTGATCGTCTCGTCGTGCTGATCTCAGCGGTATATTTATTTCTATATTTTGAGGTCCGGTAGGTGACGAAAATGATGGTAACGTTCCACTGTAACGGTACAAAATTTGTGACTTTCCACTTTCTTACCTTTTCAAATTCAAACGTGCTATCCGTATCCTTTTATTTTAGTCTCTGACCTTTTCAAATTAAAACGTGCTATTCGTCTGGAAACTCCTTCCTTTAATTTTTAGATCCGTTCATATTTTGTACTTGGTCCACTTGTCTGTTCGTTTACATATGATATTCATGGGTGCCAGCTCATTTGCCTAAAGCAAATTCATTTTCTCCTTTCCCACTTGGTACTGTTCTCTCTCCTTCTTAGATCTAGAATTTCTCTTTTACTCTTTTCATCCTTGCAATTGTTTTAAAAAAAAATTGGAATAATTAAGTCGTTTATATATTTGAACTTCCCTGCTCGTAACCGATACCAAATCTCGACCGCATCCAGCTCGTCCTCGCCTCAGGCACCATCAACTACCCACGCCCACGGTTCCTCCGATCAGCCTCAGCCGAACATCCACCGCCTTTGCCACCTTATTTCCCCTTGCGCTCTTCCCCATATTTCCTCTTCCCACCTGAGTTTACCTTCGTTCTTCCCCATCATCACGAGAAGCCCGCCTGTCCCCACCTTCAGCCATCACCGAAGCCGGTCGTGCCCTGCCCCACCACAGCAACTCTCTACAACTCGCCTTGAACCCAGTAGCCCACCTAGATCCACGCCTTCCCCTCCTCTTTGCTACCTGGTACGCATCCTAAAGCCTCCACATCATCTCACCGCCTCTGACCATACTGCTCCGCCTCACTCTATTGGCAGCCGACTTCAACTTGCCACAAACCCAAGTGCAGCCACGCAAGCTCCTCCGCATGCCTGGCCACCCACCGATCTCTCTGCCTCGTGCTACCATCGACCGAGATCTCATCTTGTTATAGCAGCTACTTATATTAGAAGGTATATATTTATATATTTATATATTAAAAATGTTTTATACATATTACTAGTTATATAATCTTTTGGGTGTCAGTTTTATAACACTGGAAACATGATGTCGGAGAAAGAAGATTTTTCCACGTATGTTTAGATTGTGTATATATAGATCTATATATATAAGTGTATATATATTTTGAAAGGCAGTACATTTTACAGTTTTACAATTATATAAGGAAGTATATATATATATACTGGATATTGAAAAAAAATATTTGTAAGTTGTATACTATATATATACTGAGTTTTATATATTCTGTTATATACATTGTTTGTAGTGCCGTGATATGTATAGTTATACAACTGGTCACATTTACGTGTTTAGGTATTATATATATTTTATCATGTTAGTTATATGTTAAATATAAAGGTTATAAAATATTTATAATATAAGTCTTACTGTATAATATAAAAATAAGTTTCCTGTATAATGTAAGTTTAAAAGTATAACTGTTTATAGCTGTACAATATAAAGGATATACCGTGATGACTCTGATATAACTGTTTATATAATCTTATATGTGTCTTATTGTATACCAAAATATATCGTGATGACTCCATATATATCTTATTGTATCGTTTATATATAACTGTATATATATATTATAATATATATTTTTTTTTATGAGTTAGTGTGTTTATACCTGTTAGTTATAAAATTTTAGTTATGAGTTATATTTGTATATAGATGATACGCGTAAGTATGCTGAAATTATATATATATACTGTTTGATTTTTCAAACTATTCATAAACCTGGGCACGCAAGTCTTAGTAGTGGTGTTTATATATATTAAGTTTTACCTAAGCTTATACATATTGGTATGACAGTATTGTAGATATATATAGTTACCAAAGTTTATAAAGTTATGACCTATTCACTTTATAAATATTTTATAATATATTCTGTAATAGATATTAAAGTATATTAAAGTGTATATGTTATACTAGCCTACCTATTGTAACGACCCGTATTTTTACGGATCGAAAAATTCGTTCAAATCTGGAATTTTCAACATTTTAAGTTGTTTCAGATTTTGGGAAGAATTTTGGTTAAGTCCTAAGTCGTAGCCGACTTATGAGTTCTGGACGAGTTAGTGATGAGTCTGGGCGAGTTAAGGACTTAAGGGGTGAGTCGGCGACGACCTAAGGAGATAAGTCGTAGCTGGGCTAAGTTAGTAGGTCGAAGTTAACTCGGCAAGTATAAAGTCGTAGGTTGTAAGTCGTTGCCGAGTTAAGGGATAGACAACCTAAGGAAGTGACCGACTTATGATTTTGTAGACGACTTAAGGTTTTGAGTTAAGTGTTAAGTCGGCTGACGAGTTAAGGTAGTGGTCGACTTAAGACCTGGACGACTTAGGAGTTGAGTCTTATCCTGGTAGATCGGCAAAGCTGCTATGTTAAGTCGTAGGTAGGCTGCTGTGTTGAGTCGTGGCCGAGTTAAGGTGATGAGTCGTAATACTTGATAAGTCGTAGTCGAGTTAACCGTTGAGTCGTACCTTCTAATGAGTCGTATCTTCTGATGAGTCGTAGCTTTGTGCTAAGTCGTAGACGACTTAGTGGTTGAGTCGTCTAGCCAGTAAGGCGCGTACGCACTAGGTCGTAGACAGGGGTGGTCTGGTAAGTCGTAGGTGCCTGTGATGAGTCGGAGACGACTTAGGAGATAGCTGTTAAGTCTTGAGTCGTAGAGGGGTCTGAGTGTTGAGTCGGAAGAGGCTATAAGTCGGAAACCGTTGAGTCGTGGTGATCTGATGAGTCGTAGACGACTCATAGAGGCAGTCGAGTCATGGATTTCAGCTATCAATATGAGAGCTTCTCTTCATTTTTAGGATCCGGATTTTGAAGCGACGAAGTGCTGCCATTTTGAGAGCTCGACTTCTACACTTCTTCACTTCTTTTCTCCACTCTAATCTAGTGCTTACATCCATCCAAGTTGAAGATCAAGATTGAAGATTCAAGAGCTAAAGTAGAAGATCTTCATCTTTTCAAGAGAGATTTCTTCGTTTGAAGCGGATTCGGGATAGATCAAGCTTGATCCTTCGCTGTCCAGATCTGAAGCGTGTTGATTTGGGTTTGTTTAAGTGATTTGGTGAGTGGTGATTATCTCTCACACGGATCCAAAGGAGTATATCGGATTGTTGGCTCGATTTAGTGTTAAAATAGTGATTTCCATGCATTTTCTTCATCCTAAGTGTAGATCCATATAGATCCATTGTTCATGATGATGTTACATCCATTTTATCATATGTTAACCTATGCAAGTTCATTAATCAAGTTTGTAGAGGTATAATCCATGTTTTCATGCTTATTGGACTTTCAACTCTTTAATTACGAAAATGCCATTATTGTTATAATTGTCTACTTAGATCATTTTTGAATGCTTGATTGCTTGGATTGACGTTTGATTTGATTGATTGTTATGAACTAGATGATTGATGATTAGATTTAGATCGAAGGTGATTCAAAAGCTAAGGGAAAGGCTCTTGAATTGGAAAAGCTGCTCGAGGCATATGTAGCGGGATAATGAAGCTCTTATGCATAGATTTGATGATGTGATGATGAAATGAGGCTTTGCGAGGATGTAATGAAGCGAGGCAATCATGTGATGAAGACTTGGTCTAATCCAGACGGGATCATTCCAAGCATGTTGTTAACTCGGTGATATGATTCGAGTTGAGGATAATGAATGGATATGAGAATAGTCGTCGAGGAGGATGACTAAGAGGCTTGGATAGCATCGTTGTTGAAGGTTCTAGCATGCTCTAAGCAAGAGTACGTTTGGGCAGATTCGATAGTCCCAACGGCCAACTGTTGATGGTCGAGTACTCTGGGCAGATTCGATAGTCCTAGGCACGGGTTGCGACGACGTGCGGGAGTTATGTCTAGAACCGGGGTTTTCATTAGCCCTTGACGGATGGCTGAAAGAATGTGCCGGTCATTCAATTAACGGTGATATCGAAGCAATGATAACAGTGATAGCCAGAGTCATGGATGCTTGGTTGTATCGTCATTCGGACTCAAGAGCGGTATTTTCTGGGTGCTTATCTGATTTAGGCCTTGGTACTTGGAAAACATTGCCCTTGACTCGAGTGATAGTAGTTTTACTTTAAATTGTATGCTCTGCTATGTTTGCTTCTGCTTAGTGTGTGTCTGGGGGCTATCACTGTAGAATGAGGTTGGAGTGGGAGGGTTGTATTCCTATTCCTTTTCCTTTATGCTCTTTTGGTATGTTGTTAGTTAATTTACTGCTCACTAAGACTGTTGTCTGACTCAAGGCTTTATGTTTTAATTCTTATTGCCTTGGGCTGTTCGTCCATTTTGGGACGGGCAGACTAGGTAGCAGGTGACAGGTGCTGTTCTCTTCTCACGATGCTGATATCGAAGACGAGCTAGAGGGTTGCATATTTTCTTCTTATATGTACTGGATATTCCGCTGTTTTGTATTCTCTGAGAGATATGTAGTGAGGCTGGATGTATTGACTATGTGGATGCTTGTATTCAACTATTATGGAGTTTTATATGATGTCATTTTGTTCTGTAAAGCTTCACTATACATATGTTCTATTGTATTTTGTCCATGCGCTGTGAGTAATACGATAGATTCTGTTGTTTTAAATCTTACCTTGACAATCGTCCACGGTCGCCTGGCACACTTTACAGCGCTCTATCTCTAGATTCGGTGCAGGGGTCATGGGCGGTCGTCACATTTGGTATCAGAGCATTGATTAATCGATTTTACCCAACGCTCGCCGTCGTAACTACGTATGAGAGACGTAATTGTATTTTGATGGATGATTACTATGTATAATATAGTAGTTTAGCAGTAAGTTAGTCCTTTATGCAGTTGTTTCTCTAGATGTTCTAATCATTCCTTTTTATAGATATTGAGAATGAGTCGAAGAGGGAGACCAGCTGCTAGGGAAGGCCGTGCTACTGAAGAGACTGCTGATTATGCAGCCATGTTCGAAGCTATGATGACTTCGATCATGAGAAGGATACCAGTTCCGGGGGCAGCAGTTGATGTTGGAGTTCGAGTCCAAACTCCGAAACCAGTGGATTTTGCTAAGCTGTGCAAGGATTATACTGCTCTTGGAGGGAAGGTTTTCTTGGGGACAGAATCTACCATTGAGGTCCAGAGGTGGATAGATGCTTGTAGAAGGATCTTTGGTGATTTGGGAATTGACGATGCAACTAAGAGGAAGTTGGCATCGAGGCAGCTTCAAGGGAGAGCTTCTGATTGGTGGAACTCTATTACCATCACTACTCCGGAAGAAGAGATTACTTGGGAGCAATTCCAAGTCAGATTTGAAGCTAAGTTCATTTCTACAGCTCAGAAGTCTGTTCTGTTCAAGAAGTTTGTAGAGCTCAAGCCGGGTGGAAGGTCTGTTCTTGAGTATGTTTCTGAGTTTGAAGCTTTGTCCAAGTATGCCCGGTCATATATTGAGTCTGCTTACCAGAAGAATGAGAAGTTTGTGACCGGCTTGGATAGTTATCTTGGGAGACAGTTGGTGGATCATTTGGACGATTCATTTGAGAAGCTTGTGGAGAAAGCTCTCAGGCATGAGAGTCTATTTCCTAAGGAAGGACCTGTTGTTGCTGTTACCAAGGGAGAATCTAAACCACAGCAGGGTGGAAATCAGAAGAGGAAGCAGCAGCAGCAGAAGGGTAGGGATGGCCAGAAGAAGCCGAAAGGCGAGGTGACTTGCTACAATTGTCAGCAGAAGGGCCATTTCTCGAAGGATTGTAAGAATCCTAAGGTGCCGATGAAGTGTCACAACTGTGACAAGCCGGGGCATTTCAGGAAGAATTGTCCAGAACCGAGGAAGGACAGGCAGATTGTGCAAGCCTATGCTTTAGGAGCTGTTCCGTCGTCTTCGAAAGCTCCTACTGCCGAAGAGAAGGGAAAGAGTGTGGTTGTTCAAGGTACTCTTTTTCTATGTGGTATTCCAGTTAGAGTTTTGTTTGATACTGGAGCATCGCATTCGTTTGTTTGTAATAAACTAGTAGGCCGGTTAGATTTGAAGCCGGATATTGTTGATAGGCCATTGGTTGTGACTAATCCAGTTGGGGGTTCGTCTTGTTTGTGCATGTTATGTCGTGGTCTAGTTGTATCGAGTCATGGTTGCTCTTTTGTTTGTAATTGTTTTGTTCTGAACTTCGCGGAGTTCAGAATTATCTTGGGTATGGACTGGCTTAGGAAGTATGCAGCTAAGGTTGATTGTGAGAGGCTGGAGGTGACAGTCGAGAATGTGGAGGGGCGAAAGGTTGTGATACGATGTAAGCATGAAGAAGGCGTCTTCATGAGCTTCATGTATTCGCTGGTTGTTCCACGGGATGGACTGTCATCAGTGCCGATCGCAAATAGATTCGAGGATGTCTTTGACGAAGTCAAAGGGTTGCCGCCGCATAGAGAAATCGAGTTTCGAATAGATCTAGTTGAAGGAGCCAGACCTGTTGTAATGCCTCTTAGGCGGATGGCGCCTAGGGAACAGCAGGAGTTGAGGGTGCAAGTTGATGATCTCTTACAGAAAGGATTCATTCGGCGTAGTGTGTCCGAGTGGGGTGCACCAGTTGTATTTGCAACCAAGGCAGATGAGTCGTTGAGATTGTGTGTGGATTATCGTGAGCTGAATAAGGTGACTAAGAAGAACAAGTATCCATTGCCGAGAATAGATGACTTGTTTGATCAGCTTCACGAAGCAAAGGTGTTTTCTCAGATGGATTTGGCAACGGGATTTCACCAGTTGAGAGTAGCTAAGGATAGTGTGCCGAAGACTGCTTTTCGGACACCATCCGGTTTCTTTGAGTGGCTGGTAATGCCGTTTGGATTGACTAACGCGCCAGCATATTTTGTGGATCTTATGAATAGAGTGTTCAGAGATCAGTTGAACAAGTTCGTACTTGTGTTCGTGGATGATATTCTGATTTATTCCAGAACTGAAGCAGAGCACAAGACGCACTTGTGTATTGTTTTGGAAATCTTACGGAAACATCAGCTGAAGGCTAAGTTTTCGAAGTGTCACTTCTGGAAGAGTGAAGTGAGGTTCTTAGGCCATGTGATTTCTGGAAATGGAATAGCGGTTGATCCCGCTAAGGTGGCAGCAATCCAGGATTGGGTTAGACCTAAGAATGCATCAGATGTGAGAAGTTTTCTTGGATTAGCAGGATATTATCGACGGTTTATCAAAGACTTCTCCAAGGTAGCTGCACCGTTAACAGGATTGACGAAAAAGAACCAAGTGTTCAGTTGGGATGCTAAGTGTGAGCAAGCTTTCGGAATCCTGAAAGAGCGATTGACGAGTGCTCCTGTTTTGACTATTCCAAGTGGGAATGATGAGATGGTGGTTTACACCGACGCATGTGGTACTGGACTTGGAGCAGTGCTAATGCAGAAGGATAAAGTTGTTGCGTATGCCAGTCGACAACTGAAGCCGCATGAAAGGAATTACCCGACTCATGATTTGGAGTTAGCGGCGATTGTATTTGCTCTGAAGATGTGGAGACATTATCTGTTGGGAGTTCGATTTGAGTTGTTCACGGATCACAAGTCATTGAAGTATCTTTTCTCCCAAAGGGATTTGAATCTTCGGCAGCAACGTTGGCTAGAGTTTTTGGCATCATATGATTTTGGTATAGCTTATACTCCGGGAAAAGGTAACGCAGTGGCAGATGCGTTAAGTCGAATACATGCAGGATTGGGAGCCATGTTTTCAGAATGGAAGAGTCTCGAGTATTTAGCTGGATTTGACTTCAGGCCTAGATGCGAATTGGAACCCGAGATGTTGGCAAACTTATCAATAAGACCCACTCTTGTGGAAAGGATTGGCGAGAGCCAAAAGCGAGATGATAAGCTTGTCAAGATTATCCGTGATTTGGAATCTGGATTGGAGCCAGAAAAGGATAAAGGATTCGAGGTCGATAGAGAAGGTTGGCTTAGAAAGCAAGGACGGCTAGTTGTTCCCGATATAGATGAATTGAGGAGTGAAGTTCTGAAGGAAAGTCATCACTCGAAGCTGACAATTCATCTAGGAGGAAATAAGATGTATCAGGATATGAAGAGAACCTACTACTGGGAAGGTATGAAGAAAGATGTTGGAAATTTTATTTCCAAGTGTATGAACTGCCAGTTGGTTAAAGCCGAACAGAAGAGGCCAAGTGGATTGCTTCAGCCATTAGAAGTTCCTACATGGAAGTGGGAGCAAGTGTCGATGGATTTTATTGATGGATTGCCTAGAACCAGAACGGGAAATGAAGGAATTTGGGTCATTGTGGATCGTCTGACTAAGAGTGCTAGATTCATTCCTGTTCGATCGACTAGGACTGCATCAAAGTTGGCTGAGTTGTATGTTAAGTGGATAGTTCGATTCCATGGTATTCCGAAAAGTATAGTGAGCGATCGAGACTCATTGTTCACTAGTGGATTTTGGAAGAGCTTCCAGGAAGTCTTGGGAACCGAGTTGTGTTTGATTACAGCTTATCATCCCCAAACAGATGGTCAGACCGAGAGAGTCAACCGAGTTTTGGAAGTTCTTCTAAGAGCATGTGTTTTGGACTTCGGAGGATCATGGGAAGATCACCTTCATTTGGTGGAGTTTGCGTACAACAACAGTTACCAGTCAAGCATTGGTATGGCACCGTATGAGGCATTGTATGGAAGACCGTGTAACTCTCCGACATGTTGGTTAGAGACTGGAGAAAAGTTGATACTTGGGCCAGAGATGATTCGACAGACTTCGGATCGCATAGAGATCATTCGGCAACGAATGAAGGCAGCCCAAGACCGTCAAAAGAGTTATGCCGATAAACGTCGAAAGGATTTGGAATTCGACGTAGGAGATATGGTTTTTGTGAAGATTTCTCCACTGAAGAATGTTATTCGATTCGGGAAGAAAGGAAAATTGACTCCGAGATTTGTTGGACCATTCCCGATCATCGAGCGAATTGGAAAGCTCGCCTATAGACTGGAGTTACCGGAGAAGATGTTGAGTGTGCACAATGTTTTTCACGTATCGTATCTACGGAAGTATGTGCATGACTCGAATACGGTGGTTTCTGCTGATAGCTGTGAAGTTTTCGAAGTTGATCCAGTTGATAGAAGACCTCGTAAGCCGCTTCGTGTTGTTGAAACCGACACGAAACAGCTCAGGAGGAAGGTAGTTAAGTTGCTCAAGATACAATGGAGTGATGATGATAACGACTGTACGTGGGAGGTGGAAGAGAGGATGAAGGCAGCTCATCCTGAACTCTTCAAGGTATGGCCCTACGGTGTCATCTCATCTCGCGATATTGTAACTTGTTCTAAGTCTTAGAATTCTGTACGCTAAGCTAGAATTGGATGCATAGTTTGTTGAATTGCTATGGATGGTAGGCGTACAGAATAGTCTTTGATTGCTATGATTGCTTGGAATTTCGGGGGCGAAATTCCTAAGGGGGAGAGAATGTAACGACCCGTATTTTTACGGATCGAAAAATTCGTTCAAATCTGGAATTTTCAACATTTTAAGTTGTTTCAGATTTTGGGAAGAATTTTGGTTAAGTCCTAAGTCGTAGCCGACTTATGAGTTCTGGACGAGTTAGTGATGAGTCTGGGCGATTTAAGGACTTAAGGGGTGAGTCGGCGACGACCTAAGGAGATAAGTCGTAGCTAGGCTAAGTTAGTAGGTCGAAGTTAACTCGGCAAGTATAAAGTCGTAGGTTGTAAGTCGTTGCCGAGTTAAGGGATAGACAACCTAAGGAAGTGACCGACTTATGATTTTGTAGACGACTTAAGGTTTTGAGTTAAGTGTTAAGTCGGCTGACGAGTTAAGGTAGTGGTCGACTTAAGAACTGGACGACTTAGGAGTTGAGTCTTATCCTGGTAGATCGGCAAAGCTGCTATGTTAAGTCGTAGGTAGGCTGCTGTGTTGAGTCGTGGCCGAGTTAAGGTGATGAGTTGTAACACTTGATAAGTCGTAGTCGAGTTAACCGTTGAGTCGTACCTTCTAATGAGTCGTATCTTCTGATGAGTCGTAGCTTTGTGCTAAGTCATAGACGACTTAGTGGTTGAGTCGTCTAGCCAGTAAGGCGCGTACGCACTAGGTCGTAGACAGGGGTGGTCTGGTAAGTCGTAGGTGCCTGTGATGAGTCGGAGACGACTTAGGAGATAGCTGTTAAGTCTTGAGTCGTAGAGGGGTCTGAGTGTTGAGTCGGAAGAGGCTATAAGTCGGAAACCGTTGAGTCGTGGTGATCTGATGAGTCGTAGACGACTCATAGAGGCAGTCGAGTCATGGATTTCAGCTATAAATAGGAGAGTTTCTCTTCATTTTTGGGATCCGGATTTTGAAGCGACGAAGTGCTGCCATTTTGAGAGCTCGACTTCTACACTTCTTCACTTCTTTTCTCCACTCTAATCTAGTGCTTACATCCATCCAAGTTGAAGATCAAGATTGAAGATTCAAGAGCTAAAGTAGAAGATCTTCATCTTTTCAAGAGAGATTTCTTCGTTTGAAGCGGATTCGGGATAGATCAAGCTTGATCCTTCGCTGTCCAGATCTGAAGCGTGTTGATTTGGGTTTGTTTAAGTGATTTGGTGAGTGGTGATTATCTCTCACACGGATCCAAAGGAGTATATTGGATTGTTGGCTCGATTTAGTGTTAAAATAGTGATTTCCATGCATTTTCTTCATCCTAAGTGTAGATCCATATAGATCCATTGTTCATGATGATGTTACATCCATTTTATCATATGTTAACCTATGCAAGTTCATTAATCAAGTTTGTAGAGGTATAATCCATGTTTTCATGCTTATTGGACTTTCAACTCTTTAATTACGAAAATGCCATTATTGTTATAATTGTCTACTTAGATCATTTTTGAATGCTTGATTGCTTGGATTGACGTTTGATTTGATTGATTGTTATGAAATAGATGATTGATGATTAGATTTAGATCGAAGGTGATTCAAAAGCTAAGGGAAAGGCTCTTGAATTGGAAAAGCTGCTCGAGGCATATGTAGCGGGATGATGAAGCTCTTATGCATAGATTTGATGATGTGATGATGAAATGAGGCTTTGCGAGGATGTAATGAAGCGAGGCAATCATGTGATGAAGACTTGGTCTAATCCAGACGGGATCATTCCAAGCATGTTGTTAACTCGGTGATATGATTCGAGTTGAGGATAATGAATGGATATGAGAATAGTCGTCGAGGAGGATGACTAGGAGGCTTGGATAGCATCGTTGTTGAAGGTTCTAGCATGCTCTAAGCAAGAGTACGTTTGGGCAGATTCGATAGTCCCAACGGCCAACTGTTGATGGTCGAGTACTCTGGGCAGATTCGATAGTCCTAGGCACGGGCTGCGACGACGTGCGGGAGTTATGTCTAGAACCGGGGTTTTCATTAGCCCTTGACGGACGGCTGAAAGAATGTGCCGGTCATTCAATTAACGGTGATATCGAAGCAATGATAACAGT
Source organism: Allium fistulosum (assembly GCA_030737815.1). Lineage (NCBI taxonomy): Eukaryota > Viridiplantae > Streptophyta > Magnoliopsida > Asparagales > Amaryllidaceae > Allium > Allium fistulosum. Next base: position 1,104,587,419 of record CM060902.1, read on the forward strand.
GATAGCCAGAGTCATGGATGTTTGGTTGTATCATCATTCGGACTCAAGAGCGGTATTTTCTGGGTGCTTATCTGATTTAGGCCTTGGTACTTGGAAAACATTGCCCTTGACTCGAGTGATAGTAGTTTTACTTTAAATTGTATGCTCTGCTAAGTTTGCTTCTGCTTAGTGTGTGTCTGGGGGCTATCACTGTAGGATGAGGTTGGAGTGGGAGGGTTGTATTCCTATTCCTTTTCCTTTATGCTCTTTTGGTATGTTGTTAGTTAATTTACTGCTCACTAAGACTGTTGTCTGACTCAAGGCTTTATGTTTTAATTCTTATTGCCTTGGGCTGTTCGTCCATTTTGGGACGGGCAGACTAGGTAGCAGGTGACAGGTGCTGTTCTCTTCTCACGATGCTGATATCGAAGACGAGCTAGAGGGTTGCATATTTTCTTCTTATATGTACTGGATATTCCGCTGTTTTGTATTCTCTGAGAGATATGTAGTGAGGCTGGATGTATTGACTATGTGGATGCTTGTATTCAACTATTATGGAGTTTTATATGATGTCATTTTGTTCTGTAAAGCTTCACTATACATATGTTCTATTGTATTTTGTCCATGCGCTGTGAGTAATACGATAGATTCTGTTGTTTTAAATCTTACCTTGACAATCGTCCACGGTCGCCTGGCACACTTTACAGCGCTCTATCTCTAGATTCGGTGCAGGGGTCATGGGCGGTCGTCACACCTATGGTTGTTGTATATGTATGTTTATATACTGGCCTATACATCTACCTGTTATTTAATTATTGATTTTTTTTCTTCTTACAATATATTTATATATTTTACTGTGTTATTAGAGTGTGTGTGTGTGTGTATATATAGTTTATATAAGGGTTATTTTAGTATTTGTTTCAAATTTAATATTGATAATAGTATATAGATATTTTATGGCTCTATTAAACTGATTTGATTCTCATCGATTCACATTTATCAGCTTTATACGTCGTGCCTGTTCTTCATCGAATCGAGTTCATCTAGTTTTGCTTTGGGGTTCGTAACTCGTTTGTCGAATACCTCTAGCCTCGAAAGGTGAGCAATCACTCACGATTAACATTCTTATATTTATTAAATTTGATTTCAATTGAAATGTCAATTGAAATATGCTGATGTTAGTTATTTACATTGTTTATATGTCATTATCTGTATCTGTTCACCTGTGACATCTGACACCATTATCTGTTATGTATATTGTTGATATAAGCCTGTTACAGTTGTTATTTTATTTTCATATCTATTATCACTTTGCAAGTTCCCTGTTAGTATAGAATCACTATGGGTTGAAATGATACATACCCGAACGATCTGTAGAATAGGAGGAAATCGTTATGGGTTGAAATGATAAACCCAAGCGATTTTCAATTGAATTGAATTTGGGATTTCGGGTTGAAAAGATATATATCCGAATATGTTTTAAATTGCGGATTGAAATGATAAATATCCGTATCACTTGACCATAGGATAGAAAATTATATACAGGCACCGTTGGTCTATATATATAAATGTTTTGAAAATGATTTCTTTGGCTTTGAAAAGATATATATGGTTTTGATAAATATTGATTTTAAAGATTCATTAAAGTTGATTTAATAAAGTTGATAAATAATATGTTTAAGTATTTATTTAACATCTATATTTTTGAAATATAGAATTTATAATGATTTGAAATTGATTGAAATTATATTTTATTTAAGAATTATACTTAAATAAGTTTGATTTGAAATGTATTGAGTTTGAAATGTAAAAAGTGATTTACAACTTGAAATTTTAAAAGGCGACTTAAATGGATATTTCAAAAGTATAAATATTTGAATGAGATATTTTGTTTATTTAAATTGTAAATTGAAATTGAATTTAAATGTTATGGAAATGATTAAGTTAATATTTCAAAACTAAATAATTGTAAAGGGAATCTGATATGTATATAAATTTATCGAATTTAGTTTTGAAATGATGAATATTTAAAGCTTTGAAATATATTAAAATTGAAATGACTTATTTTATGGTTTAGATATGTATTTGAAATCGATAAATTGAAATGGTTTATTTAGAAGCTGAATCGAGTTGAAACTAATGATTTGAGATTTGATTAAATTAAATTTTTGGAATTCGAGTTAATTTGAATCGATTTGTGAAATTTGAGGAAACTAATTTATTTTATAACGAAATTTTAATATCTAAACTGTTTAAAAAGGAAAGTGTTATGATTGCCAAAATACTGTGATTTCCAGACGATGATTTCGAAAGCACTATAACTTTGGAAAGTAATATGATTTTGAAAATGGATATATTTGAAGTGAAATGATATCGTATTAAATTAGGTTTTTGAAATGATAATGATATTTTGGTTTTGAAGTATAAACTATTTTGAAATGACCACGGTGTTATAATAACGATTGGTTGGCAAAGAGACCGGGATCGGATATGGACATACTCTCTGTCGATACCGAAAACCACTTTGACAACCGTGTACGCGGTGGAGATTCCAGAATGAAGTAGGATGGTGGCGGCGTTCTTAAGGTATGTTACGTGGACCCAACTCCCGTGAGTTGGCATAAGGTGAGCGATCTCGGACCAGTGAGGTAGCACCTCTTCTCGGACGCATTTCTTCGATTTATACTCTTACTTGTGATTTGACTAGATGGCCATCCTCCGATTTGGGAATGTTGTTCGAGGTGGAACGGTAGTGGCTGCTATGCGTATCCATCAGTCCGTGTGCGTAATTGGTATATCTACCCTGGCATTGCCTAGTTGTGCCGTGTCACCTACCATATCGAGCTTTACTACGATTATGATTTTAAGATCCGACCGCGTTAAGGTTCTCCATCCCCTTAACGCTATTTTCCGATATGATTATACTTTACTTATTTAGACACTACTGTATATAGCGTATATTACTACATAGTAAATAGTTTAACGGATCCTTAGGGGATGGTTATCCCAACATCCTTTATGTTACTTGTATTTTAGTTGATATTTCACTTGAGTTGGATTTATTTATATAAGAATGTTAATCCTGACTCGAGTGTTTTGTGTTTTGCTTTACGCTCGGGTCAGACTGAGTAATACAGCATTTGAGACTCACCTTTGGAGTTGGAGCTTCGCTTGGAGATCCAGCTATCTATCGATCCTGCTTTCAGTTATTCCGTTGATTCCAGTGATGTATTCAGATCTGGTATTTGATTATTGTATTGAGACATCTATTGTATTCGAGACCTCTGTTGTATCTTGTTTAACTCTGTTATATACTTATAGTAGCTTCATGAACTACTATCCTTTTGTTTCCGCTGCATTATTGTTATATTACTCTGTGTCTGTGATCTGTAATTATTTTATTTATTGTATATGCTGAGTTTTGCCAAATTTTATTTACAACGCGGTATTTTGAGCAATTCAACTCCGGCATGAGTGTCTACCTATATACTTATAATGGATGCGAATGGTTGAAAATACTGGGTCCTTACATGTGGTATCAGAGCTCTGGTTTTAGGCAAAACTCAGCATATAGAGTAAATTCAATTACAGAATCACGTTCGTTCGAGCTTGAATTCCTTCTTCTTTGACTCGGTTCCTTTGAATTTGGAACGTTCACTTCGGTTCCAAAGTCCATTCGTGTCCCCCATTCGTGTCTTTTGATTCTGGAGTATCCCATAACTCCACTTCGAATGATCTCTATAATAAATCGGCGGTCTCGCCAATCTTCGAATAATTTGTACTGGGATGAAACTCCTTTACAATCGGTATTGATTCACCGGAGATTTCTGTATCCTCGGTTTACGATGCTGCAATCTTATGTTATACCCGAATTGTACATCTGGTAATCGAATGTCGATTTGCTTCAGAATTCTACATCAATCTTATCTATGAAGTCACGGTTGACCCGGTTAAGGTTGCCCGCGATTTATACAACCTTATCCACCTTCCTGTTTGAAATGCAATCGTCTAACCTTCGTTTCGAGCCTATCTATTTTAGATTAGAATTCTCTTTGATTAGAGTCCCTCTATTTGGATTTCCATCCTTGTGTTGAAATCCAATTCTGGAATCATCGTGTGAGGGAGTGTATTTGTAATTAATACAAAATAGTTTATGTTTATAGTGTGTTGTTTGAGTTGTTGATGTTGGTTTGGATTTTCGATCGATTCGTCTGATCAACGCTATCGATAGGATTTCCAAAACACTTGAACAGAGCAAACTGACACAATATAATTTTCAAATTTGATAAATGAAATAAATTTGTATGATTATATTAAATATATAAGAAACATTTTCTGGAATTAAAAGTTAAATAATTTGGTTGTTGAAAATGATAATATTTGATTATCATTTTATTGTTTTGTAGGTCATTGACTATTGCAAAATGACTATTGTTTATAAATTTATTTGGAATTGAAATGAATTTAAAATTGAGAAATTTAAGAATTAAATTTCTGGTGATTTCAAACTTTGTTTTAAAGTCTTAAAATGTATATTATTTAAAGTATTTTCGAATAAAATGGTTTTCAAAGAATTTTAAATGTTTAAATCAGTGCTCTTCTCTTTGTCGCTGGAAAATAATTTCGGTGATGGCGGCCGCATCATCGACATTCATTTTCGAGTTTCGAAGTGAAGATACTATTCTGTAGCTTTGCTACGGTTTTGTTTTGGAAAAAAAATATATTTTGATTTGAATTTCTTCAGTATAATTTGATTTATATATATAGGTATCTTATTTTAAAAATTTAATTCGATTTGATATAAATATATTATATATATCCCTAAATTGTTTGAAGTAAATCGGAGATTTAAATTCTTAAATTTTAGGTTTAAAGATGATTTCAATTATAAACTGAAGCCAAAATCCTTGGATAAATATTTAATTGAGAATAACTGAATTGTAAAATATTATTTGTATAATACCCGATTTCATCTCAACATAACTTACCTAAAATTTTCAGAAGTTAAAAATGTAATTGGATAATATACAATATAAAATGACTTTATAAGGAAAGATTTGAGTATTATAATAAATGTTATACACTTAAATTTTATTATAAAGATATCAATAGAGATAAACAGAATAATAAGTTAATTAAATAATAGATGAGACAAATAAATTGTTTTGAAGGAACTAATAAGTTGCAATTTGATTAAAGTATGGAAATACCTTGAATTTAAAAATCAATTATTGAATATAAATTGATTTAAACTGAAATATATGGTTTAAATTAATTTATATGGTTTAAATATATGTGATAGGACATATTAAGTGGAATAAAACTTAATAATAATTTGGAATATAAGAAGTAAATTTGTTGAATAAAATATGAGTATAATAAATGATTATACAAATTGATGGTTTAGAAATTGCTAATTGAGAATATGACTAGATAATAAGATAATGAATTTAGAATAGATAGATTGATTTAACTTAAGTGAACTCAAATGAATTAAACCAAATTGTTGAATATTAATTAGTTTAATTTGAAATTCATACGGTTAATTTAATTGTTTTATTTGTATTTCAATCTAATTTCTTTCTGGTTGCTTCTATTCTCCTACCTTCTTCCTTTTCGGGGACGAAAAGTTTTGAGTGGGGGAGAGTGTAACGACCTGCAAATTTCAGTTGTTTTATTTATTTAATTTGTTGAATTTTGTGAAATTTTAAACAGTAAAATTTTTAAATATAAATTTGATATTTGGAATGCGTCTAATTAAACATAGCAACTGGTAAATTTTCTTCCGAAAATATGAAAATTTATTTCGCGCGTAAATTTACTTCAATTTAATCAGTTAAAAATTGGTGATAATAAAATGTTTTCCAAACCTAAATATTTTTACATAGAAAATTTGTAAATCATCTTCTGAGTGAGACGTCATCTTTCGTTTCGTCAAATTTGGATGTTTATTACTCCGTTTATCTTAATTCTGGCTGAATAGCAGCATTTTCGGTACCGATTATCGACTTTTGATCGGATGATCGTACCACCAATATTTGTATACCGTTTTGATCGTCTCGTCATGCTGATCTCAGCGGTATATTTATTTCTATATTTTGAGGTCCGGTAGGTGACGATAACGATGGTAACGTTCCACTGTAACGGTACAAAATTTGTGACTTTCCACTTTCTTACCTTTTCAAATTCAAACGTGCTATTTGTATCCTTTTATTTTAGTCTCTGACCTTTTCAAATTAAAACGTGCTATTCGTCTGGAAACTCCTTCCTTTAATTTTTAGATTCGTTCATATTTTGTACTTGGTCCACTTGTCTGTTCGTTTACATATGATATTCATGGGTGACAGCTCATTTGCCTAAAGCAAATTCATTTTCTCCTTTCCCACTTGGTACTGTTCTCTCTCCTTCTTAGATCTAGAATTTCTCTTTTACTCTTTTCATCCTTGCAATTGTTTTTAAAAAAATGGAATCATTATGTCGTTTATATATTTGAACTTCCCTGCTCGTAACCGATACCAAATCTCGACCGCATCCAGCTCGTCCTCGCCTCAGGCACCATCAACTACCCACGCCCACGGTTCCTCCGATCAGCCTCAGCCGAACATCCACCGCCTTTGCCACCTTATTTCCCCTTGCGCTCTTCCCCATATTTCCTCTTCCCACCTGAGTTTACCTTCGTTCTTCCCCATCATCACGAGAAGCCCGCCTGTCCCCACCTTCAGCCATCACCGAAGCCGGTCGTGCCCTGCCCCACCACAGCAACTCTCTCCAACTTGCCTTGAACCCAGTAGCCCACCTAGATCCACGCCTTCCCCTCCTCTTTGCTACCTGGTACGCATCCTAAAGCCTCCACATCATCTCACCGCCTCTGACCATACTGCTCCGCCTCACTCTATTGGCAGCCGACTTCAACTTGCCACAAACCCAAGTGCAGCCACGCAAGCTCCTCCGCATGCCTGGCCACCCACCGATCTCTCTGCCTCGTGCTACCATCGACCGAGATCTCATCTTGTTATAGCAGCTACTTATATTAGAAGGTATATATTTATATATTTATATATTAAAAATGTTTTATACATATTACTAGTTATATAATCTTTTGGGTGTCAGTTTTATAACACTAGAAACATGATGTCGGAGAAAGAAGATTTTTTTTCACGTATGTTTAGATTGTGTATATATAGATCTATATATATAAGTGTATATATATTTTGAAAGGCAGTACATTTTACAGTTTTACAATTATATAAGGAAGTATATATATATATATACTGGATATTGACAAAAAATATTTGTAAGTTGTATACTATATATATACTGAGTTTTATATATTCTGTTATATACATTGTTTGTAGTGCCGTGATATGTATAGTTATACAACTGGTCACATTTACGTGTTTAGGTATTATATATATTTTATCATGTTAGTTATATGTTATATATAAAGGTTATAAAATATTTATAATATAAGTCTTACTGTATAATATAAAAATAAGTTTCCTGTATAATGTAAGTTTAAAAGTATAACTGTTTATAGCTGTACAATATAAAGGATATACCGTGATGACTCTGATATAACTGTTTATATAATCTTATATGTGTCTTATTGTATACCAAAATATATCGTGATGACTCTATATATATCTTATTGTATCGTTTATATATAACTGTATATATATATATTATAATATATTTTTTTTTTTATGAGTTAGTGTGTTTATACCTGTTAGTTATAAAATTTTAGTTATGAGTTATATTTGTATATAGATGATACGCGTAAGTATGCTGGAATTATATATATACTGTTTGATTTTTCAAACTATTCATAAACCTGGGCACGCAAGTCTTAGTAGTGGTGTTTATATATATTAAGTTTTACCTAAGCTTATACATATTGGTATGACAGTATTGTAGATATATATAGTTACCAAAGTTTATAAAGTTACGACCTATTCATTTTATAAATATTTTATAATATATTCTGTAATAGATATTAAAGTATATTAAAGTGTATATGTTATACTAGCCTACCTATGGTTGTTGTATATGTATGTTTATATACTGGCCTATACATCTACCCTTTATTTAATTATTGATTTTTTTTCTTCTTACAATATATTTATATATTTTACTGTGTTATTAGAGTGTGTGTGTGTATATATATAGTTTATATAAGGGTTATTTTAGTATTTGTTTCAAATTTAATATTGATAATAGTATATAGATATTTTATGGCTCTATTAAACTGATTTGATTCTCATTGATTCACATTTATCAGCTTTATACGTCGTGCATGTTCTTCATCAAATCGGGTTCATCTAGTTTTGCTTTGGGGTTCGTAACTCGTTTGTCGAATACCTCTAGCCTCGAAAGGTGAGCAATCACTCACGATTAACATTCTTATATTTATTAAATTTTATTTCAATTGAAATGTCAATTGAAATATGCTGATGTTAGTTATTTACATTGTTTATATGTCATTATCTGTATCTGTTCACATGTGACATCTGACACCATTATCTGTTATGTATATTGTTGATATAAGCCTGTTACAGTTGTTATTTTATTTTCATATCTATTATCACTTTGCAAGTTCCCTGTTAGTATAGAATCACTATGGGTTGAAATGATACATACCCGAACGATCTGTAGAATAGGAGGAAATCGTTATGGGTTGAAATGATAAACCCAAGCGATTTTCAATTGAATTGAATTTGGGATTTCGGGTTGAAAAGATATATATCCGAATATGTTTTAAATTGCGGATTGAAATGATAAATATCCGTATCACTTGACCATAGGATAGAAAATTATATACAGGCACCGTTGGTCTATATATATAAATGTTTTGAAAATGATTTCTTTGGCTTTGAAAAGATATATATGGTTTTGATAAATATTGATTTTAAAGATTCATTAAAGTTGATTTAATAAAGTTGATAAATAATATGTTTAAGTATTTATTTAACATCTATATTTTTGAAATATAGAATTTATAATGATTTGAAATTGATTGAAATTATATTTTATTTAAGAATTATACTTAAATAAGTTTGATTTGAAATGTATTGAATTTGAAATGTAAGAAGTGATTTACAACTTGAAATTTTAAAAGGTGACTTAAATGGATATTTCAAACGTATAAATATTTGAATGTGATATTTTGTTTATTTAAATTGTAAATTGAAATTGAATTTAAATGTTATGGAAATGATTAAGTTAATATTTCAAAACTAAATAATTGTAAAGGGAATCTGTGATATCCCGGAAATTTGGCAATATCAATTTAATAATCTTTATTAATAATTAAATTGATTTGTTGATTTATTTTATAAATTGACAAGTTTATTCATTTTAAAAAGCTAATGTTATTATTTTCCACTTAGAATAATATATTTGTATATATTGAAATGAAGAAGTATTGATTTGAATTTAATAAGTATTTTCAAAACTTTAATATATAATTTGTAATTTGAAATGTTAATTTGGTTTAATATTTTTTTTAAAATGATATTTGAGATTTAGAATCAAAAGTTCATTTGTTTAATGGTCTTTCATTTTTAATTTTTATCATAAGATAAATGGATTTAAAATTTTGTATAAGAAGTTGAAACTAAATTTCTCAAATTTATAAACATTTGATTTGATCAAAATTTTAAGTAAGTGTTCATATGAAATCTAAAAGCTTATTAATATAAAATAAAAACATTTTTATAACCATGTAAACATTACATACATATGCATATTACATGCTTATAGTTTTAATAAGTTTAAATAAGATAATAACATTTGTAAATAATAAATAAACATTAATTAAATCTTTAATAACACTTGTAAATCAAATAATACTTATAAAACACTTGTAAACATATCAATTTATGTTAAAGACAAGTGTAAACTTAGGAGCATATGTGTAAGTTAACTAAAACATCTATGGGACAAATGTCTTTCCCTTAATAATTAAGTTTAAAATTCAATTGTAAATAAAAAGAAGGGTTTTATTTTTCAGAAAAAAAATCTTTCTTCTTCTTAACTGAACGTACAAAAATAGATCAAAAATTGAGGGAGTAAAACTGTAAGTCTGGAAATCAAATGCAAAGCAAAAAGAAGATTAAAGGCAAAATTGAATAACAGCTTCAGATCTCCAATGTCAATCTGAAGTCATGCAATCAGATAAGGCAAATTTAACAGCAGTTCAAATCTTCATATGCAACCTGAAGATCAGAAAAAGAAATAAAACAACAACCCAAAGATCAACAAGTTTAAAAATCAACAAAGCAAAAAGAGAAATCAAATTTCAGCCTGGAAGAAAAATAAGAATCTGCTTCTCTGTTTTATATGACAGGTGAGTAAATCTTATTTTAAAAACAGAGTTAAACTTTTATATGTGATGTTTTATCTGAAATGTTGATGAAAATGTATGCATGTTGTATATAAGTGTTGAAATGCCTGTATAGTATATTTGAATACCTGTATGATGATAACTTAGTCTTTGTAAAGTGATGACAGTTTTTGTTTTCTTTTTAAAAATCTATATCTCATCTTATAATCATAATTAGCCTTTGATGTATAAATGGAAGATGATGGAAATTATGTAACACAACTAATAAAAATGAGTTCTGGAATTTATATAAAGCATTTATCTCAAATTTTATAAATAACAGTAAAAATTGTAAATTTGGTCAAAAATATATTGGTTCAATTTTAAGTTTTAATTATGTAGTTGAATCCAATTTAGCAAATCATGAATTTTAATATATATATCATGATTTATAGTTTGGTAATTGAAGAGAATTTTGGGATTTATGTTTTTGGGCATTTTGGTCAATCGGTGGCGAACGAAGATGATCTGGGTGCCGTGGTTGAACTCGAAGGTGGAAGGGAAGGGGGAGATCATAGGAAAAATGCATAAGAATTTTTCTGATGAATACATTCTTCGAATTGGATCGAAGTAGGGTTTTCATGCTTGTTTGTGTCGTCGAGTTTTCAGAGGGGATCGCGACGTCGAAGTGTTATCGGAGGCGATCGCGTGGCGTGCTATGGGAGCTGGAAGACGAGTGTGAGATATGGTGAGGATGGTGAGGCTTCTCGAATCAGAGATCATCGGAGGCGAATGGGTTTTCCAGTGAGGTTGTGTTCCCAGGTGATGGTTCGAATGCTCGAATTTGAATCTCGTTCGAATCGTGGAAGTCTGGATGGTCGATCGTGGTGTCGTGGTTGAACTCGAGTTGCCGGAAGCCAAGGCGATGTTCGTCGTCGATCACGGAAGATGTGCACGTGCACAAGCACGATCGCGTGCATCTGGGTATATGGGTTTGGAGAAGAAATAGTTTTCTCGGGTTTTCGTTCGAGTATTCTCGAGTTTTACTCGAAGTGGGTTGGAATGGGAATGACTCAAGAGTTGCTTCAAGTTTTTGATGATTTTACTCGGGTTTGAGTGGGAACAGCCTTAAAGTTTTAAAGGAAATGATTTTAAGTTTTAAAACAAAAGGATTTTGTAATTGAAATGTTTCCGTGTTTTAAAATCAAGGTAAACAAAGATTTTAATTTTTTAACTAAATTGTTTTTCAAAAAAATAAATAAATAATATAAGTTTAAATAAGTTTTTATATTAAGTAAATAAGTTTTTAAAAAGGTTGAATAAGTGGGTATTAATAAATGAGGTTTGTTTAAAATTTATTAAATAACTTTGGAAAGTTTATTTAAGATTTTAAAGGTTAAATTAGAATGTTTGAATTGTTTAGTTATAATTGATTTTCTAAAGTATTTTATTCTAAATAAAGTTTAAAGATTTAGATTGGGTAATAAATTAAAATAAGAGTTTATCTTAAGTAATTAAGAGTTTGATAAATTAAAGATAATTAGGATGTGAAGATAATTAAATTGCTGGTCAATTTAATTTATTAAATTAAGGTAATTGTTTTCTTAATTAAGATCTTTTAAATATAAGAAGTTAAGAAATTATTTAATTTAATTTAAATAATTAGTTAAATAATTAACTAAGTAATTAATTAGTGATTAATTAGAGATAATCACTTATAAATTTAATTAAGTATAATTACTTGATGAAGTAATTAAGGAATGGGTACTGGATGTAATTAAGTAAAAGGAAATTATTTAATAAAGTAATTAGAGAATAATTATTTTATTGAGGTAATTAAATATAAGTGATTAAGAGTTAATTACTTAGTGTCATTAATTAAATAATTTATTTAATAAAGTTAATTAAAATATTAAGATTAATTAATAAAGTAATTAATTAATTGTTAAGATAATTAATTAAAAAGTAATTAATTAAAAGGAAGTAATTAAGGGAAGTTAATTACTGATAAGATTAATCAAGGTGATTAATAATTGTGGTTTAATTAAGGTTAATTACTTAATGTAATTAATAAAATAATTAAAGATTGTAATTAGGGATCATTAGTTTATAATTAATTAATGATGTAATTAAGAGTTGATTAATTAAGATTAATTAATCAAATGATAAATGATTATAACTAATTAATTGTAATTAATTAAGGATTAAAGTAATTAATTTATAATTAATTAATTAATGAAGTAATTAAAGGTTAATTACTGTATTTGGTTAAGAATAATTAAATTGTGAAATTAATTAAGATAATTACTTAAATGTAATTAAAGTATAATTAATCAAAGGTGATTAATTAAAATAGATAATTATAGAAAGATTAATTAATTTATTTGTAATTAATTAATGATTATATAAGTAAGATTTATAATGAAGTAATTAATTTAATTTACTTTAAATTAATTAAGAGATGAAGTAATTAATTTAATTCACTTTAAATTAATTAAAGATAGAGATAGTTAATTTAATTCATTTTAAATTAATTATGTTATGATTAAGTAAATCATTTCTTATATAAGAATGGATGACATTGATTTGTCTTGAATGGATGTAATCTCAGTAATGAGATAAGATGATATGTGGTATGAATGCTTGGTTGCATTATGATGGTAATATAGATTAACTATTGTGATGTTGATATGGATTACCTATTTGGTTATGAATCATCTGTTTAAATGATAATGTGATTATCAATTGTGACTTGTGAATTATCTATCTGTATAGATAAGTTAAATTGTTTAAACCTTTAAACAACTTGGCCTTAAAAGATACGTTTTGGATTTCGATGAGACCGGGATCGGGTTTCCGTATACCGGTATTCCAGGTCTGGAGACCCGAATACCACATCGATCCAAATTAACGATAGGTCGTGAATCTCAAGTGAAGATGAAGATTCAGAGTGCAAGGGTTATTGTCGTTAACTCTGAGGGTGATTCCAAAACGAGTGTAACGAGATAATGCCTTCGGTTTCGTTCGAACCCGGAACGAACTTGTATGGATTGAATACTTTCAGCACATCGTCAGGCGGACGATGAGTATTCTAAGTGATATGTTCTGATTAAAGGTAATCGTAACCTCAAGCCTCATCAACCGGGAATGGCTAAAACAGGGGAGGTGCAGCAAGGCTTCGTGGGTAGCGCCCACTGAGAGCAAGATAGATCCCTGTCTAGAGGTCCCTTTCTATATTTCGGCTTAGTGGGTAGTTGGAACTGCAGCCAACTACGGGGTTGTCTTGTTCGGGATTATCCAGTAAGGGATGGTTCCGGCTTTGTGTTGCAGGGGAGCGGGCGTACTCCTCGGTACGGTGATCTAGGCCACGTACTGTGACGGGCGGTACCCCAGTAGCCCGGCCATTGTATGGAATCCAAACTCCAATAAGTGCCGTACGCATTAGTTGTGCCCAACTATGTTGGAATGTGAGATGTAAGCATTTCAGCTATTTCTGTATTTTACTTGAAAACCCTAGACCCTATTATAATATAACTGGATTTCCTATCAAATGATTTGGTTAGCATAAGGTAAAAACTTTTCCATGTTTATGTGTGGGAAGTCTTACGTGATACCTTTGTTTTCAAAAGGTTTTGAAGTTAAACAATTTTAACCCGTTTACTCACACCAGACCCATGTCTGACCCAAGTGTTTATTTTCTGTTTTATTAAACCTTGGGTACTCAATTTTTACGAGTAGCCAAGGGATTCAGGTTAGTCTTGACGAATACTGGAGGAGCTGAGGAGCAGGAGGCTTCAGCGAGTAGATATATAGAGTTTCCGCTGTGTTTGTATTAGTCTGTATTGTACTGGTATATTTGTGTTGTATAATAGACAGAAGTTTATAACTGTCTATTCTGTGATGTATAAATTGTGTACTCTGATGTATATGATACTATGTAATATCTTATGTGATAATATATTTCTCGTTCCGCTGTGAGATTTCTGATGTACTGTCGTTCTCTTTTCTTTTCTTTTCTTCTTCTATCCCTTTCTTTCTTCATAACGATGCGTCTTTCTGGGCAAAGAAAGTCGGGTTGTTACATTTGGTATCAGAGCGGTAGGTTGAGTGAATACCTAGGCTCTGGAGTGGTGTCTATCTTGAGAGCGCGTATTTGTAATTTTTATATAACTATATATATATTTATTCTACCTATTTATTGGGTTACCTGTTCGGGTTTTCCAATATGAGTTATAAAGGTAGATAAGATGGTAGTGTGTGTAACACAATTACCAATAGTTAGAGTCTGAGTGTTGAGGTTGGAAGTGTATCTGTCGAGACTGTAGACCTAATACTGTCTCGAGTGAGCTTTGTTGTGGTGTAAAGATTTCATCGATCTCTGAAGGAAACCTGTTAAGGTTCGGAGTTTATCTTTGAAATTGGATGAGCAAAAGCGAATGATGGTATCTTGGTAACTTCTGGAAGAAGTAGCTGTGTGGTGAGACGCAGTGACTATGGATGTTTCCGAAGATGTTTCTTTTGGAGCAAGTTTTAGGAAGTATATCTGCTTCGGTGTTGTGGCTGGGTCCAGCGGGGTGTTTATGTTTGATTTGAGGTCCGAGTTTCTCGAAGAGTTTTGGATTGGGAAGTCTTTGGCGTCAGTGTCAGCGGTGCAACTCGGAAGTGTTCTGTGTTGGCAGGAAGTTTTCTAGCTGAGCAGTTTTTCTAGAGGAGGAATCCAAAAGCAGCAGAGTGGATCCATTTCTTCGATGAATTGGATAGTTAAGTATGAGCTGTTCTAATTTGTGAAGAGAGAACAGTATCTGTGGAAGTTAGGTCGAGTTGATCGCAAAAGAGACTTGCGATTGTTCGAGTGTTCTCATGGGTTATTGGAGATTGAGATTCCGTATCAACTTGATTAGTGGAGTTACCGGAAGTTCAGCTTAGTAGAAGGATGTCTTCTAGAGAAGAATTTGGTGAAGCAGCTTAGGATTTTTTTGAGAGGGATTGATCAGTCCTAATTTTCTGGAGGGAATTCTTCTATGTTTTGACCAAGTGGAGTGGTTCACTAAGATTTTATGGTATGGTGAACTGTGGATGATCAAGTTTGTGCTCGAGTTTCTTTGACAGCATTCTCATCTATTCAAGATCAGAGTTGTGCAGCGGAAGCAAGATAGCAGCTATTCTAGAGTGGAAGCGACCAGAAGTTGTAATTTTCTTGGAGTAAAGGATTTCTATAGGAAATTCAAGTATATCTCTAAGTATGAAGGATTTTTCAGGATTTGGAGGTAAGGTTGTCAAGTGCAACTGTTTGGCTATTTCAGATAGGAGAAGTAGTTCGAAGTGCTCTAATGATTGTGGAGTAGAGTTGTGTTCTGGATTTTGGCGTATTTTTGGAAACCATTTTGTTGAGTAGGATCCGGAAATTGGTTTGATGTTGGTCTAGATTATTTCAAGAAGCATCAGCAAGGGTTAAGCTGATCAGGAAGGATCTGTAGACAGCCCAGGATCGTCTGAAGATTTTTGTGGATAAGAGACGGAGGAATTTTGAATTCGAAGTTGGAGACTTCGTTGTTGTTGAAGTTTCTCTGATAAAAAGGGAACTATAAGATTGGGTAAGTCTGGGAAGTCAGCTCCGAGTTATTTTGGATCTCTTCTGTATGCTGATTTGGATAAGTGTTTTGATCTACTGGATTGAATTGTCAGTTTGGATAACTGGAATTCATTTTGTTTCACGTATCTCTGAGAGAGTACGTATTTGATCTATCTCTGGTTGTGGAACCAGCAGTTCTGGAGGATTTGGTTGTTGAGTCAGACTCGTCTGTAGTCTGATATCTTGTTTAGTTCTGTAGATCTAGATGAGTAGAAGCTTTATAGCTTAGTAGTTTTGATTGTTTGTAGAGCGAGTATCCCGGTATATATATACACTTGGGGAAACTCGAGGAAATTCTATCTAGAATTTTGTCTGGATAGTTAAAATTGTTTGATTAGATTAAATGGTTGCTATGATTGATAGTGTATGATTGATTGTGTGATTGTTGTTTAAAATTAAAAACTTTTGCTGGGTTATTAAATTATCTTTGCTTTTAAATTTCGGGGACGAAATTATTTTAAGGGGGGAGGAATGTGATATCCCGGAAATTTGGCAATATCAATTTAATAATCTTTATTAATAATTAAATTGATTTGTTGATTTATTTTATAAATTGACAAGTTTATTCATTTTAAAAAGCTAATGTTATTATTTTCCACTTAGAATAATATATTTGTATATATTGAAATGAAGAAGTATTGATTTGAATTTAATAAGTATTTTCAAAACTTTAATATATAATTTGTAATTTGAAATGTTAATTTGGTTTAATATTTTTTTTAAAATGATATTTGAGATTTAGAATCAAAAGTTCATTTGTTTAATGGTCTTTCATTTTTAATTTTTATCATAAGATAAATGGATTTAAAATTTTGTATAAGAAGTTGAAACTAAATTTCTCAAATTTATAAACATTTGATTTGATCAAAATTTTAAGTAAGTGTTCATATGAAATCTAAAAGCTTATTAATATAAAATAAAAACATTTTTATAACCATGTAAACATTACATACATATGCATATTACATGCTTATAGTTTTAATAAGTTTAAATAAGATAATAACATTTGTAAATAATAAATAAACATTAATTAAATCTTTAATAACACTTGTAAATCAAATAATACTTATAAAACACTTGTAAACATATCAATTTATGTTAAAGACAAGTGTAAACTTAGGAGCATATGTGTAAGTTAACTAAAACATCTATGGGACAAATGTCTTTCCCTTAATAATTAAGTTTAAAATTCAATTGTAAATAAAAAGAAGGGTTTTATTTTTCAGAAAAAAAATCTTTCTTCTTCTTAACTGAACGTACAAAAATAGATCAAAAATTGAGGGAGTAAAACTGTAAGTCTGGAAATCAAATGCAAAGCAAAAAGAAGATTAAAGGCAAAATTGAATAACAGCTTCAGATCTCCAATGTCAATCTGAAGTCATGCAATCAGATAAGGCAAATTTAACAGCAGTTCAAATCTTCATATGCAACCTGAAGATCAGAAAAAGAAATAAAACAACAACCCAAAGATCAACAAGTTTAAAAATCAACAAAGCAAAAAGAGAAATCAAATTTCAGCCTGGAAGAAAAATAAGAATCTGCTTCTCTGTTTTATATGACAGGTGAGTAAATCTTATTTTAAAAACAGAGTTAAACTTTTATATGTGATGTTTTATCTGAAATGTTGATGAAAATGTATGCATGTTGTATATAAGTGTTGAAATGCCTGTATAGTATATTTGAATACCTGTATGATGATAACTTAGTCTTTGTAAAGTGATGACAGTTTTTGTTTTCTTTTTAAAAATCTATATCTCATCTTATAATCATAATTAGCCTTTGATGTATAAATGGAAGATGATGGAAATTATGTAACACAACTAATAAAAATGAGTTCTGGAATTTATATAAAGCATTTATCTCAAATTTTATAAATAACAGTAAAAATTGTAAATTTGGTCAAAAATATATTGGTTCAATTTTAAGTTTTAATTATGTAGTTGAATCCAATTTAGCAAATCATGAATTTTAATATATATATCATGATTTATAGTTTGGTAATTGAAGAGAATTTTGGGATTTATGTTTTTGGGCATTTTGGTCAATCGGTGGCGAACGAAGATGATCTGGGTGCCGTGGTTGAACTCGAAGGTGGAAGGGAAGGGGGAGATCATAGGAAAAATGCATAAGAATTTTTCTGATGAATACATTCTTCGAATTGGATCGAAGTAGGGTTTTCATGCTTGTTTGTGTCGTCGAGTTTTCATAGGGGATCGCGACGTCGAAGTGTTATCGGAGGCGATCGCGTGGCGTGCTATGGGAGCTGGAAGACGAGTGTGAGATATGGTGAGGATGGTGAGGCTTCTCGAATCAGAGATCATCGGAGGCGAATGGGTTTTCCAGTGAGGTTGTGTTCCCAGGTGATGGTTCGAATGCTCGAATTTGAATCTCGTTCGAATCGTGGAAGTCTGGATGGTCGATCGTGGTGTCGTGGTTGAACTCGAGTTGCCGGAAGCCAAGGCGATGTTCGTCGTCGATCACGGAAGATGTGCACGTGCACAAGCACGATCGCGTGCATCTGGGTATATGGGTTTGGAGAAGAAATAGTTTTCTCGGGTTTTCGTTCGAGTATTCTCGAGTTTTACTCGAAGTGGGTTGGAATGGGAATGACTCAAGAGTTGCTTCGAGTTTTTGATGATTTTACTCGGGTTTGAGTGGGAACAGCCTTAAAGTTTTAAAGGAAATGATTTTAAGTTTTAAAACAAAAGGATTTTGTAATTGAAATGTTTCCGTGTTTTAAAATCAAGGTAAACAAAGATTTTAATTTTTTAACTAAATTGTTTTTCAAAAAAAAAAATAAATAATATAAGTTTAAATAAGTTTTTATATTAAGTAAATAAGTTTTTAAAAAGGTTGAATAAGTGGGTATTAATAAATGAGGTTTGTTTAAAATTTATTAAATAACTTTGGAAAGTTTATTTAAGATTTTAAAGGTTAAATTAGAATGTTTGAATTGTTTAGTTATAATTGATTTTCTAAAGTATTTTATTCTAAATAAAGTTTAAAGATTTAGATTGGGTAATAAATTAAAATAAGAGTTTATCTTAAGTAATTAAGAGTTTGATAAATTAAAGATAATTAGGATGTGAAGATAATTAAATTGCTGGTCAATTTAATTTATTAAATTAAGGTAATTGTTTTCTTAATTAAGATCTTTTAAATATAAGAAGTTAAGAAATTATTTAATTTAATTTAAATAATTAGTTAAATAATTAACTAAGTAATTAATTAGTGATTAATTAGAGATAATCACTTATAAATTTAATTAAGTATAATTACTTGATGAAGTAATTAAGGAATGGGTACTGGATGTAATTAAGTAAAAGGAAATTATTTAATAAAGTAATTAGAGAATAATTATTTTATTGAGGTAATTAAATATAAGTGATTAAGAGTTAATTACTTAGTGTCATTAATTAAATAATTTATTTAATAAAGTTAATTAAAATATTAAGATTAATTAATAAAGTAATTAATTAATTGTTAAGATAATTAATTAAAAAGTAATTAATTAAAAGGAAGTAATTAAGGGAAGTTAATTACTGATAAGATTAATCAAGGTGATTAATAATTGTGGTTTAATTAAGGTTAATTACTTAATGTAATTAATAAAATAATTAAAGATTGTAATTAGGGATCATTAGTTTATAATTAATTAATGATGTAATTAAGAGTTGATTAATTAAGATTAATTAATCAAATGATAAATGATTATAACTAATTAATTGTAATTAATTAAGGATTAAAGTAATTAATTTATAATTAATTAATTAATGAAGTAATTAAAGGTTAATTACTGTATTTGGTTAAGAATAATTAAATTGTGAAATTAATTAAGATAATTACTTAAATGTAATTAAAGTATAATTAATCAAAGGTGATTAATTAAAATAGATAATTATAGAAAGATTAATTAATTTATTTGTAATTAATTAATGATTATATAAGTAAGATTTATAATGAAGTAATTAATTTAATTTACTTTAAATTAATTAAGAGATGAAGTAATTAATTTAATTCACTTTAAATTAATTAAAGATAGAGATAGTTAATTTAATTCATTTTAAATTAATTATGTTATGATTAAGTAAATCATTTCTTATATAAGAATGGATGACATTGATTTGTCTTGAATGGATGTAATCTCAGTAATGAGATAAGATGATATGTGGTATGAATGCTTGGTTGCATTATGATGGTAATATAGATTAACTATTGTGATGTTGATATGGATTACCTATTTGGTTATGAATCATCTGTTTAAATGATAATGTGATTATCAATTGTGACTTGTGAATTATCTATCTGTATAGATAAGTTAAATTGTTTAAACCTTTAAACAACTTGGCCTTAAAAGATACGTTTTGGATTTCGATGAGACCGGGATCGGGTTTCCGTATACCGGTATTCCAGGTCTGGAGACCCGAATACCACATCGATCCAAATTAACGATAGGTCGTGAATCTCAAGTGAAGATGAAGATTCAGAGTGCAAGGGTTATTGTCGTTAACTCTGAGGGTGATTCCAAAACGAGTGTAACGAGATAATGCCTTCGGTTTCGTTCGAACCCGGAACGAACTTGTATGGATTGAATACTTTCAGCACATCGTCAGGCGGACGATGAGTATTCTAAGTGATATGTTCTGATTAAAGGTAATCGTAACCTCAAGCCTCATCAACCGGGAATGGCTAAAACAGGGGAGGTGCAGCAAGGCTTCGTGGGTAGCGCCCACTGAGAGCAAGATAGATCCCTGTCTAGAGGTCCCTTTCTATATTTCGGCTTAGTGGGTAGTTGGAACTGCAGCCAACTACGGGGTTGTCTTGTTCGGGATTATCCAGTAAGGGATGGTTCCGGCTTTGTGTTGCAGGGGAGCGGGCGTACTCCTCGGTACGGTGATCTAGGCCACGTACTGTGACGGGCGGTACCCCAGTAGCCCGGCCATTGTATGGAATCCAAACTCCAATAAGTGCCGTACGCATTAGTTGTGCCCAACTATGTTGGAATGTGAGATGTAAGCATTTCAGCTATTTCTGTATTTTACTTGAAAACCCTAGACCCTATTATAATATAACTGGATTTCCTATCAAATGATTTGGTTAGCATAAGGTAAAAACTTTTCCATGTTTATGTGTGGGAAGTCTTACGTGATACCTTTGTTTTCAAAAGGTTTTGAAGTTAAACAATTTTAACCCGTTTACTCACACCAGACCCATGTCTGACCCAAGTGTTTATTTTCTGTTTTATTAAACCTTGGGTACTCAATTTTTACGAGTAGCCAAGGGATTCAGGTTAGTCTTGACGAATACTGGAGGAGCTGAGGAGCAGGAGGCTTCAGCGAGTAGATATATAGAGTTTCCGCTGTGTTTGTATTAGTCTGTATTGTACTGGTATATTTGTGTTGTATAATAGACAGAAGTTTATAACTGTCTATTCTGTGATGTATAAATTGTGTACTCTGATGTATATGATACTATGTAATATCTTATGTGATAATATATTTCTCGTTCCGCTGTGAGATTTCTGATGTATTGTCGTTCTCTTTTCTTTTCTTTTCTTCTTCTATCCCTTTCTTTCTTCATAACGATGCGTCTTTCTGGGCAAAGAAAGTCGGGTTGTTACAGAATCTGATATGTATATAAATTTATCGAATTTAGTTTTGAAATGATGAATATTTAAAGCTTTGAAATATATTAAAATTGAAATGACTTATTTTATGGTTTAGATATGTATTTGAAATCGATAAATTGAAATGGTTTATTTAGAAGCTGAATCGAGTTGAAACTATGATTTGAGATTTGATTAAATTAAATTTTTGGAATTCGAGTTAATTTGAATCGATTTGTGAAATTTGAGGAAACTAATTTATTTTATAACGAAATTTTAATATCTAAACTGTTTAAAAAGGAAAGTGTTATGATTGCCAAAATACTGTGATTTCCAGACGATGATTTCGAAAGCACTATAACTTTGGAAAGTAATATGATTTTGAAAATGGATATATTTGAAGTGAAATGATATCGTATTAAATTAGGTTTTTGAAATGATAATGATATTTTGGTTTTGAAGTATAAACTATTTTGAAATGACCACGGTGTTATAATAACGATTGGTTGGCAAAGAGACCGGGATCAGATATGGACATACTCTCTGTCGATACCGAAAACCACTTTGACAACCGTGTACGCGGTGGAGATTCCAGAATGAAGTAGGATGGTGGCGGCGTTCTTAAGGTATGTTACGTGGACCCAACTCCCGTGATTTGGCATAAGGTGAGCGATCTCGGACCAGTGAGGTAGCACCTCTTCTCGGACGCATTTCTTCGATTTATACTCTTACTTGTGATTTGACTAGATGGCCATCCTCCGATTTGGGAATGTTGTTCGAGGTGGAACGGTAGTGGCTGCTATGCGTATCCATCAGTCCGTGTGCGTAATTGGTATATCTACCCTGGCATTGCCTAGTTGTGCCGTGTCACCTACCATATCGAGCTTTACTACGATTATGATTTTAAGATCCGACCGCGTTAAGGTTCTCCATCCCCTTAACGCTATTTTCCGATATGATTATACTTTACTTATTTAGACACTACTGTATATAGCGTATATTACTACATAGTAAATAGTTTAACGGATCCTTAGGGGATGGTTATCCCAACATCCTTTAAGTTACTTGTATTTTAGTTGATATTTCACTTGAGTTGGATTTATTTATATAAGAATGTTAATCCTGACTCGAGTGTTTTGTGTTTTGCTTTACGCTCGGGTCAGACTGAGTGATACAGCATTTGAGACTCACCTTTGGAGTTGGAGCTTCGCTTGGAGATCCAGCTATCTATCGATCCTGCTTTCAGTTATTCCGTTGATTCCAGTGATGTATTCAGATCTGGTATTTGATTATTGTATTGAGACATCTATTGTATTCGAGACCTCTGTTGTATCTTGTTTAACTCTGTTATATACTTATAGTAGCTTCATGAACTACTATCCTTTTGTTTCCGCTGCATTATTGTTATATTACTCTGTGTCTGTGATCTGTAATTATTTTATTTATTGTATATGCTGAGTTTTGCCAAATTTTATTTACAACGCGGTATTTTGAGCAATTCAACTCCGGCATGAGTGTCTACCTATATACTTATAATGGATGCGAATGGTTGAAAATACTGGTTCGTTACAGAGTCCAATACCCTACTTCCCCAAGCCAAACATTAAGCTACTTTGAGTCAATACCTCATCAACTCGAAACAACCCAAAATTTGCATCACCAGAATTTGCAGTGCACCGTGCACATGCACGGTGACTTTATCCACCACCGACCATCTCCGATGGTCCATCCACATCGGCGACAACCTCCACATCCAAATACCATTATCAGGCTCCCTCCAATTCAACTCGAATTTGAATTCCAGTCTAGATTCAGACCTGGAAAACTCGAAAGCCACATGACCTCAAAACCTGGCAACGCGCCGTCCACGACTCTCCGACCACCAGAATTCGTGCAACTCCAGTCACGCCCTCGTTACTGACCAAGCTACCATTTCCCCAAATCCCAAAGCACTCGATCAACCCGTGGTGACGAAATCATCTTGTTTCCAGACCATGTCAAAACTCGAGCATAAACCCTAATCTTGCTTCGCTCAATCATCTCTTACAATAGAAAAATTATCTAACAATTTTCCTAACTTCATCGATGGCCAAGCTAGCTTCAAGCAAAAATCCAACATCGAAAAATTCCTCGGTTACTAGTCAGTTCATCTATGAACTGCTCCTAGTATTCTTAACTGAAAATTCCCATTTTTGTTTTAAAAATCTTATTTTTGAAGTGTGGATTCAAGTTATGAAATTGAATTAGCTTTTTAAAACACTCGAATTCAACATATAATTATATGTTGTACTGTAAAACAAGTTCCCCAGTTGATATATTCCACTAACATGTCTAAAACAAATTTGTTTATCTTAGTTTGTGTTTAAGTAACTTGTTTTGTTTAAATTGTAAGACTGTAAATAGTATGATGGAGAAGTTTTGAATTTTGAATAACTATTTAACTCTGTAACTACAAACAGAGGAGAACATGTAGATTAAATTTTCACAGAACAATTCATATATATACAGAAAACATATATATAAACAAAGCTAACTTATTCCAAATTTTAACCATACAATCCAGATTCATATACTTAAGTTATAAAATGATGTTACTCACCTGGAATATATTTGAAACAGAGACACTACTTTGAAACAGGCTTGAGAAATTTGCAAGCTAAAACCCTTCTCTTGAATCTCTGGTTTTCAATGAAGTTGTATTGTGGAGGTTGAATGTTTTGTTTAAGTTTTGAATGGTATTTTACTTTCAGTTGTTTTTTCTTTTTTTTTGAACAAACTGGAATGGAGAATATATGAAAGAAGTGTACAGGGTGATATAATTCTTGTTTGTACAATACAGGGTAATATTTTTATTTGTTATACAATGTAGGCAGGGATATTTTTTTGTATGGAGGCTGATGATAATATTTGTGGTGGCTGAGATAACTTGTTTGGTGTGCTTGCATTAATTATGTTGTACAAATTTGTTTATAATTTTTCCTTTCTTTTATTTCAGCTGTACAAATGAATAATTTTTTCATGTCTTCCATTGCAAGTTTCATTTGTTTATCTACACTTGAATATATATATATTTTCCTTTTCTTTCATATTTGAATGCAAGCTTTTTTTTCTCATGTATATGTATTTTTGTTTTCATATACTTCTCATTTGCAAGTGCATTTTGTTTATGTTTCATTTCACTTTGTATATTTACTTCTATTTTATTTTTTTCTTTTATTATTTTTGTATCTATTTTACTCGTATTATTTTGTATTGATTTATTAATATGATATTAAGATTTATATTTTACGTTACATTGTATAGAACTATATAATTTACTTATTTTTGTTTGTATTTGAATGTATATTTCTTCATAATATAATTAAATTTCTAATTTAATTTGTTGTTAAATTTTTTGCAATTATTTATTTACATAAGATTTATCCTTTATTTATAGATTTCTATTTCTAGCTTAATTTATTTAAATTTATTTTTATTTTTAACATAACCCATCAATTTCAAATTTAAAGTTATTATTTCTAAACTTGTATCAATTATCTATATTTTTATATTTATCTTTAAACCATTTAGTTAAGATTTAAATCCAAATCAAATATACACACACATATATATATATATATATATATATATATATATTCAAATTTACTCATATATGTCCGTATACATATATATTCACATATACACAATATTTACAATATTTAAATTTTTAAATGATTTATACAGAATATCTTTGGGCTCGGGGAAACTCGCAACGCTTTATCAATTAATTTCACAAATTTTATTCAAAAATTAAATTAATTATCAATTTTAATTTATATAAAATTCGGGGTCGTTACAGACTTCCCCCCTTAAAAGAATTTCGTCCTCGAAATTGCCAAGGAGACACAAAGATAGATGAAGAATGTTTCATCAAATCAAACTGAACATTTATTCTACATTTGGCTTGCCAAATCAGAATATCAATAATAGATACGAGAACGAATCTATTTGACACTCCACAAAATACTCGGGTTATCCAGATCTACGAAGTATGCAGGGGCATCGGTTAGTTCAAAGGGATAACTAACCATTCGTAGAATATATTGGGACCCAAAGAATAGATAGATATATGGATACGATTTCAAAACTTTTTAGTTTAGAAACTAAAGTATACCTATCAACCATAGCAATCAAAGCAACCAATACATCCAAACAAACAATTTTGGTCTATTCGGAGTTTATGCCCCATATTAATATATCGAATTTCTTTCTGGATCTACCAGGAACTATCAAAGAATTAAGAAAAAGATACTGAACAAAAGAGATTGATAGAGAAAAGATTGTTTCCCTGTTGTTACAGGATATTGACCATTTATAGTCGTATTTCCCTATCCCCTATCTCATCCTCTTCTTGCACTCATACTCACTATCAGTGGATAGTAAGAGAATTTACTGAGTGTAACGACCCGGAATTTTCGAACCCGAAAATTCCAGATAGTTAGAAGAAAATGAAAGAGATAGAAGAAAGAAACAGAAAGAAGAAAGAAGAACAGAGAACACAACATCTCACATTCGCAGCGGATTAAATATAATAACAAATAATAATATCAGTTATACAAAAAAACTGTATTAGTTAATTTACATCAATACATCAGAGTTACAACCAATCACAGACAAACTGGACAGTAAAACAACATGTCCCAGATACAAATCAATAATACTCAGCGGATTACACTCCATACGTTCCTGCCATCCAGCTCGCCTCCTGAGCTCCAGAACGTCCTTACCTGAAAATCTGTAATACTCGGTCTGACCCGAGCATTACATCAAAGTAACACCCGGGTCAGGCTGGAAACCAGCGTGAGTAAACCATCTAATAAGAAAATACCAATGCAAATTTACTTATTTAAAATCCCGGGTAACTCGTACTTCACTACGAGTTCATTACTTGTTATGTTCAATACTTACTTCACCTATCGATCTATAAAGAATCGAAGTGGTTTCGGATATTAACTAATATCCGACTCCGGTCTCTTCGAATCCAATGTCATCTTAACCCAAGTTATTTAAAAGAAATACAATTCAAACTTTTAAATACATGATATCACCTTTACATAGCAATTCATCATCAATGGATAATCACAATATCACTGTATAATCCAAACATACCATATCACAAAACATTTTATATCAGAGATATCAAAATTCAAGGCATTGCTTCAATCCAATCATCCATAAGCAAGTTTAATTAGTCACACCATTTCTAATTAATTTAAATAAATTAAATTAATTACTTTAATCACCTTTAAATCCTGCTTACTAAATCATTAATTAATTTTAAACCAATTAATTAATCATCCTTTATTTAACATCTTAATTAATTATCCTTAATTAATTATTCTTTAATTACATTAAATAATTAACCTTTAATTAATTTCACAAATTAATTATCCTTTAACTATTCTCATTAATTAACTTTTAATTATTCTCATTAGTTAACCTTTAATTATTTACATTAATTAATTTTTTCTATAATCACTTACTTTGATTAATTTTCTTTTAATCAATCACATTCATTAACCCACCCTTTAATTAATTTTCTTAATTAATCAATCCTTTAATTACTTACATTAAGTAATTATCATTTAAGTAATTAACCTCTAATTACTTACATTAATTAATCTCTAATTACCAATTAATTTATCTCCAATTAATTAATATATAACCTTTAATTTTTAATTAATTAATCATTAATCATTAATTATTTCTCTTTAATTACTTAATTAAATTAATTAATCTATACTTACTCAAAAATCCTAATTAAATTCAAAATAACATTACACCTATACTTTATATTTGAAACTTGTTCTTGAAAATTTGGTAAATATTTATACTTTTAATACTTGTTCCTATTGACATTGAAAACTTCACTTTTGCTTAAAACACTTGATTTATTTATTATTATCAACTATGCAAGAATACTTTGGTACAGGCCGAGCCCAACCCATCATTTACCCGAGCCAACCCCAGTTCCTACCCCGAGCCAACCTACCTTAATCACTACACCGATCAAACTCGAGTACGACCCCGAGCAAAACTCCATCTTCCCCGAAGCATTAAATCACAGCAACAACTACAGATATTGACGAAGACTCGTGCACGTGTACGCCGTGCCCACGCCTTTCTGACCAACCCTCCGACCATCATCCAGTCGCCAACGACCCACTCTAACACTCCGACCAACCCGCTTCCTTGATCGAGCTAGAAATCAAAATCGAACCATTTGACCTCAACTGAAACCAAAACAATCGGCCAAAAACTTCCTCGCATTCCCACCGCCATTCAACAGAAACCTCGACACCCTGACCAGAGCTTCGCCGAAGTCCTAAGCTTCCATTCCACCCACTCCGACGAAGACCGATGCTTCGACGACGTCGCACCACCACGAAAACTGAAGTCGACCAAAACTGAACCCCGAACCCTAGTTTACCATTACCCAACCTTCCCGGTGATCTAGAATTTTTCCGAGCAATTTTCCCATGATCATCGATCAACAACCAATCTCCGGCCTCAAACCCGACACCCCCGTACCACGCGATCGTCTGAATTTGACGAGAATGCAAATACCGTTCAACTCAGAAATTCTTCCCAAATATAAACTTAAAACTTATGGAATGATTATCAAAAATCATCATTTTCTAATACAAATCTGATTAAGAAATCCAAACTCAAAATTATGGACATTGATTTTTGACTTGTCTACTGTATATTTCCATTTCAAAATATTTACCCAATATTTTCCCTTGAATCTATTTTTAGAAATGAAGTTATACACATACAAATACTTTTCATTCAGAGATCAAAGCCTAAATTGTTTAGGTGGGATGTTTTAGATTTTTGATCAGGTTTTAAAACCTGTAAATTATGAACAGAAGCATCTCTTCCCTGTTCCCAGACATGCACACCTATTTACACACACACATATATACATACAATAATATTTACATTCATGCAAGCACGTATCACCATTATACTTCAAGTATTAATCACAACATCCAGATATATTAACAGATTCTAGTTTAAATAGGTTAGTTTTACTCACCTGTTTTTGAAGACAAGGAACAAGCTTTTGAAATTTTGAAATCTGTTCTTGTATTTAAACTGGAACTTAGTTTACTTTGATTTGCATTGATCTTGAATCTGCTTGCTTTGATTTTTGATCTGAGTTGTTGAATTGATCTTGCTTAGTTTCAGCTTGAAATCATGGAGGAGATTGTAAAGCTTGATGTTGTTAACAGGTTTTGTTTCTTAGTTTTAATTTTAAGTTGAAAGAGTAGAAGTTGATACCATTTCAGGTTTGTAAATTTACTGGCTTAAGTTTCTATCTTTTGAAGATGAGATAAAGGAAAATAAAAATAAAAATGAGAAATGTGACACTTGTTAAATTACTTAACATTTGTCCATTTCATCATTTAATTACATTACACATGTTACCATCATACTCTAATCTATTTACACTTGTAATTATGTATGAGTTTATAAATTTTTAAATGATTTATAAGCATTCATTTTTAATTTCCTAATTTATAAATACTTTTCTTGATTTATATAAATAAAACCCTTTCAAAGAAAATAATATAAAACAAATTACATTCTAATAAAATCACACATATATTTTAAATCCAAATATTTTAAGATATCAATCTTTTTAAATTTCAGATTTTAAATTCAAATTTCAATTTAAAATTCAATTTAAATCAACTCAAATATATATTTTTAAACAGACCCAAATTCAATTTGTAAAAATAATTCTATTAAAAATCCATTTATATATAAAAACAACACATTATTATTATTGTTTTGAAAACACAGTTTCACCAATTTTAAATAATTTATAAAGGAGATTATTACATTTATTTGTTCAATTTACAAATAAGTATTTTAATAAATTTAATCCTGTTAATTTCCAATTAACAGATGCCCAAAAATTCGGGTTATCACATTCCTCCCCCCTTAGAATCTTTTCGTCCTCGAAAAGGAACGAAACTAGAATTTTATAATAATGTTGATTATTAGTTAAATTATTCCTTAGATATCTTAACTCTTAACTCTTTTTATTTAAATTTTTCAAAATATTTTAAAAATGTACATAATATTATCAAAATAGTTTTTATAAAAATACTTTTTATAACTCGATGTCTCAACCAGTCTATCCTTGTTCCCATAGAAATTCGGTCATACGTTGATCAGGCGTAAGACTGAAAATCTATCAGTACTTGGTAAACCCGTTTTCAACACCTAGTGAAAATACTTGAAAATATTTTGAAAAATAATTTTATTGAAAATATAGAAAACAGTTTTGAAAATAGAGGAAATATCTTTGGTGAAAAATGCTCTGGAAATCATCACTCCCATCCATGGTCACAGTTACATCACGGGTTACGTTGCCATCGCAGCAAAAGTCCATGTAACTGATGACAGCATGGAACCCACAACAGATCGCAGTTACATTCCAGGGTTACGTTGCCATCGCAGCAAAAGTCCATGTAACTGTTGGCTCTCAGCGGCACACACGATTTCGCTGTCAAAATGAAACTTCTCCCACATAGGTCGCAGTCTACCGATATAAAATCAAACGCAGACTGTTGGCTCTCAGCGGCACAAACGACTTTCGCTATGTTACCATAGTGTCACAGTCTACCGATATAAAATCAAACGTAGACAGTTGGCTCTCAGCGGCACACATGACTTTCGCTATGGTCTGCAGTAGATCGCAGTGACATTGAGTTAAATTGTTGTCATAGCATAACTCAAATGCCTCTGTGGGCACCAGCCCCTCGACTTTCGCTACACAAATAATCCTCAGGAACTAGTTTTGTCCGGACTCCTCACAGGATCAACTTTAGAAACCCCCCTTGGGGCTCAAGGCAGTACCACCCAGTGGTACTCCTGAGAAGTTCATTTCAAGGAAGCGCCTTTTTCCCCAGAGCTATTCTCAAAACACTTTATACTATATACTTATAGTATCTTCAAATCATACCCTTTATGATTTATCAAAATCTCCTTTACACAAAATCGATTACCAAAATCGATAATTCTCAAACTAGGCTTTTCAAAATCCAAAATTGATTTTCCAAAAATCAAAAGCCTTTTCCAAATTATATAGGTTCCCAAAACCTTTTCCAAAATCATTCTCATAAAATTCTTTATATATATATAGATATAGATATATATAACTTTGAAAATCTTTGGATCATTTCAAACTTGTATAAAACCTCTTTTATACTTCTAATATTTCAAAACCCTTTTCTTCTGACAATAGATTTAACAAGGGAAGATTTATCTTATCAAAGATATATAACTTTATTTTATTTCTAATCAAATATTCAAATTTGATAAATCCTATATAAAGTTATTAACCATATTATCTTTCATTCCAAAAACCATTTCAAATTTCTTATCCACAAATTTTCAATGCCAATTTCATTCAACCCCGTACGATGTACACATATCATCCGTACGCTATATCAATTTGATCGCTCACTCGATCACACAATTTCACTTCCGAACTAGTATCGTCCACCCGACTTCCTAGTGCGGACTCAGATCTGGTTTCTTGATCAGAAACCGTCATTCTCCTTGCATAGTTGTAGCTATGATAGAGAATATCCAAAACCAATCAAAAATCCATATCCAGGTTCGCCGTCGAAAATCGAGCGAAAAAATCCCAACTCGGATCGATAATATTATCTCGAAATTCTGTGTTCGAATCTGGATCAAATCACTATGCGAATAGAATAATATACGTACATCCTACGTATTTATCTTTATTGGTTATTAGCCAAATCAATTCTCTTTTCTATTCACATTTCCTTTGATTCCATTCACTTATTCTCAATTTCTTCCATTTCCAATTAAGTTATTACTTCAATTATAAATAGTTTGAACTCTGACCTATTTAAATTTAAAAATAGCTTGAAAAAGTTTAAAATAGATAAGTAGTTGAAAAATAGTTATTAGTTTGTAAAATAGCTGTAAAATAGTTAATTAGTTATAAAATAGTTAGATAATTGCAAAATAGTTTTTAAAATAGTGATTAGATATAAATAACTGAAAAATAGTAATTAGTTTATAAGACAGTTTCAAAATAGTTAAATAGTTCCAAAATAATTGTAAAATAAGTATAAGATAGTTTGGGGTTTAAGAAGAAAGATTATATAGTACATAGTTTGGAAAAATATATTTGTATTAAAACAATTTATTTTGAAAAATAATCCAGAGCCAAACTGTTTAATTTCCCAATCTCCATTTCCAATTAATTTCCCATCAATTCAATTTAAATTTCCACTTCCTTTAAATTGACTCAATACTTCAATTTCCATTGAAATTGATTTAATCCCAATTCAAGTTGAATTAACCTTAATTCCTTTCCAAATTCAAATCAAATTCCATTTGATTTTTAATCTTATTCAACTTTAATCACAATTTCATTTAATTCATATAAATTTCAAATTGAACCAATTTTATTTATTTCAATTCCAGTTTGAATTAATCCCAATTCCCATTTGAATTTGAACTCATTCAACTTCAATTTTATTTCAAATTATTTCAATTCAAATTTTCCATTTAAACTTATGCTTATCCATCTTTAATTACAATTATAATTAATTCAAGTCAAATTCAATTTGAACTAATTCTATTCAAATCTCAACTTAAAACCATCTCGAATTATATAAATTCGAGTTAAATTTTTAAATGTTGATTTAACCCCTTAAATCAAATTAACCTTTATTTTTAAATTAATAATACAACCCTTTATTTTTAATTTAACAACTTAAATCTTTAAACCATTTTATTTTGAATCCAAATTCCAAAATTTCATTTTAAAATTATCTTTACTTAACTTATTATAAAGTTCAAATAAGAATAAAAAAAACAATTAAATTTCAGATTCTAATTTATTATCCATTTTCAATTTCCAGATCTCAAACCCATTTTTTTGAGATCACTCATAACTCCCATTTCAAACCAACCATTTAACTTCCCAAGTTAAATTTTAATTTCATCTTGAAATTTCTAATTCAAGTTGTTCATTCTAAACTCATTTAACTTTCCTTAAGTTAAATTCAATTTAATCCAACCAACTTTACCCAATTTGAATTCCCATTTCAAATTTTAAACTTTATATTAATAATCTTTCCACTTATAAGTTCAAAAACTTATCACTTTGGGTTTTCATATCACATTCCAAGGAAAAATTTAAAACTCAACACTTAGAGTTTATTTCAAATCATCTTTGATATTATGTATATCCTCATATATATACATTTTCTTTATACACCAAGTTATACTTTAAATTTTTAAACCACCTTTGGTTTTAATTCAAAACAAACTTCTTTAAAACAATTTGAAGTTTTCTGGATTTAGATTTAAAATTTCATAAATTTAAATTATCTTCAATTCCAATTTATAAGTTATACTCACTTAAATGTTTACTTCCCTAAAACATTTCATTTTGCTTAATCATTAACAACATTCATTATTAAACACAACTACCATTTATGATAATAACCAAGATTATCATATCTGGAAACCAATTCATTGTTATCTTTATTCTTGATAACATTTCTACAAATTCAAGATTTTAATTTCAGTTTGGATTCATTTCAAACTTATCTTCATTCAATTTTAATTTGGTTGTATTGCTATTACCACTTAATTTAATTCCAATATTTTAACAACCAATTTCTTTATATTTATTAGAAAGAAATATCATTTTATATATCAAAATATATTCTTATATAAAATCATTTAAAATCTTTATATATAAAAATAACAAGTACGCTCTCATATATATATATATACACTCAACTCGTTCTAGGGTACCATTGACCCTATCCTTAACGAGTAATCCCAACAGAGCCAAGGTTCTCGCGTAACCTTCCGCTCTGATACCAACTGTAACGACCCGGAATTTTCGAACCCGAAAATTCCAGATAGTTAGAAGAAAAAGAAAGAGATAGAAGAAAGAAACAGAAAGAAGAAAGAAGAACAGAGAACACAACATCTCACATTCGCAGCGGATTAAATATAATAACAAATAATAATATCAGTTATACAAAAAAACTGTATTAGTTAATTTACATCAATACATCAGAGTTACAACCAATCACAGACAAACTGGACAGTAAAACAACATGTCCCAGATACAAATCAATAATACTCAGCGGATTACACTCCATACGTTCCTGCCATCCAGCTCGCCTCCTGAGCTCCAGAACGTCCTTACCTGAAAATCTGTAATACTCGGTCTGACCCGAGCATTACATCAAAGTAACACCCGGGTCAGGCTGGAAACCAGCGTGAGTAAACCATCTAATAAGAAAATACCAATGCAAATTTACTTATTTAAAATCCCGGGTAACTCGTACTTCACTACGAGTTCATTACTTGTTATGTTCAATACTTACTTCACCTATCGATCTATAAAGAATCGAAGTGGTTTCGGATATTAACTAATATCCGACTCCGGTCTCTTCGAATCCAATGTCATCTTAACCCAAGTTATTTAAAAGAAATACAATTCAAACTTTTAAATACATGATATCACCTTTACATAGCAATTCATCATCAATGGATAATCACAATATCACTGTATAATCCAAACATACCATATCACAAAACATTTTATATCAGAGATATCAAAATTCAAGGCATTGCTTCAATCCAATCATCCATAAGCAAGTTTAATTAGTCACACCATTTCTAATTAATTTAAATAAATTAAATTAATTACTTTAATCACCTTTAAATCCTGCTTACTAAATCATTAATTAATTTTAAACCAATTAATTAATCATCCTTTATTTAACATCTTAATTAATTATCCTTAATTAATTATTCTTTAATTACATTAAATAATTAACCTTTAATTAATTTCACAAATTAATTATCCTTTAACTATTCTCATTAATTAACTTTTAATTATTCTCATTAGTTAACCTTTAATTATTTACATTAATTAATTTTTTCTATAATCACTTACTTTGATTAATTTTCTTTTAATCAATCACATTCAATAACCCACCCTTTAATTAATTTTCTTAATTAATCAATCCTTTAATTACTTACATTAAGTAATTATCATTTAAGTAATTAACCTCTAATTACTTACATTAATTAATCTCTAATTACCAATTAATTTATCTCCAATTAATTAATATATAACCTTTAATTTTTAATTAATTAATCATTAATCATTAATTATTTCTCTTTAATTACTTAATTAAATTAATTAATCTATACTTACTCAAAAATCCTAATTAAATTCAAAATAACATTAGACCTATACTTTATATTTGAAACTTGTTCTTGAAAATTTGGTAAAAATTTATACTTTTAATACTTGTTCCTATTGACATTGAAAACTTCACTTTTGCTTAAAACACTTGATTTATTTATTATTATCAACTATGCAAGAATACTTTGGTACAGGCCGAGCCCAACCCATCATTTACCCGAGCCAACCCCAGTTCCTACCCCGAGCCAACCTACCTTAATCACTACACCGATCAAACTCGAGTACGACCCCGAGCAAAACTCCATCTTCCCCGAAGCATTAAATCACAGCAACAACTACAGATATTGACGAAGACTCGTGCACGTGTACGCCGTGCCCACACCTTTCTGACCAACCCTCCGACCATCATCCAGTCGCCAACGACCCACTCGAACACTCCGACCAACCCGCTTCCTTGATCGAGCTAGAAATCAAAATCGAACCATTTGACCTCAACTGAAACCAAAACAATCGGCCAAAAACTTCCTCGCATTCCCACCGCCATTCACCAGAAACCTCGACACCCTGACCAGAGCTTCGCCGAAGTCCTAAGCTTCCATTCCACCCACTCCGACGAAGACCGATGCTTCGACGACGTCGCACCACCACGAAAACTGAAGTCGACCAAAACTGAACCCCGAACCCTAGTTTACCATTACCCAACCTTCCCGGTGATCTAGAATTTTTCCGAGCAATTTTCCCATGATCATCGATCAACAACCAATCTCCGGCCTCAAACCCGACACCCCCGTACCACGCGATCGTCTGAATTTGACGAGAATGCAAATACCGTTCAACTCAGAAATTCTTCCCAAATATAAACTTAAAACTTATGGAATGATTATCAAAAATCATCATTTTCTAATACAAATCTGATTAAGAAATCCAAACTCAAAATTATGGACATTGATTTTTGACTTGTCTACTGTATATTTCCATTTCAAAATATTTACCCAATATTTTCCCTTGAATCTATTTTTAGAAATGAAGTTATACACATACAAATACTTTTCATTCAGAGATCAAAGCCTAAATTGTTTAGGTGGGATGTTTTAGATTTTTGATCAGGTTTAAAAACCTGTAAATTATGAACAGAAGCATCTCTTCCCTGTTCCCAGACATGCACACCTATTTACACACACACATATATACATACAATAATATTTACATTCATGCAAGCACGTATCACCATTATACTTCAAGTATTAATCACAACATCCAGATATATTAACAGATTCTAGTTTAAATAGGTTAGTTTTACTCACCTGTTTTTGAAGACAAGGAACAAGCTTTTGAAATATTGAAATCTGTTCTTGTATTTAAACTGGAACTTAGTTTACTTTGATTTGCATTGATCTTGAATCTGCTTGCTTTGATTTTTGATCTGAGTTGTTGAATTGATCTTGCTTAGTTTCAGCTTGAAATCATGGAGGAGATTGTAAAGCTTGATGTTGTTAACAGGTTTTGTTTCTTAGTTTTAATTTTAAGTTGAAAGAGTAGAAGTTGATACCATTTCAGGTTTGTAAATTTACTGGCTTAAGTTTCTATCTTTTGAAGATGAGATAAAGGAAAATAAAAATAAAAATGAGAAATGTGACACTTGTTAAATTACTTAACATTTGTCCATTTCATCATTTAATTACATTACACATGTTACCATCATACTCTAATCTATTTACACTTGTAATTATGTATGAGTTTATAAATTTTTAAATGATTTATAAGCATTCATTTTTAATTTCCTAATTTATAAATACTTTTCTGGATTTATATAAATAAAACCCTTTCAAAGAAAATAATATAAAACAAATTACATTCTAATAAAATCACACATATATTTTAAATCCAAATATTTTAAGATATCAATCTTTTTAAATTTCAGATTTTAAATTCAAATTTCAATTTAAAATTCAATTTAAATCAACTCAAATATATATTTTTAAACAGACCCAAATTCAATTTGTAAAAATAATTCTATTAAAAATCCATTTATATATAAAAACAACACATTATTATTATTGTTTTGAAAACACAGTTTCACCAATTTTAAATAATTTATAAAGGAGATTATTACATTTATTTGTTCAATTTACAAATAAGTATTTTAATAAATTTAATCCTGTTAATTTCCAATTAACAGATGCCCAAAAATTCGGGTTATCACACTGAGGCATACGGACGGATATATGAGAATTACTCATTCTAGGGTATACTTCACCCTATCTCTAATAGCTACTTAACGTGTTATACTCCTGAGCTAAAGTTTTACCCTCAGCTCTAATACCACGTTGTCACGTTCCAAATTTCAGCGTTCGAAAATCGACATCCGTACTCCAATTGTACCTGAATGCCGCAGATTCAACCGTTGAAATTCGAATCGTGCCTAAGCTTATAACACAATTAAGTAAACAACACAGCGGAAGAAAGAAATAAATGATATCATATACAACTTCAATGAATACAATATCCAGAATGATATACAACAATGATATCAATATGATACCACAATATCAGAGATAAATAATGATACAACGGAAATTAAAGAAGAGATAACTCCAAATGATCTAAAAAGAGAATGAGTCTAACTCCAATATCAAGCTTGAAACACCAACACAATGCTCCAAGATAAGCAACGTCAGTCCATGAACTCCAAGAACTGAACTAGCTCCAACTAGTCCACTAAACCTGAATATCTGAAAACCCCAACTCTAGACTGCCCGTGTGAGAAATTTATGAGCACCCAGAGTTTAGGAAAGGAACAATAAACTCCAAGTCAGTCGTGGGACTGGTGTGAGCAACAAAAACAGTTTATCTTTAAACAACAACAAAAGAAGTAAAAGACATTCGCAATGCCTTTGGAAAATGAAACTACCATAAGACCTCCCGCCACACACACAATGCAAACACAGAATTGGAGGAGATTTCTTCTTATGATAGTCAAACATGCTTACTACGCAAAATCATTGGATTATTATTATTAGTGCATAGTGCAGAAAACATTTCGAAAGTATAATATCAATCTTAGCCAACATACGACCAGTATCGTATGCCTACTATAGCTACCATCTAAACAGTGGTGACCAGCATAAGTAAATGGAAGGTTCTACAACTAAAACCGTACAAGTTTCGTATTGGAAATTGGATTTCCAACAAATGATCAGGCTAAGGAACTTCCTACTGCCACATGGGTACACCTCTGGATGGACGTCCCAAGAGACAACTGCTCTCTGCCAACACAAGGCCGGGTTACCTCTGTAACTAGGTAACTCACGAATATGCCATCCCCCGGTCCTTTGGGACCTTTATCTGAGGGCCCTCGATCATAAAGCAACAACCACAAAGAAATGAGATTGGAGCAACCACATATGTTAAATATCAGAGCTCCGTATCTGATACCACCCTTTTCCAGAAGGAAATGACATACCCTAAAGGGCGCGACCCTCATAACCTTGCCGCATCATTCCTGTTTCGACCATTTCCGGTCTGTGAGGTTCGATGAGGTATCGTCCACAAAGCTACGCTTTTTCACAAAGCCGTCCTTTGATCAACAAATGATTAATAAATGATCAACACACAGCAACACTCAGCATGCCACATTACCAAATTGGGAATATATCGTTGATAATCTTCAACTACATAACCTCTGAGCTCGTACGTCTCAGAGAAGGGTGTTAAGCTAAGAGAATAAATTCTCCGCCACCAAACAGAAATGTATTTGAAAGAAATCTGCTTTATATCTCAAATTGTAATGTCAGACATGTAACCATACAAGTCTGTTCCGAGTTCGAACAGAACCGATGGCACTTCCGAAGAAGCCCTTGAAATCCGGGTATTCACAATCCCGATCGAATTTCCCATCACTTAGGGAATCTCTATACCGGGAGCTACCTAGTGCAGAGGCAATCGATAGGTTATCCCATCGTTTTCGCAAACACCCGGTCTTCAACACCGGTCTTCAAATGCTATCCATATACCACGTATCATTATTCGGAATGGGTTATATGACACAAAGGTCCTCTCCCGGCTAAACCGAATAGTGAGCGTAATATTTTAAAAACATATGGATATTGGGATTTCAGTTAAGTCACAACTTATTACCCAAAACTTTTCTTCAAATGGTTTAACAAATTACCATTTTAAAATCTTTAAACAAAAAGATTCATTTAACAACCTTCAACGGTTTAAACAATTTCCACACTTTAATCTTTTAAATAAAAGATTTAATTCAAAAAGTTCACCCAGTTTCACAAAGATTCATTCACAGATTTTCCAAATCAATTTCCATTTCAATTTAATTAACTCGTTAAATCTTTAAATCAAGATTTAACTTATAGCTTTCGAAACAATTTCATTTCGAATGGTTTAAACAAATCACCACTTTAAATCTGTTAAAAATAAACAGATTCAATTCATAGCTTTCAAAAAGAATTCACTCATAACTTGGAAAACCATTTTCAATTCAAACTTAAAATTCCTTTGACTTAAATTGGAATTTCATTTCTTATATGAAAGCTTTTATCATTTGAAAATAATAGTTTTCATTTCGGAAAATCTGATTCATTTATACGAGTTAAAGTCTTTGGGTTAGATTCAAATTCTCAAACCAATATTTTAAAATGGTTTAAATTCATATAAACACATTTATAACATCTTTAACCATAATTTCCAATTATGGAATTCAATTCAAAATTTTGAATTCAAATTTAAATTAAATCATTTAAATTGGAAAACTTTACCAAGTTATTCAAAATAACTTTTATCTTAAAAACTCCCAAATCCATTTCCAAAATCAATTGAAATTAAAATTTCAATTTCAAAAATTTCAATTTAAATCATTTGTGACTTAACCGATTTCCTCGTGAAATCCATATTTGTGTATGTAAAAGTGTGGTCCAGGGGTTTCACACAGTAGTGCAACATCATCAGTCATTACAGATCAAAATACAGAAATATAGTTGATAAGTAGTATAAACTATAATGCTCATCGTTCATTCACAGATCACAGATATATAATTTACATCACAGATAATTAACTACAATACAGATCACACACAAATTAGGATATATCATAAGCAATTCAAGAATCTCATACAATATAATCATTCATAAGTGAGGTCAAGCATTCAAAATTATTCATAGATAGGATTAATTAATTGTTTAATCCTAATTAATTCAATTTATTTTCAATTAAATTAATTACTTTTGAATTAATTATCCAATCCTGATTTATTAATCACAAATCATTTGATATAAATTAATTTATCAATCACCTTAATTGATTATGTTATTCTTAATTATTCATATTAATTAAATTAACCTTTAAACCAATTACATAATTAATTAACCCCTTAATTGCTTTCATTAAGTAATGAACAATTTACAATTGATTATCTTAATTAATTAATCTAATTATTTATCAAAATTAATCACATTAATTTAATTACTTAATAATTCCTAGTTAATTATCTTCATTAACTAATAACATTTCTTTAATAACTTTCTTAAGAAACTATCTTAGATTAATTCATTATTAATCATTTCTAATTATAAATTAATCTAATTTTTTTTATAAATTAAACAAATCATTCTTTAATTACCTTATTAATTTAAATCATTTTATTACCTTAATTATCTCTAAGATAATTAATTTCTTTATTAATGATTTCATTAAAATTTAAGTGTTTTTTCAAACATTACACTTTAAATTTAAATTTAAATTCCATTTTGAATATAAGATTCAAAATGATTATATATTTATACATTTACCAAATTTAAATATTCACTTATAAACCTATATAAGAAACTTCTAACTAATTTACTTAAATTTTTATTTAAAATTTAAGCTTTAAAATACATTACATTTTATCTTAAAAATTCAAGTTAAAACAATTTATTTAACTTTTCACTCAAAATTAAGAAAACCTTTATAACAGAATTTTATCAAATTCAAGTTAAACATTTATTTGAAAACAAATATACTTTTAAAAGCTATTTAATTTAAACTTGTTTAATAAACGTTCAAATTTAAAACAAATTTAAATTTCCAGATTTGGATTCAAACAGACTTGAATCCATATTTCAAATTTTGATTTAAACTTTGATTTTTAAACTTTGTTTTAAAATCTTGATTTAAAACTTTAATCTAAAAATCCAAATTTCATTTTAAATCTTTAAGATTTTAAAGTTTATTTGAAAACTAAACTTAACTTTAGAATTTAAAATTTTACTTTTCATTTAACTTAGCTTTTTGAATTTTATTTTAAAAATTTAAAACAAAGTAACAGGTTTCAGTAAGACTGGTAGCCAACAATTTACCCGAGGCAACACTTATCTGCTTCGAGTCCAATTCACTACTTCCCTGAGCCAAACATTAAGCTACTTCAAGTCAATACCTCATCAACTCGAAACAACCCAAAATTCGCATCACCAGAATTTGCAGTGCACCGTGCACATGCACGGTGACTTTATCCACCACCGACCATCTCCGATGGTCCATCCACATCGGCGACAACCTCCACATCCAAATACCATTATCAGGCTCCCTCCAATTCGTCTCGAATTTGAATTCGAGTCTAGATTCAGACCTGGAAAACTCGAAAGCAACATCACCTCAAAACCTGGCAACGCGCCGTCCACGACCCTCCGACCACCAGAATTCCTGCAACTCCGGCCACGCCCTCGTTACTGACCAAGCTACCATTTCCCCAAATCCCGAAGCACTCGATCAACCCGTGGTGACGAAATCACCTTGTTTCCAGACCATGTCAAAACTCAAGCATAAACCCTAATCTTGCTTTGCTCAATCATCTCTTACAATAGAAAAATTATCTAACAATTTTCCTAACTTCATCGATGGCCAAGCTAGCTTCAAGCAAAAATCCAACATCCAAAAATTCCTCGGTTACTAGCCAGTTCATCTATGAACTGCTCCTAGTATTCTTAACTAAAAATTCCCATTTTTGTTTTAAAAATCTTATTTTTGCTGTGTGGATTCAAGTTATGAAATTGAATTAGCTTTTTAAAACACTCGAATTCAACATATAATTATACGTTGTACTGTAAAACAAGTTCCCCAATTGATATATTCCACTAACATGTCTAAAACAAATTTGTTTATCTTAGTTTGTTTTTAAGTAACTTGTTTTGTTTAAACTGTAAGACTATAAATAGTATGATGGAGAAGTTTTGAATTTTGAATAACTATTTAACTCTGTAACTACAAACAGAGGAGAACTGGTAGATAAAATTTTCACAGAACAATTCATATATATATACAGAAAACATATATATAAACAAAGCTTACTTATTCCAGATTTTAACCATACAATCCAGATTCATATGCTTAAGTTATAAAATGATGTTACTCACCTGGAATATATTTGAAACAGAGACACTACTTTGAAATAGGCTTGAGAAATTTGCAAGCTAAAACCCTTCTCTTGAATCTCTGGTTCTCAATGAAGTTGTATTGTGGAGGTTGAATGTTTTGTTTAAGTTTTGAATGGTATTTTACTTTCAGTTTTTTTTTCTTTTTTTTTGAACGAACTGGAATGGAGAATATATGAAAGAAGTGTACAGGGTGATATAATTCTTGTTTGTACAATACAGGGTAATATTTTTATTTGTTGTACAATGTAGGCAGGGATATTTTTTTGTATGGAGGCTGATGATAATATTTGTGGTGGCTGAGATAACTTGTTTGCTGTGCTTGCATTAATTATGTTGTACAAATTTGTTTATAATTTTTCCTTTCTTTTATTTCAGCTGTACAAGTGAATAATTTTTTCATGTCTTCCATTGTAAGCTTCATTTGTTTATCTACACATGAATATATATATATTTTCCTTTTCTTTCATATTTGAATGCAAGCTTTTTTTTCTCATGTATATGTATTTTTGTTTTCATTTATTTCTCATTTGCAAGTGCATTTTGTTTATGTTTCATTTCACTTTGTATATTTACTTATTTTTGTTTGTATTTGAATGTATATTTCTTCATAATATAATTAAATTTCTAATTTAATTTGTTGTTAAATTTTTTGCAATTATTTATTTACTTAAGATTTATCCTTTATTTATAGATTTCTATTTCTAGCTTAATTTATTTAAATTTATTTTTATTTTTAACATAACCCATCAATTTCAAATTTAATGTTATTTATTTCTAAACTTGTATCAATTATCTATATATTTATATTTATCTTTAAACCATTTAGTTAAGATTTAAATCCAAATCAAATATACACATATATATATATATATATATATATATTCAAATTTACTCATATATGTCCGTATACATATATATATTCACATATACACAATATTTACAATATTTAAATTTTTAAATGATTTATACAGAATATCTTTGGGCTCGGGGAAACTCGCAACGCTTTATCAATTAATTTCACAAATTTTATTCAAAAATTAAATTAATTATCAATTTTAATTTATATAAAATTCGGGGTCGTTACAGGTACGCACCCTTGATTTGGGAGTGTCTTTCGAGGTGGGCGGTAGTGGCTGCTATGTGTCACCACCAGTCCGGATGCGTAATTGGTATATCTACCTTGGCATTGCCTAGTTGTGCCGTGTCACCTACCATATCGAGCTTTACTATGATTTTTGATTTCTCCCGTAGCCCGTGGAGTATCGAGGGTAGCCCCCATTTTGGAAGTATGCTAATACTGGATAGACTACTGGGACTATTACGTGTTAAGGGCTATATGGGTAACCCCTTGACGCTATTAAAAAGTATGTTTATATTATATTAGACATTATTATAATAGCGAATATTACTACATAGTAGATAGTTTAACGGATCCTTAAAGAATGGGCGATCCCAAGCATTCTTTAAGTTACTTGTACTTTTACTACAGTTCACTTGAGTTGGTTTACATTGTATAAGTATGTATGTCCTGACTCGAGTGTTTAACTATGATTCCACTTTCTGGAGATTTGATTCGCTGGAGATTATCTGCTTATCTAGTTTTATCTATCTCAGTTCTGTTGTTCTATTCAGCTTGTACTTGGTTATCATATTGAGACTTCAGTTGTACTTTATTTCTTCTATTGTATCTTATTTAACTCTGATATATTTACATAGTAGCTTCATGAACTACTATTTCTTTTACTTCCGCTGCATTTCTTACTTTGTGCCTGTGATCTGTGATTATTTATTTACTGTATATTCTGAGATTTGCCAAATTTTATTTACAACGCAGTATTTTGAGCAATTCAAGTCCGACATGTGCGGATGCGAATGGTTGAAAATACCGGTTCATTACAAGTAGTTTGTTAGGTTGCTTTGAGTAAACTCTGTTATATCTTTTGCTTAGCTGAAGTTGTCCAACTAAAGATATTTATGCTTCTGTTTTTGTATGTTATGAATTCGAGTCTTTCCAAATTTTGAATGGGAATTCTTTTGTATCGATATAGGTTATATATCTCTAATCTTGGTTTGGATTCTTATCGAATAAGATTTCTTTGAATTTTGGAATGCTCCCACTTGTTCTGAAATCTATTCCTGTCTCCCCTAATTGTACTCTTTTAATTTTTGGAGCATTCCATAACCCCACTTTGAATGACCTCTATAAAGGTGGCGATTCCACCAATCTTTGAATGATTTGTAAAAGGGTGAAACTCCCTTATAATTGGCATTGATTCACCGGATATTTCTATATCCTCGGTTTATGATGTTTTCTATCTTCTGCTATATTTAGGTTCTATCTCTGGCGATCGAAGGTCGATTTGCCTTAGATTTTCGCATCGATTATATTCCTAAAGTCACGGTTGACCCTATTAAGGTCGCCCGCGATTTATATAGGCTTATCTATCTTCTATTTGGTAATTTAATTTGTCTCATCTTCATTTGAGCTTATCTTCGAATCAGAATTCTATTTAATTAGATTTCCTCTAAATTTGAATCTCTGTTTTGTTTTGAAATCCATTCTTAAATCATTCCTTGGAAAATTGGTGGTTGATTGTCTTTTGAAAACTGTGTATTCATCGAAGT
Organism: Allium fistulosum; assembly: GCA_030737815.1. Classification (NCBI taxonomy): domain Eukaryota; kingdom Viridiplantae; phylum Streptophyta; class Magnoliopsida; order Asparagales; family Amaryllidaceae; genus Allium; species Allium fistulosum. The sequence continues at coordinate 1,104,632,288 of CM060902.1, forward strand.
TGTTGTTTTGATAAGGATGACCATATTTATATATAAAAGTGAAATGTTTTCGATAAGGATTATATACCATTTTAAAATTGAGAATTTAAAGTTTTGAATGGATTTGAAATTTTGAAATTTATATAAGAATTGGTTTCATATAGAATGATTTATAACTGAAGGTTTTGAATCTGAATTTGGGTGATTGAACTCCGGCATTTTGGAACTGGTTTGAAGATTTTGAAATAATTAATAATATGATTTGAAAGTATTTTCCGAATATGAAATGTTTCAAATGATTTTAATGAGCTTCAAATGATTTCGAAGAAATTTCAAAAGAAGTTGAGAAAATAGAAGTCCAGAACCCACTTATGTCGTTGGAAAATAATTTCGGTGATGAATGCATGCATCATCGACATTGATTTTCGAGTTTCAGAGTGGGGGAGAGGCCACTTCGGTAGCTTTGTCATGTGGGTGACTTGTGAAACTAATTTTGATTTCAAATTCCAAAGTGTGATGTGATATTTGAAAGATATATGTATATATATTTGAACAATTTGAAATAAGCCGGTGTTCAGTTCTTAAGTTTTGGATTTGATTTGATATAACCTTACTTTTGGAATTGATTTACTGATTTGTTGGTGATTTCCAACTCTTGGATTGAAATATGATTTCTTCGACTATTTTGAAGGTTCGAGCACTTCCAAATCAAGGTTAACTTTTCAAAGCTAAGTAATTTTGAAAAGTATAAAGTATATAAGTTTGGTATGTATGTTTAAAGTATGTAGTAATATGATTTAAATAAGTTGAAACTGTTTTGTTAAGTAAATGAATAAGGCTATTTTGAATTTTTCTAATATGAAATTTAGATTTGAAATGTTTTGAGAAGAATTTGGTCTTCAATTTATTTTGAATAAAATTTAGTTTAATTATTTTAACTCAGTAACATCTTTATAAAATTATATATTTAACAAGTTGGAATAGATACATAAGTTGTACGTATGTTGTTCTATTCGCATAATTAATTTGATCCAAGTTTGAGTACACAAGTTCGAGGTGAACTACACCATTTCGTGTTAGGATTTTTCATTCGATCCTTGACAGCGAATATTTGATATGGATTTTGGGCTTGATTCTAGAATTCTCTATCATAGTATATGGCTATGCAAGGAGACTGATGGTTTCTAGTCGAGAAACCATATCGAAATCCGCATTAGGCAAGTCGAATGGACAATACTAGTTCGAAAGCGAACTTATGTGATCGAGCGAGTGATCGAATGTGATTTTGCGAAATGATGACATATGTACATCTTATATTCTAATATCATTGATATACTTGACACTGAAATTGGAAGTTGTTGGGTTGGATATCTTTGTAATTTAATTGGAATTCTTTCTTTTATGAAAAACTACTATCAATTTAAAACCATTTTTCTTTTATTCTTCTCAAACAAACTGTTTTACTCTATTTTACATACAAGCTATTTTATATACAAAACTATTCTAAATAAAAAAAATCTTTTAGTAAGCAAAGATGTTCAATCCCATATGGCTCTTCATGCAGCGAAATTTATTTTTAAAATTTTTGATCCTTATATAAGATGGACTTTATGTAAATATAAGATGATGTTGAAAACCATTGATGTTGGAAATAAATTGTTTGACTTAAATTATATTGATTTGGAAATTTGGATTTATTTTCTAAATTTATTATTTTGGGAACTTTGGAACTGAAGATATTTAATTTGAGAAGAAATAATTTGGTGGAATTGTATATGATTTTGTAACTGAACTGATATTGAAACAAATTGAAATTTGAGAACCTTGTGTTACTAAATACTTGATTTGGGAGTTATCGAAATTATATAAAAATTTGGTTTGTATAAGTATGATGTTGATTCGAAAACTATGGATTTGAAAAGGTACTCAATTTGAAAAGTGAAACCTTATCTAATTGAAGTCTATATAAGTGTGATTTGATATACTATTTATTTCTGAAAGTATTTGATTTGAAAATGAAATCTTATATATAATGGACTTTATATAAGTATGATATTTGAAAGTGATTTGAAAAGGTACAATATGATACATATTTCCGAAGTAAAGATATGGAATGTGACGCCCCACCTCTATACCCACGCTAGCCAAGAACACTACGGAGTAATGCTGTCAACTAGCACGAAGAATAAGGCTGTGAAGGAGCGACCATCCGTGTAATTTCTTTGAGCGAGCACCGATATGTCAGATAGTAAAACATGCATTTCATTTAAGGAGGAAATCCGACATACCGATACAAACTCAAAGCTATCACACAGTGGCTATATATAATCTTCGGAAACAAACATAGAAATAAATATAACACAAATCAGTCACAGACATCCATATCACAAAGGCAGAAGAATATATGAATATAACACATAAAAGTGTACATCAGAGTAGTGGTCTGAAAGATCCACAATAACACAAAAGAGTAGCAACATGTGCTACACAAAAGAATAAGTATACATCATGGAGTCTATGTCTCAAATGTATACAACAAAAACTGCTAATCTAAGTGGTTAGCCAAAAGTCAGAGTAGTAAATCCCTAGGGAGAAGTCAAGCAGAAGCACCTGTAACATCTCGGTCTGACCCGAGTATTATTTATAAGAAAATAAAAAACGGATCAGTCTAGCTATAAATATCAGGTAATATGATGTATTATAAGAAACATGGTATAAACGTGTAACAACCATAATGGCATACTATGATAAGTATGTAAATGAACATCAACAAAAGATTAATCAATATCACAAGAATCTTCTCAAAGATCCAAATCCACAAAAAGGTAATGACACACGAATTCACCAATGCACAAAAATTTATAAATCATATCAATGAAAATCACTAAAATTGGCGAAACACAAATTCTAGAAATCAACACAAGAAATCCAGAAATCACAAAAAGGGAAAGAGGCCTATCACTAGAACGGGAGCATGAAAGCTCCCCAACACGTGTATCACTAGACGGAAAGCTATTCCATGGTTGCTAACCATTTTCACTAAACGGCCCGAAGACCATGAGTCAAAACTCCACTAAAATGGCCCGAAGACCATGGGGCGCTACCCCACATATGTGAGTAGAAACAACACACAAACGGGGTCTAGTCTCCCTCGTTGACAAAGAGACATCGATCAATCGCTAGTCTAAATCACAAAAATGATCGTCATGATCATTAAGAAGTGTCAATTACACTAAGCTAGTAAATATATGAGTTTAGCTTCATGTCCCATAACCACTAGCTTAACTTAAATATTTACGAACAAACTGTAGATCTTCACTAGAAAATTGTTACAAGAGGTTCAGTCAAACAAGTCCAAGAATTAACCGACGAAGCAAACGCAAGCGTTTCATACCACTTGTTTTACTAAGCCGTTTAATTAGATTTCTCATCCGAATGAGGTAAAGGTTTGTATATACTAATAGATTGGAAAACGGTTTTATAAACGAGTTTGGTATTGAAAATAGAGTTGAAATCGTTTTGATGAAAGAGTTTTGATATTTACTACTAGTATTGAAAACTTTATATTTTTAAAGTGACAAATCACAAAAATGATTGTAGAACAATCAATCACCAAAATTCACATTCAAAGGCGTGAATAAAATCCAAAGAAATCGATACCGAATCCATCAAAATGGATATTCCCAAAAATCACGAAGAAATGTCATCAAAGCCGATAATAAATGATAACAACAAAAAGGGAAACAACATGAATCAATTAAAGTTGGAAATTCAAGCTCAATAGGCAAATAGGCAAAAGAATGCAGATTCAGACGTCTAAATCTAGAAAATAAAATATTTTCCAGAACAGAATTCAGACTTCTGAACCCTTGATTTCAGACATCTGAAATAGGCACTTTTTAGCAAATTTCTTTTCTGGTTCAAAACGAACCAATTCAAACGTCTGAAACAATAGATTCAGACGTCTGAATCTGGGAATAAAAATCTTCCCAGTATAATATTCAGACGTCTGAAACTAACGTTTCAGACGTTTGAAACTGGGGTTTAGGGCATTCCCTGAACCTAGGCTAAAAATGGCCAAATGAATACCGGAAGCGATCGATCGAGCGACAACGACTAAGGATTTACGCCAAGCGACAACCCAGCCTTAACGGCTCTTCGACATGCCTCAAATATCAATGTCCAAATATCCATAAAAGGATTTTCATAGATTTTGATTTCAAAACACCAAAAATTGGAATATACACCAAATCAATCCAAACCAAAATCACTTGCATAAGAATAAGTGTTAGGAATTCATACCTAACAATCGAAGATAATTATAGACTAAGATGTGAGATAAAAATCTCACCTTTGAACCCAAAAACGATAAAGAAGAAGCTTGAAAGCAAAGGAGGATCAACCACTCTTCAATCCCAACTCAAGAAGCTTGAATCTAAGCTTTAAAAGAAGAACATTCCTAAAGTTAGGTTTAGGAATTTCTGAAATTGAAGAAGGAAAGAGTTGGAGAAGATGAAGAGAAGGCTTACCAATAGCTTCTTCTTGAAGTTGGAGATAGAACTTGGATTTGCAATTGAACTAGGGCTTAGGAATTTCCATTTCCCATCTCTCCCTCCATTGTTGTTAAAGCTTGAGTATTAGGAATTAGAAGTGAAGAAATGAAGAGTTGGAGTGGAGTTGGGTTGATAGAACCAGAATTGGGCAAATGGGCTGAACCCAAACCCAAAGCCCTAAGTGAAAAAGTAGCAAAATTCTACTAACTCCAAACATATCGAAGCTTATACTCATATAGGTCGCAAACGTCATTTTGAACTCAATGGAAGTGGTCTCGAGTCCTAATTTGACTGTTTGCAAAAAGTAGCTTCTCGGACATCAATCCGATTAACGATTCTATATTTAAATAAAATATTTAAATATAAAATCGATAAATATGCGGGTTGTTACAAACTCCCCTCCTTAAAGAAATTGCGTCCTCGCAATACTTAAGAAGAAAATAAATAGTAACAACCATAAAAGCATATCAATACAAAAGAAAATTTGAAATAAGAAGTTCACCAAAAAGAGCACGAAAGAGTTAGCCCAAACGCGTTTGCTCGATGAATTCTCTAGATTCCCAAGGGCTAGTAAATCACTGGGATTTGAGAACCATTGAACTTTCACAAGAAGAACATATTTATTTCGAAGGCGCTCAACCCCCGAAGCAATGATGCAAAAAGAATGTGGCTCATAAGTCAAATAAGCAAAACTTCAATTTCCACAATAATACCGGGCTTAAGAATAAAAATCATAATCCCTAAGGTATTTCCTTAGTAGAGAGACGTTAAGAACGTCAAGAATAACAAAGATTGAGCCGGTAACAAAAAGGCGATAAGCCACGGAACAAATACGTTCGGTGACGGGAAAGGGACCAACATATTGAAGTGCTAATCTTCCCGATCGACTGAAACGCACAACACCCATCATAGGTGAAACATGAATGAACACCAATAAGATCTGGATCTAAAACCAGCTTCTCACCGGCTTCAAGCCAACACAAAGAGAATCGGCATGGCCTTCTGTAGAGTGGCTCGAAAGGTACCATACCAATACAAGATTGGAAGCTTTTATAGGAAGAAAACTCAACAAGAGAAATATGATCTTCCCAACTTCCACAAAAATCGAGAACACATGAATGAAAGAGATCTTCAAGAGTTGATTCACACGCTCGGTTTGTCCATCGAACAAAGATGATAAGCGATGCTAAAATTTTAAGCTTTGTTTCTAAAGCTTTTGAAGACCTTACCAAAAATCCACTAGTAAAATAATGGATCACGATTGCTAACAATAAAAGTAGGGACTCCATGCAATTTAACAATTTCTTTAACAAAGAATTAGGCCAAAAGAGGAACGGTCCGATTAGACCGAACGGGAATAAAATGGGCGGATTTAGTAAGTCTATCAACTATCACCCATAAGCTATCATGACCCGAATGAGAACGGGGAAGGCCATCAATAAAATCCATGGAAATTTGATCCCACTTCCACATTGGGATGTCTAAAGGTTGCCATAACCCACCGGGCCTTTGATGCTCGGCCTTAACGAGTTGGCAAGTCATGCAACGCTTAACGAGATTAGCGATATCAAATTTCATTCCCTCCCAATAATAAAGTCGCTTCATATCCGCGTACATTTTACTACTACCGGGATGAATGGTGAATTAAGAACGATGGGAATCTTCTAATGTGTCTTTGCGAAGATCACTAAGATTTGGCACGACAAGTCAACCAAATTTTCGAATGCCGCCACGAGAATCAATATCAAAGTTATCCCTAAATTGTCAATATCAATTTTATCCCTAAAATTTCGGCTAAGAAGAGCCAATTCGGGATCTAGCTTTTGAGCTACAAGAATGCGGTCAAAAAGGGAAGGATGAGCCTCAAAGCTACATAAAACAAGAGATGAACATGAATTGGAATTCACGGTCTCGAATCTCACAAGTGGAGGAAATCTCGAGATCATTCCATTCGGATATCATCAAAGAAATAACCGCCTGTTGCTTAAGACTAAGGGCATCGGCACACGATTCTCCCATCCGAGGGTAAACAAAGAGCATCAAGATCATAAGATGCAAGGAACTCGAGCCAACGCTGTTGACACAAAATAAGTTCCTTCTGAGAAAATAATTGCTTCAAAGATTTATGATCGGGGTAGAGAATAAATTTCTCTCCCAAAAGATAATATCGCCAAATCCTAAAAGTGGAAACACTAGCCGCGAGCACTAGATCATAAGTGGGATATCTAGTCTCGATAGGCTTTGATGATTTAGAAGCAAAAGTGATAGCACGTCCTCTTTTGCAAGAGAATGGCACTAAAACCAATACGACTAGCATCGGTATAAACAATAAAGTCTTGGTTCCCTTCGGGAATCACAAGAATAAGAGTATCAGAAAAGATTTCTTTTAAATAATCTTCCTTCCCGAAAAGCTAAAACTTTCAAAATTACAATAATCTTTACGTAATAATCTTTTCAGAAAAATTTACATTTTAACAAGTCAATTTACTATGTCTGATTGTCTCATCAAAGCGTTTAGGAAATTCCTATCGATAACGTTGATCAAGCGCATCGACCAGAATTCTTAAAACACTCAATGGGCAATACAATCACATAATCATATTCTATATGATAAACATGTTCTTCAAAACCTTTAAGAATATTCTTTGCTCGCTTAAGAGCAAAATCAAATTGTACTTATAAATAAATCTTATGAAAAAGATTTGCAAAATTTTAAATTGATGTTTTCATCCAAAATCAATATATACAAGAATGGAGTCATCGAGATCGTAGTATACTCGATTCATAAAATGGATGAAATAAGCTGGACAAACTGAATGACATAATAAGTCATTCATAAGAATCATAACGAGTGCAGAATGCGGTAAATGGAATGCTAACTCCCGCAACTCATAGCAAATGAAAATCGGTGGCAAGGTCAAGCTAAAAAGACCTTAACACCACTCAAAAGATTGCTTAGGTGATAATCCTAAGACAACTCAAAAATACCGGAAAATTCTCAACTACATGAATGAGAGAAATAACACTTTCCTCATCATGTGAGCTTAAAGAATAAAATGATGCCATCAAATTGGAATCAAAATCACAAAGGAAAATCAGAAATCTGCTTAACATATTGAAAATGTCGAAGATGAATAGTCCACATGGGACAAAGGATATGACTTCATAATAATTAAGCCATTCCTTACAAAAGTCAATTCCGAGGCATAAGTAAAAAAAATCGGCTCGGAAAGAAAAATCACATAAAATAATTTCGACATCAATAAAAAGCAAATTGAGTGTTGCGGATCCACCAATCCGGATTCGCAATCCTCAAAGAAGTCATCAAGCCCAGAAATGTTTAAAGAAAAAGAATCACAAGTTCTTTTGATATAAAAATAAACCCATATCAAAAAGAACTCGAATAAGATAATCACAAAACAAATATTGTCAAGGATAGAAGGAGAATTACCTTGACCAAGAGAAGTGTCACAAGGGGCTTGCACAACTCTCAACTTTCCCTCTCTCCTACTTTGAAGTTTGGGACATGTAGACAAGTAATGACCCGAATCTTTGCAATAGCAGCAATAAAGGGGTTTCAGGCACTTAATCACATAGTGGTCCGTGGAACCACAATTGTAGCATTGTTCACGACTAGAGGTAGTTGACTTTGCTACCGAAGTTTCTTTCTTGCTTAGAAGTTCGGAGCATGCAGAAATATGATGACCTGAATTTTTGCAATAACGACAAAAGAGCGGCTCTCTTTGTCTACGAGGGAGACTAGACCCCGTTTTTGTGATGTTTCTACTCACATATGTGGGGTAGCGCCCCATGGTCTTAGGTCCAGATTTTAATCGAGATTCCATAGAAAAGATTGATCTTATTCGTCATAGGATGAAAGAAGCCCAGAGTAGACAAAAATCCTATGCCGATAACCGAAGAAGGAAATTAGAATTTTCTGTTGGAAATCTTGTATTTGTTCGTGTTTCACCCATGAAGGGTGTTGTACGCTTCAGTCGATCGAGAAAATTAGCGCCTTGATATATTGGGCCATTTCCTATCACTGAACGTATTGGTTCCATGGCTTATCGCCTATTATTACCGGCTCAATTTTCTGCTATTCATGACGTGTTTCACGTTTCTCAATTACGGAAGTGCCTTCGGGATTCCGATTCTATTCTTGAGCCCGGTGTTGTGGAAGAGATTGAAGTTTCACCTAATTTAACTTATGAGCAGCATCCAATTCGAATTATTGCTTTGGAGGTCAAGCGACTTCGAAATAAAGAAGTTCCGCTTGTTAAAGTTCAATGGTCCTCAAATCCTAAGGATTGCTCTTGGGAATCTAGAGAATTCATCGAGCGTACACATCCGGACTTACTTTCTCATGCTCCTTAAGGTTAACTTCTTATTTTGAATTTCTTTTGTGTTAATATGCTTTTATAGTTGTTACTTTTTATTTCCATCTTATATATTGCAAGGACGCAATTTCTTTAAGGAGGGGAGTCTGTAACAACCCGCATATTTGTCGATTTTATATTTAAATATTTTATTTAAATATTTTAATCGTAAGTCAGATCTTAGTCCGAAAAGCTACTTTTTGAATATGGTCAAATTAGGACTCGAGACCACCTCCATTGAGTTCAAAATGACGTTTGTGATCTTTTTAAGTATAAACTTTGACATGTTTGGAGATAGTGGAATTTTCGCCACTTTTTCGCTTATGGCTTTGGTTTGGGCTAAACTCTTTTGCCCCTTACTAACTCAGCCCAACCGCCTCTCCTCTTCATTAATTCATTCTTCATTTCCTAACACTTGAAGCTTCATCAAAAATGGAGGAGGGAATGGGAAATTAAAACTCCAAGCTAAAGTTCTCTTGCAAATCCATCATTCAACTCCAAATTCAAAGAGAAGACATTGATTCAAGCTTGTGATTGTTCTTGCTTTGCTTTCAAGCTTCATCTCCATCAATTTCCGTGAAAAGGTGAGATTTTTATCTCACATTCTAGTCTATAACTATCTGGGATTGTTGGAAATGAATTCATATCACTTTAGCATGTACGCTTGCTATTGGTTTGAATCGAATTGGCGAAAAACTCCAATTTTTAGTGTTCTTGGAGAATTTCTGGGCTTAGGTCGTTCTGGAGGAAAAGTCACCTCGGTAGTAGGTCGTTCTGCCTATGTTTAGCTCGCCACGATCTAGGTCGCTCGGCCACTAAGTCGCTCGGCCTACCTACCTTAGGTCGTTAGACCTTAAGTCATTCGCCATGGGTTAGGTCGCTCGGCCCTTTTTCACCTTAGGTCACGATCCGTTAGGTCGCTTGACTCCATTTCCACTTTAGGTCGCTTCACCTTGGGTCGCTCGGCTATGCAAGCTCGTTCCAGTAAGTCATGACTCGTTAGGTCGCTCGGCCTTGTTTCAGACGTTAGCTCGCTCAACCATTAGGTCGCTCGCTCATGTCACTTAGCCTCACTTCCATTAGGTCGCATGACCTCGTTTCCACTAGGTCTCTCGACCTGTCTTACCTTAGGTCGCACCTCCTGTCTTCTCCTTAGGTTGCTCGCCTAGTTAGGTCGTTCGGACATTATAGGTCGCGCCACATGCTTAGGTCGCTCACCTAGGTCGCTCGACATGCTATCCTTAGGTCGTTCGACCTATTTTACTTTAAGTCGCTACCTCTTTAGGTCGTTGCACTTTAGCTCGTCCATGATTAGGTCGAGTGGGTATTTCTACTTTGATGGTTTTGGAACTGATTTCCTTGGATTTGTCTTCGAATGTGAATTTTAGTGAATTGATTTGTTTCTACAATCAATTTTGTGACTTGTCACTTTAAAAATATAAAGGTTTCAATACTAGTAGTAAATATCAAAACTCTTTCATCAAAATGATTTCAACACTATTTTATTACAAAGCTCTTTTCCTAAACCGTTTTCCAATCCATTAGTATATACAAGCCTTTACCTCACTCGGATGAGAAATCTAATTAAACGACTTAGTAAAACAAGTGGTATGAAACGCTTACGTTTACTTCGTCGGTTAATTCTTGGACTTGTTCGATTGAACCTCTTGTGACAATTTCCTAGTGAAGATCTACAGTTTGTTCGTAAATATTTAAGTTAAGCTAGTGGTTATGGGACATGAAGCTAAACTCATATATTTACTAGCTTAGTGTAATTGACACTTCTTGATGATCATGACGGTCATTTTTGTGATTTTGACTAGCGATTGAGCGATGTCTCTTTGTCTGCGAGGGAGACTAGACCCCGTTTGTGTGATGTTTCTACTCACATATGTGGGGTAGAGCCCCACAGTCTTCGGGCCATTCTTGTGGAGCTTCGGCTCAAAATTTAATGGTTAGCTACCATGAGATAGCGTCTCGTTTTGTGTTACACGTGTTGGTGAGTTTTCATACTCCCGTTTTGTGATAGGCCTCCCCCCTTCTTGTGATTTCTGGATTTCTTGTGATGATTTCTGGAATTTTGTGCTTCACAAATTTTCGTGATTTCCATTGATAAGTTTTATCAATTTTTGTGCATTGGTGAATTTGTGTGTCATTGACTTGTTATGAACACAAGTTTAGGGTATGTTACCCTATTTTATCTTTGAGAAGATTCTTGTGATATTGATTAATCTCTTGTTGATTTTCAATTACATACTTATAGTAGTATGCCATTATGGTTATTATATGTCCATGCCATATCTTTTATTTTATACCATATCATCTGATATTTATAGCTAGACTGATCCGTTTATTATTTTCTTATAAATAATACTCGGGTCAGACCGAGATGTTATAGGTGCTTCTGCTTGACTTCTCTTTTGGGATTACTCTGACTTTTTGGCTAACTACTTGGACTAGTAGTTTTTGGATGTATACATTTGAGATATAGACTCCGTGATGTGTACTTATTCTTTTGTGTAGCTGGTAGCTATCCTTTTGTATTATCGTGGATCTTTCAGACCACTACTCTGATGTACAATTTCATGTGTTATATATTCATATCTTTTTCCGCCATTGTGATATGGATGTTTGTGACTGATTTGTGTTATGTTTATTTCTATGTTTGTTTCCGAAGATTATATATAGCCACTGTGTGATAGCTTTCCGTTTGTAATCGGTATGTCGGATTTCCTCCTTAAATGAAATGCATGCTATACTATCTGACATATTGGGGCTCGCATAAAGAAATTACACGGATGGTCGCTCCTCAACAGCCTTATTCTCCGTGCTAGTTGACAACACTACACCGTAGTGTTCTTGGTTAGCGTGGGTATAGAGGTGGGGCGTCACAGCTTGGTATAAAAGCCGATAATAAATGATAACAACAAAAAGGGAAACAACACGAATCGATTAAAGTTGGAAATTCAAGCTCAATAGGAAAATAGGCAAAAGACTGCAGATTCAGACGTCTGAAATAAAGGATTCAGACGTCTGAATTTGGGAAATAAAATATTTTCCAGAACAGAATTCAGACGTCTGAACCCTTGATTTCAGACGTCTGAAATAGGCACTTTTTAGCCTATTTCTTTTCTGGTTCAAAACGAACCAATTCAGACGTCTGAAACAATAGATTCAGACGTCTGAATCTGGGAATAAAAATCTTCCCAGTATAATATTCAGACGTCTGAATCTAACGTTTCAGACGTCTGAAACTGGGTTTCAGGGCATTCCCTGAACCTAGGCCAAAAATGGCCAAATGAATACTGGAAGCGATCGATCGAGCGACAACGACTAAGGATTTACGCCAAGCGACAACCCAGCCTTAACGGCTCTTCGACATGCCTCAAATATCAATGTCCAAATATCCATAAAAGGATTTTCATAGATTTTGATTTCAAAACACCAAAAATTGGAATATACACCAAATCAATCCAAACCAAATTCACTTGCATAAGAATAAGTGTTAGGAATTCATACCTAACAATCGAAGATAATTATAGACTAAGATGTGAGATAAAAATCTCACCTTTGAACCCAAAAATGATAAAGAAGAAGCTTGAAAGCAAAGAAGGATCAACCACTCTTCAATCCCAACTCAAGAAGCTTGAATCTAAGCTTTAAAAGAAGAACATTCCCAAAGTTAGTGACGCCACACCTCTATACCCACGCTAGCCAAGAACACTACGGAGTAATGCTGTCAACTAGCACGAAGAATAAGGCTGTGAAGGAGCGACCATCCGTGTAATTTCTTTGAGCGAGCACCGATATGTCAGATAGTAAAACATGCATTTCATTTAAGGAGGAAATCTGACATACCGATACAAACTCAAAGCTATCACACAGTGGCTATATATAATCTTCGGAAACAAACATAGAAATAAATATAACACAAATCAGTCACAGACATCCATATCACAAAGGCGGAAGAATATATGAATATAACACATAAAAGTGTACATCAGAGTAGTGGTCTGAAAGATCCACAATAACACAAAAGAGTAGCAACATGTGCTACACAAAAGAATAAGTATACATCATGGAGTCTATGTCTCAAATGTATACAACAAAAACTGCTAATCTAAGTGGTTAGCCAAAAGTCAGAGTAGTAAATCCCTAGGGAGAAGTCAAGCAGAAGCACCTGTAACATCTCGGTCTGACCCGAGTATTATTTATAAGAAAATAATAAACGGATCAGTCTAGCTATAAATATCAGGTAATATGATGTAGAATAAGAAACATGGTATAAACGTGTAACAACCATAATGGCATACTATAATAAGTATGTAAATGAACATCAACAAAAGATCAATCAATATCACAAGAATCTTCTCAAAGATCCAAATCCACAAAAAGGTAATGACACACGAATTCACCAATGCACAAAAATTTATAAATCATATCAATAAAAATCACTAAAATTGGTGAAGCACAAATTCTAGAAATCAACACAAGAAATCCAGAAATCACAAAAAGGGAAAGAGGCCTATCACTAGAATGGGAGCATGAAAGCTCACCAACACGTGTATCACTAGACGGAAAGCTATTCCATGGTTGCTAACCATTTTCACTAAACGGCCCGTAGACCATGAGTCAAAACTCCACTAAAATGGCCCGAAGACCATGGGGCGCTACCCCACATATGTGAGTAGAAACATCACACAAACGGGGTCTAGCCTCCCTCGTAGACAAAGAGACATCGCTCAATCGCTAGTCTAAATCACAAAAATGATCGTCATGATCATCAAGAAGTGTCAATTACACTAAGCCAGTAAATATACGAGTTTAGCTTCATGTCCCATAACCACTAGCTTAACTTAAATATTTACGAACAAACTGTAGATCTTTACTAGAAAATTGTCACAAGAGGTTCAGTCGAACAAGTCCAAGAATTAACCGACGAAGCAAACGCAAGCGTTTTATACCACTTGTTTTACTAAGCCATTTAATTAGATTTCTCATCCGAATGAGGTAAAGGTTTGTATATACTAATAGATTGGAAAACGGTTTTATAAACGAGTTTGGTATTGAAAATAGAGTTGAAATTGTTTTGATGAAAGAGTTTTGATATTTACTACTAGTATTGAAACCTTTATATTTTTAAAGTGACAAATCACAAAAATGATTGTAGAACAATCAATCACCAAAATTGACATTCAAAGGCGTGAATAAAATCCAAAGAATTCGATACCGAATGCATCAAATGTATATTCCCAAAAATCACGAAGAAAATGTCATCAAAGCCGATAATAAATGATAACAACAAAAAGGGAAACAACACGAATCGATTAAAGTTGGAAATTCATGCTCAATAGGCAAATAGGCAAAAGACTGCAGATTAAGACGTCTGAAATCAAGGATTCAGACGTCTGAATCTAGAAAATAAAATATTTTCCAGAACAGAATTTAGACGTCTGAACCCTTGATTTCAGACGTCTGAAATACGCACTTTTTAGCCTATTTCTTTTCTGGTTCAAAACGAACCAATTCAGACGTCTGAAACAATAGATTCAGACGTCTGAATTTGGGAATAAAAATCTTCCCAGTATAATATTCAGACGTCTGAATCTAATGTTTCAGACGTCTGAAACTGGGGTTTAAAGCATTCCCTGAACCTAGGCCAAAAATGGCCAAATGAATACCAGAAGCGATCGATCGAGCGACAACGACTAAGGATTTACGCCAAGCGACAACCCAGCCTTAACGGCTCTTCGACACGCCTCAAATATCAATGTCCAAATATCCATAAAAGGATTTTCATAGATTTTGATTTCAAAACACCAAAAATTGGAATATACACCAAATCAATCCAAACCAAAATCACTTGAATAAGAATAAGTGTTAGGAATTCATACCTAACAATTGAAGATAATTATAGACTAAGATGTGAGATAAAAATCTCACCTTTGAACCCAAAAACGATAAAGAAGAAGCTTGAAAGCAAAGGAGGATCAACCACTCTTCAATCCCAACTCAAGAAGCTTGAATCTAAGCTTTAAAAGAAGAACATTCCCAAAGTTAGGTTTCGGAATTTCTGAAATTGAAGAAGGAAAGAGTTGGAGAAGATGAAGAGAAGGCTTACCAATAGCTTCTTCTTGAATTTGGAGATAGAACTTGGATTTGCAATTGAACTAGGGCTTAGGAATTTCCATTTCCCATCTCTCCCTCCATTGTTGTTAAAGCTTGAGTATTAGAAATTAGAAATGAAGATATGAAGAGTTGGAGTGGAGTTGGGTTGATAGAACCAGAATTGGGCAAATGGGCTGAACCCAAACCCAAAGCCCTAAGTGAAAAAGTAGCAAAATTCAACTAACTCCAAACATATCGAAGCTTATACTCAAAAAGGTCGCAAACGTCATTTTGAACTCAATGGAAGTGGTCTCGAGTCCTAATTCGACTGTTTGCAAAAAGTAGCTTCTCGGACATCAATCTGATTAACGATTCTATATTTAAATAAAATATTTAAATATAAAATCGATAAATATGCGGGTTGTTACATGGAAAGTGCCTTCTGCTTGATATCTACTTTGTGGCCACATTGTGGATTCATTCTATCGATATTTCTCTGATTTTTGGTTTTCCGGATATGATACTCGAGTGTCCATCGAATTCCATGGCATTACCCATGGTCTTACGAGCGCGACTACATAGCGTAATTCACTTGGCTGAGATGGCCCAGGGGTACGAATGTTTCCTGGGGTATTCAGGCGTAACCATTGTGTATCTTGTGATCTATGTAGGTCGTATTTGTAGCGAAATCCGTAGGGCTGAGAAAGCTTACGGATACGGATGTTTCCTGGGGGATCTAGGCGTAACCTTTGTGTATCTGCGATCTACTAGTCATCATGGAAAAATTCGCAGGGCTGAGAAAGCTTATGGATACGGATGTTTCCTGGGGGATCCAGGCGTAACCTTTGTGTATCTGCGATCCATGGTTAGACAAAGGTTTTGTTTGTTTTTTTGTTTGGATTGTACTTTCCATATCTGTTTTCAAAAAGTTTTCCAGTATTTTCACTGGGTGTTGAAACAAGTCTACTAAGTACTTGGAGAATTCTAGCTTTGCGCCTGATCAACGCACTGCCAGAGTCTGCAGGAACGAGGATAAACTTATTAAGACATCGAGTTATAAAAGTATTTTGATAAAATATTATATAAAGGATACTTTGATTAGTTATTTCCTTTCTAAAAGATTTTAAAGTGTTTTAAATATTGTTTACCTCTTTAACCAACAATTTTAATTAATGGCTCATCCTTGTCTTTCCTCCTATTTTCCCTTCTAGCTATTCCTATTCTCCTGTCTTCTTCCTTTTCAGGGACGAAAAGTTTTGAGTGGGGGAGAGTGTAACAACCCTGTATTTTGTGATTATTTTTAATCGTATATTTTAAATATTTTTAATTGAATTTCCTGATTTGAAAACTTTATTTTATTTATTAAAATGAATAAATTTTGTTATTTTAAATATAAATTTTGATTTTGATGTGAATTAGAATTCCAAACATGACTAAATAGAATATTTTCCAGAAAAGTGAATTTTGGTCAATATGGTCAAACATTGACTTTTAAATTTAAAATTTTAAAGTTTGAAAATTTGAATTTTATCTTTTATTATGAAAGTAAATAAAATTTTAAGAATAATGCTTTTCATTTCGTTAAAATCTGATTAATATTGTGAAAGTTATGTCTTTTTAACTATTGAGTGTAATTTGTTGTATTTAACAAAATTGTTTATTTTAAATTATATAAATAATATTTTATTTGGTCATGTAACGTTCTAATTTATATTTATATGGGTAAAATAACATGTTATGTATATATTTTGGTTTTAAAACATTTTTCAAAGTGTAATTGACATTTTCCAATGTCAGTTGTATTCTGTTCTTAATTCCTAATTTCCAGTTTCATTTAATTAAAGAAATTCTTTGTTTATTTTCTATTTTCTTAAGACTTTATTTTATTTTCATTTACACTTCATTTTGTTCAGCATTTATTTTATTTTACTTGACTTTTATTGGTTTACAAGTAAAGTTATAATTTTTCTAAAACTAGTGATATTCTATTTGAAATTTTTAAGTCCTATTTTGAATTTTTAAACAATTTCTTGATTCTTTTTCTATTTTCTCTAAATTTAATTATTTATTTCACTTTAGAAATGATAAATGAATTATTTATTTCAAATTTTTGCTTTATAATATTTTTAAAATGAAGTAGAAAATTTTCCAAAGCCAATGATGATTTATTTGTAATTTTTTGCACCAGGTTTTCAATTTTTAAGTAATTTCTTATATTCTTTTTCCATTTTCTTTAAAATTAATTATTTATTTTTATTTTATATTACTTTTTTTCGGTTCTAAAGTCAAATTACTGATTTTATTTTGTTTTATTTGAATTAAAGAAAAAGGAAATATGAAAGAGTTTAAAATGTTTTAGAAACTGAAGTCTTTTCATCTCCTATGTTCTTTCAATTACCACAACTCCTCATTTACTTCTTTTGGCTGTGTATTACTTTGTTTGGCCGTGTATTCCAGTGCTAATTCCTACAAAAAACATTTGTTCCTCATTCTATTCATGGCTTGCAAAAAAATTTGGTAATGGCTACCTTTTCCTTCTTCTTCTTCTCATTTTTCATGGCTTTTTTCCTTGTTTCTTGGATTCTTTTGCACTTCCTCCTCCTCATATCCATGGCCACCACCTCCTACACCTCTTTCCTGCCATCCTCACCAACTATATTCCAGGTCATGACCATGGCCGAACCCACCATGGTGACCGAACCCCTCAAAAATGCAACCTAAGCCTTAAAAACAATGTTGTGACCACTATTTGCATCACCACTTCATTTTCCTCCACCACCACCACCTTTGGCCGCCACCACCACCTCTGACCAGACCAGCACACACCCCTCTATCCTCTGACCTGACCCACACTCCACTGGTCGACCCCAAACACCCCATGGCGGAGCCTCTTTGTTGAACCAAAACTCCTCTTTGTTGCCTAAAACCTCTTTACATTCCTATGTTGTAACTTCCTCCACTTGTTCTAGCCTTTATTCCATACATTCGTATGTTCAAACCTGAGCCAAAGTCATGCCAAACCTGAGCAAAAACATCTCCTAGGCTGTGCAAGCAAATGTAGAAATCAAGGCAAAAGTCGTTGCATTCATATTTGTTTTTATTCCAAAGTTATATCATTTCAAGGTTGCATTGAAATTTATAATTTGTTTGGTTTTGTTTTGGGTTGTAACACAAGATCTATAGCTTGGATCTCGCTCTCCACTCAAATTCTAGTCTTGTCATCGTGCTTTTGATTCCGTTGTGTCATTTGTATTGCAATCTCCAGCCATAGAGGTGAGTAAATCTCACCTGACATTTTATACTTATGCAAATGTGAATTGACAACAATTGAATGTGTAGTACTATTATGTTATGCTATAACTGCCTGTGATTATTTATGTATGATGTTAAACCTATAAATTACATGTCATATCATCTGTTACTGTTATATAACGCTATTATGTTTATTTATATCAATTTATCACACTACAAGTTCCATGTAGAATAGAATCACTATGGGTTGAAATGATACATACCCGAACAGACTTTAGAATAGAGAAAAATCGTTATGGGTTGAAATGATAGGCCTGAACGATTTTTATTTATTTCATTTAACTTGGGATTGCGGGTTTGAAATGATAAAACCCGGATTTTTCCTTTGTAAATTACGGATTGAAATGATATATTATCCGTATCATTTGACTTAGGTTAGAAAAATTTATATACAGACCCGTGGTTAATATATATATTTTCTTGAAATTATAAAATATGTTAAAAATGTAAATATTATGATAATTAAATTTTTATTTTAATTTAAAATGATTTTATAAAGTGTTATTGATTTTTCTATAAATTAAAAATAGTTAAATAAATAAATGTTTAAAAGTTGAAATTTGAAGTATAACTTAACTTGGAAAATGTGAAAGTGTTTTAAAATAAAAATTAAGTTAAGAAAATAAAATGGAATTTAAATAAAATTATGAAATGGTAAACTTAATTAAAATGTTAAGTAAATGAAATATTATAAATTTTACATTTATTTTATAAGTGAATTATTAAAGATTTGATAATTGTTTGTGAAACTTTCACTTTGTAAAATCATAAATTAAGGGTTATTTAAATGATTGTTTTTAAAGTAAGAAAATATGATTTTTATAAGTTAAAATGGATTTAAATAAATTTTAATTGTTTATGAAATTGTAGTGAAAGTTTGGAATTTAATTGACAGCATTCCTGAAATGCCATCATTTCTAAAGTTAAAGATATTACAACATTTTGTAAATGCTGTAATTGATATAAATGACTAAATGGCTAAAATGAACTAAGTGCTGTAGTTGCTGAATTTAACTAAAGTTTTAATTGAAATCTAAACCTATTACAGCATCTAAATGCTGTCTTTTGCTAATTGAATTGTTTTTAAGCATAACTTTCCGTAGAATTTTCTAAATGCTGCAAAAGTTGACATTTCACTGTTTTAATAAATTTAAGTGAATAAATGAATTCTGAAATGGTAAAATTTTGAGAATTGAATATTGACTATTAAATATAATAACTTCATTTTTAAATGATTTAAATGGAATAATTTGATTTGAAATATTTTGATATTTTGAGATGGATTTGAAATGATATTTGATTTCGAAGTATAAATTACCATTTTGGAATTTTAACCACGGGATGTAATTAAATTGATGGTTTTATGGATCCTTAAAGGATGGGCGATCCCAAGCATCCTTTAAGTTATTATGCATTGTTATTACAGTACACTTGAGTTGGTTTACTTTGTATAAGTATATATGTCCTGACTCGAGTGTTTTGTGTTTTACTTTACGCTCGGGTCAGCCTGAGAATCACAGCTTTGGATTCACCTTTTGGAGCTAGAGATCTGTTGGAGCTTATTTATCTATCGGTTCATCGACTTCTATTCCAGTTATTTCTTATTCAGTATTGTCTCAGTATTATTGATTTATGTATCCTGACTTCTATTATATTTATTTTGACTATGAGCTTTTGTATATGTTTTAAGAGTTTGTATATAGTAGCTTCATGAACTACTACAGTATTTTATTTCCGCTGCGAGTTATTCTGATTTTCTGTGTCTGTGATTCTGTATTTGATTTTATTTGCTCTAAATTTTATTACAATCTGTTATTTTGAATTATTCAAGTCAGACATGTGTGGGTTATTGTCGATTTGAATGGTCCAAAATAGTGGGTTGTTACAATTGCACCCAACAAATTGAGTATCGGATCAAAGAGAATTCAAAATTTTGAATTTACAAACTTGTTTTTGATTTTTCCATCGAGTATTTCACGAGTTATGATTTTTTTGAAGCTACCCTTTTTTTTCTTTTCGGACCGTGTCATTTTTTTTTCTTTTTTCTTTTGCTTTGAAATGCGCCGCTGAGATGTTTAAAAAGGAGAAGATGCATGCTTGAAGAAGAAAAGGTCACATATACATCATAGGGCTAATTGGATATAACTTTCGACCGAAAAGAATATTGAATTGACAATATATTATTTTAATTAAATTTTTTTTCCAAAATATCTTGATTTAAGCAACTTAAAATTTCGAACTCCTACCGAGGTGTGCCGCTAGGTGTTTATAATGTTATACCCCTATTCTGAATACAATGGAAAAGGTTCCGAGTCCTAATTCGATTGTATGGAGAAGATAGCTTTTTGGATCCAATTATTATATTTAATTTTCGATATAAATTGCAGCGCGTTTATATCCCGTACGACCACACGATAACTCCAAACACTACGAAATTCGAAATTCGATAATAATACACTATTATGGATCCAATGGAACTGGTTTCATCGAAATCCGAGACTGTGCCTCGGATGGCTATTTTTAAATGTGAATTTAAATGATATATTTTTAAAATTGAACAAATCACTTTTAAATTCAATTTAAAAAGTTTTATTATCTTCATTATTATTAATATAAATTTTATAAGCCTTTAAAATATTTTTATCAAGCCTAAAACTCAAGATTCAATATTTAACCAATTTTCGTTTATTAAATTCAATAATTAAATTATCAAATAAATGTTATATTTGAAATTCAAGTTAAAAATTAACTTTTAAATATTTAAAATTAATTAAATATTCCAATTTCAAATAACCCAAATTCTGGGTCGTTACATTTAGCTTGAAATCATTCCATGCTAATTTATTAAATAGCCATTTCATAAATTTATTTAAGCCAAGCTTCCATATTAACTTAAGTGAATTCATTTTATTTCAAATTAATTCAATCATATACGTAAGCCCATTTCTATTGTAATCAATTCACATTTCAATAAATTTATTCTTTTTCAATCAAATTCCATTCCATTTCCTAATTTATTTAATTAGTTCATTCACTCAATCCACTTCAAATTTTAATCCCATACTCAAATTCATTCTCGAATTTATTTAAATGATATCCAAGGCCATATTCAATTTATTCTTACTTACATTAAATTTATTTATAACTTAAATCATCACTATTTCAAACCATTTCCATTTCATTCGACAATATTTCCAATTATATTTAATTCGCTTACAATTTAAGTCGAATTTTATCTATAACTCAAGTTCCATTTCCAATATCCACTTTTAATCCGCAATCCAATTTTATTCGACCAAGTTAAGTTCCATTTTCTTATTCAAAAATCACTCCATTTAATTTAATAATTCAAGTTTGGATTTTATTCCTTCACCAAAATATCAAACCATTTTTAATTTTTTTGGGTTTTCTGTTCCACTTTCCAATTTTATAAGTTATACAGCTTATTTTTTCACATTCCCCTCAATTTTATACTTGAGTATATCCACATTTTAAATTTTTAACTCAAGATTTTACATCACCTTATAGCTTAAATATACTTTTATTCCATTGTTTTCAATTTTTATAAGCTATATAACTTATTTATTCCATAATTCTTTTCCCTTACGTTATATTCCATTCAAAATTTATACCCTATGGTTATATAATTAGTTCACAATTCAAAATTTATATTTACTTCAGTTCGATATTATTCTAATCCAATCAAATTTTATAACTTATAGTTATATAGCCACTTTATAATTCACATTTACATATTTAATTCAATTAAACATGATTCAAATCGAATTCACTTTTTATTTAAATTTCAATTCCTTTTAACCAATATTTCAAAACCATATTCGAGTTGTTCATACTTAAACTAATTTCACTCCAAACAAATTTATTTTTAATTCATTCAATTTAATCAATTTAGAATTTAATTCAAATTTCAAATCTTTCCACACTTCCTTACTTATACTTATTTGTTCCATTCACTTACACATTCATATGCACTTATATTTAGTTAACTTCATCACATTCTATTCATTTAATTCGTTCACTTCACCAATTTATTCCATTTTGCTTTGCTTGAGTTAACTCACCATTTCATTAATTTATCCTATTAAATTCATTCAAATCACCATCAATTAAATTTTTAAAATTTTATTCAGTCAACTTAACTTAAGTTAAATCCCATTTAATTTTATATCTCAATCCCAATCGATACCATTTCTAATCCAATTTTATTTAACTTAGCTTAAATTAAATTTCATTCATTTTAACTTACTCAAGTTAAAATTTATTTCCAAAATTTAATTTCCATATTTTTCTTTAAAATCATTCACCATTTATAAGTTCATAACTTATTTTCTGATAATTCTAGGACATTTAATAAGGATTTCAAAATTCAAATACCCGGTATTTATTTCAAATCATTTGGAATAATATATATTTAAATATATAACACTGTTTTAACATACCATTTCCTTCAACTTTCAAAAATCAACTTGATTTTATCCAAAACAATTCCTTTCAAAAATTTTAAACAAAACTTGTTTGCTCAACAAATCTAAAATATCAATTTACGGTAGCAATCCATCACTTAGAAACTCGAAAATGAACGTCGATGATGTCGCGATCATCATCGAATTATTTTCCAACGACTATAGTGAGTTTAGTGCTATATCACTTCCAAAATCCATTTAAAACGATTTTCTTTCAAAAATATCTCCAAAATAATATTACTATTATTCATTTCAAAATACTTTGGAAAACATTTCCAAAAATCTCCGGGATTTAATTTTCCAATTTCTGGTTTGAATCCATTTTTAGTTTTTAATTCACTTGTATAATTCATTCTTAAACAATCTAATTTGGTTTTTATAAACTATTTCAAATTTTAAAATCATATTTTGGTTATATAATAATAACCAAACACATCAATCTACTATAATAATTTCTAAAAACTTATTCCTTTTATATCAAAATATAATTTAGGTAAAATTATTTCATTTACCCCCTTCAAAACAATGCTGTGTCAGTTAATCGTGGTTAAGTGTTTAGAAACTCCTATCGATGTCGTGGCGTCCCACTACTCGACTAGAATTTATATGCCACTCAACAGATAAATCAACATAATATAAAACAATTTATATTCACTAACAAATACACGTTCATATCTAGTAATACAGTCAACTCATTCTAGGGTACTACTGACCCAATCTCTAATGAGTAATCCCCACCAAAGCCAAGGTTCTCACTTAACCTTCAGCTCCGATACCAAGTGTAGCGAACCGCACTTCCGTACCCTTTGAGTTGATAAAAATTCACTCTTGTTTAACCCAAATTGTACGAAAGAGCGAATAACTAGGGTAAGGAAGAAGAAAGAGATAGAAGAAAAAGAACAACAATCACAGAATCTCACAATCGTAGCAGAACAAAATATAATATATAATAACAGATTTTAAATACCAGAACTGTACTGTTAATATACATACCATTATTAGAGTACAACAATCAATACATCAATCTGGATAGTTATAATAACTTGTCCTGAGATACATAACACACACAGCGGAAATAACCAAGTACGTGATATACATCTGAACTCCTCCAGCTCGTCTCCTGAGCTTCATAGCATTCTAACCTGAATCTGTAATACTCAGTCCGACCCGAGCATTATAAGAAAATAACACCCGAGTTAGTCAAGAAAACCAGCGTGAGAAAACACACTCAATTTGAATTATTAACTTTTATCAAAATCCTTTGAAAACAAAGGTATCTCATAAGACCATGTCACACATAAACACAACGGGTTTTTCCCTTACGATAACCAAAACATTTTAATCAAAACATTATAATAGTGTCTAAAAAAGTAAATAGAAAATAGATGAAATGCTTGCACCTCACGTTTCAGCATAGTTGGGCACAATCAAAATCGTATGGCGCTTATTGGAGAATGGATTCCATACAATGACTAGGCATTGGGGTAGCACCTATCACGGTACACTTCTAGAAAAATGTACCGAGGACCTCTCCGGGATCCGCTACAACACAAGACCGGCCCTATCCCTAACCTGGATAGAACCGAATATGTTATCACCCCGGGTGTTCCCACCCTTATCGAGATCCCATTTGCATGCACCACCGTATCCATAATCTATAGTATATATCCAAGGGTATATAGAAAGGTGATACCATACCCTAATTGGGTGCGACCCACTTAGCCTTGCTGCATCTCCCCTGATTTTCAGTCATTCCAGTTGATAGGGCTTGAGGCTACGATTACCTTTCAAGAAATTTTTTACTTAGAATACTCATTGTCCTCCAATGACGATGTTCTGATAGCATTCGTCCATACAAGTTGTCCTAGGTCTGGATAAACCGAATCACCGTCTTCACTATCTTCACGATATCCATTCGTAACGTTTAAATCGAATCGAAGTGGTTTTCGGATAATTAAATCCAATCCCGGTCTCTTTGGAACGATCAACGAATTTGGTCAAAATTCGATAGTCGGTTATTTAACTATCAAATAACATCCATAAGCAGTCACTAGGCCTATATTATAATTTTCTTTCAAAATATTCATTCTCAAATATCCTTATAAGATTTATATATTCAAATCTCTTCCAGAACTTCGATATTTGAAAACCATTCAAACTTATATCCATAACAGGACAATTCAATTATTTCAATACTTAGAAATATTTTTCTTCCTATTTCATTTTATGATTCACACTTGAAAATACTCCTAATATAAAAGTCCTCGTAGTTAAATTGTCTTCAATTTCTTCCAGTCCAACACTTAAGAAATATTTAAAAGCATATCTTCCCAAATCATTTATTTCAAAAACTTAGGAGTTTATTTCCACTTATTTCTCAAATATTTTACCATTTTATATTGTAAATCCCTTAACTCATTTATACGAATTTCTTAAGTTCCAGGATTTCTTAATTAATTTCCTTTAATATTTTCCAAGTCAACACTTGTCTAAAATTCCAAATATCCACTTCTAACTTATTTTATGAATTCTAATTCATTTCTCGAAGTTCACTTTTATTTAACTATTTTGGAAATTTTCTTACTTCTTCCCAAATTCCATTTTTGAGAATTTCTCCTATAAATCCCAGCTACCGAATAAACCCCGTTTCCAGATTTTCAAGAAGATTTATAATTAAATTTCAATCATTACAAAACTCTCTTTTTATATATATATGTAAATAAATAAGTATTTAAAATAATAATAATTTATTTTTAAAACATGTTCAAGTAATTATTTAAAAATATCGAACACTTTATATAAACATCAATAATCTATTTTAAAACAAATCAATTTTCAAATCCGATTATAAAAATTAGAATTTAATTTCAATTAATATTAGATATTTGAAAAATTCACTTCCGAATTATTCCAATACTAACTAGCTTAAAATTACATAGTTAAATAAATACCATTTCCCTTTTTAAATCAAAACTTAACCTCTTAATAAAATATATTTTTAAAACCCAATAACCAATTCAATTTATAAATCCTCACAATTTACTACACATCATCCCATTTCGATTTTCTAACTATCCTCACTTTTCAAAAATAGAATTCACTATTTTTCCAAATCTATTTCTCATATCTCAATATAAATTCACCCTGTGAAATTATATTCCAATTTATCAATTAATTTTCATTTTCCCTTGTTTATAAACATTGTTTATACATTTATAACTCCTTTGAGTTTCACTTGTTTATAAAACTAATCCCATTTATAAAATCTCATTTTATAAATCAATTTCTTAATAAATTCCATTTATTTCAAAAATCTATTTAAAATATCGATTTCACTCCTTTTCATTTTTCCAGAAATATCATTTAAAAGTCCATCATTTAAAAATCTTCTATATAATTTATTTAAAATTTCTATTTAAAATATTTTTATGAATAGTTAGATACAAACCAGAATCAATTATTGTTTTTATCCAAATCAATTTCTTAAAAATAATCCAAATTCCTATATGAATATTTTTATATTCTAAATCTCCTTTTAAATATTTTCAAATTCCAAAAAGAATATTTATGGTATTTAAAATACCAAAAGTTAGGCCAGTGCTACTATAGCATTCAATAATTCACATCACAATAATAATCTATAACAGATTATTCTAACACATCATATATTATTATATATGAAAATAATCAATATAAATTTGAGGAATCCAGTTGGATCCCTCTAACCTGTTTCCCCGCATCCACAGATGTTAATACAACATAAAAAATACCAATCCCACTTCAAGGGGATATCGCGGTATATAGGGTCATCCGCTATTATGCGGGGTGCATCGAGTCTCATCCGCTAAAATATGCCAGAATATCAATCCAACTACTAATATATATACTACTATATATATTTAACATATCATTCAACGGATAATGTAACGACCCGGTATTTCGAACCATTCGCCTCCGCACATGTCGGACTTGAATTACTCAAAATATCAGACTGTTAATTTATATTTGGCAAAAATCAGCATATACAGTAAATAAATCAATCACAGAATCACAGACACAGAGTATTACAACATTAAGCAGCGGAATAGAATAAATAGTAGTTCATGAAGCTACTATATAAACATTAGAGTTTGAAATAAAATACAACATAATATCTCAAATACAATGTAGTCTCGAATACAAACAGATGACAAGTCTAAACAAAACCACTGGATAGTTGAAAGCTGAATAGATACTGGATCTCTAAGTGAAGCTCCAACCCCAAAGGTGAGTCTCAAATGCTGTGACACTCAGTCTAACCCGAGCATAAAGCAAAACACAAAACACTCGAGTCAGGATTAACATTCTTATATCAGTAAATTCAACTCAAGTGAAATGTCAACTGAAATACAAGTAACTTAAAGGACGTTTGGGATTTCCATCCTCTAAGGATCCGTGGAACTATCTACTATGTAGTAATATACGCTATTATAATATGTCTATAGTAAAGTAACCTATTAAAATATCGTTAAGGCGTTACCCATATCCCCCTTTAACACATTTTATATAATGCCATAGTCTAAACAAATACTGTAAACTCCACTCGCAAGTGGGCTATCAGGGAGCACTCCATAGGTACGACACAAAACAAACTCATAGAAGGCGCGATAGAGCATGCGACACGGCACTCGAGGCAATGCCAGGGTAGATATACCATTTGGGTATTCGGACTGATGGTAATGCTTAGCAGCTACTACCGCCCACCTTGTGACACACTCCCAAATCAAAGGGTGCACCCAATCAAATCACAAAAGCAATAGAATGGTATAGAAGAAATGTGTCAGATCGTAGGAATGACCTCACTTGGCCCGGCGTGGCTTATGTTTTAGCCGCATCAAGCTGACTCACGGGAGTCAGGGCTACGTAAATACCATATGGAATCGTCACCAAACCATCCTACTTCATTCTGGAATCTCCAACATGTAAATAGTTGTCAAAGTGGTTTTCGGTATTGGCAGAGAGTATGACAATATTCGATCTCGGTCTCTTTAACAACCAAATGCTTATTTCACACTGTGGTCCTTTCATTTCAAAATAGTTCATACTTCATATCAAAATACCATATTCATTTCAAAACCATATCAATTCAATATCATTATTCACTTTAAAATAATATTCATTTCCAAAATCATAACACTTTAAAATTTATAGCACTTTCAAAATCATAACACTTTGAAATCATAACACTTTTTGAAATCATAACACTTTGAAATCATAACACTTTTTGAAATCATAACACTTTGAAATCATAACACTTTGAAATCATAACACTTTTTGAAATCATAACACTTTGAAATCATAACACTTTTTGAAATCCATAACAGTTCCAACTTAAACTGTTTAGATATTGAAAATAGTATATATATTAAAATACTTTATATAATAAAATTAGTTCCTCCAACTTCGCAAGTCAATTCAAATCATTTTAAATTCCAAAATTCAAGTTAAATCAATTCCAGTTTATCCATTTAAAATTTTAAAGTTCCAAGATTCAAGTTTAAATATTCAAACATTTGCAATATAAATTTCATTTATTTTTCAACATTTATCTTTAATTTATTTCAAATTGGAAATATTCACTTAATCATTTTAATAACAATTTGTTTGAATCCCAATTTATAAATTTAAATCAATATTAATGTTCAATCTCAATTTTGTTTAAAAATTTAGAATATTCATTTAATCACCTTTTTATCAAATCAAGTTATAAATCATATTTTTCAAAATCTCACAATCAATAAGTTCAAATAAATTCTTATTTAAATTCAATTATTAACCAATTTAAATTTCAAGTCAACATTAGTTTATCTTCCCAACCTTTATTATTAAAGTTATAAAATCTATATTTTTAAAAATATTAATATAAATTTAAATAAGTACTTAAACATATTTTATTAAATTAAATCTTATTATTAAATTTATTTTGTATTAAATCTATTTTTATATATTTTAAAATAGTAAAATTATAAGAAAATCCTTAAAAATTTTATTTTCAAAACTAACTTATAAGTTTAAAATTTCCAAAACATATAATTTTGAAAGAAAAATCTAAAATTTAGAAAATAACACCTATATATATCATATTTTAAAATCAACATTTATTAAAAAATATATATTTCCTTTTCAAAACTTTGGAAATCATTTTCAAAATAGACCAACGGTTTCCGTATATAATTTTCTATCCTATGGTCAAGTGATACGGATATTTATCATTTCAGTCTGTAATTTAAATATTTACGGGTATATATCATTTCAACCCGCAATCCCAAAAATTTAAAATCAATGAAAATCGCTTGGGTTTAACATTTCAACCCATAACAATCTTCCCCTATTCTATAAGATCGTTCAGGTATGTATCATTTCAACCCATAGGGAATTCTATAATAACAGAGAACTTACAGAGTGAGAACATATATGATAATAAAATAATAATCAGCAACAGGCCTATATTATCAGTGATCAATTAAATAAATATTAAACAATAGGATATGGTGTCATATATCACAGGTGAACAATTACAGATAATAGCATATAATATATAACAAATAACTAATTAACAGTTCAATTTAGTAGCATATTTCAATTGTCATTTCAAGTGAAATCAAATTTAATAAATATAAGAATGTTAATTGTGAGTGATTGCTCACCTTTCGAGGCTAGAGAGATTCAGGAATGAAATGAATAATGAATCCAAACACGAATCCAAAGCGAAGCAAGATGGGCACAAATTCGACGATCAAAGCAAGGCTGGAATCGATGAGAACAATCAATCAGTTTGATAGAAACAAATATATATATATATATATAATTTTATAAAAATCAATATTTTAACTTTAACACCTATAAAATAAATCTATATATAGATATATATTTGGAAACCAAACTCAAGTAAACTTGTATATATGAACTAATATACAAACACACACACATATATATATATATAAACTTACATACACATATACCTTACTAACTCATATATATAAACTGTCATATATGTATAACTTCCATAAAACAACATATATAACTGACATATATAAACTAACATATATAAAATTTATATAAACTAACAGATTACGTAGACTAACATATTATAACTACAAACGTATATAAACAACTTTATCGAAATCATTATATATTATATTAACAATAAAAATAACAATCAAAATATCTGTATAATATATACCATATATATATAACACAATATTCAAATCAATATAAAAGTCCAAATTTAATACTTAAGGAGGAAATGGGCTGTTGTAACAACCCTGAGATTGCAATTACCGAATAATAAATTAAAATTATGATTTTAAGTTGAAAAGGGAGCTAAACAAAAATTTTGGCAATTTAAATTTGCAATTGGTTTGCAAATTAAAGTATTTTGGGTTTAAAATGGGAAAATTAATATTTTTGGAATTTAATATTTAAAAAGGGAATTTTTATTGTGATAATGGGTTTAACTGGCTAATGAGACAATTATATGGTTTTAATTAAAATTAGGATACCACTTAGGATTTTGTTCACATGATAACCTTAGGAAAATAAACTAAGTCCTAATGGGTTTTAAAACCTCTTACCATGACCCATTAGCCTACCCACTTCTATATAATATCTTAAACCCATTTCATAACCCTAACCCTCCTCCTCTTCATAATTCCTAAACCTAAATCTAAGCATTACTAATGGACTCCCTTTAGAAGATCCATCTCCTTCTCTACATGGCTAAACTTGTTTAATCCTAGCAAGGTAATGCAATCCTAGGCCTAATCACCTTCTAATCTTTAGTTTAAATTTGTGAAATCTCTTTGTAATCCTTGGTTTTGTTCTCTTTTTAATTTTGAAGCTCTCTAATCTCCATCCTCTTTGCTTTGGAAAGTTGCACTTGAAGTGTTTGCTTATTTGCTTGATATTGTGCACACAAACCACTTGATCAATTACTTCTTTGAGGTAATTACTATTGATTAGTGATTATTGCTAGTAGTGATTATTGCTAGTTAAAATTTGAGTGAAAATTATTGCCAAAAACTGAAAAAAACACCCCTAAATCACTAAAAATTAACAAAATAGTTGGCGGTAATTTCTTCAGCCTGAAACGGGCTGAAATAGTGATCTGGGTGCACCAGAACAGGTCTGGATTGCACCCAGGCTGATGCAGGCTAGCCCAGCTGGGCTAGCCAGGAGCAGGCCAGCCCCAAGTGGGCTGGCACACCTTCCCCCCCCCCACCCAGCCCGCCCGGGCTGGGTCAGGACACCAGCCCAGGCGGGCTGGGGACTTGGAGGACCCAGCCCGCCCGTGCTGGGGCCTTGTAGGACCCAGCCCGCCCGGGCTGGGTCAGGTCCCCAGCCCAGGTGGGCTGGGGCCTTACAGGACCCCAGCCCAGGCGGGCTGGGTCTGGTCCCCAGCCCAGGCGGACTGGGGCCTTGAAGCACCCAACCCGCCCGGGCTGGGTCTGTTCCCCAGCCCAGGTGGGCTAGGGCTGCACCATGTGGTGCAGCCCGAAAGAAATTTTTTTTTTTTTTTTAAACCCTGTTCCAGATTTTTTATCTCCACTTCGCGATGACGCCACGATCGCATCCGAAGTCGGAATTCGACGGTTTTGGTCTCGTTGGAAAGGTGGAGTTTCGAACTCCATCTCTGTAAAATTTGGGCATCATCGTCATTTGTTTGCTACTTCGAATTTCGTGTCGAAGTTGAACTCTTGTCGCTGTTTGTAAACAGTGTGAATCTTGTTCTGTGTCCAACTTTGAGACGTCGCTGCTACTTCTTCTCAACTCGGAATCCAGAAATTATTTTTGCATCTTAAAGTAGGGATGTTGGAATACATGCCTGCAAAATTTTCGTGACATTTGGACACAGTTTGCTGGTCCAAATAAATTGCCGAACTTGGGTTCGCAGCTGTTTTTGAATGTTTACAAACACTTAGAATATTTTTGCTGATTTTCTGGTTTTCATTGATTTCTTTGAGATTTGTCTCTAGATTTCGTACACGGGTTTTATGAATCATCAAAAGATTTTTCACTCCTAAATGGCTTTCGAAATTATTATATAATATTATTTTTAATTATTAAATTAATTACTCCATAATAGGAGAGTTTTCAAAAGCCGTTTTAAAGTGTTCTCAAATCAATTATAAATCCATTTCGAACCATTATTTTCTATAATAAGAATCTCACACTCACTTTTTAGCACGTCGAGCGAAGTGGAAAGGTGCTTAAACGGTTAGGAAATCGCCGGCCTATGGAACCGTGTGTATTTTCTTTCCGGTCAATCCCCGACCTATTCGATTGATCGTTTTGACCTTTGGGTCTAGTTTACCGATGATACGAGGTGGACTTTTTATTGTTTGGAGTGTGAGCTAGCTATTGGTTAGTAAACCGTTTAGTGCGAACGTGGGGTATGGGACTCATTGTTAACACTTTACGGGTTCCTCTCCAAGAAGTTAGTGACACATTAGCCTCTGGGCGGCCAGTACTGGACCTCTGGGTCACCACGCCTCTGGGAAACCGTCTCTGGACACCTGCTCTATGGAGCAGTATTTTCGGCATGTGCCTCTGGGCCTTTATCCTTCTGGGAAGGATCTTGCCGTCTCGCGCGTTCCGCATCTGTGCGAGTGATCGATCACAACTCTACAGTACTTGGCAACAACGACTCTGGTCGGTGCATGTAACAACCCGCATATTTGTCGATTTTATATTTAAATATTTTATTTAAATATAACATCGTTCGTCGGATTTTAGTCCGAAAAGCTACTTTTTGCATACGGTCAAATTAGGACTCGAGACCACCCCCATTGAGTTCAAAATGACGTTTGCGATCTTTTTGAGTATAAACTTCGATATGTTTGGAGATAGTGAAATTTTCAACACTTTTTCCCGCCTTTGACTTTGGTTTGGACTGCACCCCTTCAATTCAGCCCAACCATCTTCTTCACTCTATCAAAACACTTCAAGCTTTGTCAAAAATGGTGGTGGGAAGTGGAAATTAAAACTCCAAACACAAATTCTATTGCAAATCCGAGATTCAACATCAAATTCACGTGAAGACCATTGATTCAAGCTTGTTGGTGTTCTTGCTTTGCTCTCAAATCTCCATCTTCATCAAATTCCGTGAAAAGGTGAGATTTTTGATCTCACATCTTGCTTATATTGTCATTGGACTGTTGGGAATGATCCCCTATTGCGTTTGTATGAATATTTGCATTTGGTTTGGATTGGATTGGCGAAAAACACCATTTTTGAGCGTTTTGACGAATTTTCCAGCCCCCTAGAGCTGTTCGGCATCGTTGAGACGATCGGTTCGGCCTATTTAAGCTGTTCGGCATCATTTAGTCGACCGGCATCTTTAAGTGTTCGGCATCTTTGAACGTTCGGCCTCCTAAGTGTTCGGTATCTTGAACGCTCGGCATTTTCGAGTCGTTCGGCTGATTGAGTCGTTCGGCATCTTTAAGTGTTCGGCATCTTTGAACGTTCGGCCTCCTAAGTGTTCGGTATCTTCGAACGTTCGGCCTCCTGAGTGTTCGACCTCCTGAGCGTTCGGCATCTTCAAGACGTTCGGTCTCTTGAACGCTCGGCATTTTCGAGTCGTTCGGCTGTTGAGTCGTTCGGCATATTCGAGCGTTCGGCATATTCGAGCGTTCGGCATTTTCGAGCGTTCGGCATCCTAAAGCCGTTCGGCATATTCGAGCGTTCGACATATTCGAGCGTTCGGCATATTCGAGCGTTCGGCATTTTCGAGCGTTCGGCATCCTAAAGCCGTTCGGCATATTCGAGCGTTCGGCATATTCGAGCGTTCGGCATTTTCGAGCGTTCGGCATCCTAAAGCCGTTCGGCATATTCGAGCGTTCGGCATATTCGAGCGTTCGGCATTTTCGAGCGTTCGGCATCCTAAAGCCGTTCGGCATATTCGAGTGTTCGGCAATTTTGAGTCGTTCGGCACACTTAGAGCGTTCGGCATTTTTGTCGTTCGGTCTCCTTAAGTCATTCAGCCTCCTTCGATCGTTCGGCGTCCTTGAGACGTTCGGCTATTAGGTCGAACCCCGTATTACTCTGCGTAGGCAATCTTATATGAAAAGCATTCATCAGAACTTCCATTTTGATGCATTTTGAGCTGATTTCCTTGGATTTTATTCACGTCTCCGAATGTGAATTTTTGTGATACGTTTTATGACTTGTCACTTTAAAAATATAAAGGTTTCAATACTAGTAGTAAATTTCAAAACTCTTTCATCAAATTGATTTCAACACTATTTTTAATATCAAAAGTTCGTTTTCCCAAACCGATTTCCAATCTACTAATATATATAAGCCTTTACTTCACTCGAATGAGAAATCGACTTAAACGACTTAGTAAAACGAGTGGTATGAAACGCTTGCGTTCACTTCGTCGGTTAGCTCTTGGACTTGTTCGATTGAACCCTTTTCGTGACAATTTCCTAGTGAAGATTTACAGCTTGTTCGTAAATATTTAAGTTAAGCAAGTGGTTATGGGACATGAAGCTAAACTCATATATTTACTAGCTTGGTGTGATTGACACTTCTCGCTGATCATGATGATCATTTTATGATTTAGACTAGCAATTGTGCGATGTCTCTTTGTTTGCAAGGTAAGACTAGACCGCAATAGTGTGATTCCGACTCACACACATCTCTCTGTCCGCAAGGTTAGTCTAGGCCGCAGTAGTGTGATTCCGACTCATACATATCTTTTTGTTTGCGAGGTTAGGCTAGACACCACTTGTGTGATTCCATTCACACATACCTTTCTGCTTTTTGGTTAGCCTAGGCCTCAATCAGTGTGATTCCGACTCACACATATGGGGTAGCTCCCCATGGTCTTCGGACCGTCATGTGATAGGCCTCTTTCTCTTTTTATGATTTCTGGATTTCTTGTTTTGATTTCTGGATTTTTATGTCATTGACTTGTTATGAGTACAAGTTTAGGGTATGATGCCCTCTTTGGATCTTTGAGAAGATTCTTGTGATATTGATCATTTCTCATCGGTTGATCTCCTGTTGATCATCATTTTCATACTTATAGTAGTATGTCAGTATGGGTATTCTATGTTTATGCCATATCTATTATTTTATATCATGTCATCTGATATTTATAGTTAGACTGATCCGTTTATTATTTTCTTAAATAATACTCGGGTCAGACCGAGATGTTACAGGTGCTTCTGCTTGACTTCCTCCCGGGATTTGCTACTCTGACTTTTGGCACTACTTAGATTAGTAGTTTTTGGTTGTACGCATTTGAGATATAGACTCTATATTGTGTACTTATTCTTTTGTATAGCACATGTTGCTATTCTTTTGTATTATCGTGGATCTTACTTGACCACTACTCTAATGAACACTTTCATGCGTGTTATATATTCATATCTATTTCCACCTTTGTGATATGAATTGTCTGTGACTGATTTGTGTTACGTTTATTTCTATATTTGTTTCCGAAGATTATATATAGCCACCGTGTGAAAGCTTTGAGTTTGTATTGGTATGTCGGATTTCCTCCTTAAATGATATGCATTCTATACTATCTGACATATCGGTGCTCGCACAAAGAAGTTACACGGATGGTCGCTCCTCAACAGCCTTATTCTCCGTGCTAATTGACAGCACTACACCGTAGTGTTCTTGGTTAGCATGGGTATAGAGGTGGGGCGTCACAGTGCACGTGCAATATTGTTATTATTTGATGATTTTTACATCCATTCGAGTACCGCCATTCGGTGTTGTTTCTATGGATCCATACGATGTAAGTGCGATTACCTTGTGGATTCACAGTGTCTCTGGACACTGCTTTTCAGTGTTTGATTTCATTGACTTTTTAAGTATATCCCTATTGCTCTTTGGAGCATCGATCTTTGCTTTGGCATTGATTACAGACTCTGGTCACTCTTGCGATTATTGCCTATGGGCATCTTTTTATAGCTTTGGCTACGCCGATGATACGAGGTGCCACATACCGATATTTTCGACTTTCGAAAATTCGACATCGATACTCACTTTATCGACTACCGAGAAATCGAGTGCCGGAAACTCCAATAGTGAGGGTTTTAAAAAGAAGAAATAGAGGAAAAGATAGAAGAAAAAGAGAAGAAGAAGAAAGCAGAAGAAGAAAGAAGAACAACAGAACAACATCAGAACAGAAAACAATATCAGAATCTTACACATCGCAGCGGAACAATCTACAATAGATAATTACTAGTCTTTTAAAACAAAGAACTATATCAGTTTATACATACATCAATCATCAGAGTCAATATACAACAATGGACAGTTATATAAACTTGTCCTCATACAGAATACACAGCGGAATAAATACTATCAGATACAAATACTATGTCTCGTCATCCAGCTTAACTCCAAAGCTCCAGAATATCCAGAATATCCTGATAACATAACTCTAGGCTGCCCGTGTGGAAAATGGTGGGCACCCAGAGTTTAGAAGGTAAACAATAAACTCCGAGTCAGTCATGGTGACTGGTGTGAGATCGTAAAACAGTTATTTTCACAAAGAAAATAAAACAAATTCGCAAAGCTTTTGGAAAATGAAACTACCATAAGACCTCCCGCCACACACACAATGCAAACGCAGAATTGGAGGAGATTTCTTCTTATGATAGTCAAAAATGCTTACTATGCAAAATCAAGTCATTTTTGATATTATTATTAGTGCATAGTGTAGAAAACATTTCGAAAGTATAATATTAATCTTAGCCTGCATACGTACCATTATAGTATGCCTACTATAGCTGCCATATTAGATGGCAGGTTCTACAACTAATACCGTACAAAGTTCGTATTGGAAGATGGATTTCCAACAAATGGTCAGGCTAAGGAACTTCCTTTTCCACGATGGGTACGTCCTTGGAATAGACGACCCGAGAAATAACCTAACATTACGGTTAGATCTCTGCCAACACAAGGCCGGGTTACCTCTGCAAAAATAGGTAACTACTGACACGCGTATGCCATCCCCCGATCGTAACCGATCTTCCCGAGGATCCCCGATTCGCAACAAACCACATAATAATAATGCAGCAACCACATAGGTTAAGTATCTGGGCTCCATACCATGATACCACCTCTATCCAGAAGGAATGACATACACTAAGGGGCGCTACTCCCTAGAACCTTGCCGCATCCTTCCTGTTTTGACCATTTCCGGAGTGTGAGGCTCGACGAAGTCTCGTCCACAAAGCTACGCTTTCTACAAATCCATGCTTCGGGTCAAACAAAAATGATCAACCTATGATCACAAAGATATAAGATCAAACAAATGATCATATCGCAAATGATCAAACACTGATCATTTCACAGCAACACTCAGTATGCCACGTTACCAAATTGGGAGTATATTGCTGATAAATTTCAACTACATAACCTCTGAGCTCGTACGTCTCAGAGAAGGGTGTTAAGCTAAGAGAATAAATTCTCCACCACCAACAGATATGTATTTGAAAGAAATCAGCTTTATATCTCAAATTGTAACGTCAGACACACAATCCATACAAGTCTGTTCCGGGATCGAACAGAACCGAAGGCACTTCTCACGAAGCCCTTGCATATCCGGATAATTTTCTAATCACGTCCGGACTTCCCGTCACTAAGGGTGATAAAACCTCTAAACCGGAGATCAGCCGATGTAGAGTAACTCGACGGTAATCCTTCCATTTTCAAAAATATCCGGTCTTCAACACCGGTCTTCGAATGCAATTCATAACGACGTATCACATATTCGGAATGGGTTATACGACCCCATGGTCCTTTCCCGGCTAACCCGAATAGTGAGCGCTTATTCAAAAATAAGTGTGGCATTCAAATTCATCCAATTCACAACAAATACCATTCAAGGTAATTATTGATAGTCGGTTATTTAACTATCAATAAAGATGCGCAACATCATCAGATTCCAAATAATTTTCCCAAATTATTTCATCTTCAAAAATATCTTTACTAGATATAAAATTTCCATTTCAAAAATAAATCAACGTTTATTTTTCTAAACAGTTTCCCTTTCCTTCATAAATTCCATAGTGAATTTATAATTTCAAAATATCTACAGATATACGATTTTCAAATCGTTTTCAATATTCAACTTCATTTTATCTTTAAGAAGATAAAATCTCAAAAACGTTTCGTTTCATTTTGGAAAACATTCCCATACTTATTTTATAATAAGTAATTCACAAATCTATTTATTTTCAACACTTGGAAAATATTCTATATACTTAAATCAAGATTAAGTATATATTTCATTCTTTAAGGAAATCATTCTTTTAACACCTTTATTTGAGTCAAAACGAATGTTACGTAAAACATCGTTACGACGACTCAAAATCACTAGTATATGGATTCGTATTTAAGATAGATATATGAATCCCAATACTAGATAAAAAATATTTCCTTTCGGAAATCATTTACTATAACAACAGTGTTATAGTCCACCATTTCCTTATTTCTCGAAAACGCCTATTTCAACAATAAAAATGTTGAAATCTATGATTTCGATATTTCACACGTTTTAAAACATCTTTTTAAAACAATTAACTTCATTTATAATATCGCTTTCCCAAACATAACCATTTTTTTTCCATAATATATTCACTGTCCAAAATCGTGAATATACTTCAATAACCAAATTTCAATCTTTTCCACACATTTATTTCAAGAATTATCCACTGTCCAAAATCGTGGATAAAATTCCCTTAATAATCTCTATATTTAAAATCAATCAAATTTGATTTATTTTCGAATTTATAAAAACGTTTATAAATTCTATTTCCATTTTATAACAACTTCGATTTATACATCTTCTTTAATGACCCATTCAATTTATAAGTTAATATAACTTATAATTCATTTATTTTAAAAGAAATCGTTCTTTTAAACTTCACAAAATTTAGAACTTCCAGATTTCATTAACTTATGAAATCCCATTTACACTTCATTTTAACACTTATAGAAACTTGTCTTATAATCCCAATATTTCAAATTTATAAATATCCATTTTTGTACATCTTTTAAGTAAACCGTTTATAATACTAGAAATCCAAATTTAAGCCATTTCATAAATTTCTTAACTTTTATTTCAAAAATCACACTTTGATTTTATTTCACAAAAATCTTAACTTTTATAACTTTAAAATTTTAGACGTTTATTTATTTGAAATAAATCAATTCAAAAATTCAATAAAACGTCTACTTTCAAAAATTACTTTAAAATCCTTTTAAAGTAAAAGTCGTTATTTTTAAACTTAAAAACTTGAATCTGATGATGCAACAGCACCAATTAGTCAATCACAACAACAAACACCATATATCAACATATGATAACAGAATATACATCAATATCTGTAAATAAATAAATACTGGTGAGGAATCCAGTTGGATCCTTCCAACCTGTTTCCCTGCAACCACAAACGTTAGCACAATACCAATTCCACTTTGAGGTGGAATATCGTGGTATATAGGTTTTATAAAAATATCCGCTTACTAACGGCGCAATAGGGTCTCATCCGCTATACGAGGCGGGAAATCAATCAATCCAATATATACATATGCCAATATGTATATATTGCTATATATATAGATATATCCTACTATATCTAATATCACATCCAAACAACTATCAAATCAATAACTGCAAACATCAATTTTATATTTGAGTGAGAAGATCTCACCTTAGCTTAAATTTGCAATCCATATTCCATTTCTGCTTTGATTTCTCTATTTAAGACCTTGAAAAACATTATAAAAATTTATTAATATTCGAGATAAATCGAATAGTTAATTTCCAATTTTAAAATTTATTTAACTTATGACTTGGTTTAAAAACTGATTTC
The DNA here is from genome assembly GCA_030737815.1 of Allium fistulosum. Lineage (NCBI taxonomy): Eukaryota > Viridiplantae > Streptophyta > Magnoliopsida > Asparagales > Amaryllidaceae > Allium > Allium fistulosum. The sequence continues at coordinate 1,104,671,986 of CM060902.1, forward strand.
CTTTGATTAATCTAATTGCCTAACCAATTGGCAATTTTAATTTACGAACAATTTAATTTAAACAAATGTTTTTATTTATAATAGTTTTCCATAGAATCGAACAAATCAATTAATTAGATTGACTGGCTATTCAAATTTAACCAATAAATTTTTTTTTAAGATCAAGTAAATTAAAATATGTGTTTATTTCCCATTTTCTAACTGCTAAAAAAAATATCTATATAGGTTTTAAAAACTGAATCTTTATATACATTCTTATATTCAAATCTTTTATATACATACTGTTTTACAGTTTATTTACATATATATCAAAAGACGCATGTATATTCATATTATACTATCATTATTCTCCCCTTTGATATCTATATACATTTAGATAAAAAAAACTGCAAATTAATACCTCATCTTGGCCACTCCTACTTCATCGAGAATCACTCCCAGCATCACGCGAACGCGACATCGAACTCGCCCAACATCGTCGCCGCCATCGCCATCTCAGCTGAACTTCCCCTTCGCTTCGCTACGCTGCCTCACGTCGTCCATCGCGAACTCGCATCCACCCCCTCCAGCAAACGCCGCGCCATCGCGCGTACGCGCTCCTAGGTCATCGCCTGAGTCGCGACCCTCGAGCCCATGCCCTAAATCAATCGACCGAGCTCCAATCGCCATCGCGACGCGAATGCAACTTCGCCGCCACCATCGATTCGCGACATCGCGAATTCGTGCGCGATCTCGATCGCCTGATGCCGCGCGCGATTTCTCTCTTTTTTTTGTTTTTGAATTTTAAATGGCAAAGGGTCGGCCATTGATTTTGAAAAGAAAAGAGCTTCGTCTGTTTAATTGAATTAGCTCGGCCATGTTTATTGATTTCGAATTGATAGAAGATGGAGAGGAATATTTAAACCTGAACGAAACAGTCTCTACATGATCTTCTCCCCGTGATTAACGACATGATTTATGGAAGAGAACGTGTTTTGATTTTGACCAGTTTTAAATTTAATTTTAATTTGAATTCGATTTTTATTTCAACACGTTTACTCACCGTGTGCTCACATAACAACTCCGAAAAATACGAAATTTGAAACCCAATAATAATACGATATTACGGACCTAATGGGACTAGTTTCGTCGAATTCCGAGACTGTGTGAAAATTGACTATTTTTAAATATAGATTCGAACGATTTAATTTCAAAGTGAACAATTTACTCCTAAATTCGATTCTAAAGCTTCTGTTATCTTCAGTAATATCAATACGAATTCTAAAAGCTTTCGAAATATTTTTCTTCAGCTTAAAATTGAAGATTCAAATTTAATTCAACTTACAATAGATTAAATTTTATAATTTAATCGTCAGCTTCAAAGTTATATCCGGGATTCAAATTAAATCATCGTTCAAATATTTAAAATTAATTAAATATTCTCAATTTAATTCGTTCAAAATTCTGGGTCGTTACAAACTTCCCTCCTTAAAAGAATTTCGTCCCGAAATTACAAGTCAAGAAAAAATGATCCCTAACTCGTCTACTATTTTTTTCAACATCCAAATAGTTTTATCAAATTTTCAAAACAAATCTTTCTACTAAAGATTCGTTATCATTCAACTAAATTTCCAACTCTAATTATAAGTTTCAACAACTTTGTTTCCTTAACAATATAAATTTAAATTTAAATTCAAATTTTAAATTTTCAAAAATTTCTCAAAAATTTTCTAACACTCGAAATTTTCGAAAAATTTCGCCAGCGTCTCCTTTGCGCGGCTAATACGGTACGACTACAAAACGTCCCTACGGACTCTCAGATTTCAAAAAGAAAAAGAAAAAGCCAAGCGGCTAGACAAGAAAATCAGCAAATCTCATATTGAAATTGAAATACTTACCTTTTGTCGAGCAATTCAAATTTATCTTCAAATTTAAAATCCCAATTCCATTATAACACCTGTATATCCTACTAGCCATAATATCTAGTTACATATTCAAACCATTTTGCAAATTCTGTTACAAAATTTTCAACACTTCTGATATCATTTCTAATTAACTATTGAAGTTATATATTCTTTTCATTCAAGTTTACATTTCAAATTTCATTTGAATTCAATTCACAATTCCAATCTAATTTGGATTCTATTTAACTTCTGAATATTGAATTTTATCGATTAGCTTTCATTTACAACTGCTTATTTTAGATTAGTTCCAATTACTAATTCATTCCAAATTCCAATTCACTTATTCAAATTTGTTTTTCAACATTCAGTTTTAATTTTATTCACTTACAATTGTAAATTCCGTTCATTTGAAATTTATTTCTACTTACTTGAATTTATTTGCAATTTCGAACCATTCTTTCATTTAGTTCACAATTCAAGGTTTAATTTCACTAATTTAACTTTCAATTTCGCTTTCATTAAATCACAATTGATTCACTTGTACTTACATTTATTTAACTTCATCTTTAAGTTAAATTTATTCTATCAAAATTCAATTTGTATAAGTTATCAACTTAATAATATTTCATAAATATCTTTATATAGCATTCCAGAGTTTACCAACATTTCAAAGCCATTTTGAAAACAATTCAAATTATCCTTTGAATTTCCAAAACAAAAACCCAAATTTTTCAAACACTTCCATTTAAAATAATTTGGCAGCAATTTCCTCTTTTGGAAACCCGAAAATGAACACCAATGATGCCGCGGTCATCATCGAAGTTATTTTCCAGCGACCAAAAAGAAATTAGAGCTTTCATCTCTCCAAAATACTTTTCAAAACCTTTGAAAATCACTTTCAAACCAAAAAGGATTTAAACTTTCCAAATCTCCAAAATTTTCAAATTCTTTTCAAAACATTTCCAAAACTTCTCTGGAATCCCGTTTTAAATTACAATTCACATTTATAATTTACATTCTTAAATTTCATTTGTATGTGAATTTTATTTCTTAACTTTGGAGTTATAATTCCAATTTCTTATTTAATTTCAATGATAATAATTAATATTATCACTTCTAGCAACCATGCAACCATATACTATAGTACTTCATAGAAAAAAACATTTCTTTTCTATACAAAAATAGTTTTGGGCAAAATTATCTCATTTACCCTATTCAAAAAACAATACTGTGCCGAACTGTTCTATTCGAGCGTTTAGAAACTCCTTCGATACAGTTTTGCAGACTGTGCCGACGAAGGTTCATATACCACTCAATAAACCAATCATCACAATATAAAACAATTTTATATTCAATAACAAATACGTGCTCATATCTATTAATACACTCAAACTCATTCTAGAGTACTGCTGACTCTATCTCTAATGAGTAACACCCAACAGAGCAGGGTTGTCGCTTAACCATATGCTCTGATACCACGCTGTCACATACCGAAATTTTCGACTTTCGAAAATTCGACATCGATACTCACTTTATCGACTGCCGAGAAATCGAGTGCCGAAAACTTCAATAGTGAGGATTTTAAAAAGAAGAAATAGAAGAAAAGATAGAAGAAAAAGAGAAGAAGAAGAAAGCAGAAGAAGAAAGAAGAACAACAGAACAACATCAGAACAGAAAACAATATCAGAATCTTACACATCGCAGCGGAACAATCTACAATAGATAATTACTAGTCTTTTAAAACAAAGAACTATATCGGTTTATACATACATCAATCATCAGAGTCAATATACAACAATGGACAGTTATATAAACTTGTCCTCATACAGAATACACAGCGGAATAAATACTATCAGATACAAATACTACGTCTCGTCATCCAGCTTATCTCCAAAGCTCCAGAATATCCAGAATATCCTGATAACATAACTCTAGGCTGCCCGTGTGGAAAATGATGGGCACCCAGAGTTTAGAAGGGAAACAATAAACTCCGAGTCAGTCATGGTGACTGGTGTGAGATCGTAAAACAGTTATTTTCACAAAGAAAATAAAACAAATTCGCAATGCTTTTGGAAAATGAAACTACAATAAGACCTCCCGCCACACACACAATGCAAACGCAGAATTGGAGGAGATTTCTTCTTATGATAGTCAAAAATGCTTACTATGCAAAATCAAGTCATTTTTGATATTATTATTAGTGCATAGTGTAGAAAACATTTCGAAAGTATAATATTAATCTTAGCCAGCATACGTACCATTATAGTATGCCTACTATAGCTGCCATATTAGATGGCAGGTTCTACAACTAATACCGTACAAAGTTTGTATTGGAAGATGGATTTCCAACAAATGGTCAGGCTAAGGAACTTCCTTTTCCACGATGGGTTCGTCCCTGGAATAGACGACCCGAGAAATAACCTAACATTACGGTTAGATCTCTGCCAACACAAGGCCGGGTTACCTCTGCAAAAATAGGTAACTACTGACACGCGTATGCCATCCCCCGATCGTAACCGATCTTCCCGAGGATCCCCGATTCGCAACAAACCACATAATAATAATGCAGCAACCACATAGGTTAAGTATCTGGGCTCCATACCATGATACCACCTCTATCCAGAAGGAATGACATACACTAAGGGGCGCTACTCCCTAGAACCTTGCCGCATCCTTCCTGTTTTGACCATTTCCGGAGTGTGAGGCTCGACGAAGTCTCGTCCACAAAGCTACGCTTTCTACAAAGCCATGCTTCGGGTCAAACAAAAATGATCAACCTATGATCACAAAGATATAAGATCAAACAAATGATCATATCGCAAATGATCAAACACTGATCATTTCACAGCCACACTCAGTATGCCACGTTACCAAATTGGGAGTATATTGCTGATAAATTTCAACTACATAACCTCTGAGCTCGTACGTCTCAGAGAAGGGTGTTAAGCTAAGAGAATAAATTCTCCGCCACCAACAGATATGTATTTGAAAGAAATCAGCTTTATATCTCAAATTGTAACGTTAGACACACAATCCATACAAGTCTGTTCCGGGATCGAACAGAACCGAAGGCACTTCTCACAAAGCCCTTGCATATCCGGATAATTTTCTAATCACGTCCGGACTTCCCGTCACTAAGGGTGATAAAACCTCTAAACCGGAGATCAGCCGATGTAGAGTAACTCGACGGTAATCCTTCCGTTTTCAAAAATATCCGGTCTTCAACACCGGTCTTCGAATGCAATTCATAACGACGTATCACATATTCGGAATGGGTTATACGACCCCATGGTCCTTTCCCGGCTAACCCGAATAGTGAGCGCTTATTCAAAAATAAGTGTGGCATTCAAATTCATCCAATTCACAACAAATACCATTCAAGGTAATTATTGATAGTCGGTTATTTAACTATCAATAAAGATGCGCAACATCATCAGATTACAAATAATTTTCCCAAATTATTTCATCTTCAAAAATATCTTTACTAGATATAAAATTTCCACTTCAAAAATAAATCAACGTTTATTTTTCTAAACAGTTTCCCTTTCCTTCATAAATTCCATAGTGAATTTATAATTTCAAAATATCTACAGATATACGATTTTCAAATCGTTTTCAATATTCAACTTCATTTTATCTTTAAGAAGATAAAATCTCAAAAACGTTTCATTTCATTTTGGAAAACATTCCCATACTTATTTTATAATAAGTAATTCACAAATCTATTTATTTTCAACACTTGGAAAATATTCTATATACTTAAATCAAGATTAAGTATATATTTCATTCTTTAAGGAAATCATTCTTTTAACACCTTTATTTGAGTCAAAACGAATGTTACGTAAAACATCGTTACGATGACTCAAAATCACTAGTATAGGGATTCAGATTTAAGATAGATATATGAATCCCAATACTAGATAAAAAATATTTCCTTTCGGAAATCATTTACTATAACAACAGTGTTATAGTCCACCATTTCCTTATTTCTCGAAAACGCCTATTTCAACAATAAAAATGTTGAAATCTATGATTTCGATATTTCACACGTTTTAAAACATCTTTTTAAAACAATTAACTTCATTTATAATATCGCTTTCCCAAACATAACCATTTTTTTTCCATAATATATTCACTGTCCAAAATCGTGAATATACTTCAATAACCAAATTTCAATCTTTTCCACACATTTATTTCAAGAATTATCCACTGTCCAAAATCGTGGATAAAATTCCCTTAATAATATCTATATTTAAAATCAATCAAATTTGATTTATTTTCGAATTTATAAAAACGTTTATAAATTCTATTTCCATTTTATAACAACTTCGATTTATACATCTTCTTTAATGACCCATTCAATTTATAAGTTAATATAACATATAATTCATTTATTTTAAAAGAAACCGTTCTTTTAAACTTCACAAAATTTAGAACTTCCAGATTTCCTTAACTTATGAAATCCCATTTACACTTCATTTTAACACTTAAAGAAACTTGTCTTATAATCCCAATATTTCAAATTTATAAATATCCATTTTTGTACATCTTTTAAGTAAACCGTTTATAATACTAGAAATCCAAATTTAAGCCATTTCATAAATTTCTTAACTTTTATTTCAAAAATCACACTTTGATTTTATTTCACAAAAATCTTAACTTTTATAACTTTAAAATTTTAGACGTTTATTTATTTGAAATAAATCAATTCAAAAATTCAATAAAACGTCTACTTTCAAAAATTACTTTAAAATCCTTTTAAAGTAAAAGTCGTTATTTTTAAACTTCAAAACTTGAATCTGATGATGCATCAGCACCAATTAGTCAATCACAACAACAAACACCATATATCAACATATGATAACAGAATATACATCAATATCTGTAAATAAATAAATACTGGTGAGGAATCCAGTTGGATCCCTCCAACCTGTTTCCCTGCAACCACAAACGTTAGCACAATACCAATTCCACTTCGAGGTGGAATATCGCGGTATATAGGTTTTATAAAAATATCCGCTTACTAACGGCGCAATAGGGTCTCATCCGCTATACGAGGCAGGAAATCAATCAATCCAATATATACATATGCCAATATGTATATATTGCTATATATATAGATATATCCTACTATATCTAATATCACATCCAAACAACTATCAAATCAATAACTGCAAACATCAATTTTATATTTGAGTGAGAAGATCTCACCTTAGCTTAAATTTGCAATCCATATTCCATTTCTGCTTTGATTTCTCTATTTAAGACCTTGAAAAACATTATAAAAATTTATTAATATTCGAGATAAATCGAATAGTTAATTTCCAATTTTAAAATTTATTTAACTTATGACTTGGTTTAAAAACTGATTTCCTTTGATTAATCTAATTGCCTAACCAATTGGCAATTTTAATTTACTAACAATTTAATTTAAACAAATGTTTTTATTTATAATAGTTTTCCATAGAATCGAACAAATCAATTAACTAGATTGACTGGCTATTCAAATTTAACCAATAATTTTTTATTTAAGATCACGTAAATTAAAATATGTGTTTATTTCCCATTTTCTAACTGCTAAAAAAAATATCTATATAGGTTTTAAAAACTGAATCTTTATATACATTCTTATATTCAAATCTTTTATATACATACTGTTTTACAGTTTATTTACATATATATCAAAATGCGCATGTATATTCATATTATACTATCATTATTCTCCCCTCTGATATCTATATACATTTAGAGAAAAAAAACTGCAAATTAATACCTCATCTCGGCCACTCCTACTTCATCGAGAATCACTACCAGCATCACGTGAACGCGACATCGAACTCGCCCAACATCGTCGCCGCCATCGCCATCTCAGCTGAACTTCCCCTTCGCTTCGCTACGCTGCCTCACGTCGTCCATCGCGAACTCGCATCCACCCCCTCCAGCAAACGCCGCGCCATCGCGCGTACGCGCTCCTAGGTCATCGCCTGAGTCGCGACCCTCGAGCCCATGCCCTAAATCAATCGACCGAGCTCCAATCGCCATCGCGACGCGAACGCAACTTCGCCGCCACCATCGATTCGCGACATCGCGAATTCGTGCGCGATCTCGATCGCCTGATGCCGCGCGCGATTTCTCTTTTTTTTTTGTTTTTGAATTTTAAATGGCAAAGGGTCGGCCATTGATTTTGAAAAGAAAAGAGCTTCGTCTGTTTAATTGAATTAGCTCGGCCATGTTTATTGATTTCGAATTGATAGAAGATGGAGAGGAATATTTAAACCTGAACGAAACAGTCTCTACACGATCTTCTTCCCGTGATTAACGGCATGATTTATGGAAGAGAACGTGTTTTGATTTTGACCAGTTTTAAATTTAATTTTAATTTGAATTCGATTTTTATTTCAACACGTTTACTCACCGTGTGCTCACATAACAACTCCGAAAAATACGAAATTTGAAACCCGATAATAATACGATATTACGGACCCAATGGGACTAGTTTCGTCGAATTCCAAGACTGTGTGAAAATTGACTATTTTTAAATATCGATTCGAACGATTTAATTTCAAACTGAACAATTTACTCCTAAATTCGATTCTGAAGCTTCTGTTATCTTCAGTAATATCAATACGAATTTTAAAAGCTTTCGAAATATTTTTCTTCAACTTAAAATTTGAAGATTCAAATTTAATTCAACTTACAATAGATTAAATTTTATAATTTAATCGTCAGCTTCAAAGTTATATCCGGGATTCAAATTAAATCATCGTTCAAATATTTAAAATTAATTAAATATTCTCAATTTAATTCGTTCAAAATTCTGGGTCGTTACACGAGGCGATTTTATTTATTCTACACTTTGGTGTTGATTTCTCTTTGGAGATTTTTATTGTTTATTGATGATTAGGGATCGTCATTATATTCATGTGGTTCATAATATACTTCTCTTTGGATAAGTACTATTTTAGTTATGTACCGCATTATTATATATCTCAGTTATTACTGATTGTTTAGCTAGCCTGACCCGAGTGATTTCGCTCGGGTCAGACCGAGTTGTTTCAGGTTAGGTCTCTGGACTTAGCTTCTGTGCTTCCGCTTGGACATTATCTGCTATGCTGTTAGATAGCGCTTTTATTTGTTCACTATTCCGCTACTCTGTTATTATTCAGACTTTGATATGTACATATTTTTGACTCACATGTGTGAGCAGTGGCTTTGTACCCACTTATAGTATTTGGATCTGTATTGATGATGTATTGTTCTGGGATTTTATATCTGTTATGTGATTCTGTTCTGTGATGCTATTTCATTATGTTATTATGCTTTGTCCTGATAGATCTTTAGCCATTTGTAATTTCGTTATAAGTATTTACCGAATATGTCGAACCACCTAATTGAGAAAAATTTAAATAGATTCCACCTTTCGACGTATTCGGTAGATAGTAATAGCTTGATTACAAATGGTCGCTTCCACTATACTCTATTCTCCGCTTTAACAGACAGTATTACTCCCGTAATACTCTTTGTTACAGTGGGTCTCAGAGTGGGGCGTTACAGTTTGGTATCAGAGCTTGGTTTCAGGAATAAGCATAATAAACACAGAACAGTAACACTTAGTACAATACATCCTAGTATGATTCGAATATTACAAAGCCCTTTCCTCATGACATTGGATAGATAAGTTAGGAATATGTTTAGGAATACATTTATATTCCGTAGTATTCCATTTGAATTATCTATCTTTGAATCGTGCTTAACTCGCATCTTCATCTCAGCCTCGAGGTACACATCCTTCCGTTCTTGAAGGCTCTATTTTATTTCATGGTAGATCTATTAGAGTTCTTTTTGATACGGGTGCCTCTCACTCATTCGTATCAAAGGAACTAGTTGATACTTTATCTTTGGATGTTACTTGCTTGGTTTCTTCACTAAGGATTGTGAATCCCATCGGCGATCCACGACCCTTAGCTTGCTTTGTAAGGATATAGATATTGATCTTTGTGGCTTTTCTTTCCGTGCGAATCTGCACGTTGTGGATTAGATGTTATAGACGATTTCTATATTTAAGGAATTGCGGGGACGCAATTTTATTAAGGGGGGGAGTCTGTAACAAACCTGAGATTGCAATTACCGAATAATAAATTAAAATTATGATTTTAAGTTGAAAAGGGAGCTAAACAAAAATTTTGGGAATTTAAATTTGCAATTGGTTTGCAAATTAAAGTATTTTGGGTTTAAAATGGGAAAATTAATATTTTTGGAATTTAATATTTAAAAAGGGAATTTTTATTGTGATAATGGGTTTAACTGGCTAATGAGACAATATGGTTTTAATTAAAATTAGGATACCACTTAGGATTTTGTTCACATGATAACCTTAGGAAAATAAACTAAGTCCTAATGGGTTTTAAAACCTCTTACCATGACCCATTAGCCTACCCACTTCTATATAATATCTTAAACCCATTTCATAACCCTAACCCTCCTTCTCTTCATAATTCCTAAACCTAAATCTAAGCATTACTAATGGCCTCCCTTTAGAAGATCCATCTCCTTCTCTACATGGCTAAAATTGTTTAATCCTAGCAAGGTAATGCAATCCTAGGCCTAATCACCTTCTAATCTTTAGTTTAAATTTGTGAAATCTCTTTGTAATCCTTGGTTTTGTTCTCTTTTTAATTTTGAAGCTCTCTAATCTCCATCCTCTTTGCTTTGGAAAGTTGCACTTGAAGTGTTTGCTTATTTGCTTGATATTGTGCACACAAACCACTTGATCAATTGCTTCTTTGAGGTAATTACTATTGATTAGTGATTATTGCTAGTAGTGATTATTGCTAGTTAAAATTTGAGTGAAAATTATTGCCAAAAACTGAAAAAAACACCCCTAAATCACTAAAAATCAACAAAATAGTTGGCGGTAATTTCTTCAGCCTGAAACGGGCTGAAATAGTGATCTGGGTGCACCAGAACAGGTCTGGGTTGCACCCAGGCTGATGCAGGCTAGCCCAGCTGGGCTAGCCAGGAGCAGGCCAGCCCCAAGTGGGCTGGCACACCTTCCCCCCCCACCCAGCCCGCTCGGGCTGGGTAAGGACCCAGCCCGCCCGGGCTGGGTCAGGACCCCAGCCCAGGCGGGCTGGGGCCTTGGAGGACCCAGCCCGCCCGGGCTGGGTCAGGTCCCCAGCCAGGGCGGGCTGGGACCTTGCAGGACCCAGCCCGCCCGGGCTGGGTCAGGTCCCCAGCCCAGGTGGGCTGGGGCCTTGCAGGACCCCAGCCCAGGCGGGATGGGGCCTGGTGGTACCCAGCCCGCCCGGGCTTGGTCTGGTCCCCAGCCCAGGCGGGCTGGGGCCTTGAAGCACCCAACCCGCCCGGGCTGGGTCTGTTCCCCAGCCCAGGTGGGCTAGGGCTGGACCAGGGCTGCACCATGTGGTGCAGGCCGAAAGAAAAAAAAAAATTTTAAACCCTGTTCCATATTTTTTATCTCCACTTCGCGATGCCACCACGATCGCATCCGAAGTCGGAATTCGACGTTTTTGGTCTCGTTGGAAAGGTGGAGTTTCGAACTCCATCTCTGTAAAATTTGGGCATCATCGGCATTCGTTTGGTACTTCGAATTTCGTGTCGAAGTTGAACTCTTGTCGCTGTTTGTAAACAGTGTGAATCTTGTTCTGGGTCCAACTTTGAGACGTCGCTGCTACTTCTTCTCAACTCGGAATCCAGAAATTCTTTTTGCATCTTAAAGTAGGGATGTTGGACTACATGCCTGCAAATTTTCGTGACATATGGACACAGTTTGCTGGTCCAAATAAATTGCCGAACTTGGGTTCGCAGCTGTTTTTGAATGTTTACAAACATTTAGAATATTTTTGCTGATTTTCTGGTTTTCATTGATTTCTTTGAGATTTGTCTCTAGATTTCGTACACGGGTTTTATGAATCATTTTCAAAAGATTTTTCACTCCTAAATGGCTTTCGAAATTATTATATAATATTATTTTTAATTATTAAATTAATTACTCCATAATAGGAGAGTTTTCAAAAGCCGTTTTAAAGTGTTCTCAAATCAATTATAAATCCGTTTCGAACCATTATTTTTTATAATAAGAATCTCACACTCACTTTTTAGCACGTCGAGCGAAGTGGAAAGGTGCTTAAACGGTTAGGAAATCGCCGGCCTATGGAACCGTGTGTATTTTCTTTCCGGTCAATCCCCGACCTATTCGATTGATCGTTTTGACCTTTAGGTCTAGTTTACCGATGATACGAGGTGGACTTTTTATTGTTTGGAGTGTGAGCTTGCTATTGGTTAGTAAACCGTTTAGTGCGAACGTGGGGTATGGGACTCATTGTTAACACTTTACGGGTTCCTCTCCAAGAAGTTAGTGACACATTAGCCTCTGGGCGGCCAGTACTGGACCTCTGGGTCACCACGCCTATGGGCAACCGTCTCTGGACACCTGCTCTATGGAGCAGTATTTTCGGCATATGCCTCTGGGCCTTTATCCTTCTGGGAAGGATCTTGTCGTCTCGCGCGTTCCGCATCTGTGCGAGTGATCGATCACAACTCTACAGTACTTGGCAACAATGACTCTGGTTGGTGCACGTGCAATATTGTTATTATTTGATGATTTTTACATCCATTCGAGTACCGCCATTCGATGTTGTTTCTATGGATCCATACGATGTAAGTGCGATTACCTTGTGGATTCACAGTGTCTCTGGACACTACTTTTCAGTGTTTGATTTCATTGACTTTTTAAGTATATCCCTATTGCTCTTTGGAGCATCGATCTTTGCTTGGGCATTGATTACAGACTCTGGTCACTCTTGCGATTATTGCCTATGGGCATCTTTTTTTAGCTTTGGCTACGCCGATGATACGAGGCGATTTTATTTATTCTACACTTTGGTGTTGATTTCTCTTTGGAGATTTTTATTGTTTATTGATGATTAGGGATCGTCATTATATTCATGTGGTTCATAATATACTTCTCTTTGGATAAGTACTATTTTAGTTATGTACCGCATTATTATATATCTCAGTTATTACTGATTGTTTAGCTAGCCTGACCCGAGTGTTTTCGCTCGGGTCAGACCGAGTTGTTTCAGGTTAGGTCTTTGGACTTAGCTTCTGTGCTTCCGCTTGGACATTATCTGCCATGCTGTTAGATAGCGCTTTTATTTGTCCACTATTCCGCTACTCTGTTATTATTCAGACTTTGATATGTACATATTTTTGACTCACATGTGTGAGCAGTGGCTTTATACCCACTTATAGTATTTGGATCTGTATTGATGATGTATTGTTCTGGGATTTTATATCTGTTATGTGATTCTGTTCTATGATGCTATTTCATTATGTTATTATGCTTTGTCCTGATAGATCTTTAGCCATTTGTAATTTCGTTATAAGTATTTACCGAATATGTCGAACCACCTAATTGAGAAAAATTTAAATAGATTCCACCTTTCGACGTATTCGGTAGATAGTTATAGCTTGATTACAAATGGTCGCTTCCACTATACTCTATTCTCCGCTTTAACAAACAGTATTACTCCCGTAATACTCTTTGTTACAGTGGGTCTCAGAGTGGGGCGTTACAGCTGCTGCATGCTTTCAAAATATGCAAACTACCTTTACAAACAAATAGATATGTAAGCTAAACATCTATGCAAACTATACATATGCAAGCAAAATAAATAAAATGCATGCTAAACATATGCATGCTACTACAATAATATCTGCGGCATATATATTTTTATATACATGCACTTTAAAAACCAACATCATATTTATCCCTGAAATCCAGAGTTTTATAATTCATATAAACTTAACTTGTTAATATATACTTTAAAAACTATCCTATACATCTATATGCGTATGAATGCTGCAGCATATGTGACATATAAATTTGCAACAACATGCGATGTATGACCTATATAAACTTGCATGTAACAACATATTATATATATACATGACATATGAATCACTTATAAAAATACAGGCATATCTTTGTAAACATATACAGTTGCAAAATATATACATGGTAGGTTATATACACTTAAATAAACTTACATATATGAAATAGATCATATATATATAACTTATTATTATTATTATTATTATTGTATATAAAAAATAAAAAATAAAACAGAAATCAAAAGGCACAAGATAGAATAATATACCATACAACTTAATATATATACATATATATATATATATATATATGTTCAAAATCCAAACAAAATATATTACACATACATTTATATGGACTCTCTTATATCATCAATGCTATATATATATAAACTGGAAATAAGAAAACATAAAACAAAAGAACCAATATAACAACTTACAGATATATATATATATATATATATATATATATATATATATGTGTGTGTGTGTGTGTGTGTGTGTGTGTGTTAAACTGGAAAGATATAAGATGGAAGCAAGGAGGGAGGTCAGGGAAAGGTTTGGATCAGGGGATACAAGGGTGTTTTGCCTAGCTAGCAGGAGGGAAGGGTGCGGCGTGCTTCGGCATAGGCGGAGACTGGGTGGCTCGGCAGTGGCAAAGGTGATTGGGTGGTCGAGGCTTGCAGTTCGAGTTGAGGCTGCCAGAGGTTGGTGCTGGGTTCTCTCGGGTTTGGGGTTGCGTTGCTTTGGAGGGTGGTCGGTGTTTGGGTGAGACTGGCGGCGTTGAACTGGAGGGAGAGGTCAGGTGGACCACGGAGGAGGGGAGGAATGGAGATGCGCGGGTTTGGGGAAGGGCTGTAGGCACGAAATTGAAGGTAAGGATGGACTCGGGTGGTGATGGTCGGCAACTGAAAAGGAGGGGGTGAGTTGAGGTGTTGGAAAGGAAGAGGGGAAAGGTCGAGAGGTATTAGGTGGAGGAGAGGAAGAGTTAGCAGGCAAGCTTGTGTGAGGAAGAGAGGTGAGGGGATGGGAGAGGTTAGGAAGAGCAAATGAACAGCAAATAAAGAAAAGCAAACGTACAACTTATATAAAATTTTATATTTCCAAACTGATAAAAATAAAGGCAGAGAACGAACCATCAATGTATTGAAATGATGGAATGGTAACAACTGGCCATTGATTTGGCAGATAATAAATGCTAGCGGCCATTTTAATTCAGCCGTTTGAAATTTGAATGGACACGAAATATCAAAAGCTCAAAAATGGGTGCTGATACGGTAATCGTTTCACGGATTTCATCGTGTAGCAGACTCCGTAATACACAATTGAATATACTGCGGAGGTCACCACGACGAGACAAACAGAATGGTACATAGATATCAGTGATACAACCATCCAATCAAAAGTAGATATTCGTTGACAAACTACTGCTAATTCATTGAAAATAAGGTAAATGGGGCTAGAGAAGTCCTTTGACGAAATGAATTATGACGTCTCACTCAGAAAATAGTTAACATTTTTATTATAAGAAAATATTCAGATTTGGAAAATATTTTATTAACATCAAATATTAACTGATTTAAATTTAAATAAAATTACACAACAAAATAAACTTTCATATTTTCTGATGAAAATTTACCATTTGTTATGTTTAAGTAGACGTATTCCAAATATCAATTTTTTTTTCCAAATTCAATTATTAAATATTTCACAAAAATTCAGTTAATTACGTTATTAAAACCATTAAAATTTACGGGTCGTTACAGATAATAATTTCTAAATTCAACCAAGCAACCAATAATTAATTTTAACTATTTAAAATTAAATTGGCAATCCAAATGAGTGAGAATTTTCTCACCTTGATTTTTAATTTGCAATCCATTCCAATTTTATTTTATCAACCAATCAACACTTTAAATCTATTGTGTAACCCAAGTCGAGTTCCACCGAGCTTCGGTCATCTACACATACATACATATCGATATATAAATAATATTTAACTAAAATTTCAAACGGACAGAGTTTCATTTGTAAATATACATTTCCCACTAACACTATCCAACAACTGTCTGATGCGTCGCTGAGTCCTGCTCGCCATCGCAAGGGGTTGCTATCGCGATTCAACATTTATTTATTTTTATACGAGAACGAGATTTTGATTTTTGTTTTTCCCTATTTTTGATTTAAGTCGATTTTGTTCCCTGAAGATAATGAAGGATTTTGCAACTTAAAGAGGAAAGGGGGCGCGATTTGATTGAATTGAAAGAGTGGAGAGCTTGCGTATACTGTAATGCCCCGTAATTTTCGATAATTAAAAATAGTTAATTTAATAAGATTTTGTGATTAAATATTAGGAGAAATAGAATTTGTGATATTAATGAAATAATAATTAGAATGAATTGTAACAATATTAATGTAAGTAAATTATTAAAAATTTCTATGAAATTCCAATTAATTGAAATAATGTAAATGTCATAACTTAGTTATAAATTTAACGTAAGGAAATGACTGTAAATATGAATTAAGTAATGAGATAATATAAAATTAATGGTAATTGAATAAAATCAGTGGTAGGTAAGTAATTATAACAATTGTTGTGGATAATAAACTTATAAGTGTGACTAAAAGTTAATGGTAACAATTATTATATGATACATATTTATTTGGTCTATTAGATTTAACTTGAAAATCAATCGCAATTAATTCAATTAATTAGTGCAGTTAATGTAGGTTAAATTGATAATGGTAGAATGTTAATCAAAATAGATGTAACCAATGAAAATTTTATGCATAATATGGCAATTGATTTAATAAAAGGAATTGGAATCAAGTTTGACCAAACTATTGGAAATTAAATTATAATAAGTGAATATATTACAATTGAATGTAATTAAAGATTACATTAATGAAAAGTAAGATGAAATGGTAAAATATTAATGTAATAAAATATATAAAAATGTTAACTAGGTATGTAGAGAAATAATTGATTGAATTAAAAGATCGAAACCAAATTAAATAAATTTATTAAAATTAAATTACATCAATTGGATTTAATTACAGTTGTAATTGAACGCTGTAATTTTTGAAATATTTGACACTGAATTATATGTAAGCTTGTTATGAATTATTATAAATATCTATGAAATCAAAAATGAAAAAATGGTTGGTTAATTAATTTGATTTAAAGAGTGATTTAATTAATTTAATATTAATTTATTTAATTAACTGGAAAAATAGCCATTTCGGCCACTGTCTCGGATTTCAACGAAACTTGTTTCATCGGATTCGTAACGGTGAATTATTATAGGATTTCATGTTTTGTAATGATCGGACTTGTCGTTTGATCGTACGGACTCGAAACGCCTAGAAACTAATTTAATTGAATCAATTTGAAATAAGCTGATTTTAACATAACTTCTTCATATAATAGAATTAGGACTTGAAACCTATTCCATTGATTTTAAAATTATCGAAAACATCTATTTTGATATATGGGATGACCCATTTTCGTTCCGGAGACAGTACAGGCTTTTCGGGTCATTTATCGTTCAATCAAATCTTGTCTGTTCTTTCTATTTTCAGCTCCGCCAATAAATAGCCGGTTATAAACCCTAGCAGTCTTTCTATTTCTTGTTTATGTACGTGCAATTCTCTATGGCTTCTCCTTTCCAATGGCAGAAACAAACTCCAATTCCCAAACCCTCAAATTCAATTTCAAAAACCAAATCCAAAATTCAAACTCCCCAAAATATATCAAATTATATATCGATTTAAAGCTCTCGACGAGCGCAAGTCAAAATTGTAGTTTGTTTATCGATCTGGGTTGCTGTGTGGCCAAAACTGGGCGAATTAATTTCGGTCGTTCATTGGCGTTCGATGATCGTCGTCCGATTAACGAATAAAGGGCACTGGGTTGTAGAGAGCAGCGAGTGTAGTCCATCGGAGAAGGTTTTCATCGTGTTGATGGTTGGATTCGGTAGTAAATGTCGATTAGGGTTTTAACCCAATCGGTGGTAGTGGAGGCATTGGGCCTCGGCGACCGTGCGCACATGGAGGGGGGGCATTGGTTGGCCGAGGCTGGGGAGGCCAGCGGTGCATTCAGATCGGAGTGAAGTCGATCGTAAGAGGCGCGTAATTTGGAGAATGCTGGCGGCTGCTTCATGATGATCGCGACCTCGGCTATAGGGTTCGCGTGAGGGGTGTGTGTGACGTGGTAACGTTCTTTTCGTTCATTTTTTATTTTTAATTTAACCATTTAAACTTCTAACTTTAATAACTTTTGCATACAAATTCGGATTTGGGCACGGTTTGTTCCGCTGCGATTGTATCAAAATTCCAAACATTTTAACGCTTATTTGGACAAATTCTAAGACTGTTTGAATTTTGGGCTTAAATTGGATTTTAAATCGATTTAAAATCGAAGGTGAGTGTTTTGACCCACTCACAACTTCAAAAATTTCTTATGTTAGTTAAATTAAATTTGTGACATGATTAGGAATTCATTTGTTGCTGTTTGGTTTATTTAAATCGCCATTCCAGTTAATTTGAATTTATTTTGAATTAAATTGCCATTTAATTAAATTTTAAATTTAAATTGCGAGTTAATTACTTGTTACTGGTAATATGTTAATTGTTGATATTTATTAATTGAATTGGATGATGATTTTGATGAATGTTTGATTGTTGATATTGAATGATGGATGTCTTGTTTGTATTATATAATGTTATCACTCTGCAAGTTCCCTTAGTTATTATTTGGAAAATCAGTATGGGTTGAAATGATATATACCCGAACGATCTATAGATTAAGGAAAAATCGTTATGGGTTGAAATGATAGACTCGAGCGATTTTATGGATTTTTATTTAATTCGGGATTGCGGTTTGAAATGATATATAACCGTAAAATTTTAAATTGCGGATAGAAATAATAAATATCTGTATCACTTGACCCTAGGGTAGAGAATTATATACGGACACCAGATTGGTTAAATTAAAAGATTTTAAACCCTTGATTTCGAATCCAATTAAATGATATTTTGAAATAAAATTTGATTTATAGAAATTGAATTATTATTGGAAAATCAAGTTTTATGTTGAAATGTGAATTGGTTTAAAGGAACTGCTTTAAGAAATTAAATTGAAAGTTTAAAGTTGAATTTTTAAATATAAATGAGATTTTATCGGAATTAAGTATTGAATTTGGTTTGAAATATAACTTTGAAATGTATTGAAATTGGAATAATTTAAATTGATATTTCAAACATGGATTGGAAAGAATTTGGATTGAAGATTTCGAAATTGGGTTTTGTTGGTTTGGAATTGTAATGGTCCAGATATGTTGGAATAAAATAAATAGTTAAATTGATATTAGTTTCAAACTCATATTTAATATAAACTGTTTAAAAATATATTATTTTAAAGACTTAATTATTAAGATTTCCAAACTATTAAACTATTTTAACCTATAATTAACTATATTAAATCATTTTAACCTATCTTAAACCATTTAATTCATTTTAAACTAATTAACCTATTTTAACTTATTTTAAATCTAATTAATCTATTTTAAAGTTATTTAATCTATTTTAATTATATTTAATCTATTTTAAAATTATTTAACTATCTTAAATCAATCTAACAGTATCTTTAATCTCTTACTAAACTATTTTAGAGTATTTTAACTATTTATAACTATTTTAACTATCTATAATTATTTAAACTATTTTCTAAATTTTCAGACAAAGTAGAGGGAAGTGTTTATATTCAATTTCACTGGTTTAAAGCAAATACGGTTAAATGATGTTATAACCTAAGTTGGAATTTAAAAGTTATAATTAATTGAATATGATGATTTTGAAGTAAGGATTTAGCCTAATTGGAAATATGATTTCGAAAAAAAATTATGATTTCGAAAACGATATGATTTCAAACGTGATAAGAATTTGAAAGTGAATATAATTTCGAAGGTAATATGGTTTTGTGCATATGATATTTTGTATATAAATTGTGAATTGACTTTTGAAATGTAAAAGAACCATCCGGTGTGAAATAAGCGTTGGTTGTTAAAGAGACCAGGATCGGATTTTGTCATACTCTTTGCCAATACCGAAAACCACTTTAACAACTGTGTACGGGGTGGAGATTCCAGAAATGAAGCAGGATGGTTTGGCGAACGATTTCTGTATGAGGTATGGCGTGACCCTGGCTCCCGCGAGTCAGCTTAGATGTGACTAAAATTAGGAGCCACGCCGGGCCAAGTGAGGTCATTCCTTCGATCGAGCACACTTCTTCGATACTATATTTTGACTTTGTGATTGATTTGGTGGCTACCCTTGATTTTGATTTGGGAGTGTGTTCCGAGGTGGGCGGTAGTAGCTGCTATGCGTTACCACCAGTCCGGATCCACAATTAGTATATCTACCCTGGCATTGCCTCAAGTGCCATGTTCACATGCCCTAGCGCACTTTCTACGAGTTTGTTTTGTACCATACCTATGGGGTGCCCTCTGTGTAAACCTCTTGGAGGAGTGTACAGTACTGTATAGACTATGGGAATATATAAAATGTGTTAAGGGGGATATGGGTAACGCCTTAATGCATTTTAATACTTTACTTTAATGTAGACAGTATTAATAGCATATTGTACTACATAGTAGATAGTTTAACGGATCCTTAGGAGATGTGAATCTCGAACATCTCTTAAGTTATTGCACTCACGTTAGACACTGTATAGGAGATGTCAAACCCCGTAAACATCTCTGATGCCGTTTACACTCATATTTATTTGCCGTTGTTTTAACTTACATAAGATCTTTTAGTTCTGACTTGAGTGTTTTGTCTTTTCAATTCGCTCGGGTCAGCCTGAGCATTTCAGGGTTGAAGACCTTATTCCTGGAGGACAAAGACGAAGATTTGTATTATTATTAATTATTTATTTATTCTGCTGCATCATGTTATTCCGCTCCATTCTTTTAATTATTCATGTTTACGTAACTCTGATGTTTGTGTTGCAAAGCATAATCAAATGTATTTATAAAACAGCTTCATGATATTTGATTATTATATTTTGTCATTCCGCTGTGAGATTCTGTATTTGTTTTATTTCTTTCTCTTTTACATATTCACCCCATAACAATCTTCCATTTTAAATGGTTTAAGTCGGCATGTGTGTCTGCTTAAAACGTCCAAAAAGGCAGCTCGTTACAATTGGTATCAGAGCTTAGGTTTAGCGATATCCTTAGCTTTATCTGGTCTGACTCATATAGAATAGGGTAGTTATACCCTAGAATGAGTCGTTGAGTGTATATATGAGAGAGCGTATTTGTTAGTGTTATAAAAGATTTTTATATTGTGTTAATTTGTATTTACAAATTCTGGTTGGTGCATAGGACGCTATGACATCGATAGGAATTTCTAAACACTCAATAGGACAGACCGACACAATATTGTTTTGAAATATAGGTAAATGAAATTTTTTTTGCCTATTATATATTATTGTATATAGATTAATAAATTTTATAAATGATATACTTGGTTGTAATATATCTATTTTCTAGGTAGTGAAATTCATAAGTATTAGTTGAAAAATGAGATTTGTAAATAAAATGAATATAAATTGGAAATTTTAGAACTTAAGTTCCGGGATTTTTGAAATTTCTTTCGAATGATTTTGGAATATAATATTAATATTATTTGGAAGTACTTTCTGATATAAATATTTCAATGTAATTAGGAAGAAATTTTTTAAAGGATTTTTTTTGGAAAGAAATAAGTTATGTACTCCCCTCTCTGTCACTAGAAAATAATTTCGGTGATGAGTGCATGCATCATCGACATTCATTTTCAAGTTTCAAAGTGGGAAGGCTGCTGTAGTAGTTTTACTACACATCGTTTTGATAACCAATCTAAATTTTAATTTCTAAAGTTGACTTGATTTGATATATATATATATATAAGTTATGAGTATATATATATATATATATTATTTTAAATTAATTGAAATGAAACCCGGTTGTTTAGATCTTAAGTTCCTATAAATTAGAAATTGAAATTATTGTAATGAATGAAATTTTAACTATTTAATAATTGGAACTTTTAAAATGAAAATAAGAGATTTGATGCTAGGATATCAATGAAATAAATAAGAAATTGAAATTTGCAAACTATAAATAAAAGGGAAATGAAAATAAGAAAAGGTAATTCTTGAACATTTGTTAACTAAATATATATAAGAGAACTTGTGTAACTTTTATTGCATTCTAAAAGACATATAAATATAACTTACTAAAACATTAAAAGTTGTAATGTTTAATAAGAACATGTAATGGAATGTTATACAAGTAAAACTTGAGTAATGAAAGTGTTCAGAGGAATCCCTTTTATAAATAAGAACTTTGATATTTTGATATTATAGACTTAGGTATAATTGAAATACTGCTAATAAACTAGAAAAGCGAGTACTGTAAGTAAAGGATTATAAACTTAAGTTTATGTTTGAAGCCATTGACAATTAAAGTGAAGGATATATTAAACTAAATGATTATAACTTCAGAAAACATTGAAATGATTTGAAAATGGATTTAATATTCAATAATACTATATATGAAAGAATGAATGTGAAAAAGAAATATCTATTAATGGTGAATTAAATTATAAAAAAACTTACCTAATAATGGATAATCCAATAGTTGAAATAGAAATAACTTATGTAAGAGATGAATGTAAAGTAATAAAAATAAATTTTCATTATGTGAAGAAAAAAAAGAAAAAGTAAGAATTTTGTAAGTGATGAATGAAAATAAATGAGAGTAAGTACTGAATGAATGAATGCGAATTTATTTACGAAGAAACTTATATAGTACTTTAAGAATTGATTTACATATGTTTAAAATAATTGTGTATGAGTAACATATGTAAGAAAATGTAAATAACATATGTGAATAAATGAATGTAAATAAATGGAATTACGTGCTCAATGAATAAATGGGAATAAAATTTTGCAAGAAATAAATGTAAAAATAAAGGAAGTAATCATTGAATGAATGAAAAAAAAATGAACAACAAATCTTGTGAAAAGAAATTAATAAGAATAAACTTAAATAATGTTTGGAATTTGATGTTTGTTTTGATTTATGGGTTGTTGGGTAAAGATACATCTAATTTTTAGGATGTATGAATAACCTATTGAGTTTTATCTAAGATTGTTGAGTAGATGGTATACTTAGTAGTTTATTTGTCATTCTACGCGATTAAAATTGTCTAAACCCGAACAAACCATTTGTTTTGGTGGCTATGGATGGATGATTGATTACTTTAACTGCATGTGACGATTGTATGGTTCTGTTTGCAAATACTTGTTGTATGTTGTTTGCAAGTGAATATTGTTACAATTTGTTTGATATAAATTGAAGCAATATAAATATTTCTCTTATATAATTATTAACTCTTTTGGATTATATAAGTGAAATACATGTATGGAAGAAATAGCTACTGCTTTTGGTTTCATAAAATAAACGTTAATCTCCCGACAAATAGGTACGTTCTCGGATTATGGTTTTCTAGCGATATTATATTGTTTTTCCCGTGGTTTGGGATATATTATTTTGAAATATATATGATATATATTGTTATTACTGAAATTATTATTTCTCCCGAGCCTCTTCGTACAAACGAAACTCTGTCGAAATTTTCTGTGAATTTTGGACTTAGAAAATTTTGTGAAGTGTTTTCCAAATTTTTCTAACTTGATATAAAAAGATTTAATTATTATAAATTAATATATTTTATTTAAATTATTTAATTATGTAAATAAATTGTTTATAGACTTACTATTTTGAATAAGATATATTGATTACTTAATTCCTTCTTGTAACAACCCACATATTTTACGATTGTATATTTAAATGTTTTATATAAATATAGCATCATTAGTCGGATTAAAGTCTGAAATGCTACTTTTCGTAAACAGTCGAATTAGTACTTGAGACCACTTCCATTGAGTCCAAAATGGCGTTTGCGACCTTTTTGAGTATAAACATCGATATGTTTGGAGTTGAGTAGAATTTTGCTATTTTTCTATTTTGGGCTTTGGGTTTGGGTTTCAGCCACTAACCCAACTTAATACCCTATCTCAACTCCTCTTCATTCATTTCATTCCTCATTTCCTAACATTCATGCTCTAGAGAAAAATGTGGGAAAAGATTGGAAATTAGAATTCCAAAACCCTAGTTTGTTTAGGAAATTCAAATTCAAGTCCAAAATCAAGGAGAAGCTTAGGTAAGCATCCTCTTCATCTTCTCCATATCTATCTCTCTTCAATTCTCATAAATTCCTAGCCCTAACTTAGAAAAAACTTTACCTTTGATAATAGATTGAAGATTCTAGAGGTGTATTGAAGAGGAATTGGCCTTTCCTTTGTTTTAGAGCTTCTCGTTCGTTGTTTTTGGGTTTAAATGTGAGTTCTTTAACTCACATCTACGTCTATAGCTATCATTGTTGTTAGGTATGAATTCCTAACGTTTGTGCATGTTCATTTTCTTTTGATTTGAATCTATTTGGTGATTTTTTTCCAAATTTTGGTGTTTTGGTCCAATTTTATGAAAATCCTACTATGGATGTTTGGACATGATATTTGGGGTGTATCGATGAGCCTATAAGGCTGGGTTGTTGCTTGGCATAAATCCCTAGTCGTTGATGCTCGTCCGACCGCTTCCGAAACGTTTTGGCCATCTTGGCCTAGGCAAAATGTTGCCTAGACCAGGTGTTCAGACGTATGAAATGCAATTTCAGACGTCTGGATTCAGACCTGGAGGAAAATTATACACGGTAGAAAAAAATAAAATGGCAGAGACTAATTTTAGACGTCTGATTTATTGGTTCAGACGTCTGAATTGGTGTTCAGACGTCTGGTTTGCAATTTCAGACGTCTGGACAGTTTCTGGAAAACTATATATTTCCAGAACCCAATTTCAGACGTTTGGTTGACTTTTCAAACGTTTGGATTGGGTCTTAGACGTCTGCCTTGGGATTTCAGACGTTTGGGGGTTTTCTGGATTATTTCCAAAGAACAAATCCAGACGTCTGGATTCTAAACCAGACGTCTGGATTCTAAACCAGACGTCTGGAACTATGCATTTTGCCTATTTTGAGCTGTTATGTGTGGATTTCCGATATTAATTGATTTTTGTCGATACAGATAGTTGTTATCACTTATTATCGACTTTGATGACTTCTTTCTTTGGATTTTTGGAATATCCATTTGATGGATTGGATATCGATTTTTATGGATTTAATTCACATTCTCGTATGTGAATTTTTGGTGATTGATTGTTTTTACAATCATTTGGTTCAGACGTCTGAATTGGTGTTCAGACGTCTGGTTTGCAATTTTGAGACGTCTAGACGGTTTTTGGAAAACTATATATTTCCAGAACCCAATTTCAGACGTTTGGTTGACTTTTCAGACGTTTGGATTGGGTCTCAGACGTCTGCCTTGGGATTTCAAACGTCTGGGGGTTTTCTGGATTCCAGAGAACAAATCCAAACGTCTGGAACTGTGCATTTTGCCTATTTTGGGCTGTTTTGTGCGGATTTCCAATATTAATCGATTTTTGTCGATCCGGATGTAACAACCCGGGATCTGCATTACCAACTAATAAATAAAAGTTAGGATTTTTATTAATTTTAATGAAGCTTAAAAGGATTTGGAATGATAAAATTTATTTGAAAAAGGCTATTTTAATTAAATGGGAAATATGGGATTTAAAATGAGGATAAAAAGTTATTTTTGGAAAGTTAATATTTTAAGAGAAATCTTAAAACGAGTTTGGGTAAGAAAAAAAATGAGTTTTATAAACATATATGAACACTTAGACTAATTTTTGGAAACATGTAAATAACTCTCTTCTTATTGGGTTACTAAACCTAGCCCAATAACCCACCCTAAACCTCCTCTATAAATTATCTCAAACTCTCCAAACCTCATTCATTCATCCCTAATCAAAACCCTAATCATTTCCTAAAGCTTTCCTAACAAAAATGACCTCTATCTTCATCTCCTTCTAGTTTTAACTTATGCAAGTCATTATATGCAAAGATAATGCAAATACCCACCTCAAATCCGTTTTTATATCTTTTTAATTCTGAAATTTGAATGGTAACACATGTTTTATGTGTTTTTTTGATCTTATAGCCTCCTAATCATCTTTTGCTAACTTGGGTTGATGCTATAGTAGTCTTTGTTGCTTTCTAGAGAGGTATATTGCTAAAACCTCTTCTAATATGTGTTTAATCATCTTTTGATTTCAGTAATCATTTAGTAACACATGTTTATTATGTAACATGTGTATCATAGCTCTTTGATCATCTTTGCTTTCATTTTAGGGTGTGCACATAAGGTGTTTGTGATATTGCTTCCTAAGGTAATGCTAAGCTTTGGCCCTTGTCTCCTTTAATATAGTGTAGTAATCATTATAGGGTAGTTAGTGATTGTTATTGGTGAAATTTGATGCCAAAAACTTGAAAAAAAACACCCCAAAATCACCAAAATCAGCATTGATTGCTGGCTGGAATGTTTCAGCCTGAAAACAGGCTTAAACAGTGGTCTGAGTGCACCAGGGCAGGCCTGGGTTGCACCCAGGTTGCTGCCCGGGCGCATCAGGCTAGCCCAGTTGGGCTAGCCGGTAGCAGGCCAGCCCTTAGCGGGCTGGCGCGTAGTGAACAGCGCGGGTCCGCACTGGGCGGCCCGCTATTCTCCCCAGCCCGCATGTGCTGGGGCTTGCTCCCAGCCCAGGCGGGCTGGGGCTTGATTGAACCCCAGCCTGCATGGGCTGGGGCTTGCTCCCAGCCCAGGCGGGCTGGGGGCTTGACTGAACCCCAGCCCGCTTGGGCTAGGGCGTGTTATTCTTCCCCAGCCCAAGCGGGCTGGGGCTTATCATTTTTCCCCAGCCCGCCTGGGCTGGGGCTTGCAAATTCTCCCCAGCCCAAGCGGGCTGGGGCTTGATCAAACCATCTGCACCACCTGGTGCAGCCTGGTTTACAAGAACGGGCTGCACCATGCGGTGCAGCCGGCTTCCATGAAATGGGCCGCACCCACTTAGTGCAGCCAGGTTCCGATCCACCGGTTGCACCATTTTGGTGCAACCGCTTCAAATTGATTGTTTCTGCAATGAACCATTGGGTTTCAATTTCGAATCATAAATTGTCGAACTTTGGTTCAGAACCATTCGGAATATTATCCAACACGAATATTGGTTTTTAGTGATTCTTTGATTTATCGATTTCTTTGAGATTTGTCTCTAGATTTCGTACACGTGTTTTATGAATTATTTTCAAAGGATTTTTCACTCCTAAATGGCTTTCGAAATTATTATATAATATTATTTTTAATTAGTAAACTATTTACTCCATAATAGGAGAGTTTTCAAAAGCCGTTTTAAAGTGATTTCAAAATCAATTACAAAACCGTTTCGCACCATTATTTTCTATAATAAAAATCTCACACTCACTTTTTAGCATGTCGAGCGAAGTGGAAAGGTACTTAAACGGTTAGGAAATCTCCGGCCTATGGAACCGTGTGTATTTTCTTTCCGGTTAATCCCTGACCTATTCGATTGATCGTTTTGACCTTTGGGTCTAGTTTACCGATGATACGAGGTGGACTTTTTATTGTTTGGAGTGTGAGCTTGCTATTGGTTAGTAAACCGTTTAGTGCGAACGTGGGGTATGGGACTCATTGTTAACACTTTACGGGTTCCTCTCCAAGAAGTTTGTGACACATTAGCCTCTAGGCGGCCAGTACTGGACCTCTGGGTCACCACGCCTCTGGGCAACCGTCTCTGGACACCTGTTCTATGGAGCAGTTTCTTTTTTTCGGCATGTGCCTCTGGGCCTTTATCCTTCTGGGAAGGATCTTGCCGTCTCGCGCGTTCCGCATCTGTGCGAGTGATCGATCACAACTCTACAGTACTTGGCAATAACGACTCCGGTCGGTGCACGTGCTATACTTGTATTATTTGATGATTTTTATATCCATTCGAGTACCGCCATTCGGTGTTGGTTCAATGGAACCATACGATGTAAGTGCGATTACCTTGTGGATCCAAAGTGTCTCTGGACACTGCTTTTCAGTGTTTGATTTCATTGACTTTTCAGTATATCCCCATTGCTCTTTGGAGCATCGATCTTTGCTTGGGCATTGATTACAGACTCTGGTCACTCTTGGGATTATTGCCTATGGGCAACTTTATATAGCTTTGGCTACGCCGATGATATGAGGCGATTTTATTTATTCAACACTTTGGTGCTGATATTCTCTTTGGAGATTTTTACTGTTGATTGATGATTAGGGACCGTCATTATATTCATGTGGTCCAAAATACTCTTCTCTTAGGAAAAGTACCGTTTCATTTATGTACCGCATTATTATATATCTCAGTTATTACTGATTGTTTAGCTAGCCTGACCCGAGTGTTTTTCGCTCGGGTTAGACCGAGTTGTTTCAGGTTAGGTCTCTGGACTTAGCTTCTGTGCTTCCGCTTGGACATTATCTGCTATGCTGATAGAAAGCGCTTTTATTTGTCCACTATTCCGCTACTCTGTTATTATTCAGACTTTGATATGTACGTATTTTTGACTCACATGTGTGGGCAGTGGCTTTGTACCCACTTATAGTATTTGGATCTGTATTAACGATGTATTGTTCTGGGATTTTATATCTGTTATGTGATTCTGTTCTGTGATGTTTTATCATTTATTACTATGCTTGTTCTGATAGGTCTTTAGCCATTGTAATTTCGTTATAAATATTTATTGAATATGTCGAACCACTTGAAAAAAAATATAGATACCATCCTTTCGACGTATTCAGTAGATAGTTATAGCTTGATTACAAATGGTCGCTTCCACTATACTCTATTCTCCGCTTTAACAGACAGTATTACTCCCGTAATACTCTTTGTTACAGTGGGTCTCAGAGTGGGGCGTTACAACTTGGTATCAGAGCTTGGTTTCAGGAATAAGCATAATAAACATAGAACAGATACACTTAGTACAATACATTTTAATTAGATCTGAATTAAATCAAATCCCTTCCTTATGTTTATTGATAGATAAGTCAGGAATATGTATAGGAATCCGTTATATTCCGTAGTATTCCTTAATTAATTATCTATCATTGAATCATGTCTAACACTAATTCCCGTTTGACTTTCAGTATGTCTGGAAGGGGAAGAGGGAGAACCACACGTCAGACCAGTGCTGCTGGGTAGTCCAGAAACACTCATCCAGAGGGCGTGTTCATGACCACCGACCAGATCATGGAGCTGGTTCGGAATTCCCAGTCTCATTCTCAGTCTTCAGCCCCAGTTGCTGATGCTCCGCGCAAGTCTGCTTTTGCGCGTCTCTGCAGTGATTTTACCCATCTCGGAGGGAAGCCGTTCAGTGGCTCCGAGAATGTCTTAGAGGTCCAGGCTTGGATTCGGGTATGCGAGCGCATTTTCACTCGTATGGATATCCCGGATCATGACCGTGTTCTTATTGCTTCCAGTCAGCTTCAGAGTCGTGCCCTGGATTGGTACGAACTCCTTATTGCCGAGATCGATGAGACCACACTTACTTGGGCTCAGTTTCGTGAGAGATTTGAGCTCAAATTCATCCCAGAGTCAGAGAAGAACTCCCTTGCCCGCCGCTTTCTTGATCTCAAGTAGGGGAAGTCCTTTGTATCCGATTATGTCTCTTCCTTCGAGGCCCTTTCCAAGTACGGCCTTGAGTTTATTGCTACTCCTTATAAGAGGAACCTCAAATTTGTTGAGGGCTTGAAGAAATATCTGAAGAGGCAGCTTATGCTACAGCTTGAGCTCTCATTCGAGAAGCTAGTCAATGCAGCTCTACATCTTGAGTCAGTCGAGATGGGGCATAGTGATGATGGTGGTGTGGGTTCCACAATCCCCACCAAGAAGAGGTTTCCTCCTGGCAAGTCTGGCTCTTCTTTTCAGCACATGAAGAAGAAGACTGGTAGTTCCACCGTTCAGACTCAGCCTCAGACTCGTCCTCAGTCCTAGACTCCTGCTCAGCCTAGTGGGACACGTCCTCCGAAGAAATGCTTCAACTGTGGTTCTCCAGATCACTTTATTCGAGAGTGTCCCAAACCTCTCTATTGCACTTTCTGCAAGAAGGAGGGACACAGGATCTCCGCTTGTCCTATTGCTCCAGCTAGTGCCAAGCCTGGCAGGCTTAATGCTGCCAAGGCTCCTACCACTTCTACTCAGCCTAAAGGTACACATCCTTCCGTTCTTGAAGGTTCTATTTTATTTCTTGGTAGATCTATTAGAGTTCTTTTTGATACGGGTGCCTCTCACTCATTCGTATCAAAGGAACTAGTTGATACTTTATCTTTGGATGTTACTTGTTTAGTTTCTTCACTAAGGATTGTGAATCCCATTGCTGGATCCACGACCCTTAGCTTGCTCTATGAGAATATAGATATTGATCTTTGTGGCTTTTCTTTCCGTGCGAATCTGCACGTTATGGAGTATTTGGGCTTTGATATGATTCTTGGCATGGATTGGCTCGTTCAGCATGACGCCAAAATTATTTGTTCGGAGCAGATATTATTTCTTCGTCACCCTGACTCGTCCTCTCCGTTAGCTATTGTTCTTCAAGATGTTGGGCTTTCTGATGTTACTTTATTCTCTCTCGATTCACGAGATGAGGATTTGAACTTATCTCGTATTCCTGTTGTTCGGGATTTCCACGACGTATTCGAGCCAGTATCCGGACTGCCGTCAAAGCGAGCTATTGAGTTCCGCATCGATCTCATTCCAGGCTCTCATCCAGTCGGGCGTCCTCCTACGAGAATGTCTACTAAGGAGAATGAGGAACTCAGGAAGCAGTTAGTTGAGCTTGAAGCGAAGCAGTTCATCCGATCCAGTTCTTCGCCATGGGGTGCTTCTGTGGTCTTCGTTAAGAAGGCTGATGGCTCTCTTAGGCTTTGCATTGACTATCGCAAGCTCAATGAGCTGACCATCAGAAATCGCTACCCACTTCCTCGGATAGACGACATGTTTGACCAATTGAGCGGTGCGAAGGTCTTCTCTCAACTTGACCTTGCCACCGGATTCCATCAGCTACGAGTCGCGGAAGACAGCATTCCTCTTACAACATTTCGCGCTCGTTATGGTTCTTTTGAGTGGTTGGTCATGCCGTTCGGCTTGACGAACGCACCGGCTTTCTTCGTTGATCTTATGAATCGAGTATTCTGGGAATACATTGATAGATTCGTTTTGGTTTTCATCGACGATATTCTTATTTACTCTAGATCCGAGGCAGAGCATGCTCATCATTTGCGGATCGTCTTGGATACTCTTCGTCAGCATCAGCTTAAGGCCAAGCTCTCCAAGTGCCATTTTTGGGAGAGCAAGGTCAAGTTCTTGGGCCATATTGTATCATCTGAGGGTATTTCTGTCGATCCTGCCAAGATCGAAGCTATTCAGAATTGGAAGCAGCCTGAGAACGTTCATGATATTCGCAACTTCCTTGGGCTGGCGGGTTATTACCGTCGATTTATCAAGGATTTCTCTCGTGTTGCACTTCCCCTCACGACTCTGACTCGTAAGGGGGTTCGCTTTATTTGGTCTGATAAGTGTGAAGTTTCTTTCCAGCGATTGAAGGAACTTCTCACTCATGCTCCTATCCTTGTGGTTCCTGAGAGTAACCGGGATCTTGTTGTTTACACCGACGCTTGTGGTAGCGGCCTCGGTGTTGTGCTTATGCAGAAGGATCGGGTAGTTGCTTATGCTTCTAGGTAGCTACGTCCGAATGAGGTTCGCTATCCGACTCATGATCTTGAGTTCGCAGCTATCGTCTTTGCTTTGAAGACGTGGCGTCACTTTCTATTAGGCGAACGCTTCACTCTTTACACCGATCACAAGTCTCTGAAGTATTTATTCAGTCAGAAGGATCTCAATATGAGGCAGCAGCGATGGCTTGAGTTTCTCACCTCATATGACTTAGACATTCAGTATACCCCTGGCAAGGGTTATCGTGTGGCTGATGCACTCAGTCGCAAACACTCGGTAGTAGTTTCTATGATGATAGCCGAGTGGGATATTCTTGAGACTCTTTCTTTGTGTGATATTCGAAATTGAGCTCCGTCTTCTGATTCTCAGATCTTGCTTTTCAGCTTGGAAGCTCGACCTATTCTATTGGATCGCATTGCCCATGCTCAGCGGCAGGATCCAGAATTGTTGCGATATATTCATCTCCTTGAGTCGGGATCCAATGATGAGACATTGTTGGATTATTCCATTGATTCTCATCGGTGTCTTCGCAGGAAGAACCGTATTTTGGTACCATCAGATTTATCACTCAGGCATGACATTCTGGACGAGTGTCATCGCACTAAGTACACCATCCATCCCGGCTCGAGCAAGATGTATGCCGATATGTGTCGGGTATATTATTGGGAGGGTTTGAAGAGAGATGTTGCAAGTTATGTGAGCAGTTGCATGACTTGTCAACAGATCAAGGCCGAA
This sequence comes from Allium fistulosum, assembly GCA_030737815.1. Classification (NCBI taxonomy): domain Eukaryota; kingdom Viridiplantae; phylum Streptophyta; class Magnoliopsida; order Asparagales; family Amaryllidaceae; genus Allium; species Allium fistulosum. Next base: position 1,104,704,306 of record CM060902.1, read on the forward strand.
CACCAACGTCCATCTGGTCTTCTTCAACCGCTAGAGATTCCATTGTGGAAATGGGATCAGATATCCATGGATTTTATTGACGGTCTACCTCGATCGAGGTCAGGCCATACTTCTATTTGGGTCATCGTCGATCGCTTGACCAAATCAGCTCATTTCATTCCTATTAAGTCCACTCGGACTGCTCCTCAGCTTGCCAAGCTATATGTGAAGGAAGTCGTTCGACTTCATGGTATTCCTAGCTCTATCGTCTGTGATCGAGACACTATCTTTACTAGTCACTTCTGGAAGTGCCTACAGTCAGCTTTGGGCTCAAAGCTGAATCTCTCGACTGCTTATCATCCTCAGACCGACGGTCAGACGGAGAGGGTGAATCGTGTTCTAGAGGATCTTTTGCGTTGTTGTATTCTGGATTTCGGAGGTAGTTGGGAGGATCACTTACCGCTTGTAGAGTTCTCCTACAACAACAGCTTTCTGTCTAGTATTGGCATGGCTCCTTTCGAGGCTCTTTACATAAGGCCATGTCGTTCTCCTTCGTGTTGGTTAGAATCTGGCGAGAAGCTCCTTCTTTGTCTAGATTCAGTTCGGGAATCTTCGGAGAAGATTATTCTTATTCGTCAGAGAATGAAAGAGGCGCAGAACCGCTAGAAATCCTACGCGGACAACCGTAGGAAGCCTCTTGAGTTCTCCATTGGCGATTCTGTCTTTATTAGGGTCTCTCCCATGAAGGGGGTTGTGCGTTTCAGCTCTACCGAGAAGTTGGCTCCTCGCTATGTTGGACCATTTCCTATTACGGAACGCATTGGCCCCGTTGCTTATCGTGTGGCTCTACTTGCTCACTTCTCTGGAATACACGACGTGTTCCATGTTTCCCAGCTTCGCATGTGTGTCCGCGATCCTGATTCTATCATTGAGCCGCATGCTGTGCATGATCTAGAGGTTAAGGGGAAATGCTATAATTTTAAAGTGTTACGATTTCCAAAACGCTATGATTTCAAAGTGTTATGATTTCCAAAATGCTATGATTTCAATGCTGTGATTTCCAAAGTGTTTTATTTTTAAAGACTATGATTTCGAAAGCGTTATAACTTTGGAAAGTGATATGATTTTTGGAAATGGATATATTTGAAATGGAAATGATATCGTATTGATTTGGTTTGAAATGAAAGTGATATTTTGGTTTTGAAGTATAAACTATTTTGAAATCACCGTGGTGTTATAATAACGTTTGGTTGTTAAAGAGACCGGGATCAGATATGGGCATACTCTCTGTCGATACCGAAAACCACTTTAACAACTGTGTACGTGGTGGAGATTCCATAATGAAGTAGGATGTTGGCGACGATCCTATATGAGGTATATACGTGGACCCGACTCCCATGAGTTGGCATAAGGTGGCTAAAACAGGAGCAATTGACGGGCTAATGAGGTAGCTCCTCTGATCGGACACACTCCAACATATGCCATTCTATTACTTTATGATTGATTTGGTGCGCACCTTCGGATTTCGGGAGTGTGGCTCGAGGTGGGCGGTAGTGGATGCTTTGCGTTACCACAGGCCCAGAAGTGTAATTGGTATATCTACCCTGGCATTGCCTAGTTGTGTCGTGTCACCTACCCTAGCGCGCCTCTTACGAGTTTGATTTGTGTCGTACCTATGGAGTATCTTCTCGTAGCCTCCCGATCTGGAGGTACGCAGGTACTGTATAGACTATTGGCACTATAAAATGTGTTAAGGGGGATATGGGTAACGCCTTAATGCTGTCTTAAATAGTTTACTTTACTTTAGACATTATTATAATAGCGTATATTATTACATAGTAGATAGTTTAACAGATCCTTAGAAGATGGTTATCCCAAACATCCTTTGATTTACTTGTATTTCTGCTGATATATCACTTGAGTTGGATTTATTTATATAAGAATGTTAATCCTGACTCGAGTGTTTTGTGTTTTGCTTTACGCTCGGGTCAGACCGAGTGATACAGCATTTGAGACTCACCTTTGGAGTTGGAGCTTCGCTTGGAGATCCAGCTATATCGATTCTGCTTTCAATTATTCAGCTGATTCCAGTGATGTATTCAGATCTTGTATTTGACTATTTTATTGAGACATCTATGTATTCGAGACTTCTGTTGTATCTTATTTAACTCTGTTTATATTTATAGCAGCTTCATGAACTACTGTTCTTTTGTTTCTGCTGCATTATTGTTATAATACTCTGTCTTTGTGATTCTATGATTATTTATTTACCGTATATGCTGAGTTTTGCCAAATTTAAATTAACAATCTGATATTTTGAGCAATTCAAATCCGACATGTATGGATGCGAATGGTTGAAATTTTCAGGTCGTTACACTTATTTAGTGTTCAAATAATCAAAATGAAATTCTATATGATTTCAATAAATTATAGGGTGATAACAAGGATATAACAAAATAAATGCACTAATACACATTCAACACAATAGCATCCATCACAACATACAATCAATATTCAAATCAACCAATTCAACAAATCAACCAATTCAATAACATGTCACAATAATTATTAGTTATCACATATTGGAGTTTAGGTATTCAAATTAAATGTCAATTAAAATTCCCAACTAACAATCAATAATTTTATCGCTATATGACTTGGTTTAACTTGCAATAAAATTCTAGTATTTCATGAGTGAGTTTAACACTCACCTTTTGGCTTTCCCTTTTCTAGTCAGATTTGGATCCGCTACTACTTTCTCCTTTTGTTTTGTTTCCTTGCTATCTTAATCTTTTTTTAGAAAGTTTTGGAAGAGATAGAGAATTTTTTTATAGATCTGGATTTGAAGAAAAAGAATTGGAAAGAAGAAGAAGGTTTGAAAAAGAATAAGAAGAATTGAAAAAGAAAATGAAGCTTTGAAAAAGAAGAAGAAGATTTTGAAGAATAAGAATAAAAAAAGGAACTTTGAAAGAAAAAAAGGAGAAGAAGGAGATTTGAAGAAGAAAAATGAAAAAGAAAGGAGGAAGGTGAAGAGAGAAAGAAAACGAGATGGAAGTTTTGTTTGGAAAAAAATAAAGCTACGGAAGATGAGATTTGAAAAATGAAATGAGGATACAGGAATGAAGATGGAACAAATGAAAAGCTAATAAAGTATATATATAAAAAATAGGAATTGAAATAAAGTGAATATATGAACAACCTTAAAAAAATGGCAGGTATTAAAAGAGGTGAAGTAAAGGAATAAAAATGTGAACCAAGATAAAAATAAATCTTCCATTTTTAAGTATGAAGCTTTAGGAGAATAAATTGCCAATGAAAGAAAGCTACAAGAACTGATAATACATAAACAAAATGAACTTCAGAAATGAGAATAGTAAATGCTAATGAGGTGGCATGAATATTAATTTGGATGTTCACATTAATAATGGAAAAAAAACTTCAGGTGAAGTACTTGGAAATGAGTAAACGAACCAAATGAGAAACAAATGAAAAGAATGCGACAATTATTAATTAGAAATAAATCAAATGAGACAACTATTAATTAATAAGAATCAAATGAGTAGTCGAACAATTAAATGGATGCTCAAGTGGAACCTACATGGAGAACTTGAAAATGAAAAGAAAGAGAATGCAGATGTGATCATAAATATAAAGCAAATGAAGGGACCACGTATATACTATAAACAAACTTTTGGGGTCAAAATTTAAAAACGTAATCCAATTAATTTATTTCAATAAACCCAAATATACACATATTTATATCATTTAATTCTTTATTAAAACATTCGTTTTGCGTTAATATATGTGCACATTCCATTAACTCAATCAATCAACGAACAATCAATAAATCAATTAATCAACCAATCAATCAATATATTTATTTATGTTACTCAACCTAATTTAATTAATTCAAGAATATATATATATCTATCTATGCATTATAAAAACAATTTACTTTACTATTTTAATTACTGTAACGGCCACATTAATGCAACTAATTTACAAGTTTTAACCATATATAAAATGGAAAAATAAATATATGTGAACATGTGTAATTAATGTACAATTGTTAGTACAAGGTAATTTCTAATTGATTCCATAACATTTACACAACCATGAGCCCTCTAATATATTTTAAAATTTGAATACTAATAAGTGTGTTTATATATATTATTCTAGAATTCAATTTTTTTTATAAAATCATACTTATTCAAAATGAAAATGTAACGACCCACCTTTTTGGACGGTTCAAATCGAAAATAAAACCATACATGTCAGACTCTAACCATTCAAAAGGGAGGATTGTTAATGGGGTAAATGAAAAAAAAGAAAAAAAAGAAAAAAAAAGAAAACAATACACAGAATCTCGCAGCGGAACGACAAAATATAATAATTAGTGTTAGCACCAAAATTGGTCACTAACCTCGTAGAGAAAGATTGTGTAGAGATATAAGTGATGAAGATAAATTAAACAAGGAAGGGAATGCTAATTTAAATGCAGAAAGTAAGAACACCAAATTTATAGTGGTTCAGCGTAATTGCCTACGTCCACTTTGAGGTTAAACTTTATTGATCTTCTTAATAGTTGATTACAAATACAATTCGTGAATCAAATGCTTGAATGAAGTTGTTAAGTAGAGAAGATGAGTCTCAAAAATGGCAGAGTCCCCCCCAGTGTTCTCCAAAATGGATCCATTTCATTGTGCCCCTGCCCTTCTATTTATAGAGGAAGATGGGTTGGACTTCCTTCATGGGCTTAGGAACAAGGTGCCTCTGCCCATAGTGGGTGAATCTGCGCACCAGGCCAGGCAGGCCAAATGCTCTTGCTTTATTGTGGGCCTGACAACTTGCTACCACCTCCAGTCTCTCCTTGATCAGAATCTTGTCTAGTGCTAATGATAATTTCTTCAACCGTCGTTTTGTAACCGGGCCAAGATGTCGGTTAACACTTGCCCCCCAAAGTGTGTCGTGTGAAGCAACACAACACGCTTTGAATCAGCGAGTATTCCTTGTCTTCAGAAAGAAATCCACCATGTTTCTTGAATAGTCATTATCCTCCAATTTATCCTCCCAAGGTGTTGTATCCTTCTTTGGTCATCATGATGCTCGGTCGATTCCCAATATTATAAATCCAGGGTTGTAGTTCATTAGTGGCCATCCGTGTCTGATTCTGCAGAGCTAATAAGCTTCGGCTATATGATCTAGTCTTCTCTTAATAACCCTTAGTGAGAATTCAATTTCTGTTGATTTCAAGAAGTTGAACTTTTTCGGATGTACACATGCACGTTCGGGTACATTTTCTTGCCATTGGCTCTCGGATGCGTTTTATATGCTCATAAGTCATCACCAACTCCGTCTAGTTTAATTGTAATTCAATCGCGATTCCTTGTTTGTATTTTCTGTGAAATAAGGGTTGCAGTCAGCCACTTGAGGAGTTTTCCAAACCTCTCTTCAGTACAGACTCTATGATTTTGTTCACAGCTTCAACCTGTCCATTTGCAGTTATAATGGATCATGGAAGGTCATAAGGACAGATGACGTTACAGATAAAGAAGTTGATTATTTTCTTCATCTTGGTCGTGGTTAAGAGTTCTTCATCTGCCCATTTGGTGACGTAATCAATTGCTATGATGGTGTATTTCGCACCACCTTTAGGATCGACAAGAAGATGATTTCAGTGCCCCCAAGTGCCAAACGGCTATGAACTAGCCTTTTGACTAATTTCCATCGGCGGGGTTCCCAGATTTTTTGCATAAATCTTGCACTCGTCACATTGTCTAGCATGATCAACCGCATTTGGGTTGATAGTTGGCCAGTAATACCTATAACAGAGTATCTTCTTTATCATGGTTTTCCCCTTGATGTTATTACCGCATTCTTCTTCATAGACTTTGCTCAAGATATCATCATGGGCGATATGCTGAAGCAAGGGGATGGATAAACTCCTTTTGACACACGACTTATTCTTAGATTATCTGGCGTGAAGCTTTGAGGAGGATGTGTCGTTTTCCATTCCTCCGTTCAGTAAGAATTCCTCATTGTAGATGGTATTTGATAGGAGTCAACCATGACACCTTTTCATTTTGTTCGTTGAGTACGTGTGTAATGATGTAATACGTGAAGTCGGTTAGTAGCTCTTGGACTTGGCCGAGATAAGGAGCAAGACAATGCCCCCTAGCAAGATCAACTTCCTTAAATTTGTATATTACCAATCAAGAATCACAAAAGATATGTAAAGTTTTCACTTCAAATCCTCTAGCAAGTTTGAGGCTGGCAGTCAAGGCTTCATACTAAGCATCGTTGTTTGTTACAAGTAAATCGAGTTTTAGGACGTAGCAGATTGATCGTTCCTCAGGAGTCATTATCAAGCCATAACACTGATCATTGGATGCTCCATCTACGTACATTTTCCATCTTATGGTTGGTTCTCTGCTACTCTTCGAGTAGTCATCTGAGGTAGTGAATTTGGGTGTGAGGTCTGCTAATTTCCGTCCTTGGATAGCCCTTCGTGGGAAATAAGTGATATTGAATTAGCTTAGTTCGATATTCTATTTAAGTAGTCTTTCAGACGTCTTAGGTCATTGTGTGAAGACCGCCCATGACCCCTGTACCGAATCTAGAGATAGTGCGCTGTAAAGTGTGTCAGGCGACCATGGACGATTGCCAGGGTAAGTTAAAACAATAGAATCTATCGTATTACTCACAGCGCATGGACAAAATACAATAGAATATATATATATAGTGAAGCTTCACAGAATAGAATCTCATCAATAAAACTTCATAATAGTTGAATACAAACATCTGAATAGACAATACATCCAGCCTCACTACAATCACTCAGAGAATACAAAGCAGCGGAACATCCAGTACATATAATAAGAAGATAATATGCAATACTCCAGCTCGTCTTCGTCATCAGCAACGTGGAAAGCAAGAACAACACCTGTCACCTGCTACCTAGTCTGCCCGTTTCAAAATGGACGAACAGCCCAAGGCGATAAGAATTAAAACATAAAGCCTTGAGTCAGACAACAGTCTTAGTGAGCGGTAAATTAACTAACAACATACCAAAAGAGCATAAAGGAAAAGGAATAGGAATACAACCCTCCCACTCCAACCTCATTCTATAGTGATAGCCCCCAGACACACACTAGGCAGAAGCAAACATAGCAGAGCATACAATTTAAAGTAAAGCAATTATCACTCGAGTCAAGGGCGATGTTTTCCAAGCACAAACCCCCAAGGCCTAAACCAAGATCAGATAAGCACCCAGAAAATACCGCTCTTGAGACCGAATGACGATACAACCAAACATCCATGACTCTGGCTATCACTGTTATCACTGCTTCGGTATCACCGTTAATTGAATGACCGGCACATTCTTTCAGCCGTCCGTCAAGTGCTAATGGTAACCCCGGTTCTAGACATAACTCCCGCACGTCATTGTGACCCATGCCTAGGACTATCGAATCTGCCCAGAGTACTCGACCATCAACAGTTGGTCGTTGGGACTATCGAATCTGCCCAAACGTACTCTTGCTTAGAGCATGCTAGAACCTTCAACAACGATGAGACCCAAGCCTCCTAGTCATCCTCCTTGACGACCATTCTCATATCCATCCATTATCCTCAACTCGAACCATTCACCGAGTTATCAACATGCTTGGAATGATCCCGTCTGGATTAGACCAAGTCTTCATCACATGATGCCTTGCTTCATCACATCCTCGCAAAGCCTCATCCCAACATCACATCATCAAATCTATGCATAAGAGCTTCATCATCCCGCTACATATGCCACGAGCAGCTTTCTCAATTCAAGAGCCTTTCCCTTAGCCTTTGAATCATCTTCGGTCTAAATCAAATCATCAGTCATCTAATTCATAGCAATCAACCAAGTCAAACATTAATCCAAGCAATCAAGCATTCAAATATGATCTAAGTAGACAATTATCACAATAATGGCAAATTCCGTAATTAAAAAGTTGAAAGTCTAATAAACATGAAAACATGAGAAATATCTCTACAATCTTGATGAATGAACTTGCATAGGTTAACACTTAGTAAAATGGTTGTCAAATCATCATGAACAATGAATCTACACTTAGGATGAAGAAAATGCATTGAAATCACTATTTTAAACACCAAATCGAGCCAACAATCCGATATTCTCCTTTGGATCCGTGTGAGAGATAATCACCACTCACCAAATCACCTAAACAACCTCAAATCAACACGCTACAGATCTGGACAGCGAAGGATCAAGCTTGATCTATCACGAATCCGCTTTAAACGATGAAATCCCACTTCAATGGATGAAGATCTTCAATCTAAGCTCTTGAATCTTCAATTTGATCTTCAACTTGGATGGATGGAATCACTAGATTAGAGTAGAGAAAAGAAGTGAAGAAGTGTAGAAGTCGAGCTCTCAAAATGGCAGCACTTCGTCGCTTCGAAATCCGGATCCCAAAAAAATGAAGCCAATCCCCTTCTATTTATAGGCGAAAATTCCCTTAAGTCGTAACTCGGAATTAGGTCGTCTCCGACCTACGACCTAAGATTCCCACCGACTAAGCCTTCACCGACCTAACCACTCACACGACTTAACAGCTGCTCCGCCTAACACATGCGCATACAACCTATCTACAAAGTCGACCTACGACTTAACTAAACCCAAGTCCCTCCGACTTATAACTAAACAGGGCCTCCGACTTAACAAAGACCTTCCGACCTACGACTTAACTACTTAACCAACACGCGACCTAAGACTTAGCCAACAACTCCGACTTAAAGTCCACACGACCCAATACTTAAACCCTTAGGTCGTTTAACGACCTAACTACTAAGTCGTTAGCTAGCTTATCTCCTAGGTCGGTCAACTTGCTAAATCTCTTAAGTCGCTATCCTACCTAAGTCGTTAACTCTTAGGTCGGTCCCATAGGTCGCTCACTCTACTAGGTCTGCCTACCCTATAAGTCGTCTACGACCCAACAGCCTTAACTCGCTAACTCGTCCAACTTCTATAAGTCGTCCCAACCGATCTAACCCTTAACTCGGTCAGTTCTCTTAAGTCGCCCCTATTCCTTAAGTTGGCAACTCGACCCAGACTTATTCCTTAACTCATCCAAACCGACTTAGGACTTAGAAAAATTCTGCCAAAATCTGAAACGACTTCAAATGCTGAAAATTCCAGATTTCAACGAACTTTTCGATCCGTAAAAATACGGGTCGTTACATTCTCTCCCCCTTAGGAATTTCGCCCCTGAAATTCCAAGCAACAAAGCAATCAAAGACTATTCTGTATGCCTACCATCCATAGCAATCAACAAACCATGCATCCAATTCTAGCTTAGCGTACAGAATTCTAAAACTAGAACAAGTTACAATATCGCGAGATGACACGACACCTTAGGGCCATACCTTGAAGAGTTCAGGATGAGCTGCCTTCATCCTCTCTTCCACCTCCCACGTACAGTCGTTATCATCATCACGCCATTGTATCTTGAGCAACTTGACTACCTTCCTCCTAAGCTGTTTCGTGTCGGTTTCAACAACACGAAGCGGCTTACGAGGTCTTCTATCGACTGGATCAACTTCGAAATCTTCACATCTATCAGTAGAAACCACTGTATTGGAGTCGTGCGCATACTTCCGTAGATATGACACATGAAAAACATTGTGCACACTTGACATCTTCTCTGGTAACTCCAATCTGTAAGCGAGCTTTCCAATTCGCTCAATGATCGGGAATGGTCCAACAAATCTCGGAGTCAATTTTCCTTTCTTCCCGAATCGGATAACATTCTTCAGAGGAGAAATCTTCACAAAAACCATATTACCAACGTCGAATTCCAAATCCTTACGACGCTTATCGGCATAACTTTTCTGACGGTCTTGGGCTGCCTTCATTCGTTGCCGAACGATCTCTATACAATCCGAAGTCTGTCGAATCATCTCTGGCCCAAGTATCAACTTTTCTCCGGTCTCTAACCAACATGTCGTAGAGTTACACGGTCTTCCATACAATGCCTCATACGGTGCCATACCAATGCTTGACTGGTAACTGTTGTTGTATGCAAACTCCACCAAATGAAGGTGATCTTCCCATGATCCTCCAAAATCCAAAACACAAGCTCTAAGAAGATCTTCCAAAACTCGGTTGACTCTCTCGGTCTGACCATCTGTTTGAGGGTGATAAGCTGTACTCAAACACAACTCGGTTCCCAAAACTTCCTGGAAGCTCTTCCAAAATCCACTAGTGAACAATGGGTCTCGATCGCTCACTATACTCTTCGGAATACCATGGAATCGAACTATCCACTTAACATACAACTCAGCCAACTTTGATGCAGTCCTAGTCGATCGAACAGGAATGAATCTAGCACTCTTAGTCAAACGATCTACGATGACCCAAATTCCTTCATTTCCCGTTCTAGTTCTAGGCAATCCATCAATAAAATCCATCGACACTTGCTCCCACTTCCATGTAGGAACTTCTAATGGCTGAAGTAATCCACTTGGCTTCTTCTGTTCGGCTTTTACCAACTGGCAGTTCAAGCACTTGGAAATAAAATTTCCAACATCCTTCTTCATACGTTCCCAGTAGTAGGTTCTCTTCATATCCCGATACATCTTATTTCCTCCTGGATGAATTGTCAACTTCGAGTGATGAGTTTCCTTTAGAACTTTATCTCTCAATCCATCTATATCGGGAACAACTAGTCGTCCTTGCTTCCGAAGCCAACCCTCTCGATCGACCTCGAATCCTTTACCCTTTTCTGGATCCAATCCAGATTCCAAATCACGGATAATCTTGACAAGCTTATCGCCTCGTTTTTGGCTCTGGCCAATTCTTTCCACAAGAGTCGGTCTTATCGATAAGTTTGCCAACATCTCAGGTTCCAATTCGCATCTAGGCCTGAAGTCAAATCCAGCTAAATACTCGAGATTCTTCCATTCAGAAAACATGGCTCTCAGTCCTGCATGTCTTCGGCTTAACGCATCTGCCACTGCGTTACCTTTTCCCGGAGTATAAGCTATACCAAAATCATATGATGCCAAAAACTCTAGCCAATGTTGCTGCCGAAGATTCAAATCCTTTTGGGAGAAAAGATACTTCAACGACTTATGATCCGTAAACAACTCGAATCGAACTCCCAATAGATAATGTCTCCACATCTTCAGAGCAAAAACAATCGCCGCTAACTCCAAATCATGAGTCGGGTAATTCCTTTCATGCGGCTTCAGTTGTCGACTTGAATACGCAACAACTTTATCCTTCTGCATCAGCACTGCTCCAAGTCCAGTACCACATGCGTCAGTATAAACCACCATCTCATCATTCCCACTTGGAATATTCAAAACAGAGGCACTTGTCAATCTCTCTTTCAGGATTCCGAAAGCTTGCTCACACTTAGCTTCCCATCTGAACACTTGGTTCTTCTTTGTCAATCCTGTTAACGGTGCAGCTACCTTGGAAAAGTCTTTGATAAACCGTCGATAATATCCTGCTAATCCAAGAAAACTCCTCACATCTGATGCATTCTTAGGTCTGACCCAATCCTGGATTGCTGCCACCTTAGCGGGATCAACCGCTATTCCATTTCCAGAAATCACATGGCCTAAGAACCTCACTTCACTCTTCCCAAAGTGACACTTTGAAAACTTAGCCTTCAGCTGATGTTTTCGTAAGATTTCCAAAACAATACGCAAGTGTGTCTTGTGCTCTTCTTCAGTTCTGGAATAAATCGGAATATCATCCACGAACACAAGTACAAACTTGTTCAACTGATCTCTGAACACTGTATTCATAAGATCCACAAAATATGCTGGCGCGTTAGTCAATCCAAACGGCAGCACCAGCCACTCAAAGAAACCAGATGGTGTCCTAAAAGCAGTCTTCGGCACACTATCCTTAGCAACTCTCAACTGGTGAAATCCCGTTGCCAAATCCATCTGAGAAAACACCTTGGCTTCGTGAAGCTGATCAAACAAGTCATCTATTCTCGGCAATGGATACTTGTTCTTCTTAGTCACCTTATTCAGCTCACGATAATCCACACACAATCTCAACGATCCATCTGCCTTAGTTGCAAACACAACTGGTGCACCCCACTCGGACACACTACGCCGAATGAATCCTTTCTGCAAAAGATCATCAACTTGCACCCTCAACTCTTGCTGTTCCCTAGGCGCCATCCGCCTAAGAGGCATCACAACAGGTCTGGCTCCTTCAACTAGATCTATACAAAACTCGATCTCTCTATGCGGCGGCAACCCTTTGACTTCGCCAAAGACATCCTCGAATCCATTAGCGATTGGCACCGATGACAGTCCATCCCGTGGAACAACCAGCGAATACATGAAGCTCATGAAGACGCCTTCTTCATGCTTACATCGTGTCACAATCTTTTGCCCTTCCACATTCTCGACTGTCACCTCCAACCTCTCACAATCAACCTTTGCCGCATACTTCCTAAGCCAGTCCATACCCAAAATAATTCCGAACCCCGCAAAGTTCAGAACAAAGAAATCACAAACAAAAGAGCAATCATGACTCGATAAAATCAGACCACGGCATAAAATACACAAACAAGACGAACCCCCAACTGGATTAGTCACAGCCAATGGTCTATCAACAATATCCGGTTCCAAACCTAACCGGCCTACAAGATCACTACAAACAAACGAATGCGACGCCCCAGTATCAAACAACACTCTAACTGGAACACCACATAAGAAAAGAGTACCTTGAACCACCACACTCTTTCCTTTCTCTTCAGCGGTAGGAGCTTTCGAAGACGACGGAACAGCTCCCAAAGCATAAGATTGCAGAATCTGCTTGTCCCTCCTCGGTTCTGGAAAATTCTTCCTGAAATGCCCCGGCTTGTCACAGTTGTGACACTTCATCGGTGCCTTCGGATTCTTACAATCCTTCGAGAAATGGCCCTTCTGCTGACAATTGTAGCAAGTCACTTCGCCCTTCGGCTTCTTCTGGCCATCCATACCCTTCTTCTGTTGCTGCTTCCTCTTCTTGTTTCCACCTTGCTGAGGTTTAGACTCTTCCCTGGTCACAGCTACAACAGATCCTTCCTTAGGAAACAGACTCTCATGCCTAAGAGCTTTCTCCACAAGCTTCTCAAATGAATCGTCCAAATGATCCACCAACTGCCTCCCAAGATAACTGTCCAAACCTGTCACAAACTTCTCATTCTTCTGATATGCAGATTCGATATATGACTGGGCATACTTGGACAAAGCTTCGAACTCAGAAACATACTCAAGAACTGGTCTTCCACCTTGCTTGAGCTCCACAAACTTCTTGAACAGAACAAACTTCTGAGCTGTAGAAATGAACTTAGCTTCAAATCTAGCTTGGAATTGCTCCCAAGTAATCTCTTCCTCCGGAGTATTGATGGTAATAGAGTTCCACCAATCAGAGGCTCTCCCTTGAAGCTGTCTTGATGCTAACTTCCTCTTAGTTGCATCCTCAATTCCCAAATCACCAAAAATCCTTCTACAAGCATCTATCCACCTCTGGACCTCAATAGTTGATTCTGTTCCCAAGAAAACCTTCCCTCCAAGAGCAGTATAGTCCTTGCACAACTTAGCAAAATCCACTGGTTTCGGAGTTTGGACTTGAACTCCAACATCTACTGCTGCCCCCGGAAATGGTATCCTTCTCATGATCGAAGTCATCATAGCTTCGAACATAGCTGCATAATCAGCAGTCCCCTCAGTAGCACGGCCTTCCCTAGCAGCTGGTCTCCCTCTTCGATTCATTCTCAATATCTATAAAAAGGAATGAACAGAACATCTAGAGAAACAACTGCATAAAGGACTCAAACTCAACTAAACTACTATATTATATATAGTAATCATCCATCAAAATTACAATTACGTCTCTCATACGTAGTTACGTCAGCGAGCGTTGGGTAAAATCGATTAACCAAAGCTCTGATACCAAATGTGACGACCGCCCATGACCCCTGCACCGAATCTAGAGATAGTGCGCTGTAAAGTGTGCCAGGCGACCATGGACGATTGCCAGGGTAAGTTAAAACAATAGAATCTATCGTATTACTCACAGCGCATGGACAAAATACAATAGAATATATATATATATATATAGTGAAGCTTCACAGAATAGAATCTCATCAATAAAACTTCATAATAGTTGAATACAAACATCTGAATAGACAATACATCCAGCCTCATTACAATCACTAAGAGAATACAAAGCAGCGGAACATCCAGTACATATAATAAGAAGATAATATGCAATACTCCAGCTCGTCTTCGTCATCAGCAACGTGGAAAGCAAGAACAGCACCTGTCACCTGCTACCTAGTCTGCCCGTCCCAAAATGGACGAACATCCCAAGGCGATAAGAATTAAAACATAAAGCCTTGAGTCAGACAACAGTCTTAGTGAGCGGTAAATTAACTAACAACATACCAAAAGAGCATAAAGGAAAAGGAATAGGAATACAACCCTCCCACTCCAACCTCATTCTACAATGATAGCCCCCAGACACACACTAGACAGAAGCAAACATAGCAGAGCATACAATTTAAAGTAAAGCAATTATCACTCGAGTCAAGGGCGATGTTTTCCAAGCACAAACCCCCAAGGCCTAAACCAAGATCAGATAAGCACCCAGAAAATACCGCTCTTGAGACCGAATGACGATACAACCAAACATCCATGACTCTGGCTATCACTGTTATCACTGCTTCGGTATCACCGTTAATTGAATGACCGGCACATTCTTTCAGCCGTCCGTCAAGGGCTAATGGTAACCCCAGTTCTAGACATAACTCCCGCACGTCATCGTGACCCATGAATAGGACTATCGAATCTGCCCAGAGTACTCGACCATCAACAGTTGGTCGTTGGGACTATCGAATCTGCCCAAACGTACTCTTGCTTAGAGCATGCTAGAACCTTCAACAACGATGAGACCCAAGCCTCCTAGTCATCCTCCTTGACGACCATTCTCATATCCATCCATTATCCTCAACTCGAACCATTCACCGAGTTATCAACATGCTTGGAATGATCCCGTCTGGATTAGACCAAGTCTTCATCACATGATGCCTCGCTTCATCACATCCTCGCAAAGCCTCATCCCAACATCACATCATCAAATCTATGCATAAGAGCTTCATCATCCCGCTACATATGCCACGAGCAGCTTTCCCAATTCAAGAGCCTTTCCCTTAGCCTTTGAATCATCTTCGGTCTAAATCAAATCATCAGTCATCTAATTCATAGCAATCAACCAAGTCAATCATTAATCCAAGCAATCAAGCATTCAAATATGATCTAAGTAGACAATTATCACAATAATGGCAAATTCCGTAATTAAAAAGTTGAAAGTCTAATAAGCATGAAAACATGAGAAATATCTCTACAATCTTGATGAATGAACTTGCATAGGTTAACACTTAGTAAAATGGTTGTCAAATCATCATGAACAATGGATCTACACTTAGGATGAAGAAAATGCATTGAAATCACTATTTTAAACACCAAATCGAGCCAACAATCCGATATTCTCCTTTGGATCCGTGTGAGAGATAATCACCACTCACCAAATCACCTAAACAACCTCAAATCAACACGCTACAGATCTGGACAGCGAAGGATCAAGCTTGATCTATCACGAATCCGCTTCAAACGATGAAATCCCACTTCAATGGATGAAGATCTTCAATCTAAGCTCTTGAATCTTCAATTTGATCTTCAACTTGGATGGATGGAATCACTAGATTAGAGTAGAGAAAAGAAGTGAAGAAGTGTAGAAGTCGAGCTCTCAAAATGGCAGCACTTCGTCGCTTCGAAATCCGGAACCCAAAAAAATGAAGCCAACCCCCTTCTATTTATAGGCGAAAATTCCCTTAAGTCGTAACTCGGAATTAGGTCGTCTCCGACCTACGACCTAAGATTCCCACCGACTTAAGCCTTCACCGACCTAACCACTCACACGACTTAACAGCTGCTCCGCCTAACACATGCGCATACAACCTATCTACTAAGTCGACCTACGACTTAACTAAACCCAAGTCCCTCCGACTTATAACTAAACAGGGCCTCCGACTTAACAAAGACCTTCCGACCTACGACTTAACTACTTAACCAACACGCGACCTAAGACTTAGCCAACAACTCCGACTTAAAGTCCACATGACCCAATACTTAACCCCTTAGGTCGTTTAACGACCTAACTACTAAGTCGTTAGCTAGCTTATCTCCTAGGTCGGTCAACTTGCTAAATCTCTTAAGTCGCTATCCTACCTAAGTCGTTAACTCTTAGGTCGGTCGGTCCCATAGGTCGCTCACTCTACTAGGTCTGCCTACCCTATAAGTCGTCTACGACCCAACAGCCTTAACTCGCTAACTCGTCCAACTTCTATAAGTCGTCCCAACCGATCTAACCCTTAACTCGGTCAGTTCTCTTAAGTCGCCCCTATTCCTTAAGTTGGCAACTCGACCCAGACTTATTCCTTAACTCGTCCAAACCGACTTAGGACTTAGAAAAATTCTGCCAAAATCTGAAACGACTTCAAATGCTGAAAATTCCAGATTTCAACGAACTTTTCGATCCGTAAAAATACGGGTCGTTACATTCTCTCCCCCTTAGGAATTTCGCCCCCGAAATTCCAAGCAACAAAGCAATCAAAGACTATTCTGTATGCCTACCATCCATAGCAATCAACAAACCATGCATCCAATTCTAGCTTAGCGTACAGAATTCTAAAACTAGAACAAGTTACAATATCGCGAGATGACACGACACCTTAGGGCCATACCTTGAAGAGTTCAGGATGAGCTGCCTTCATCCTCTCTTCCACCTCCCACGTACAGTCGTTATCATCATCACGCCATTGTATCTTGAGCAACTTGACTACCTTCCTCCTAAGCTGTTTCGTGTCGGTTTCAACAACACGAAGCGGCTTACGAGGTCTTCTATCGACTGGATCAACTTTGAAATCTTGACAGCTATCAGCAGAAACCACTGTATTGGAGTCGTGCGCATACTTCCGTAGATATGACACATGAAAAACATTGTGCACACTCGACATCTTCTCTGGTAACTCCAATCTGTAAGCGAGCTTTCCAATTCGCTCAATGATCGGGAATGGTCCAACAAATCTCGGAGTCAATTTTCCTTTCTTCCCGAATCGGATAACATTCTTCAAAGGAGAAATCTTCACAAAAACCATATTACCAACGTCGAATTCCAAATCCTTACGACGCTTATCGGCATAACTTTTCTGACGGTCTTGGGCTGCCTTCATTCATTGCCGAACGATCTCTATACAATCCGAAGTCTGTCGAATCATCTCTGGCCCAAGTATCAACTTTTCTCCGGTCTCTAACCAACATGTCGTAGAGTTACACGGTCTTCCATACAATGCCTCATACGGTGCCATACCAATGCTTGACTGGTAACTGTTGTTGTATGCAAACTCCACCAAATGAAGGTGATCTTCCCATGATCCTCCAAAATCCAAAACACAAGCTCTAAGAAGATCTTCCAAAACTCGGTTGACTCTCTCGGTCTGACCATCTGTTTGAGGGTGATAAGCTGTACTCAAACACAACTCGGTTCCCAAAACTTCCTGGAAGCTCTTCCAAAATCCACTAGTGAACAATGGGTCTCGATCGCTCACTATACTCTTCGGAATACCATGGAATCGAACTATCCACTTAACATACAACTCAGCCAACTTTGATGCAGTCCTAGTCGATCGAACAGGAATGAATCTAGCACTCTTAGTCAAACGATCTACGATGACCCAAATTCCTTCATTTCCCATTCTGGTTCTAGGCAATCCATTAATAAAATCCATCGACACTTGCTCCCACTTCCATGTAGGAACTTCTAATGGCTGAAGCAATCCACTTGGCTTCTTCTGTTCGGCTTTTACCAACTGGCAGTTCAAGCACTTGGAAATAAAATTTCCAACATCCTTCTTCATACCTTCCCAGTAGTAGGTTCTCTTCATATCCCGATACATCTTATTTCCTCCTGGATGAATTGTCAACTTCGAGTGATGACTTTCCTTTAGAACTTCATCTCTCAATCCATCTATATCGGGAACAACTAGTCGTCCTTGCTTCCGAAGCCAACCCTCTCGATCGACCTCGAATCCTTTACCCTTTTCTGGATCCAATCCAGATTCCAAATCATGGATAATCTTGACAAGCTTATCGCCTCGTTTTTGGCTCTCGCCAATTCTTTCCACAAGAGTCGGTCTTATCGATAAGTTTGCCAACATCTCAGGTTCCAATTCGCATCTAGGCCTGAAGTCAAATCCAGCTAAATACTCGAGATTCTTCCATTCAGAAAACATGGCTCCCAGTCCTGCATGTCTTCGGCTTAACGCATCTGCCACTGCGTTACCTTTTCCCGGAGTATAAGCTATACCAAAATCATATGATGCCAAAAACTCTAGCCAACGTTGCTGCCGAAGATTTAAATCCTTTTGGGAGAAAAGATACTTCAACGACTTATGATCCGTAAACAACTCGAATCGAACTCCCAATAGATAATGTCTCCACATCTTCAGAGCAAAAACAATCGCCGCTAACTCCAAATCATGAGTCGGGTAATTCCTTTCATGCGGCTTCAGTTGTCGACTTGCATACGCAACAACTTTATCCTTCTGCATCAGCACTGCTCCAAGTCCAGTACCACATGCGTCGGTATAAACCACCATCTCATCATTCCCACTTGGAATAGTCAAAACAGGGGCACTTGTCAATCTCTCTTTCAGGATTCCGAAAGTTTGCTCACACTTAGCTTCCCATCTGAACACTTGGTTCTTCTTTGTCAATCCTGTTAACGGTGCAGCTACCTTGGAGAAGTCTTTGATAAACCGTCGATAATATCCTGCTAATCCAAGAAAACTCCTCACATCTGATGCATTCTTAGGTCTGACCCAATCCTGGATTGCTGCCACCTTAGCGGGATCAACCGCTATTCCATTTCCAGAAATCACATGGCCTAAGAACCTCACTTCACTCTTCCAGAAGTGACACTTCGAAAACTTAGCCTTCAGCTGATGTTTTCGTAAGATTTCCAAAACAATACGCAAGTGTGTCTTGTGCTCTTCTTCAGTTCTGGAATAAATCAGAATATCATCCACGAACACAAGTACAAACTTGTTCAACTAATCTCTGAACACTCTATTCATAAGATCCACAAAATATGCTGGCGCGTTAGTCAATCCAAACGGCATCACCAGCCACTCAAAGAAACCAGATGGTGTCCTAAAAGCAGTCTTCGGCACACTATCCTTAGCAACTCTCAACTGGTGAAATCCCGTTGCCAAATCCATTTGAGAAAACACCTTGGCTTCATGAAGCTGATCAAACAAGTCATCTATTCTCGGCAATGGATACTTGTTCTTCTTAGTCACCTTATTCAGCTCACGATAATCCACACACAATCTCAACGATCCATCTGCCTTGGTTGCAAACACAACCGGTGCACCCCACTCGGACACACTACGCCGAATGAATCCTTTCTGCAAAAGATCATCAACTTGCACCCTCAACTCTTGCTGTTCCCTAGGCGCCATCCGCCTAAGAGGCATCACAACAGGTCTGGCTCCTTCAACTAGATCTATACAAAACTCGATCTCTCTATGCGGCGGCAACCCTTTGACTTCGTCAAAGACATCCTCGAATCCATTAGCAATTGGCACCGATGACAGTCCATCCCGTGGAACAACCAGCGAATACATGAAGCTCATGAAGACGCCTTCTTCATGCTTACATCGTATCACAATCTTTCGCCCTTCCACATTCTCGACTGTCACCTCCAACCTCTCACAATCAACCTTTGCCGCATACTTCCTAAGCCAGTCCATACCCAAAATAATTCCGAACCCCGCAAAGTTCAGAACAAAGCAATCACAAACAAAAGAGCAATCATGACTCGATACAATCAGACCACGGCATAAAATACACAAACAAGACGAACCCCCAACTGGATTAGTCACAACCAATGGTCTATCAACAATATCTGGTTCCAAACCTAACCGGCCTACAAGATCACTACAAACAAACGAATGCGACACCCCAGTATCAAACAACACTCTAACTGGAACACCACATAAGAAAAGAGTACCTTGAACCACCACACTCTTTCCTTTCTCTTCAGCGGTAGGAGCTTTTGAAGACGACGGAACAGCTCCCAAAGCATAAGCTTGCACAATCTGCTTGTCCCTCCTCAGTTCTGGAGAATTCTTCCTGAAATGCCCCGGCTTGTCACAGTTGTCACACTTCATCGGTGCCTTCGGATTCTTACAATCCTTCGAGAAATGGCCCTTCTGCTGACAATTGTAGCAAGTCACTTCGCCCTTCGGCTTCTTCTGGCCATCCTTACCCTTCTGCTGTTGCTGCTTCCTCTTCTTGTTTCCACCTTGCTGAGGTTTAGACTCTTCTCTGGTCACAGCAACAACAGATCCTTCCTTAGGAAACAGACTCTCATGCCTAAGAGCTTTCTCCACAAGCTTCTCAAATGAATCATCCAAATGATCCACCAACTGCCTCCCAAGATAACTGTCCAAACCTGTCACAAACTTCTCATTCTTCTGATATGCAAATTCGATAAATGACCGGGCATACTTGGACAAAGCTTCGAACTCAGAAACATACTCAAGAACTGGTCTTCCACCTTGCTTGAGCTCCACAAACTTCTTGAACAGAACAGACTTCTGAGCTGTAGAAATGAACTTAGCTTCAAATCTAGCTTGGAATTGCTCCCAAGTAATCTCTTCCTCCGGAGTATTGATGGTAATAGAGTTCCACCAATCAGAGGCTCACCTTGAAGCTGTCTTGATGCTAACTTCCTCTTAGTTGCATCCTCAATTCCCAAATCACCAAAAATCCTTCTACAAGCATCTATCCACCTCTGGACCTCAATAGTTGATTCTGTTCCCAAGAAAACCTTCCCTCCAAGAGCAGTATAGTCCTTGCACAACTTAGCAAAATCCACTGGTTTCGGAGTTTGGACTTGAACTCCAACATCTACTGCTGCCCCCGGAACTGGTATCCTTCTCATGATCGAAGTCATCATAGCTTCGAACATAGCTGCATAATCAGCAGTCCCCTCAGTAGCACGGCCTTCCCTAGCAGCTGGTCTCCCTCTTCGACTCATTCTCAATATCTATAAAAAGGAATGATCAGAACATCTAGAGAAACAACTGCATAAAGGACTCAAACTCAACTAAACTACTATATTATATATAGTAATCATCCATCAAAATTACAATTACATCTCTCATACGTAGTTACGTCAGCGAGCGTTGGGTAAAATCGATTAACCAAAGCTCTGATACCAAATGTGACGACCGCCCATGACCCCTGCACCGAATCTAGAGATAGTGCGCTGTAAAGTGTGCCAGGCGACCATGGACGATTGCCAGGGTAAGTTAAAACAATAGAATCTATCGTATTACTCACAACGCATGGACAAAATACAATAGAATATATATATAGTGAAGCTTCACAGAATAGAATCTCATCAATAAAACTTCATAATAGTTGAATACAAACATTTGAATAGACAATACATCCAGCCTCATTACAATCACTCAGAGAATACAAAGCAGCGGAACATCCAGTACATATAATAAGAAGATAATATGCAATACTCCAGCTCGTCTTCGTCATCAGCAACGTGGAAAGCAAGAACAGCACCTGTCACCTGCTACCTAGTCTGCCCGTCCCAAAATGGACGAACAGCCCAAGGCGATAAGAATTAAAACATAAAGCCTTGAGTCAGACAACAGTCTTAGTGAGCGGTAAATTAACTAACAACATACCAAAAGAGCATAAAGGAAAAGGAATAGGAATACAACCCTCCCACTCCAACCTCATTCTACAGTGATAGCCCCCAGACACACACTAGACAGAAGCAAACATAGCAGAGCATACAATTTAAAGTAAAGCAATTATCACTCGAGTCAAGGGCGATGTTTTCCAAGCACAAACTCCCAAGGCCTAAACCAAGATCAGATAAGCACCCAGAAAATACCGCTCTTGAGACCGAATGACGATACAACCAAACATCCATGACTCTGGCTAACACTGCTATCACTGCTTCGGTATCACCGTTAATTGAATGACCGGCACATTCTTTCAGCCGTCCGTCAAGGGCTAATGGTAAGCCCGGTTCTAGACATAACTCCCGCACGTCATCGTGACCCGTGCCTAGGACTATCGGATCTGCCCAGAGTACTCGACCATCAACAGTTGGTCGTTGGGACTATCGAATCTGCCCAAACGTACTCTTGCTTAGAGCATGCTAGAACCTTCAACAACGATGAGACCCAAGCCTCCTAGTCATCCTCCTTGACGACCATTCTCATATCCATCCATTATCCTCAACTCGAACCATTCACCGAGTTATCAACATGCTTGGAATGATCCCGTCTGGATTAGACCAAGTCTTCATCACATGATGCCTCGCTTCATCACATCCTCGCAAAGCCTCATCCCAACATCACATCATCAAATCTATGCATAAGAGCTTCATCATCCCGCTACATATGCCACGAGCAGCTTTCCCAATTCAAGAGCCTTTCCCTTAGCCTTTGAATCATCTTCGGTCTAAATCAAATCATCAGTCATCTAATTCATAGCAATCAACCAAGTCAAACATTAATCCAAGCAATCAAGCATTCAAATATGATCTAAGTAGACAATTATCACAATAATGGCAAATTCCGTAATTAAAAAGTTGAAAGTCTAATAAGCATGAAAACATGAGAAATATCTTTACAATCTTGATGAATGAACTTGCATAGGTTAACACTTAGTAAAATGGTTGTCAAATCATCATGAACAATGGATCTACACTTAGGATGAAGAAAATGCATGGAAATCACTATTTTAAACACCAAATCGAGCCAACAATCCGATATTCTCCTTTGGATCCGTGTGAGAGATAATCACCACTCACCAAATCACCTAAACAACCTCAAATCAACACGCTACAGATCTGGACAGCGAAGGATCAAGCTTGATCTATCACGAATCCGCTTCAAACGATGAAATCCCACTTCAATGGATGAAGATCTTCAATCTAAGCTCTTGAATCTTCAATTTGATCTTCAACTTGGATGGATGGAATCACTAGATTAGAGTAGAGAAAAGAAGTGAAGAAGTGTAGAAGTCGAGCTCTCAAAATGGCAGCACTTCGTCGCTTCGAAATCCGGATCCCAAAAAAATGAAGCCAACCCCCTTCTATTTATAGGCCAAAATTCCCTTAAGTCGTAACTCGGAATTAGGTCGTCTCCGACCTACGACCTAAGATTCCCACCGACTTAAGCCTTCACCGACCTAACCACTCACACGACTTAACAGCTGCTCCGCCTAACACATGCGCATACGACCTATCTACTAAGCCGACCTACGACTTAACTAACCCCAAGTCCCTCCGACTTATAACTAAACAGGGCCTCCGACTTAACAAAGACCTTCCGACCTACGACTTAACTACTTAACCAACACGCGACCTAAGACTTAGCCAACAACTCCGACTTAAAGTCCACACGACCCAATACTTAACCCCTTAGGTCGTTTAACGACCTAACTACTAAGTCGTTAGCTAGCTTATCTCCTAGGTCGGTCAACTTGCTAAATCTCTTAAGTCGCTATCCTACCTAAGTCGTTAACTCTTAGGTCGGTCGGTCCCATAGGTCGCTCACTCTACTAGGTCTGCCTACCCTATAAGTCGTCTACGACCCAACAGCCTTAACTCGCTAACTCGTCCAACTTCTATAAGTCGTCCAAACCGATCTAACCCTTAACTCGGTCAGTTCTCTTAAGTCGCCCCTATTCCTTAAGTTGGCAACTCGACCCAGACTTATTCCTTAACTCGTCCAAACCGACTTAGGACTTAGAAAAATTCTTCCAAAATCTGAAACGACTTCAAATGCTGAAAATTCCAGATTTCAACGAACTTTTCGATCCGTAAAAATACGGGTCGTTACACATTGTGTGCCCTGTCGCAACGGCTGGTAGGCATAGACGTTGATGGGGTGAGCCTAAAAGTAAGAGTGGATCTTTCATGATGAAATCAATAGAGATTGTGCTAGCTTTTGTAGCTTCGGGTTGATATCCAATGCATGGCTTGCGATAGTTAATGAAATCACATATGCATGTCAGAATGGGTCTAAGGGAACATATCATCATTTATTCAGAAAAATCCAACTAATTCTTTTATCATCACTGCACTGAGTTGTGATCCGATATTCAGCACCTAGAAAAGGTCGCCATGGCTGGCTGCTATGTTGACCGTCAGCTTAGTAGGTGCCATCCCAGATTCTTTGAGTAAAGATGTAACTATTTTGCATAACATTCCATGTGAAATATGGTTGGGACGATCAATGTTGATGGTTACTCTGGTCGAATCCTAGAGTCTTGCCATGAGTTGTTAAGTCAAATAATGAAGGGCTCTGAATGCTCTAATTGATTATCTGTAAATGGCCAAAGATCAGGCTTAAAAGCACGTTGAAGGAAATGTCGAGTAGGGGCCAGCCTCGAGTTGCGTGCAACTGCATAGCTGGATCTTGCTATGAGTTTGAATTTGCTTGTATATTCGAGTAACGCATTTTCTATTCAATGCATTCATGATCCTTCACTCACCCTTTGGGTTGGAGTGACAGTCAGTTGCCTCCAAGCTTTGGCATCGATTTAACGATTCTATCTCTAGGCATCCTCTCGGTCGTTGCCTTGAGTAGCTGTAAGCACTATATATAAGTTTTAATACTAAGCTATCGTGGCCAGTTTTTGGATGACCATGCATCTTCTCCCAGTCTCTGGTTGATAAATGTACTACATGGACGGTTGAGTCTCGTCCTAGCTATGTTTATGTTTTCACCTAAACTCCAAAGACATAGAGGTGATTGGTGAATAGTCGGTTCACATTCATCTTGCTTCTCGCTCGTTCCCCCAGGTCAAGGGCATATACCGATAAGTAGGAAGGCCAGCCATGCCCACTTTAGCTTTACTCTCTTTCCCGTTGAATCGTAGGATCATGTAAGTCGATAGGAGACTAGGTCTCGCCTATCTTGGATTTTATCGTGGTTTTTCATTCCAAGAGGAATACTTCGATGCCACGTAAGTTTCAGGGCGTAATTTGGACAGTGGATGGTCATCCACGTCCACTTTGGTTCATGCTCTGTAATTAGATCTCGGGGTAAAGTTGGATACAAATGCAGTCGGGTTATGCTCATCCAGTTTCATACTCTTCCTAACGAATCGAATGAGGGTGCTGGAGAATTTTTGACCAAGTATTCGTGGTTTACCCTCCTTTCCATACTCTGGGGGTCATAGTTTTCAAAAAACAAACATCCGAGTCACATTCGTATGTGCTTGGTGCGGATCGGCATTGACCCTTGGTCTGAGGTATTATATAGTAGGTTGCTCGTAGCTTTGGATGCCGTTTCGATTGGTTCTGTATTGAGGCCTCCATGCAGTCGCTACCTCAAGTTATAAAGAACACCACGCTAGAGCTATAGTAAGCTGTCGTATTCGGCTTTTTAGTGTTTTGTACCCCTGCCCCCAGCATTGATTTGGCCAGGTCACTAGTTGGATGGTCAAACTCCATCCTCAGCGGGTTAATAATCCTCTTGTCGATTCCAGGCCGAAGTTTGCGGAATAGAAAATGGTCGGAATCCACTCGTCTATTTATCGATGTTTATACACCACTCTACATTCTGGTGACTTAGTGTTATTCTCCCTCCGGTTTACTCACGCCCAATTTGTGTTCATGCTTCGGTCCACGCTCCGGGGACTTAAAGATTTGTCGAACGGTTTACACTTTACTCCACAGTTCGAGACGCAGAGATTTTCGTCAACTCGTTTATACTCTAGTTCGCACTCTGGGAACTTAGAGTAATCTGGTCCGCTTCTGGGATTTAGGGATTTTTCTGAAGTCGTCTATAATCTAGTCCATGCTCTGGGGACTGAGAGTACTGTAGTCCGCACTCTGGGGACGTAGAGGTTTTTGAGTCATTTATACTCTAGTCCGCACTCAAGGACTTAGAGTACTTTAGTCCGCATTCTGTCTCCCATTCCAGAGGGTGAGACCTCTCGGATGGCTGAGAGTTTGCCCGAACCTGGTAGATAATCCTTCTCTTTAAGGTTCTCTTTAAGATTTCGAAAGTCGTTATTCTTTATGCAGGACTATTGCATTCTTGTTTTCCACGATTTTGTGCAGGCCGTTCTGACCCCGAGCATACTCCGAGGAGCGATGTCGCCAAGGAAGTGGGGGAGAAAACAAGTGAAGCCACTCACGCAGGGGAGGCTTCTGGTCCAGATGCTCAGGTGATCAGAGCGCTTGACGAAGACAAGTCTGAAACCTCCTCTCCTACTGACGGGGGTTATGAAGTAGAAATTACAGGCGCCTCTGAGCACACATCCGGATTGAGCATGGAGGAGTGGCTCGAGAAAGAGAGGGAGGAGACGGTCAAGGTCATAGTAGATCCCCGAGTTGTGGACTTGGACGATCCTTTGAACAAGCCGTTGAAGGTCATCCTTCCTGGCGGGTCCAAGCCCATGGAAGGCCCCCGTACTCCTTCAGTTGCTACCCCTCTATCAAAGAAGAGTACCAAGGGTAAATGCTCTGGAGAGGAGCCGTTTGGAAAGAAGTTGAAGAAGCAAAGTGATTACTATCCTCGTTCAACGAGGGTTAGTTTAAGTCATGTAATTATTTTCATCTATTTCCTTAGTCCTTGTAGATAGAATGTCGATTCTGAACTTTGGAGGGGTTGTAATAGAAACTCATTTCTGAATAAGCTTTAGTTCCTTTTTCTATCTTACAAAAGACTCTTATTGTTCAGTTTTCTTTGTGATTGTGATTTTAATCCAAGCAGTTGTGAGTAACATAGACTTCTCAGTCCATCTTCATATAACTCGGAAACTCTTCGGGAGTCGTTGAACTTCCATTCTGTGCTTCGAGCACTTAGAATACTTTCTAGCCCGTATGTCAGGGATTTGACAAATTCAAGTCATTTGTGTCATAGTTCATATTCAGGGAACTTGGAGATCCGATTCGCTTATATTCGAGTCTGCACTCTGGGGAGTTAGAGTACTCTAGTCCGCACTCTGGGGACTTGGAGGTTTAAGTCATTTATACTCTAGTCCGTGCTCTGGGGACTTAGAGTACTCCAGTCCGCAATCTGTTTAAGTCGTTTATACTCTAGTCCGCGCTCTGGGGACTTAGAGTACTCCAGTCTGCACTCTGGGGACTTGGAGTTTTTAGTCATTTATACTCTAGTCCGCGCTCTGGGGACTTAGAGTACTCCAGTCCGCACTCTGGGGACTTGGAGGTTTAAGTCGTTTATACTCTAGTCCGCACTCTGGGGACTTAGAGTACTCCAGTCCGCACTCTGGGGACTTGGAGGTTTTAGTCATTTATACTCTAGTCCGCGCTCTGGGGACTTAGAGTACTCCAGTCCGCACTCTGGGGACTTGGAGGTTTAAGTCGTTTATACTCTAGTCCGCACTCTGGGGACTTAGAGTACTCCAGTCCGCACTCTGGGGACTTGGAGGTTTAAGTCGTTTATACTCTAGTCCGCACTCTGGGGACTTAGAGTACTCCAGTCCGCACTCTGGGGACTTGGAGGTTTTAGTCATTTATACTCTAGTCCGCGCTCTGGGGACTTAGAGTACTCCAGTCCGCACTCTGGGGACTTGGAGGTTTAAGTCGTTTATACTCTAGTCCGCGCTCTGGGGACTTAGAGTACTCCAGTCCGCACTCTGGGGACTTGGAGGTTTTAGTCATTTATACTCTAGTCCGCGCTCTGGGGACTTAGAGTACTCCAGTCCGCATTCTGGGGACTTGGAGGTTTTAGTCGTTTATACTCTAGTCCGCGCTCTTGGGACTTAGAGTACTCCAGTCCGCACTCTGGGGACTTGGAGGTTTTAGTCGTTTATACTCTAGTCCGCGCTCTGGGGACTTAGAGTACTCCAGTCCGACTCTGGGGACTTGGAGGTTTTAGTCATTTATACTCTAGTCCGCGCTCTGGGGACTTAGAATACTCCAGTCCGCACTCTGGGGAATTGGAGGTTTAAGTTGAGAGCAGTCGTATTTCCACTCTTTAATTTGTATTCATCTACTGTATCGAGACTAATGTCGTTGAATGAACAATCGAACCACGTTTGCTCACGGAATGAGATTCTGCTCCCCAGGATGAGGGACGAAATTTGAAAAATGGACGATCGATTCTCGTCCACTTGGTGATTATAGCTCTTCCAATCAAGTCAAGGAAGGAGGTATATGACAGATGGTTGAATCACATCCATGTTGGGTTAGATAGCCAAATCTCTTACAATTTGCTCCGTATCTCCTTCTAGAAAATAAGGATAATAGATTGTTGAGTAGACAAAGTAAGTTGCATATGTTCCAAGGTGCAGTCATGTCCATATATTGACAGTAATGGTTAGCGAGTATGCAGTCTACCATAGCTACTTCAATTTGGGCTTTTGAACAACCTTTCGTGTTCAGGGTAGGATTTGATGTGTAGATGATCAAATCACGTCCACTTTTGACGGATCCCGGCATCATTGAGCTTCATGAGGGGTATCTGTATTTTGTCGAACTTTGTTCTATGACTCGATTGGAGTGGATGATCGGGCCATATTCATTCCAAGCAGTTTAGGTCTCCAAGTCAAATGTGGAGGTTGATGGATGGATGGTCGGTTGTTCAAATCGATCATAAGTTGAGCATACGAACTCGGATCGTCTTGAAACTTGGAACATTGGCTTCCCTAGCTTTGATTGTTATGTCTTGTTAATCGTGGCTCGATCCAGACTCGGACAAAATCCATCGATATCCATAGTGAGCCTTTGTGTAACCGATCTCCAAGACGAACTGTCACAGGTTTCTAATCAAGTTCTTGGTGTCACGGCCTTGCCAAAAGGCGGGATAACATTTGCCCCCCAAAGGACGTCTTGTGTAAACATGACGTGCTTTGAAAAACCGCAGTCTTTCATGCTGAATATTTCCGTTCAGTTGATTGCTTGACAGTCGTCTCTTAATCGTTTCGTTGCAATCTTCTTTTAGACAAATGTTCAACTAGCATGCTTTGCTTTGATTCTGCCCCCAGTTTTGGGGATGAGTATGGAGTTGATGTATGTTTATACTCCGTCTCGCACTCTGGTAGTACGGAGTTGAGTAGATGTTTATACTCCATCTCGCACTCTGGAAATACGGAGTTGATTAATGTTTATACTCCGTCTCGCACTCTGGGAGTACGGAGTTAAGCGAATGTTTATACTCCGTCTCACACTCTGGGAGTACGGCGTTGATTAATGTTTATACTCCGTCTCGCACTCTGGGAGTACGGAGTTGATTAATGTTTATACTCCGTCTCGCACTCTGGGAGTACGGAGTTAAGTAGATGTTTATACTCCGTCTCGCACTCTGGGAGTACGGAGTTGATGAATGTTTATACTCCGTCTCGCACTCTGGGAGTACGGAGTTGATCAATGTTTATACTCCGTCTCGCACTATGGGAGTACGGAGTTAAGTAGATGTTTATACTCCGTCTCGCACTCTGGGAGTATGGAGTTGTGCGAAGGATCGTCGTGTATCAACCCATTTTCAGCCTTGATGTGATGGCTTGCCCCCGAGCTCGAGTTTCACTTAGCGAGTGGCTGGTCGTATCGCAGCCGCTCTCTACTTGAATAAATTTCACTTACAGGATGGAATTCAGCTCTCCGTGCATCGTGATGTTGTACATTGTATTTAATCCATAGCCCCAAATCAAAGGCATATGGTTGATGATGAGCAATAGAATTATTCTCGTCCAGATGTAACTCCACACGTCCGATCATGGTCTGCGTAGATTGGTTGGCAACCAAATCTGAGTACCTGAACACCTGCATTGCTTTGAAAGTAGTTTAGTTCAAGCTAGTAGTAGTTCATAGAACAATTGAAATAGAGATGGAAATGGAAATAATTCAAAGAAGATTATGGTAAATCTCATTGATATGTGAAGCAACATCGTGTGCTCGCTATTCGACTCCGCCCCTGGCTCCATTCAAAGGGATGTAGGCCGTCAACCGTCCAATTGATAATCATAGCCCTTTATTAATAGGCATCAGATATTCGTTGCCCGCCATTCTACAGGACTTGTACATACTATTGAAGCTTTCCTTTCCAAGTCATCTTTTCGATCACACCTCGGAGGTGTTTGTAATCGCTCGTGTTAGGATCAGTGAGCATCTGGGAATATTGTAACGACCCGTAAATTTCAACCGTTTTAATAACGCAATTAGTTGAAATTTGTGAAATTTTAAACGATAAAATTTTGAAATAAAAATTTTATATTTGGAATACGTCTAGTTAAACATAGCAACTGGTAAATTTTCGTTCGAAAATACGAAAGTTTATTTCGCGCGTAAATTCACTTCAATTTAATCAGTTAAAAAGTAATGAAAATAAAATGTTTTCGGAACCTAAATATTTTTACATAGAAAAATTCTAAACCATCTTCTGAGCAAGATGTCAGTTGGTCGTTTTTCAAAATTTGGACATCTATTGCTCCGTCGTTCTTATTTTCTGGAAAATAGCAGTATTCTGGTATCGATGTCAATTTTTATAATTCAACCATACCACTGATATCTGTATACCGTTTTGATTGTCTCGTCGTGCTGATCTCTACGGTATATTCAATTGTCAATTTCGATATCCGATGCACGACGGAATCTGTGAAATGAATAACCGTGCCGGTACCCAATTTCTACTTTTGGTTTATCAAGACCATTCGTATATCCATCTGATGATTCAAACAGCTGTGGAAATCAAATAGACGTTAGTCATTTATATCCCAAATTTATTATCCAACTCTTCTTATTCCTACCGGTTCAAATATTTCGATCAAATTACTTTTTTTTTCTCTCGTTCTTCATTTTGCTTTTAACAATCCGTTCATACTCTCCTCTTCCCATAGATTTCAACTGAGAAAATTTATCTTTTATTTCCCACAACCCCTTACGAGCAGCCGCCTCCTCTACCCACGCCGAGCCACCGTCTCGCCTCCACCTTCCTACGTGGCAGCTCACGCTTTGAATCCAGCAGCACGCCACCAAACTCCTCCACGGCAACCACCACGTGAGCATCCACCCTTCAACAACCCGGCTACCAACCCCGTCCAGTCACCTTGCAGTTTCACCCTACCGAAGCCAACTCCCATCGCGAAACTCCACGTACTCACCGCCTGTCCTTTCTCCCCATCCAGCGAGGCAGCCACCGACCAAAGCCCACCCACTATTCGCCATTCCTAACATCCCTCCTTGCTTCCATCCTGTATCTTCCAGCTTTGCATTTATATCTGTAAGACGCTATCTTGGTTCGCTTGTTTATATTCTTTCTTATGTCCAGTATATATATCATTCTAGGCAGGTTAGTTTAATATGTTTACTTTGCTTTATGCATGTGCAGTATTACAGAGAAGAAGTATTATAAGTTATATTATAAGTGGGGTATAAACATGTTGTTATGTATGTTAGTTTTAACTTAAAATTTACATATATATAATGATTTGTACAGTTTTTACAAATATATACTATGTATATTTTTCCAAAATTTTATGTCAGCAGTTATATACATATGTTGATACGCATAATATAATGTTAGTTATATTTGTGTGTTATTTTAGTCTTCGTCGAAAAGAATGTTATGTATATTTATATATAGGCATTATGTGTCAGATATATACACATAGGTTCTGTAAGTA
The DNA here is from genome assembly GCA_030737815.1 of Allium fistulosum. Taxonomy (NCBI): domain Eukaryota; kingdom Viridiplantae; phylum Streptophyta; class Magnoliopsida; order Asparagales; family Amaryllidaceae; genus Allium; species Allium fistulosum. Next base: position 1,104,736,055 of record CM060902.1, read on the forward strand.
TTTCGTGTGTTAGATCTCTATAGAGTATGGTTACCAGTATAGATAGAATATACTATAGGATTTACCTAAGTTGAAATTAATAACTTAATAAAATTTTGTAATAACTAATGTGGATATTTTATTTTATTTTGTACAATGTTTGAGTATATTTTCTTATATATTATCTATGGTCGTTGTTGTATACATAAGTTATATTGATTTTTATAAATTTTGATTTTTAAGTATGTAAGTTAGTAGATACGTTTATATGCATTAGTTACATATATGTATATGCGAATTTGTTTTTTTAAATATATATAGATATTTCATATGTGGGTATTTAATGATTGTTTTGAAAAAAAAAAATTTTTTTTTTGAAAAGATATGTTTAAATCGATTTTTTTTTTCTTTTCTTCTTTGTGTGTTTTCATTTGAAACAATGGAATTTTGAAATATGTAAATATATATTATTATTAAATTGGAGTCCCAAAATTTATATTGGTTTGAGAAAATAATATACATATATATATATTCCAGTTCAGTCTATATCAAGTAGATTCTGATTGATTTCATTGATTCTTTGTCATCAGCTTTAGTCGTCGAATTCGGACCATCGTGCTTTACTTCGACATTCGTGCTTGGATTCAAAATTAAATTTCAGTGTCCGTATCGGTGTGTGTATCTGTGTCATCTCTTGTTCTCTCTAGCCTCGAAAAGGTGAGCACTCACTCACGATTAACGTTCTTTTATTTATTAAATTTGATTTCAATTGAAACGACAATTGAAATATGCTGCTATTAGTTAATGACACTGTTATATATGCTATTACCTGTATCAGTTCACCTGTGACATCTAACACCATTATCTGTTAATTATTTATGCGGTGATAATACAGTTTGGCTGAAATTGATTGATTGTTGATGTTTATATTGGACGTTAAATTGTTAATGTTAAAATGATAAATAGTATGCAATTGGACTTGATATAGGATAATTAAATGTTAAATTTGATTAACTGACATTTGTATAATATGACCCCTTTCACTGTTGAATTTATTGACACGTAGGATTTGTTTAATTACATTTTGAACCACTGAATGTATGTTGTTAAATTTATGATGTATGAAATTGTGAATAGATGACAAGTGAAAACCGTAATGTAATAATCTTTAATCTACATGAAATGATAGTGTAGATTCTAGAAATAATTATATTAATTCGTACAAATGACAATGCGAATTAATACGGTTATTTCGGGATTATTTGAATTGATTATTGGATTGATATTGATTGTTGTTATTGCTTGTTTATTTACTTTGACACCATCCCAGTTATCACACTGCAAGTTCCCTTTGTTATGCTTTGATTTTGAATTGAATTGGAATCGGGTTGAAATGATAAATACCTAAATTGAACTTTGACCTAGGATAGAAAATTAAATAAAACCCGATTGGTCAATAATTTGATTTAAAAATAAAACGAAGATTTTATTTGAATAAATAATATGGTTTTGAAATGAAGTTGAAATTTAAATTTTAATGAAAGGGAATGTTAATATTTAATAAACTGAAACAAAATATTAAAAATGTAATTGATGAAAGAATGTTGTTTAATTTGAGAAATGATTGAATTAAATTTTGAAATGATTTAATAATTAAGTTTGAAATTGAATTAAGTTTGAAATTATTAAACTTTGAAATGATTTAATAATTAAGTTGGAAATTATAATTAAGTTTGAAATTATGAAACATTGAAATTATTTAATAAATTAAGTTTTTGAATTATTTAATAATTAAATAAGATTGAATTATTTAATGATTAAATTTAATTGAATTCTTTAATAAGTAAAATTGGACTTTTGAATAAGTGAATTTATGTCGTAAATAATTGAAATTGAGTTTTCTTTATTAAGAGAGTTTGGAAAATTATTAAAGAAAGTAAATAAGTGAAATGGGATTTCTTTAACAAGAAATGAAAATGTGATATTTTTGGAATCTATGTAAGACTTGTAATTGAAAGAATGGATTTGACGAATTTAATTTAATTCAAAATTGTAAGTTTTGATTTAATGAAGTTGAACTAAAAAATTGATTTAATGAATTGGAAATTTAATAGAAATTGAAATTGAATTATAAGTTTTGAAACGAAAATTTGGAAATTGTTTTAGAAAGACAAATGAAATGTTGATTTACGAATTCTATTTGAAATTGAAATTGATTTGGTTTTTGAAATATATAAACGACCAATCGGTGTAATAATTACGAAAGTTATTAAAGGGACCGGGATCGGTAATGGATATACTCTCTATCTGAACCGAAACCACTTTAATAACTATACACGGAGTGTTGATCCAGAACGAAGTGGATGGTTTTGGTGAACGCGTTGACTGAAGAAAGAGAACGATTTTGGATGACCCTTGACATGACTAAAACAGGAGCCGCGCCGGGCCATTGAGGATCGCCATCTCTAGCGGACACACTTCTTCGATACCATATCTATTACTTTGTGATTCGATTTGGGTGCACCCCTCGATTTGCGAGTGTTGTTCGCGGTGTTGGGGTAGTAGCTGTTATGCCCAACATCAGTCCGGATCAGGCAACTACTAGTATCCTAGTTGGTATCGCCTCATGTACCTTGTCATACTGATTATCCTATTCGCGACCACTACGATTTTGATTTGTACCTTTAGTATATGGATTGCCCTCTGGTGACTTCCGGTTTTGGGGAAACTACGGTCTTGTATATGCTTTTGGGAATAAACAGGTTAAGAGGTGTATGGGCCCTGCTTAACCCTACTCTGATATCTTTATATTACTGATAGACATTATCTACTTAGCGTACATTACTACATAGTAGATAGTTTAACGGATCCTTAAAGGATGGTTATTCCAAACATCCTTTGAGTTACTTATATTTCAATTGTTATTTCACTTGAGTTGGATTTATTAATATGAGAATGTTAATCCTGACTCGAGTGTTTTGTGTTTTGCTTTACGCTCGGGTCAGACTGAGTAGTTCAGCTTTCGAGACTCACCTTTGGAGTTGGAGCTTCGCTTGGAGATCCAGCTATCTATCCAGCTTTCAGATATTCGATGATTCCAGTGATGTATTCTGATTGTTTCTGGTTTAACTCTGATGTATCGTATTACTCTTCTGTTGTAAACTCTGATGTATTTTATAAATTCTTATAGTAGCTTCATGAACTACTATCTCTTTTATTTCCGCTGCACTTATTACTCTGTGTTTGTGATCTGTGATTATATCTATTTACTGTATATGTTCAGTTTTGCCAAATTTAAATTAACAACGCGGTATTTTGAGCAATTCAACTCCGGCATGAGTGTCTACCTATACACTTATAATGGACGCGAATGGTCCAAAATGGCGGGTCGTTACAGTTGGTATCAGAGCTTTGGTAGCTCTAGGCAAAACTTAACATATAGGGTAAATGTATTTACAGAATCACTCTCATTCGAGTTTCAATCTCTTCCTTGACTCAATTCCCTTGAATTTTGGAACGTTCCGCTCGGTTCCTGAATTCATTTGTATCCTTCACTATTCGTCTTCTTTCAAATTCTGGAGCACCCCATAACTCCATTTTTGAATGATATCTATAATAGATCGGCGGTCTCGCCAATCTTCGGATTATTCGTAAAGGAGCAAAACTCCTTTACAATAGGCATTGATTTACCGGAGATTTCTGTATCCTCGGTTTACGATGCTATCTATCCCCTGATATACCTGAATTCTAATTCTTGAGATCGAATGTCGATTTACCTCGGAATTCTACACCGATCTTATTTTGAAGTCACGGTCAACCCGGTTAAGGTTGCCCGCGATTTATATAAACTTATCCATCGCCTTATTTTGTTATTTAATCATCTCGTCCTTGTTCAAACCTATCTTCGAATCGAAATTCTCTTTGATTAGGGTCTATCAAAATTTGAATCTCTATCCTTGCTTTGAAATCCATCCTTGTATCGTCGAGTGAGGAAGTGTATTTGTAAATTAATATTTAAAATGTTTAAAATATATTGTGTTGTTTGAGTTGCTAAGGTTGATTTGGGTTTTCGATCGATTCGTCTGATCAACGTTATCGATAGGATTTCCAAAACACTTGAGCAGAGCAAACTGACACAATATTGTTTTCAAATTTGTTTGACTATATTGTAAAAATATAAGTAAAAGTTTCTGAAATTTAATAAGTTAAATAAATTGGTTGTTTAAAATGATAATATTTGATTATCAATTATTATTCTAAATGAATTTATAATTATGGTTTATAAATTGATTTGGAATTTGAAATGAATTTAATTCAGAAATTTGAGAATTTAATTTCCAATGATTTTCGAACTATGGTTTTAAAGGTTTAAAATGCACATTATTTAAAGGTATTTTGACTATAATTTGTTTCCAAAGAATTCTAATGTATATTATTTAAGGTATTTTTCAAATAGAAACCGTTTTCAAAGAATTTTAAAATGTTGAAATCAGTGCTCTTTTCTTTGTCGCTGGAAAATAATTTCGGTGATGGCGGCCGCATCATCGACATTCATTTTCGAGTTTCGAAGTGAAGATACTATTCTATAGCTTCGCTACGGTTTTGTTTTGAAAAATATTTTGATTTGAATTTCTTCAGTATAATTTGATTTATATATATATATGTATATACATAGGTATCTTATTTTAAAAATTTAAATTGATTTGATATAAATATATTATATATATCTCTAAATTGTTTAAAGTTAATCGGAAATCAAATTCTTAAATTTTGTTAAAAGATGATTTTAATTATAAATAAAACCAAAATTTAGAATAAATATTTAAACTTGAATAATTGAATTGGGAAAATTTATTTGTATATTGTTCAACCGCATTCCAATACAATTTACCTAAATCATTCAGAAGTTGAATATGTAATTGGATAATATATAATATAAATTGAATTTATAAATAAAATCTAGGTGTTTATAATAAATGTTATACACTAAATTTTAATTATAAAGATGTTAATAAAGTTAGAAAGGATAATAAGTAAACTAAGTTAATAATGAAATAAATTTGTTTTGAAAGAATTAATAAATTGAAATTTGATCAACATATGAAAATACCTTGAATTTAAAAGAAATTAATAGATGTAAATTAATTTAAATCGAAACTTTTATGGTTTAAATTAATTTATATGGTTAAATATATGTGATAGGATATTAAGTAGAATAAATTTAACAGTAATTTGGAATAAAGAAGAATTTAAAATTGTTGGAAAAATATGATTATAATGAAAGACTATTCAATTTATGATTTTGAAACTGTTAATTAAAGATGATTGGATAATAAGAAAATCAATCTAGAAATAGTTAAAGCTTGATTTAACTTAAGAAAAATCAAATGGATTAAATCAAATTATTGGATATAAATTAATTTAAAATTTAAAACTGTATGGTTTAAATTAATTATTTTATTTGTTTTCCAATCCATTTTCTTTCTGGTTGTTTCTATTCTCCTACCTCGTTCCTTTTCGGGGACGAAAAGTTTTGAGTGGGGGAGAGTGTAACGACCCGTAAATTTCAACCGTTTTAATAACGCAATTAGTTGAAATTTGTGAAATTTTAAACGATAAAATTTTGAAATAAAAATTTTATATTTGGAATACGTCTAGTTAAACATAGCAACTGGTAAATTTTCGTTCGAAAATACGAAAGTTTATTTCGCGCGTAAATTAACTTCAATTTAATCAGTTAAAAAGTAATGAAAATAAAATGTTTTCGGAACCTAAATATTTTTACATAGAAAAATTCTAAACCATCTTCTGAGCAAGATGTCAGTTGGTCGTTTTTCAAAATTTGGACATCTATTGCTCCGTCGTTCTTATTTTCTGGAAAATAGCAGTATTCTGGTACCGATGTCAATTTTTATAATTCAACCATACCACTGATATCTGTATACCGTTTTGATTGTCTCGTCGTGCTGATCTCTACGGTATATTCAATTGTCAATTTCGATATCCGATGCACGACGGAATCTATGAAATGAATAACCGTGCCGGTACCCAATTTCTACTTTTGGTTTATCAAGACCATTCGTATATCCATCTGATGATTCAAACAGCTGTGGAAATCAAATAGACGTTAGTCATTTATATCCCAAATTTATTATCCAACTCTTCTTATTCCTACCGGTTCAAATATTTCGATCAAATTACTTTTTTTTTCTCTCGTTCTTCATTTTGCTTTTAACAATCCGTTCATACTCTCCTCTTCCCATAGATTTCAACTGAGAAAATTTATCTTTTATTTCCCACAACCCCTTACGAGCAGCCGCCTCCTCTACCCACGCCGAGCCACCGTCTCGCCTCCACCTTCCTACGTGGCAGCTCACGCTTTGAATCCAGCAGCACGCCACCAAACTCCTCCACGGCAACCACCACGTGAGCATCCACCCTTCAACAACCCGGCTACCAACCCCGTCCAGTCACCTTGCAGTTTCACCCTACCGAAGCCAACTCCCATCGCGAAACTCCACGTACTCACCGCCTGTCCTTTCTCCCCATCCAGCGAGGCAGCCACCGACCAAAGCCCACCCACTATTCGCCATTCCTAACATCCCTCCTTGCTTCCATCCTGTATCTTCCAGCTTTGCATTTATATCTGTAAGACGCTATCTTGGTTCGCTTGTTTATATTCTTTCTTATGTCCAGTATATATATCATTCTAGGCAGGTTAGTTTAATATGTTTACTTTGCTTTATGCATGTGCAGTATTACAGAGAAGAAGTATTATAAGTTATATTATAAGTGGGGTATAAACATGTTAGTTATGTATGTTAGTTTTAACTTAAAATTTACATATATATAATGATTTGTACAGTTTTTACAAATATATACTATGTATATTTTTCCAAAATTTTATGTCAGCAGTTATATACATATGTTGATACGCGTAATATAATGTTAGTTATATTTGTGTGTTATTTTAGTCTTCATCGAAAAGAATGTTATGTATATTTATATATAGGCATTATGTGTCAGATATATACACATAGGTTCTGTAAGTATTTCGTGTGTTAGATCTCTATAGAGTATGGTTACCAGTATAGATAGAATATGCTATAGGATTTACCTAAGTTGAAATTAATAACTTAATAAAATTTTGTAATAACTAATGTGGATATTTTATTTTATTTTGTACAATGTTTGAGTATATTTTCTTATATATTATCTATGGTCGTTGTTGTATACATAAGTTATATTGATTTTTATAAATTTTGATTTTTAAGTATGTAAGTTAGTAGATACGTTTATATGCATTAGTTACATATATGTATATGCGAATTTGTTTTTTTAAATATATATAGATATTTCATATGTGGGTATTTAATGATTGTTTTGAAAAAAAAAAATTTTTTTTTTGAAAAGATATGTTTAAATCGATTTTTTTTTTCTTTTCTTCTTTGTGTGTTTTCATTTGAAACAATGGAATTTTGAAATATGTAAATATATATTATTATTAAATTGGAGTCCCAAAATTTATATTGGTTTGAGAAAATAATATACATATATATATATTCCAATTCAGTCTATATCAAGTAGATTCTGATTGATTTCATTGATTCTTTGTCATCAGCTTTAGTCGTCGAATTCGGACCATCGTGCTTTACTTCGACATTCGTGCTTGGATTCGAAATTAAATTTCAGTGTCCGTATCGGTGTGTGTATCTGTGTCATCTCTTGTTCTCTCTAGCCTCGAAAAGGTGAGCACTCACTCACGATTAATGTTCTTTTATTTATTAAATTTGATTTCAATTGAAACGACAATTGAAATATGCTGCTATTAGTTAATGACACTGTTATATATGCTATTACCTGTATCAGTTCACCTGTGACATCTGACACCATTATCTGTTAATTATTTATGCGATTATAATACAGTTTGGCTGAAATTGATTGATTGTTGATGTTTATATTGGACGTTAAATTGTTAATGTTAAAATGATAAATAGTATGCAATTGGACTTGATATAGGATAATTAAATGTTAAATTTGATTAACTGACATTTGTATAATATGACCCCTTTCACTGTTGAATTTATTGACACGTAGGATTTGTTTAATTACATTTTGAACCACTGAATGTATGTTGTTAAATTTATGATGTATGAAATTGTGAATAGATGACAAGTGAAAACCGTAATGTAATAATCTTTAATCTACATGAAATGATAGTGTAGATTCTAGAAATAATTATATTAATTCGTACAAATGACAATGCGAATTAATACGGTTATTTCGGGATTATTTGAATTGATTATTGGATTGATATTGATTGTTGTTATTGCTTGTTTATTTACTTTGACACCATCCCAGTTATCACACTGCAAGTTCCCTTTGTTATGCTTTGATTTTGAATTGAATTGGAATCGGGTTGAAATGATAAATACCCAAATTGAACTTTGACCTAGGATAGAAAATTAAATAAAACCCGATTGGTCAATAATTTGATTTAAAAATAAAACAAAGATTTTATTTGAATAAATAATATGGTTTTGAAATGAAGTTGAAATTTAAATTTTAATGAAAGGGAATGTTAATATTTAATAAACTGAAACAAAATATTAAAAATGTAATTGATGAAAGAATGTTGTTTAATTTGAGAAATGATTGAATTAAATTTTGAAATGATTTAATAATTAAGTTTGAAATTGAATTAAGTTTGAAATTATTAAACTTTGAAATGATTTAATAATTAAGTTGGAAATTATAATTAAGTTTGAAATTATGAAACATTGAAATTATTTAATAAATTAAGTTTTTGAATTATTTAATAATTAAATAAGATTGAATTATTTAATGATTAAATTTAATTGAATTCTTTAATAAGTAAAATTGGACTTTTGAATAAGTGAATTTATGTCGTAAATAATTGAAATTGAGTTTTCTTTATTAAGAGAGTTTGGAAAATTATTAAAGAAAGTAAATAAGTGAAATGGGATTTCTTTAACAAGAAATGAAAATGTGATATTTTTGGAATCTATGTAAGACTTGTAATTGAAAGAATGGATTTGACGAATTTAATTTAATTCAAAATTGTAAGTTTTGATTTAATGAAGTTGAACTAAAAAATTGATTTAATGAATTGGAAATTTAATAGAAATTGAAATTGAATTATAAGTTTTGAAACGAAAATTTGGAAATTGTTTTAGAAAGACAAATGAAATGTTGATTTACGAATTCTATTTGAAACTGAAATTGATTTGGTTTTTGAAATATATAAACGACCAATCGGTGTAATAATTACGAAAGTTATTAAAGGGACCGGGATCGGTAATGGATATACTCTCTATCTGAACCGAAACCACTTTAATAACTATACGCGGAGTGTTGATCCAGAACGAAGTGGATGGTTTTGGTAAACGCGTTGACTGAAGAAAGAGAACGATTTTGGATGACCCTTGACATGACTAAAACAGGAGCCGCGCCGGGCCATTGAGGATCGCCATCTCTAGCGGACACACTTCTTCGATACCATATCTATTACTTTGTGATTCGATTTGGGTGCACCCCTCGATTTGGGAGTGTTGTTCGCGGTGTTGGGGTAGTAGCTGCTATGCCCAACATCAGTCCGGATCAGGCAACTACTAGTATCCTAGTTGGTATCGCCTCATGTACCTTGTCATACTGATTGTCATATTCGCGACCACTACGATTTTGATTTGTACCTTTAGTATATGGATTGCCCTCTGGTGACTTCCGGTTTTGGGGAAACTACGGTCTTGTATATGCTTTTGGGAATAAACAGGTTAAGAGGTGTATGGGCCCTGCTTAACCCTACTCTGATATCTTTATATTACTGATAGACATTATCTACTTAGCGTACATTACTACATAGTAGATAGTTTAACGGATCCTTAAAGGATGGTTATTCCAAACATCCTTTGAGTTACTTATATTTCAATTGTTATTTCACTTGAGTTGGATTTATTAATATGAGAATGTTAATCCTGACTCGAGTGTTTTGTGTTTTGCTTTACGCTCGGGTCAGACTGAGTAGTTCAGCTTTCGAGACTCACCTTTGGAGTTGGAGCTTCGCTTGGAGATCCAGCTATCTATCCAGCTTTCAGATATTCGATGATTCTAGTGATGTATTCTGATTGTTTCTGGTTTAACTCTGATGTATCGTATTACTCTTCTGTTGTAAACTCTGATGTATTTTATATATTCTTATAGTAGCTTCATGAACTACTATCTCTTTTATTTCCGCTGCACTTATTACTCTGTGTTTGTGATCTGTGATTATATCTATTTACTGTATATGTTTAGTTTTGCCAAATTTAAATTAACAACGCGGTATTTTGAGCAATTCAACTCCGGCATGAGTGTCTACCTATACACTTATAATGGACGCGAATGGTCCAAAATGGCGGGTCGTTACAAATATACAACATTCCCCTGATTTTCTTTAGACTTTGGTGTACTCTCTCGAGGTTGGTTTCCAGTACCACTCCGAGTCGTGAGTCTTCAAGTAGAGGTTGTCAATTGAATCTTTCAAAGAGCATATGAGCTGAATTCTGAAGTCTTGTTTCGGCTACTGGGATCTACATCCTTAGCCAACGGGCCTTCATTGTTATTTTTCTTAGTCTGCTCCACTCCTCCTCACTTTAGTTCTGATTCATTTTGTAGAAGAAACGATCCATAGTCGTAGGAGGCTCTTTAGCTAACTAGCTGCCAAAATATATCTGGAGGTCGACTTTCCTCAAACGCGATCAGTATGATACCCTTGTTAGTATTTGGAATAAATTGCTTAGAGCATTGGTTTGCTTGGGGTCATTAAATTCGAAGTGCTGGGTCAGCGAAGAATGGTGCTTGGAGTCATCTTGGCGTTTGCTAGAGTCATATCATCTATGTTCTCCAACCTTTGGGAGTACCGTTTGAATAGCGGTTGCTTGTCTGTTCCCTTGATACCGTTCATAAGCTGCCGCTAGATCCTCTATGCCCTGGTCGATCGTGGGATGTCAGGGAAGTAGATAGAATGTTCCTTTATTAAGTTGGGTTTTGAATTCACTATCCGGAGTCATTCACTATCCGGATCTATCTCGCGAATATGGAAATCCACTAGTAGATGATGAGATCCAATCAAGCTGAGAATTCAATTCTCAGTGAAAACACCAAAGTGTTAGCACCAAATTTGGTCACTAACCTCGTAGAGAAAGATTGTGTAGAGATATAAGTGATGAAGATAAATTAAACAAGGAAGAGAATGCTAATTTAAATGCAGAAAGTAAGAACACCAAATTTATAGTGGTTCAGCGTAATTGCCTACGTCCACTTTGAGGTTAAACTTTATTGATCTTCTTAATAGTTGATTACAAATACAATTCGGGAATCAAATGCTTGAATGAAGTTGTTAAGTAGAGAAGATGAGTCTCAAAAATGGCAGAGTCCCCCCAATGTTCTCCAAAAAGGATCCATTTCATTGTGCCCCTGCCCTTCTATTTATAGAGGAAGATGGGTTGGACTTCCTTCATGGGCTTAGGAACAAGGTGCCTCTGCCCATAGTGGGTGAATCTGCGCACTAGGCCAGGCAGGCCGAATGCTCTTGCTTTATTGTGGGCCTGACAACTTGCTACCACCTCCAGTCTCTCCTTGATCAGAATCTTGTCTAGTGCTAATGATAATTTCTTCAACCGTCGTTTTGTAACCGGGCCAAGATGCCGGTTAACAATTAAATAAACATTTCATGAAGCTGTTTTACAACTAACATTTGATTACACTTTTACAATTTAAATCAGAGTTATATGTACATCAGAAATAAACAAATAATGCAGCGGAACACATAATGCAATGGAATAATAAATACCAATAATATATTGAATCTTCGTCTTCGTCCTCCAGAAAATAGTCTTCAATACACTGAAAAGCTCAGACTGACCCGAGCGTAATGAAAAGACAAAACACTCGAGTCAGAACTAAAAGATCTTATGTAAGTCAAATCAAAACAGGTAAAATTGAAATATTAGTGCAATGGTTTCATAGATGTTACGGGATTTCATCTCCAATCAAGTGTACAACGTGAATATAATCAATTAAAGGATTTCAAATAATTCGAAATATCAATCTTAATCATCTAATTAAAACAAATCCAAAGTTTGAATTGACTTAAACCCTTCAAATAATTCAATTCCAAATAAAAGTCCAAATTCAAGAAATTACATGGGTATATGTCATTTCAACCAGTATCAAAAATCAACATTTCCAAATCAATGAAAACCGCTCGGGTTTATCATTTCAACCCATAACGATTTTAACTTAATCTATAAGATCGTTCGGGTTATCATTTCAACCCATAGGGATAACAGAGATATAGACATAAATACCATCCAATCGTCCAAAATGTCAACCAATAACATCCATCCAATCACCCAAATATCAACAATTAAACATACATCACAATCATCATTGAAATCAACCAATAACAACCAACAATTTACTGGTTACCGTTAACAGGTGTTTAACTGGCAATTTAAATTTCAATATTAAATTAAATGGTAATTAAATTCAATAAAAGTCAGATTTAACTTGAATGACAAATTAAAATATACTAAACATTAACCAATCAATTTCTAATCACATCATAAATTCAATTTAACTAACATAAGAAAATCTAGCAGTTGTGAGTGTTTGCTCACCTTTTGTGGCTACGAATGATGATAAAAATGGAGTAATATGGTGATTCCTAGCAAAGATCAAAGCAATTCCAACAAATCTTAGACACGAACACGAATCAATTAACAAGTTTCAACTACTTCCAACTTGCAAACAACCCAAGATCCAAACTATGGACAAACCTGAAACTAGGTCATCTTTAAGAAAATATTTGAACCAGAATATTACTGAATTTGTAAAAGTTACTAACTAGAAAGGTGTTGAAAATTCTTTTCTCTCCACATTAAAAAAAAGAATCACTTAAATATCTTCAGCCTTGAGGAAGTTATGGTCAAAACAAACAGAGGTGTTTTCTAAGTTGAAAATCTGAGTTCAAAAATACTTCGAAAATATTTGAGTTTTTGGCATAGCAAATTAACGAATTTGAAGAAGTAATCTAAAAGAAAGTTGAAGCCACTGGAAAAGTAAATGATTTGAAAAAATGAATCAATTAATTTGATTTATTCCTGAAGGAGATATGATTGATACAATATGGGGTATTTTCGGCCAAAATTAGACCCGAAAAAGGACTTGAAAAATATAGTTTTTGATATAGAAATATTCGGAATGGGAAGAAGGGTTCAACAACAAAGTTTTTCCCATTGAAATTATACATTGTTTCAAAAAAAACATTATTTGATTTGGAGTAGTTTATTGGAATATAAAAGCCATGGAAATAAGGGGAAGAAAGAGGGAAAAAGGGAAGGGAAAAAGAAGAGAAAAAGGAGAAAGAAGAGGAGAGGGAAGGTGGGGCTTTGGCCATGGGTTACTGTCGTGGGTTGTTGTAACGACCCGCTATTTTTGGACCATTCAAATCGACAATAATCCACACATGTCTGACTTGAATAATTCAAAATAACAGATTGTAATAAAAATTTGGTAAAACTCAGCATATACGGTAAATCAATTAATCACAGAATCACAGATACAGAGTAATACAACAATACGCAGCGGAATAGATAAAATAGTAGTTCATGAGGCTACTATATAAACATCAGAGTTACAAATAAAAATACAACAGAATATCTCGAATACAGTGAAGTCTTCAGTACGAATAGATGACCTCTCTGAAAAAATCAACTGAAAAGCTGAAAGCTGAATCGATGGTTGGATCTCCAAACGAAGCTCCAAACTCCAAAGGTGAGTCTCAATTGCTGTATCACTCGGTCTGACCCGAGCGTAAAGTAAAACACAAAACACTCGAGTCAGGATTAACATTCTTATATCAATAAATCCAACTCAAGTGAAATATCAACTGAAATACAAGTAACTTAAAGGATGTTTGGGATAACCATCCTCTAAGGATCTTCGGAACTATCTACAAGGTGGAAATATACACTATAACACCGTGGTCATTCCAAATTAATTTATCCTTCAAAACCAAAATATCATTTCAATTCGAATATATCTATTTTCCAAAATAGTATATATATAGGTTAAATAATTTAAAAGTAAAGTATTTAAAATTTCCTCAAGTCTCACAAATCAATTCACATCCACCCAAATTCCAAATTCAAATTTATTCAAAGCTCAATTCATCAATTCAATTCAGTTTTAAATATACCATTTAAATTTTAATATATTTCAAAGCTTTAATACTCAACATTTTCAAAGTTAAATTTAACAGTTTCATATAGCTCTGGATTTAACTTTATTATTAATTAATCAGGGAATATTCACTTAATAAATTCAATATCATTTAACTAGCCTTAAATTACATTTTTACTAAATATTTCCTAAAATTTATTTAAACAAGAAATATTTATTAAGTTACTTAAATCAAACCCAAGTTATAAATCATATCTTAAATCTCAATTTCAATAAGTTTCAAATCGGTTTAATTAAATAAAATTATCTTCCCAAATCCATAGAATTTATTTTCAAAATATTTATATATATATATAGACCCACGGTGTATGTATATATATATCTATCATATGGTTAAGTGATACAGATATTTATCATTTCAATCCGTAATTTAAATATATACGGGTAGATATCATTTCAACCCGTAATCCCAATTTCAATTCAAATGAAAATCGCTTGGGTTTATCATTTCAACCCATAACGATTTTCTTCTATTCTAAAGTCCGTTCGGGTATGTATCATTTCAACCCATAGTGAATTCTATACTAACAGGTAACTTGCAAAGTGATAACAGATAATATAAAATACAACAACATGCATATATCATCTATAACAATATAATATAAACAACAGGATATGGTGTCATATCCAACAGGTGAACAGTTACAGATAATAGCATATATAACAATTTAAATAACTACAGTGGCATATTTCAATTGGCGTTTCAATTGAAATCAAATTTAATAAATACAAGAACGTTAATCGTGAGTGATTGCTCACCTTTCAAGGCTAGAGATAAACGAGAGTGAGATGGGTTACGACTATAAGCCCGAAATTCCAAAGCAAGTTAAGATTGGCATGAATTCGACGAACAGATCTGATAACAGGAATCGATGAAAAGAAATCAAATCAGTTTTGATATAAGCTAAAAATATCTAAACATTGTCATTATATGAAAATTTTGAATTAGACAAAACTGAAATAGTATAAACTTTAAAAATCATTTTCCCCTAAAAACCCAAGTATTAAAAATCAATGATATATATCTATTATACTTAAGACCATATGAAATTTAAGATAAAATAATAATATTTATGACTTATTAAATTCATATTTATAAAACAACCAGATCTATAGTTCATATTTATATACTTACAACAACTTACTTTATTATACATCATACCCAATACCATAGATCAATTATAAACTTACATAAACGTATATACTGACTATAAAGATATCTACAAACAAAACCTCATAACTCAGACATTGAACAAAATATGCAAAACATGTATATATTTAACTCCAGAATCATAAACCAGATATATGTAGACAAAATTTCTAGAAAACCGAGAATATATATCTAACACTTTAAATACAATTATATACCTATATAAATTTGGGAATCAAGTTCCTATATATTTTAACAATTGCACACTAACTTACACACATGTAAAATATGGCTTATATACTTATGTACCTAGCAACATATTGTATAAAAATATATAACTATAGATATATATGTCAGATTGTATACATCATATAGGCAACATGACCTATACATTTTAAATCAACATCAACCATATCAGCTATTATAGATACTTATATACAACTATATACATGAATATGCAGACCAATCCACAACATGTTTGCCGACTTTTAATATGTATATTTAAACTACAACAAAATAGTATATCATGATATATTTACAATTTAACACTTTATCATATAACAACAAATCTTAAAACAAAATATTTATGATACTAACATAATGCTTCAAACAACAGGGTCTGTAAAAGTTGTAAACATATATATATACACACACTAATATATTGATCAACAGGGTATAGATAACAAATGAAAGCTTATGTACAAACCTGTTTTAAATATATTTATATCTCATTCATTACCTCTAAATACAAATTAAAGTTTAAGACAAAACTCTCATGTTATACTAAAGGCCAAGCTTACATCTATTTGTGGATACCAACAAACAACTTACATCAACTATACACATATAAAGCAACAAAATCTATATGAATTATGCAGACAATAAGAAAATAGATGTAGACTAGCATATGGTATACATATATAAAAGTTTTAAACACAAATTTTTTTTCGAACCAGACATATACCAACAGCAAAATTACAGACATGCTATAACTTATAATACTCTATATTATATAATATAGTTTATATGGACCAAACACTGATGATATAATAACATTTAAGATGTACGAATATATAACTGTTAAAATATATAACATCTTACTACATAAAATTGACAGGATGAAAATATAACTAATATATATATTAATATAGAATACTCTCCTAAATAACATATATATATACAAATCTATACCTATATGCAGTTCGACACTTATATATGAAGGAAAACCAAAGTACATAAATACCATATATTTACGTATTAACTATAACACTTACCATCAAATACTAATATAGATATATAACTTACCAATATAACACACGGGTAGATGTTTATTTTGTGGAGACATGAGCTACCTGGGCTCGGTTGCCGATAAAGCATGGGTGGAAAGGGAAGGAGGAAGGCGCAATAGGCAGTGGAAGGTTAGTTGGAGGGTGTTTGTGTGGGACGGAGGCTGGAAGATTGGGGGAGGAGCAAGGCCGAGAGGTCGGGTTCGGTCTAGGCTGGTGGTTCGAGTGGTGGTGTGTGACGCCCCACCTCTATGCCCACGCTAGTCAAGAACACTACTGTGTAGTGCTGTCAACTAGCACGGAGAATAAGGCTGTTGATGAGCGACCATCCATGTAACTTCTTTGGGCGAGCACCGATATGTCAGATGGAATAGAATGCATATCTCTTAAGGAGGAAATCCGACATACCGATACAAACTCAAAGCTATCACACGGTGGCTATATATAATCTTCGGAAAACAAACATAGAAATAATCATAACATAAATCAGTCACAGACATCCATATCACAAAGGCGGAAGAAGATATGAATAAATATATAACACATGAAAGTGTACATCAGAGTAGTGGTTGGAAAAATCCACGACAATACAAAAGAATAGCAACACGTGTTATACAAAAGAATAAGTACACAACATAGAGTCTATATCTCAAATGTGTACATCCAAAAACTACTAATCTATGTAGTTAGCCAAAAGTCAGAGTAGTCTTGAAGAGAAGTCAAGCAGAAGCACCTGTAACATCTCGGTCTGACCCGAGTATTATTTATAAGAAAATAATAAACGGATCAGTCTAGCTATAAATATCAGATGATATGGTATAAAGTAAAAGACATGACATGAACATGTAACAACCATGGTGGCATACTACTATAAGTATGTAATTGAAAATCAACAAGAGATTAATCAATATCACAAGAATCTTCTCAAAGATAAAATAGGGTATCATACCCTAAACTTGTATTCAAAACAAGTCAATGGCACACGAATTCACCAATGCACAAAAATTGATAAACATATCAATAGAAATCACGAAAATTGGTGAAGCACAAAATTCCAGAAATCATCACAAGAAATCCAGAAATCACAAGAAGGGGCGGAGGCCAATCACAAGACGGGAGTATGAAAACTCACCAACACGTGTAACACAAGATGAGACGCTATCTCATGGTAGCTAACCATTAATTTTGAGCCGAAGCTCCACAAGAATGGCCCGTAGACCGTGGGTCGCTACCCCACTTCTATGTGATGGTGAAACATCGCACAAGCGGGGTTTAGTCTCCCTCGCAGACAAAGAGACATCGCACAGTTGCTAGTCTAAATCACAACAATGACTGTCATGATCATAAGGAAGTGTCAATCACTCCAAGCTAGTAAATATATGAGTTTAGCTTCATGTCCCATAACCACTTGCTTAACTTAAATATTTACGAACAAGTTGTAAATCTTCACTAGAAAATTGTCACAAAAGATTCAGTCAAACAAGTCCAAGAATTAACCGACGAAGTAAACGCAAGCGTTTCATACCACCTGTTTTGCTAGGCCGTTTAATTAGATTTCTCATCCGAGTGAAATAAAGGCTTGTATATACTAATAGGTTGGAAAATGGTTTTATAAACGAGTTTGATATTGAGTATAGAGTTGAAATCATTTTGATGAAAGAGTTTTGATATTTACTACTAGTATAGAAAACCTTTATATTTTTAAAGTGACAAATCACGAAAACGATTGTTGAAACAATCAATCGTCAAAATTCACATTCGAAGACGTGAATAAAATCCAAAGAAATCAATAACGAATCCATCAAAAATGGATATTCTCAAAAATCCAAAGAAAGAAGTCATCAAAGTCGATAATAATTGATAACAATAAGTCGGATCGACAAAAATCGATAAACCTTGGAAATTTACTCGAAAATAGGCAAATTAGGCAAAATCAGCAGTTCAGACGTCTAAATATTTAATTTAGACGGCTAAATATGATTATAGACGTCTGAAAAGTTTTGTTCAGACGTCTAAAAGGTCTAAAATTGAAACAGAGAGTAAAAAACAATTTGAACTATATTCAGACGTCTAAATTTTTTGTCACAGATGTCTATATTTGATCTCAGACGTCTGTATTTTTGTTACAGACGTTTGTATTTGGTTTCAGACGTCTGAATTTTTCTGCTAGGCAAAAAAAAACAGCCTAGCTCAAAATCGACGAATCCGAACCGAAATGCGATCGAACGAGCGACGAACACTAAGGGTTTACGCCAATCGGCAACCCAGCCCTATAGGAACTTCGATGCATCACCAAAAACATGTTTAAACATCCATAAAAGGATTTTCACAAAAATTAAACGAAAACACCAAAAATTGGAATACACACAAAATCAATCCAAACCAAAATTAAATGCACATGGACAAGTGTTAGGAATTCATACCTAACAACAAAGATAGATATAGACATAGATGTGAGATAAAATCTCACCTTTTCACAAAAACAATGAAGAAGGAGCTTGAAAGCAAATGGAGAATCAACCACTCTTCAACACAACCCAAATGAGCTTGAATCTATGCTAAAAAAGGAGAACTTTCCCAAATTTAGGTTTAGGAATTTCTGAAATTGATAAAAGAATGAGTTGGAGAAGAAGAAGAGGAGACTTACCAAAGCTTCTTCTATTAGTTTGGAGCTAGAACTTGATTTGTAAATGGAAACTAGGGTTTGGAGTTTTAATTTTCCATTCCACTCACCATAAATCTCTTTAGAACTTAAAGAGGAGGAAGTGAGAGTGAATGGGGAGGAGAGGTTCAGATTTGAGTATAAGTTAGCTAGTGGGCTGAACCCAAACCCAAATCCCAAAGTGAAAATGGTCAAATTTTTGACTAGCTCCAAGCATATCGAAGGTTACACTCAAAAAGATCGCAAACAACATTTTGAACTCAATGGGGGTGGTCTCGAGTCCTAATTTGACTGTTTGCAAAAAGTAGCTTTTCGGACTATAATCCGACTGACGATAAAATATTTAAATAAAATATTTAAATATAAAATCGACAAATATGCGGGTTGTTACAGACTCCCCTCCTTAAAGAAATTGCGTCCTCGCAATATATGTAAGATGGAGATAAAAAGTAACAACCATAACGGCATATTAACACAAAAGAAATTTGAAATTAGAAGTTTACCTCAAAGAGCATGAGAAAGCAAGTCCGGATGTGTTCGCGTGATGAATTCTCTAGTTTCCCAAGAGCAGTCCTTAGGATTAGAGGACCATTGAACTTTAATAAGCGGAACATCTTTATTTCGAAGTCGCTTAACCTCCGAAGCAATAATTTGAATAGGATGCTGCTCATAAGTTAAATTAGGTGAAACTTCAATCTCTTCCACAACACCGGGCTCAAGAATAGAATCGGAATCCCGAAGGCACTTCCGTAATTGAGAAACGTGAAACACGTCATGCATGGCAGAAAACTGAGCCGGTAATGAAAGGCGATAAGCCATGGAGCCAATACGTTCAGTGATAGGAAATGGCCCAATATATCGAGGCGCTAACTTTCCCGATCGGCTGAAGCGTACAACACCCTTCATAGGGGAAACACGAATAAATACAAGATCCCCCATAGAAAATTCTAATTTTCTTCTTTGGTTATCGGTATAGGATTTTTGTCTACTCTGGGCTTCTTTCATCCTATGACGAATAAGTTCAATCTTTTCTGTGGAATCCCGAATAAAATCTAGACCTAAGACCAGCTTCTCACCGGCCTCAAGCAAACAAGATGGAGATCGGCATGGCCTTCCATAGAGTGCCTCAAAAGGTGTCATACCAATAGTGGATTGGAAGCTATTATTATAGGAAAACTCAACAAGAGAAATATGATCTTCCCAACTTCCACCGAAATCAAGCACACAAGAACGAAGAAGATCTTCAAGAGTTTGATTTACACGCTCAGTTTGTCCATCGGACTGGTGGTGATAAGCGGTGCTAAAATTAAGCTTTGTTCCCAAAGCTTTTTGAAGACTCTTCCAGAATCCACTAGTAAACAATGGATCCCGATCACTAACAATGGAAGAAGGAACTCCATGCAGTTTAACAATTTCTTTGATAAAAAGTTTGGCCAAAAGTGGAACAGTTCGGTTCGATCGAACAGGAATAAAATAGGCAGATTTAGTAAGTCTGTCAACGATCACCCATAAACTATTATGACCCGAACGAGAACGGGGAAGGCCATCAATAAAATCCATGGAAATTTGATCCCATTTCCAAATTGGAATTTCCAATGGTTGCAATAACCCACCGGGCCTTTGATGCTCGGCCTTAACAAGTTGGCAAGTCATGCAACACTTAACAAAGCTAGCAATATCAGATTTCATTCCCTCCTAGTAATAGAGTCGTTTCATATCCGTGTACATTTTACTACTACCGGGATGAATGGAATATTTGGAACGATGAGAATCTTCTAGTGTATCTTTACAAAGATCTCCAGTATTTGGTACGATAAGCCTATCAAATTTTCGAATGCCGCCGCGAAAATCAATATCAAAGTCTTTCAATACTTCAATATCGGTTTTATCCTTAAGATTTTGGCCAAGAAATGCCAATTCAGGATCTAGCTGTTGAGCTTCAAGAACGCGGTCTAAAAGAGAAGGACGAACCTCAAGGCTACATAGGACAAAAGATGAACATAAATCGGAAACACGATCTTGAATTTCACAAGTGGACAAAACTTCGAGATCGTTCCATTCAGATATCATCATGGAAACAACCGCTTGTTGCTTGCGACTAAGTGCATCAGCAACTCGATTTCCCTTTCTGGGAGTATAAAGGATATCAAGATCATAAGAGGCAAGGAACTCGAGCCAACGCTGTTGACGCAAATTAAGTTCCTTTTGAGAAAATAAATATTTCAAAGACTTATGATCAGTATAAAGTATAAATTTCTCCCCCAAAAGATAATGTCGCCAAATACGATGGGCGAAAACGATAGCCGCGAGTTCTAAATCATGTGTGGCATATCTAGTCTCAGCCGGCTTCAATTGCCTAGAAGCATAAGCAATAACACGTTCTTTTTGCATAAGAACGGCACCCAAACCAACGCGACTAGCATCGGTATAAACAACAAAATCTTGATTCCCCTCGGGAATAACAAGAATAGGAGCATCATAAAGAAGTTCTTTTAATTTCTGGAAAGAAGATTCACATTTGTCCGACCAAATGTATTTAACACCTTTCTTCATTAAGCCAGTAAGAGGCACGACAATCTTAGAAAAGTCTTTTATGAAACGTCGGTAATAACCCGCCAACCCAAGGAAGCTACGGATTTCCGTTACACTCTCCGGTCTCTTCCAATTTTGAATCGCTTCAATCTTAGAAGGATCCACTGATATTCCAGATTCGGAAATAATATGGCCGAGAAACTTCACACTAGATTGGCAAAAATGGCATTTAGAAAATTTCGCTTTTAGTTGATTGCTCCTAAGAGTTTCCAATACAATTCTAAGATGTGTTTCATGTTCCTCCTCGGTTTTAGAATACACAAGAATATCATCAATAAAGATGAGAACGAACCGATCGAGGAAATCTTTGAAAACTCGATTCATGAGGTCAACGAAATAAGCCGGAGCATTCGTTAAACTGAATGGCATAAATAGCCATTCATAAGATCCATATCGAGTACGGAATGAAGTCAAAGGAATACTATCCTCTGCAATACGAAGCTGATGAAAACCGGTAGCCAAGTCCAATTGTGAAAAGACTCTAGCACCACTAAGATGATCAAACAGATCATCAATCCGAGGTAAAGGATATTTATTCTTAATAGTTAGATCATTAAGCTTGCGGTAGTCGACGCAAAGCCTAAGTGTACCATTGGACTTACTTACGAAAATAGCTGAAGCTCCCCAAGGCGAGGAACTAGAGCGAATTAGTTGCTTCGTCTCTAACTCGGATAATTGTTTGCGCATCTCTTCATTCTCCTTATTAGACATGCGATAAGGAGGACGAGTAATAGGTTGAGCTCCAGGTATAAGGTTAATTTTGAACTCAATTGCTCACTTAGGTGGTAGTCCTAAAACAGGCTCAAAGATGTTTGAAAATTCATGAACGACGCGAATAAGAGAAATGACATCCTCCTCGTCATCATTATCATCATCACGAGGATTTAAAGAATATAAAGATGCAACCAAAGCGGAATCCGAATCTTTAAGAACAATAGAAATCTGATTAACAGATTGCGGATGACGAAGATAAATAGTCCGCTCAAGACATAGTATATGAGTTTCATAACGAGTAAGCCAATCCATACCCAAAATCATTCCAAAGCCCAAATAACGCATGACATGCAAATCGGCTAGGAAAGAAAAATCACACAAAATAATCTCAACGTCTTTACAAAGCAAACTAAGAGTTGCGGATCCTCCAACTGGATTCGAAATTCTTAAAGAAGTCATCAAAGCAACAACACTTAAAGAAAAAGTATCGACAAGTTCCTTTGATATAAAAGAATGGGATGCACCCGTATCAAAGAGAACTCTAATAGGTTGATCATGAAATAATATAATGCCATCAAGGACAGAATGAGACATACCTAGACCGCGAGATGTGTTGCTAGGGGCTTGAGCAACGTTTAACTTTCCCTCCTTGTTGCCTTGACGTCTGGGGCATAAATGTATATAATGATCCGGGCTCTTACAATAGCGACAAGAACGTGGCTTTGAACACTTGTTCGCAAAATAGTCCTAAGAACCACAGTTATAGCATTGCCCGCTACTAGGGGTAGAAGTCTTTGCTGCCGGAGGTGCAGGTTTCCCCTTTTTGTTGGGATAAGGACCTTTGAATTTGTTTGGCCTCTTCTTGTTGTTGAAGTTTGGTTTGGAACCCACCACTTCAACCTCACTTTTCCTATCCGCCTCTTCAAGACGAAGAGCGATATCAATGAGTTGATCGAAAGAAACTTCCAATTTAAGAAGTAATGGCTTCTTGAGATTCTTGTTTAAGCCATAGACAAATCTTTGATTCTTCTTCAATGGGGTGTTGATGTATTCAACCCCATATTTAGACAGTGACTCGAAGAATGCGACATAATCTGTCACAGAGGATTCACCTTGAACAAGGTCTATAAAACGACGGGCCAATGTCACTTTCTCTGCTTCTGGTACGAATTTTAATTCAAAGCGTTCCCTGAATTTCTCCTAGGTGAGATCTGCTTCATTAATTTCAGAAACAAGAAGTTCGTACCAATCCAATGCTCTCTCCTGGAGCATACTGGAAGCCACCTGAACACGGTGAAGATCGATAAGATTCATGCGAGAAAAGATTCGATCGCATGTTCTTAACCAAGCCTAGACCTCGATAATAGTTTCGGAACCTTCGAATGGTTTCCCACCCAAGTTGGTAAAATCGCTGCACAAGCGTGCAAATCCAGACTTTGGGTTAGTAGGTTCCGGATTAGGGCCAGCTGCCTGAGCATTCTTTACTAAATCAAGAAGCTGTTGAGCAGTCATGAAAACTCCATCCTGGGGAGTGACAGTAGATGGTCCACCTCTGGGACGACCTGGTCTAGACATTCTCTTCTTTTAGGAAGAGAAAAGAAGAAAAGTTATTCTCCAAATAATTATCAAGCAAGTCTTGATAGATAAAACAAGGATACATAAAAGGAAATAGGATAATTTGGTTCGAGGACTCGAATTAAATCCTAAGGCACGACTCCTAAGTTGGACTTAGGACGATGATCCTTGTTAAGTTAGTCTACATTGTTCCGAAGTTTGGCTCCGATACCAAGCTGTGATGCCCCACCTCTATGCCCACGCTAGTCAAGAACACTACTGTGTAGTGCTGTCAACTAGCACGGAGAATAAGGCTGTTGAGAAGCGACCATCCATGTAACTTCTTTGGGCGAGCACCGATATGTCAGATGGAATAGAATGCATATCTCTTAAGGAGCATCCGACATACCGATACTGACGCAGCGGATTAATCAAAACAATGTAGATCGGTGAAAGTAGCAGTCGATGGATTGATGAATGCTGAATTGCCCGAATTCGTTGATCCGAAGATACCGAACTCTAGCTATCTCGAACTCGTTGATCGCGCACGATACCGGGTTCAAAGATCTTCAATTCTTCAAGCGTTGATCAAGCGCACTTGATTCCGCGAATCGGCTTCTACAATCGTTGAATCGAGCGCACTCGATTAACCGAAAGAGGAGATAGGAGATTACACTCAACTACCAATTTGAATGAAAGCACAAAGCAATCAAAAGAGAAATTATTCAATATTCAACAACCTTTTACAAATGAGAGACTCGGCCTATTTATAGGCATTTTACAACTCACACAAAAAAAACAACAAAAATTACAAGTATTAAGTCGGTTCCGAGTTATAACTTCCGACCTACGACTTAGCCTACCTCGGTGACGACTTAAGGCACAACCGATATAACACTTGCCTTCAAACAGAACGACTTATGAATTCAGACGACATACGACTTATACATGACGCGACTCAACATACATGTGCATTACAACCGACTTATGACTTACTTAAGTCGTTGCCGACTTAACATCTTCTCACAACTTATCAATAGCAGTGACTTCATCATCAACGGTCCAGATTTAAGCGGCAGAGAAAACAACGGCAACAGCTACTACGACTTAAAAACATGCGGCGACTCAAATGAACCAATGATGGAGATTAACTCGGCAGATCATCCAACGGCATCAGGGCTTTCGCGACTTAAATTTTCGACCGACTTAAATAAGTCGTAACTCGGTGCCGACCTAACACTTTCCTTAAGTCGTATATTACTCAAAACACTTCCCTTAAGTCGTTGCCGACTTAAGCCTTCACATTTTCCACCTTGTGTTGCTCGTCCTGTAGTTTTAGGTCGTAGCTCGTTCGAGTTGAGTCGGTCACGACTTATGTCTTCTCTCCAGTTAAGTCGGTCACGACTCATGCCTGTTTCTATAAGTCGGAGACGACATATATCTTCCTTAAGTCGGTCACGACTTATACCTTCACCTTCCTTAAGTCGGTCACGACTTATGCATTCGCCTTTCTTAAGTCGGTCACGACTTATGTCCTTTGCTCTGATAAGTCGGCTACGACTTATGCCTTGGGAAATTATAGCTTGGCCTACATCATCCTCCCCAGGTTGAAAGAAATTCGACCTCGAATTTGTACTTTCTTCATCCACAACAAACTCTTCTCCATGATATGGTATGATATGCTTAACGTTGAATACGTCTAACGTGTACACATCATCTGGCAGCTTCAGTTTATAAGCATTTTCATTGATTTTCTTTAAAATTTCAACTGGACCAATCTTTCGTGCTTTCAATTTATTGTAAGCGCCTACTGGAAAACGATCTTTCGTTAAAACTGCATAAACCAAATCACCTTCATGAAATTCAACACTTCGTCGTTTCAAATCTGCAGATCGTTTATATTTTTCATTTGCTTTCTCTAATCGTTCCTGAACGATTTTATGACATTCCGACAACCCTTCAACAAAATCAGCAGCTTTCTTAACTGTCTTCTTTGATTGTGGCACTACCGTCAAATCCAATGGTCCCTTCGGTAAACTTGAATAAACAATCTGGAATGGACTGAACCCTGTACTTCGATTCACAGCATGATTATGGGCAAACTCTGCCTGGCATAACTTCACATCCCAACTCTTCAGATTATCTTGAACGAGACACCTCAACAAGTTTCCCAATGATCTGTTGACCACCTCAGTCTGTCCATACGTTTGTGGGTGATAAGCACTACTAAACTTCAGCTTTGTTCCCACCATTTTCCACAAACTTAGCCAAAAATGACTCAGAAAACGAGTATCTCTATCCGACACAATAGATTCTGGCAATCCATGAAGTCGATAGATCTCCTTGAAAAACAATTGAGCAACATGAACAGCATCCGCCGTCTTCTTACAAGCAATAAAATGTGCCATTTTCGAAAATCTGTCAACCACCACATAAACGGAATCATTACCACGCTGCGTTTTTGGCAACCCCAACACAAAGTCCATACTGATATCAAACCATGGTTTAGTGGGTACCGGTAACGGCATATATAAACCCGCATTAGTCGCAGTTCCTTTCGAAACTTGACAGATATGGCATCTCTCAACAAATCTTTCCACCTCTTTCCTCATTGATGGCCAAAAGTAGGACTGTGAAATCAACTGTAGGGTACGGTCTCTTCCAACATGTCCTTCTTCATGTAACTCCTTGATAATCTTCATTCTCAAACTACCCTCCGGTATGCATAATCGACTTCCTTTAAAAAGAAAACCGTCAACCAACATAAACTCATCAGTCTTCCCTTCATTGTTCCCTTCAACAAATTTCTTAAAATAAGAATCTTCTGTAATCTGTTCCGGTAATAGTTCAAACCCAGTCACCTCAACTTTCATTGTCGTCAACAAATGACTCCTCCTACTTAAAGCATCAGCCACTCGATTTGTCACCCCCGACTTGTGTTTAACGACAAAAGTAAACTGTTGCAGATATGCAATCCACGATGCATGTCTCGCTGAAATCTTGTCTTGCCCTTGCAAATGCTTCAATGCTTCATGATCAGTGTAAAGAACGAACTCCTTCTGAAATAGATAGTGTCTCCAGTGTTTAATAGATTGTACAACAGCATAAAACTCCACATCATATGTACTGTATCGCATCTTCGCTCCTGACAACTTCTGACTAAAATATGCAATAGGACGCCCCTTCTGACTCAACACCCCTCCAATCCCAACCTTGGATGCATCAGTATGTAGTTCAAACACCAACTGAAAATCAGGTAGCACTAAAATTGGTGCAGAGGTCAAAAGATCTTTGATTCGTTCAAAAGCAACCCCGGCTTCCTCCGTCCATGCAAACTGTTTACCTTTCATGCAATCTGTAACAGGCGCCATCACACTACTAAAGTGTGGAATAAACCTTCGATAAAATGAAGCCAACCCATGAAAACTACGAACTTCCGTTATCGTCTTGGGCTGCGGCCAATTTCTGATCGCCTCAACTTTACCTTGGTCAACCTGTATTCCTTTCTCTGAAACAACAGACCCCAGAAATAAAACACTATGCGTCATGAACACGCATTTCTTCGTTGCAGCATAGAATTGTTCTTCTCGCAATACCATCAGCACTTCTCTAAGATGATTCAAATGTTCCTCTGGACTCCCACTGTAAATAAGAATATCATCGAAATACACCACCACGAATTTCCTAATGAACGGTCGAAAAATCTGATTCATCACCCTCATGAAAGTACTCGGTGCATTTGATAAACCAAACGGCATGACTAACCACTCGTATAGACCCTCCCTGGTTTTAAAAGCAGTCTTCCACTCATCTCCTGGTCTGATACGAATTTGATGATATCCACTCTTCAAATCAATCTTCGAAAATATAGTAGCTCCGCTTATTTGATCTAACAAGTCATCCAACCTCGGCATTGGAAATCTATATCTCACAGTGATCTTATTCAATGCTCGACTGTCAGTGCACATCCTCCACGTCCCATCCTTCTTGGGTACCAATAAAGCTGGTACAGCACAAGGACTCAGACTCTCCTGCACACGTCCTTGCTCAAGCAATTCCTCTACCTGCCTTCGCAACTCTTCATGTTCCTTCGGACTCATTCGATAATGTGGTCTGTGTGGGAACACAGCACCTGGAACAAGATCTATCTGATGTTGTATATCCCTCAACGGTGGCAACTCCGTTGGTAACTCTTCTGGAAATACATCGTCAAATTCTTTCAAAACTGGTTTAACTTCTTCTGGAATTTCAACCTCTTCACTACTCTCTCGTCCAATCAACAAGAATACTTCAGGCTCTTCCTCAACCTCCTTAACAAACTCCTCAAGGATAATAAAGTTTTCAGCTCTTCAATTTCTTCTGACTTACTTTCTTCTTGTGATCTCTTCTTCGGAACTAAGATAATCTTCGTGCCTTTAAACATAAAACTGTAGCTATTGGTCCGACCGTCATGTAGTACTGCTCGATCATATTGCCATGGTCTTCCCAATAATAAGTGGCATACATCCATCTCTACTACATCACACCATATTTCATCTCTGTATTTCTTCCCAATAGAGAATGTTACACGAACTCGTCTATCCACTTTCACATCTCCTCCTTTTCTCAACCATGCTAACTTGTATGGACTCGGATGTTTCTCTGTTTTCAATTTCAACTTTGTCACAGCCTCGGTTGAGATAATATTATCACAGCTTCCCGCGTCAATCACAAACTTACACACCTTCCCCAGAATAGTACATGTTGACTGAAAGATATTACTCCTCAACCAACTAGCCTCCTCCTGCTTCGGTGTTAAACACGATCTCCTCAGCATTAGGTTACAGCCTTCATCCCCTGACGCAATATCCTGCTTATCCTCCTCAGCTGGACTAGAACAATCCCCATCAACATCCTCATCTTCAACTTCTACAATCATGGTTCGTTTCTTCGGCTTTGGACACTCACTGCTTTTATGACCCAATTCCTGACAATTGTAACATTTGAAACCATTGTTAACTTTCGCCTTCTCAACCTCCTTCACCACTGGTCTACTGATAGGTTTAGAAACATTAGAACTTCCTCCAACACCCTTCGCTTGATTGTTAGAATTAGTAAACACACCACTTCCTCGTCTCCCTTGTTTTTCCCAAGCCAACGCTTTCTGATGTGCTTCTGCCACAGATCTTGGATCGAACATATTAACCATATCCTGAATCTGCATTCTCAATCCCCCAATGAATCTAGATGTCAGCTGCTCTTCTGTTTCCATAATATCATTCCTCGCAATCAGTTGGTAAAATTCATCAGCATAGTCATTAACTGTCTTTGTGCCCTGCCTCAAGTTTTGCAAACGTTGATACATCAAAGATTGATAATTGTAAGGTAAGAACGTTGCTTTCATCAATTTCTTCATCTTCTCCCAAGATTCAACTTTTGACTTTCCCATTCGTTCACGTGTAAGCTTGGTTTGCTGCCACCATGCCAAAGCTCTACCCCTCAGCCTCGTAGCAACCAACTTCACTCTACGATGTTCTGGAACTTCTTTAAAGTCAAAAATCTCTTCAACATTAGCTACCCAATCTAGAAACTCCTCTGCTTGCATACCACCCTTGAATTCAGGAATTTCTGTCTTCATCCCCGACTCCCACTTGTGATCATATTCAGAATAGTTTCTTCCTTGACCTCTTCCTTGAATACTACCACCATCATATTCCTCTTCAAAATCAGATGCATAACGATGTCGATTCTGATCACCAACATCTCTACTACCATTGCGTCGTCCACCTTCATCCCTTCTATCTACATTCCTCCGTTCACGACCATTCACGTTCCTTCCACGCCCTTGGTCATTTTCAACACTTCGGTCTCGATTGGAATGTGGTGAGACTCTACTACCTCCATGATTAGATTCTGGTGAAACCCTTCTCCGATTTTGATTCATCTCCGTCATAAGCCTCTCTAACCGGCCAATTCCTTCATTAAGCTTCACACTAAAATTCTCATTGATTCTTTGTTCCATTTCATCAGCTTCTTCTCTTCGATACAAAGCTTCTACGTTTTGGTGGCGATTAGCTCTTCTTGGCGGCATACTTGAAAACTTCACAAATTCTTCAACACTTCAAATTCAAACACTTTCCGGATTTTGATCCAAAATGAAACGGATCGAAAACTTCCACTTTGTAGCAAATCGCGATGAACACGATGGACAAAGTTTCGGCCTCCAATGCAAATCCGATCAAACAATCTTCGAACAAAGACGACTCTTCTTCTTCTCGGCCACGGCTCAACACTTCAAGCACTCGGCTTCTCTTCAAACTTCAAATGAATAGGCTCCAAGTCTCGATCTAGCTATGATTGGCTAGAACAAGCTCCGATACCAAAACTGACGCAGCGGATTAATCAAAACAATGTAGATCGGTGAAAGTAGCAGTCGATGGATTGATGAATGCTGAATTGCCCGAATTCGTTGATCCGAAGATACTGAACTCTAGCTATCTCGAACTCGTTGATCGCGCACGATACCGGGTTCAAAGATCTTCAATTCTTCAAGCGTTGATCAAGCGCACTTGATTCCGCGAATCGGCTTCTACAATGGTTGAATCGAGCGCACTCGATTAACCGAAAGAGGAGATAGGAGATTACACTCAACTACCAATTTGAATGAAAGCACAAAGCAATCAAAAGAGAAATTATTCAATATTCAACAACCTTTTACAAATGAGAGACTCGGCCTATTTATAGGCATTTTACAACTCACACAAAAAAAACAACAAAAATTACAAGTATTAAGTCGGTTCCGAGTTATAACTTCCGACCTACGACTTAGCCTACCTCGGTGACGACTTAAGGCACAACCGATATAACACTTACCTTCAAACAGAACGACTTATGAATTCAGACGACATACGACTTATACATGACGCGACTCAACATACATGTGCATTACAACCGACTTATGACTTACTTAAGTCGTTGCCGACTTAACATCTTCTCACAACTTATCAATAGCAGTGACTTCATCATCAACGGTCCAGATTTAAGCGGCAGAGAAAACAACGGCAACAGCTACTACGACTTAAAAACATGCGGCGACTCAAATGAACCAATGATGGAGATTAACTCGGTAGATCATCCAACGGCATCAGGGCTTTCGCGACTTAAATTTTCGACCGACTTAAATAAGTCGTAACTCGGTGCCGACCTAACACTTTCCTTAAGTCGTATATTACTCAAAACACTTCCCTTAAGTCGTTGCCGACTTAAGCCTTCACATTTTCCACCTTGTGTTGCTCCTCCTGTAGTTTTAGGTTGTAGCTCGTTCGAGTTGAGTCGGTCACGACTTATGTCTTCTCTCCAGTTAAGTCGGTCACGACTCATGCCTGTTTCTATAAGTCGGAGACGACATATATCTTCCTTAAGTCAGTCACGACTTATACCTTCACCTTCCTTAAGTCGGTCACGACTTATGCATTCGCCTTTCTTAAGTCGGTCACGACTTATGTCCTTTGCTCTGATAAGTCGGCTACGACTTATGCCTTGGGAAATTATAGCTTGGCCTACATCAGATACAAACTCAAAGCTATCACACGGTGGCTATATATAATCTTCGAAAAACAAACATAGAAATAATCATAACATAAATCAGTCACAGACATCCATATCACAAAGGCGGAAGTAGATATGAATAAATATATAACACATGAAAGTGTACATCAGAGTAGTGGTTGGAAAAATCCACGACAATACAAAAGAATAGCAACACGTGCTATACAAAAGAATAAGTACACAACATAGAGTCTATATCTCAAATGTGTACATCCAAAAACTACTAATCTATGTAGTTAGCCAAAAGTCAGAGTAGTCTTGAAGAGAAGTCAAGCAGAAGCACCTGTAACATCTCGGTCTGACCCGAGTATTATTTCTAAAACAATAATAAACGGATCAGTCTATCTATAAATATCAGATGATATGGTATAAAGTAAAAGAGATGACATGAACATGTAACAACCATGGTGGCATACTACTATAAGTATGTAATTGAATATCAACAAGAGATTAATCAATATCACAAGAATCTTCTCAAAGATAAAATAGGGTATCATACCCTAAACTTGTATTCAAAACAAGTCAATGGCACACGAATTCACCAATGCACAAAAATTGATAAACATATCAATAGAAATCACGAAAATTGGTGAAGCACAAAATTCCAGAAATCATCAGAAGAAATCCAGAAATCACAAGAAGGGGGGAGGCCTATTGTTAACGTTAAAATATGAACGATAACACCCGGTGTGTGTAATAAGATCGTGAAAGCACCACCCGTGTGACGGGAACAGAAATTAAGTAGGAATATAGCGGAAATGCAGTAAATGAACAACGGATTTATAGTGGTTCGGCCCGTAATTGAGCCTACGTCCACTTTATAGTCTCTTATTGCTGATTCGGTTACAATTTGATACAAATCTCTTCAAGAAACAGTACAATTCGATCACAAGAAACAATTTAGACTACTAGCTCAATCTTCGACGGTGAAACTCGATGAATCCATCTCGGATGTAAGGAATTTCTCTCGAAGCTTGTTGTAGTGTCGTGAATGCTTGAAGGATCCTTGATTACTGAATGAATGAAGAGTTCGACGGAGTAACAGCGCTGTAGAAATGATTTGCCAAAAGTCCTCCTCAAGTTGGAAGTGATGTCCTATTTATAGAAGCTGATTTCTGGGCAGGAAATTTGCCTAAGTCTTAGGTCGCGCACGACCTTAGTTAGGTCGTAGGTCGCGAGCGACCTAAGCTAGGTCGCTGTCCCCTTGCGGCTTCAGGAGTTACTGTACTTGTCTTCATTTGATCAAGTAGTAGGTCGCACGCGAGTTACAGAATAGCTGTGGGAGCTCTAGGTCGTAGGGCGCTGAACTTCCTTTAATAGTTAGGTCGCTAACCTATTTAAGTCGTCAAGTTCCTTAGGTCGCTAACTACCTTAGGTTGTTAAGTCCTTTAAGTCGCTAGCTACCTTAGGTCGTTGAGTTCCATAGGTCGCAATCCTTTCTGCCTCCTTAGGTCGCGAGGTCTCCTGCAGCCTTAGGTCGCGAACCCTTCTGGACCTTAGGTCGCGAAGAAGTTAGGTCGCTAACTTCTTATCTTGATAAGTCGTGGACTTTCTCAGTTAGATTGCTATGTAGTTAGGTCGCAGCTTTTCCTTAGATCGCAACATTCTTAGGTCGCAGCTTTTCCTTAGATCGCAACATTCTTAGGTCGCAGCTTTTCCTTAGGTCGCAACATTCTTAGGTCGCAGAACCTCTTAAGTCGTAGTCTTAGCTTAGCTCGCAGCTTTTCCTTAGGTCGCAACATTCTTAGGTCGCAGAACCTCTTAAGTCGTAGTCTTAGCTTAGGTCGCAGCTTTTCCTTAGGTCGCAACATTCTTAGGTCGCAGAACCTCTTAAGTCGTAGTCTTAGCTTAGGTCGCAGCTTTTCCTTAGGTCGCAACATTCTTAGGTCGCAGAACCTCTTAAGTCGTAGCCTTAGCTTAGGTCGTAGAGTTTTAGGTCGCTGAAATAAAGGAGTTAACATTTGCCCCTCGAAGTATATGACTATACTCTAGGTCGTATGCTTCGACTCAACTTTGCTAGGTCGCGAATCGACTTAAAACTTGCACGCCTGTTCACCTCCCTCCTTCAGTCCCATATAAATTAGTTAGGTCGCACCTTCTTCCTTACCCTACTGTCCTGAGCCTCCATCGCCATTAACAGTTTTTTCGATCTTCCAGAGACAAATTTGACTTAATCAGCCAACGATTCTCCCTCGCCGATCATAATTCGTAAGTGGATCAGCTTATACTTGCCCATAGTCACTGCTTTGAACATAAATCGTTGTCGCTCAACCTAAGCCCAATTCCATGCATCACACTTTTTTGTACGGTAGTCTCAATCGACTTTCGTTCGTCATTTGACGTGTTGGGATGATTTACGATCATACAGAAGGTTTTGCTACGGATCTGTAGGGTTTGCCATTGATTCTCTAGTCAATCGGTGATAGGTTGAGGTAGGATGAAGGGGATGATGATTCTTTTTTTTTGAACTGGTGGTATTGGGTTATTGGACCCAATATGATGTTGCTTGGAGAAGAAGTCAACAACCTATCAGATTCGAACGCCCTAGGAGTTAGGTCGCGTGGGAATGCTTAACGACCTTAGCCTTTGCGACCTGACGACATTTGCGACCTAGAGTGTCTCCAACCTAAAAACAATTGTGCTCGACCTAGGACTTAAGAGAATTGCCCCACCTTAATCCATTCAGCTGCAACACGCGACCTACAGAAATCCTGACTTATGATAGGTCGCTGAACGACCTAAGACTTAGGCAATTTTTCACAGTCTTGAACTTTCAATCTGAACAACATAGCATAAGAACATTGCAGCCTGTGTTAGGTCGTGAGCGACCTAACACTTAGAACTTTGAACAGCTTTTGACTGATTTTCTGGACTTGAATTATTTTGGGTTTTGCACTTCTTCTCGGATTGTCTCAACTTTAATGCTAATAACCTGTTTAGAAGCAACATTCACAGAAAAAATGGGACGAATATACTACTATTGATTGCCCACATCAAACAACAGATTAGTTGTCAAAGAAAATCAAACTTAAATGAACTTCGTGAATGAAATGTTGTGAACTAACAAATCTAAGTGAAGTATTAAAGCAAAATTGAAGCGATCAACTAAAGCTGATTTATTTGCATTAACACAACACTATTCCTGGACTTAAAATATTAAGCCCCGAAACTTTATAATTGACAAGTATCAATTAGTTTAATTTCATTTACATTTGCTCATTATTGTAATAGTTTTGCACAACACTTCACTCTTTTTAGGAAACGCGCACCTTAACATTTGATCGTCCAGTTCCTTGTGTAGAATGGAATCTCAACAAGAAGACTTGGAAATAGCCGGAGAAGCTTTTCCAATTGCTACTCCACTAATCGATCCTCCGGAAAGGACTTCTACTACTTTAAGTCATAAAGTCTTCCGACAACTGTGCATCCAATTCGGCATTGCCGAAGCAGATGCTTTACTTCCTGGGCCAAGCGACACTGCTGATAGGCCGCCTCTTGGCTTCGTTGCTGTGAACCGGCAGATGTGTTCAAGTGGAGCCATTCCTCCATTTAATGATTGTCTTCGGGAACTCCTCCTTCGGCTAACTATTTCTCCCTTTCAATTACACCCTAACGGATACTCCATCCTGCTGGGATTGTGTGTGCTTTTCAGGAGAACGTTGAACCGTTTTCCCTCTTTTGATGAAATTCGCTTCTTGTGCACATTTGCAAAGAACAAGGACCATCCTTCTATCATACTTGTGAGGAGTGCTAGGAATCGCAAACTAATTCTGGACTTGCCTGAAAGTGCCCACGGATTCTTGACTCAATTCTTTTATGTTCGTTGTCCTCCGGGATTTTATGCTATTTGGAGAGTCGGAAGTAAGATTATCTCTTACCAATTCATTTTTCTAAATTTTTTCATAATTCGAACCATCAAATGCTTAATTACATTCTTTCTTCGTGCAGCACTTCCTTCTCTTCTTCGAGATACCAGCCGTAAGTCGATTTTAGATACTTTGAGTGCTGTTGACGCTGAAGAGAGGAGTGCCAAATTCTTATTGAAAGATGAATTTCTGCACCAGTTTGGCCTTTTACATCCTTCTAGATCGACTCAGATTCCTGAAGTTTCTAGTTCTGATGCGGAAACGTTAATTGCTTCAGATTCCCAAGCAGAGGCCTCGAATGCCCCAGCTTCTGTAGAAGAAACTGCATCAGAAGCACCCGTCATGGAGGCTGCTTTGGTAAAATGTTCCGCATCTATCGATGTCGTAGGGTTAGTCAGCAAGTTGGCGCTTACCCCAATTACTGAAGAGGAAGAGAATCCTCAAGTTCCTGAGAAATCCATTGATACAGAGTTTGAAAAAGAGAAGTCTGCTGAACTCCTGGGTGATGACGCCTTTGATGGCTTGAGTGATATCATGATAACTTCTCAAGAGCTTTTTGGGGATAACAATCCAAAAGCAACTTCTCCCGTTGTCGAGGCGACTTCCACCTTTAAACAAACCCAGACGCCTACTACGCCAGTCGTATCTGTTTCCACACTAAAGCATGGTCTGCAGTTTGACGCGTGTAGCTTGCACGCCACACACACTTAGGATTTTCCAGCACTTATAAACATTTATCCTCTTTTTCCTGGAAATTTCTAAACTTTACTCCTTTTTTTCTTTCAGGTTCTCCGATGGGACGTACAGGTTCATATTATGACTCATTCAAGTACCGTGGAGGCCGCGGCACCTATGACTTTAGGAAGTACCTTGATACTCCAAAAGAAACAGATGAAGAGAGGGCTCGAAGGAAAGCCCAGGAGAAGCGGGATTACGATCAGTGGCAAAGAAGGAAAGATGCCGAGCGATATGACTCTTCGCACAGGAGTGACTACTCTCATAAGCGGAAGTCTTACGATGATAAGGGAAAAACTCAGATTGCCGATGAACCGAGCAAACGATCTAAACCGATTGACACGTCTGAAATTTCTGAAAAGACTGACGCTCCCATTCCTTCTGATATTCTGGCTAGCTCTCCTCCTCTGAAGAAATCTGACATTCAGACTATCATTAACAGACCGCAATATCAAGTCAAGGACGGCCCCCCAACACTTCAGAGCCGTTTTCCGAATTGGTGCCTAAAAGGGGTACGCTTTGACTTGGACATAGTTCCGATTGATAAATCAGACATGCTTAGCAGTCTTGACGCAGTCAGGCTTAATATCGAGAGGATGTCGCAGTGGCAGAAGCTGGTCGATGAACTCCAAAGGGTTAATCGTGCAAACCTTGAGGCAATGCTGACTATGGAAAACGACAAGGCGGAGTGGGACAAAGTTTGCAAACAGCATACTCTTGAGATGACAAATATTGCTGATGGTTATGCGAAACTTGAGTCCGAGGTTAAAAAACTTAAGGAAGATCTTGCCTCTTCTTCTGCGTCTCATATTCAAAAAGAGGAAGTCTTTCAAAAACAAGTGCGGGATGCCCATGCTGCACAGAGAGATGTTGAAATGAAGCTTGCCGCTGAACAGCATATTACTGAGAAATACCGCACAGAAAACACCGATTTGCGGGAAAAGGTCACCTCTCAGAACGTAGAGATTGAGTTACTAAAGTCTCGACTTGCTAAAGTTGAGGCAGAGCGTGATGAGGCTACCGCTGGCCGGGTTGCTGCCGTTGCCGAAAAGGAAGCGGCTGAGCAATCACATGAGGCGACGAAAGCAGACATCAGCTCTACCTTATTCGACTTTTATTTACACAGCGTTCTGGGTCGTGGGAGCCTCTCTTTTCTTGGACCTGATTATGAAATCACATTGGCTGAAGTGTGGGAAGTCGCGATGGATATGCTTGGCGGGGCCGGCTATAATGAGTTGGAACTTGAGGAGCGCTATCTCAATGATGAGGATCGTGCCGCTCTTGTTAAGGGGAGGGAGCAACTTGCCAAAGTACGAGCTGAAACAACGGGAGAAGAGCCCCCAAAAGAAACAGCTCCTTTAACTGCCCCCGTTCATACTTCCACTTCAGCCGACGTTAATATTATGGATTCCAGCTCTCATTCTTTACATCTAGCTAAAGTTGCCCAAGAAACTGCAACTACTCCTACTGAAGATGAGGCACTGGATGATATTGAAGCCGAGAAGTTTGAGGTGGATCTTGCAAAGCCAACTCCTCCAGGTACTCTTGGTGTCGTTTCGGGCCTAATGAACCAGTCATTTGTCTTAGCCGAATTCGATGACCTTCTTACTTGTTACTTAAACTTTGATGAACCGATGCCTTCTTTATTTTCGGGGGATGTTGATTTTAACTTCTTTTCTTCTACAGCGGAGGCACCAAGCACTATACAAGCTTTCACTCCTTCGATTGCCGTTCCTCCGTCTTCCCAAATTACTCCTCCTTCTGCTTCTCAACCGGGATCACAGGCAGAGAAAATCGAAGCTCTTCAAGGCTTGGATGATCCGGCTGCTTCTCAGGAACAGAAGGCAGAGGATTTTGAAGACATCGAGAAGACCCCGGAGCGGTCTCTTGATGACGACACGAAGCTTTCAACATTGCTTGCCACTCCGGGGAGCGAGTCTTCTTCAAAGAGGAAGGGGAAACGTGCTGTAAGGAAGAAGAAGAAGACTTCCGCTGAAGATGAAGCAGTAGTTGATCTGGCCACACCGCTTTCTCCTTCCGCCCCTGCCCGTTCACAATGACTTCAAAAGCTAGTCATTAGGCCGGGAAAGGGCTCCAAAGGTGGTGAGAAGAAGGAATAATCAAGCTGGACGTTCTACTTGTTATTTTTGCCCTTTGCATGTATTGACCGGGGATTGTGCGGGTACCGGTCCCCGCTTTTGCTTTTTGAGATATCTGCACATGTAAAGAATTTTCATAGTACTAAATAAAACAACTATTTTACTTGTACAAACTCTTGTGTATGTGAGAATGATCTATCTTTTATTTTTAGTGTAGAACAAACGATTCTTCTTACTTGTGCAAACTTTTTGTCTGCGTTTGAGAATGCATTTATTCCACATCTGTTTCGCGTGATATTGTTATGTGCTTGTGGTATGTTGCTTGAATACTGCTTTTTATTGTTGTAGCCGTATCATATGATATTGCCCCTATACCACAAGTGCATTACAATATCTTTCGCTTTTAGCGAGACCTGTACTCTTATTTTCCATAGAATAACTATTTCGTCTTTGAGGGAATGATTATTCTACTTAAACGGAGCGTATCTCATTTTCGGATAAGTTTTCACGCTTCAACCTTCGGAAATGTTTACTTCATGCTTTTGAGAAGTGAATTCTCCTACGCGGTGAGGCGGAAGAACCTAAGTTTGCCTCTAAGGAGGGCTTTATTTTTGGTATTTTTTGAGGAGTAGCATGTGGACTCCGAAGAGTAGCATTATGCTTTGTGGAGTATTGTTGTGCCTCCGGAGAGGTCTTGTGCTTCCAAAGAAGTCTTGATTTTGGTCTCCGAAGAGAAGCAATGTTGGTCTCCGAAGAGAAGCAATTTTTGTATTTCTACTCGGGTGAAGTGGGTCTCCGAAGAGAAGCATTTTGCACTTTTACCCTGGTGAAATGTGCCTCCGAAAAGGGCTTTTACCTCCGAAGATGGCTTGTGCCTCCGAAGAGGGCTTGTGCCTCCGAAGAGGGCTTGTGCCTCCGAAGAGGGCTTGTGCCTCCGAAAAGGGCTTTTGCCTCCGAAGATGGCTTGTGCCTCCGAAGAGGGCTTGTGCCTCCGAAAAGGGCTTGTGATTGCCTGGAAGTTACTTTCTCATGGTCAGAGGTCTACGGGGCGAACGCAAGTTGCTTGATTGGATGTTTGCTTGCACAAACGATCGCAATTAACTAACAAGGTGCCCCTTTGGTAGTCCCACCGATCTTTTTGATTGAGTAAAGCATTCCCATTTATTGGCGTGCCTCGTTAGAGGGCTTTGGTTGGTTGGTGTGCCAGGTAGGTTGCGTCTCAGGGGCGAGTGGATCCACGGGGCGGACATACGCTATCTGGTCGGATGCATCACGACCAGTTAGCGAGGGTCTTGTTCCTTCCGGTTGGGAAGGCGTCCCTTTAGTGGATCTCTCGGCCTTCCTGTTGAGAGGCATACCTCCCTTTGTCTGCTTCTTTGTTTGCCCGCTCATGTTGTATCATCATCCGCCAATCTGCGATCCTTTATCATCGTTTCCAAGCGCGTGTTCCTTTCTTTTGCAAGTAAACTGCTTTATCTGAAGAAGTAAACTTCAATGTTGAATGACTTCACGAGACAAACGCGAGCTATCTAGTTGGATGCCCGTTCATAACGACAATCTCAACTAGTGAACAAAGGCTTGTCCCAGTGAAGTTGCCAACTCTTTACGTGAAGTTTTCCTTGCGTAGGATTTGAGTTTGGAATTTTTGTTGTTTGGTTTTTGTGCAATAGCTGATTTATAAAGGTCGCTTAGCTTTGTGATGAGCAAGCCTTGTTATAATGTCCTGCAATTTTGAATCGATATTTTAGTGATACATTTAAAGTATTTATATATCGAAATAAAACAGGCATTATGAAATAGTAAAGAACACAAGATTTATAGTGGTTCGGCCAAGAATCGGGCCTACGTCCACTTTATAGCTTTTCATTCATTTACACTGATTTACAATGTTTCACAATACAACTGATACATTCATCATCATTTTACAATTTTGAGCAGAGCTCTTTTTCAAGTAAAGTAAGGACGCAAATGGTTGCTGTTCCAGGCCCTTGGAATTGGATCTCCTTCAACAGTTACGAGTTTGAAAGTGCCATCAAGAAGTTTAGTGCCTATGACATATGGTCCTTCCCAGTTTGGCCCAAACACACCAGTTGCTGTCATGATCCTTTTCAAAACCAAGTCTCCGATTTCAAAGCTGCGTTGGCGAACTTTGGAATTGAAATGCCTGGCTATTCTCTGCTGATGAGCCGAAACTCTGAGCCTAGCTTCCTCTCTTTTCTCATCAAGAAAATCAAGCGCTTCAAGTTGCAGTTTTTCATTTTCGGTCTCATTGAAATGAACTCTTCTATGTGAAGGAACCTCTACTTCTACTGGAATCATTGCCTCAGATCCGTATGCCAGTGAAAATGGAGTGTGCCCAGTCGCAGTTTTGTGAGTAGTTCTGTACGCCCATAGTGCTAATGGAAGCTTATCAACCCAACCACCTTTTGCTTTTTCAAGTTGCTTTTTGATAGTTGACTTGATGATCTTGTTAACTGCTTCCACTTGCCCATTTGCCTGCGGATGAGCCACTGCTGAGAAGCTTTTTCGAATTCTGAACCGTCTACAAAAATCCTGGAATTCTTCACTTTCAAATTGAGTGCCATTGTCGGTGATTATCTTCTGTGGCACACCATATCTGCAAATGATATTCTTCGTTACAAAATTTATCATCTTTTTAGAAGTGATGGTGGCCAAAGGTTCAGCTTCAGCCCACTTGGTGAAATAATCAACGGCAACAATAGCATATTTAATCCCTGATTTGGCGATCGGTAATGGTCCAATTAGGTCTATCCCCCAGATGTCAAATGGCCATGGACTGACCATTTGTGTGAGTTCAGTGGAGGGTGCTCTTGGGATTTTTGCAAATCGTTGGCATTTGTCACACTTCTTGGAAAAAGTTGCAGCATCTCGATTGATATCCGGCCAGAAGTATCCATATCGGAGAATTTTCTTTGCAAGTGTTTGACCACCTGAATGGTCTCCACATTCTCCTCCGTGCACCTCTGTTAAGATGGTCTTGGCTTCTTCCTTAGTTACACATCGAAGTAGTGGGGTCGAAAATCCCCGCCTGTATAATCGGCCATCTTGAATTATATACCTCGATGCTTTTCTTAATAATTTTCGACGTTCCTTAGAACTCTCTGGCAGGGAACCACTGAGTAAGTATTTTTTGATTGGAGTCATCCATGATTCATGCTCTTGAGACGTAGTCATAATCCAATCAATATCCATTTCATCAATGCTTGGAGCTGACAGAACTTCTACAGGAACTAATCCCAGCAATTGAGCTTCTCCGGAACTTGAGTACTTTTCTAAAGAATCCGCCTTCATATTTTCCTCTCGGGGTATGTGGCTTATTGAGTAGTGATCTAAATCATTGAGGAGTTCGGAAGTTTTTGTCAAATATGCAGGCAAATTCCCTCCTTTGGCTTGGAATTCCTTCTTCACCTGGCAGACAATAAGCTGAGAATCACTGAAAATCTGTATCACTTTGATATTCAATTCCTTGGCGATTTTCAATCCGGCAATAAGGGCTTCATATTCTGCTTCATTGTTTGTCGAAGGAAATTCCAGTCTCAATGCATAACATAGTGATCGTCCTTCGGGAGTTTCGAGCACAACTCCTGCCCCAGAACAATAGTCATTTCTCGAGCCATCAACATACAACTTCCACTGTATCGGAATGCAGTCAGTTGTTTCTTCCTTACTGTCACCTTTTTCAGTGGATTCTGCAATGAAATCTGCTAAAGCTTGTCCGTTAATTGCTCTTCGGGGATGGTAAGTGATGTCATATTGGCTGAGCTCTATGTTCCACTTCAAGAGACGACCCGAAGTTTCAGGACGATACAGGACTTGCTTCAAAGGTTGATCAGTCAGGACCTTAATAGGATGAGATTGAAAATAAGGTCTCAACTTCCTGGAAGCGATTAGCAGACAATAAGCAAGTTTTTCTATCTTTGAATAATTCATTTCAGCTCCAGCGAACCGTTTGCTGATGTAGTAAACTGGACGTTGTATTTTCGTATCCTCTCGTACAAGTGCTGCACTTAAAGCATGGGATGAAATTGCTAAATAGATGAAGAGGTCTTCACCATCACTAGGCTTGGAGAGGACCGGAGGAGTTCTCATATGATGAATCAGTTGATCGAAAGCATTCTGACATTCAGGAGTCCATTCGAAATTTTTCTTTCCTTTCTTTAGAGCATCAAAGAAGGGAATGCATTTGTCTGTGGCCTTGGAAATGAAGCGACTAAGAGCGGCAACCTTCCCATTGAGACTTTGCAGTTCTTTCTTTGTTCTAGGGGCTTTAACCTCTCTTAGAGCTGTGATTTGAGCAGGATTGGCCTCGATGCCCCTAGCGCTCACAATGAAACCCAGGAATTTCCCAGACTCTACTCCGAATGAACATTTCAATGGATTGAGCTTCATTCCGTACTTCCGAAGAATTGAGAACATTTCTGCCAAGTGATCCATGTGGTCTATTGCTTTCTTTGACTTTACTAACATATCATCAACATAGACTTCCATTGTTTTGCCGATCTATGGCTTGAACATAGCGTTGACAAGTCTTTGGTATGTTGCCCCTGCATTCTTAAACCCGAATGGCATGACTTTGTAACAGTAGAGTCCCACATCTGTAATAAAGCTTGTGTCCTCCTGATCTGGTTCATTCATCATAATCTGATTGTATCCGGAATAGGCATCCATGAAAGATAACAACTCATGTCCAGCCGTCCCATCTACTAGTTGATCGATTCTAGGCAACGGGAAGCAGTCTTTGGGGCAAGCTTTGTTCAGATCTGAGAAATCAATGCATACTCTCCACTTTCCATTTGCCTTCTTAACCAGTACTGGATTCGAAACCCAATTTGGATAAGTGGATTCTTTGATGAAATTATTCTCTAAGAGGCGATCTACTTCTTCCTTTAAAGCTGCTGATCTTTCTGGACCTTGAGTTCTTCTTTTCTGTTTTACCGGTGCGAATTTCGGATCAACATTCAGAGTATGAACAGCAATTGTTGGAGAGATTCCGCACATATCAGCATGACACCAAGCGAACACGTCCAGATTTTCTTTTAGAAATGATATCAGTGTATTTTGAACTGTTGTACTTAGTTGCGAACCCACATTAAGCACTTTATTTGGGTCTTTGGAGTCGACAGGTATTGGTACCGTAACTTCCACAGGCACCACTCTATTTTCCTCTGCACTGGATTTTCTGGGGTCCATTTCCCGCCTTGCACCACTATGTTCTCCAGTGCAGGGGCCACCCTGTATTTGCTATAAGGTTGGGTTTTTGATGCGGAGGGGAGCTGCCGCATCTTTACCCATCTCTCTCTTTCTGGCTTCTCGAAGCTCTATAAGATAACATTCACGTCCAGCATTTTGATCTCCCTTGATGACACCAAAACCATTTTCTGTAGGAAACTTCATAGTTAAGCACCACGGGGCCAAAATGGCCTTGAATGCAGCTAGAGCTGGCCTGCCTAGGAAAGCATTGTAGGCAGAAAATCCATCGACAATCACAAAGGTTTGCTTTCGAGCTACCCTTTTCTGCCCTTCACCAAGTTCCACGAACAAATCGACAGTTCCGATTGGTTGCTGTGGTTCCCCAGTGAAACCAACGATCTTTTGTGATGAAGCCTGAACGTCGGTCATTGGGATCTTCATCTGGTCAAATGTTTTCTTGAAAAGTATATTGCAGGAAGCACCGCAATCAATGAGTACTCGTCTTACTATTGCCGGCCCAATTCCTGCAGAAATAACTAAGGGGTCTATGGTCGGAGCTTCAATACCAATAGAATCCCTAGCCTTGAACAAAATATCATTATCTGAAATCTTTTGCTGTTTTAGGGGTATTGTGTTTTCTACAGCAAAAACATCTTCTTCTGCCGGGATATACTTCAAAGCGTGAGCATATCGTTCCATCTCACCCCAGCTTTTGCCTGCTGGGTGTGGGCCCCCTGAAATGACATTGATAACGGGCCTCTCAGATTCTTGTGCCGCAGCACCTTTACTTGAGTCTGACGGCTGATTAGAGGGTTGTTGTCTCTGAGTAGACAAAGATGGATCACTTCTGTTTTTCTTGACATATTGTTGCAGCTTGTTTTCTCTCAATAATTCTTCAATTAAGCTCTTTAAGTGACGACAGTCATTGGTATCATGACCAGGTTGGTTGTGAAAA
Source organism: Allium fistulosum (assembly GCA_030737815.1). Taxonomy (NCBI): domain Eukaryota; kingdom Viridiplantae; phylum Streptophyta; class Magnoliopsida; order Asparagales; family Amaryllidaceae; genus Allium; species Allium fistulosum. The sequence goes on from CM060902.1 coordinate 1,104,780,749, forward strand.
CGACAGAACTTTCCATTTCTCATAGCGCCCTTTCCTGGTTTTATCTCAGCCGGTTTGGGATAATCCACAGCATCTTTGGTGGCGAAGAAGATATTTTCCAGAGTGTCGGTCAATGGAGTGAAATCTGAGGGCTTGAAGAAGCGAGGTTTCTTTATATCCTTTTGTTTCTTCCCCTCGTGATTTTCCCTTTTCTGACCTCCGGAATCTTTCTTTTCCGAAGCGGCAGTATTATTTTCCACCTTTGTTGTCACCACCTTCATTGATGCTGGAAGATTTTCCAAGCGTATGAATTCATCGGCTTTCTTGTAGAATTTCTCGAGAGAATTTGGCTCTTTCATCTTCAGCCATTTTCCAAATTCGCTCGATTTGTCGATAGCACGCATCAAATAGGTCAAGATCATCCGTGGCTCTGCGTTATCAACTTCCGCCAGAGCTATATTGAAACGGTTCAGGAATGATTTAATAGGTTCTCCCGGATTCTGTTCAAGACTGGATAATGACATTATGTCCTTTGCCTTTGAAGCATATAGCCTGAATTGCTCTTTAAACTTTCTAGTCAGATCGGAAAACTGATCTACTGATCGGACAGGAAGTTTGGTGAACCAGAGAAGCGCCACTCCTTCCAAATATACTGGGAAATACCGGCACTTGATTTCATCAGTTGCTCTTGCACCGGTCATGTGCCAATCATACTTATACAAGAATTGGTTTGGATCACTTGTTCCCCGATAAGCAGGAATGGTGGGGGGAACAAATTTTCTAGGAAATTCAGCCTTTAGAATCTTCTCGGTAAATGGACTCTTGCTTGGCGCGAATCCCCATTCACTTTCATCTTCACCTCTCTGCATGCTCTCTTTCATTATTTGCTTGATCATGCCAGAAAGATATTCCTTATTGTTCAAAGATTTTGCGGAGTAGACTTCTGCCATTTTCTCAGATGTTTGCCCGGGCAGATTTTCGTGGAAAATTGGCGATGGTCTAGATCCTTCAGCTCGGAGGGGTGCCCCTTCAGCAGCACCTGATCCCCCCTGAGGAATATTCCTCCATTCGGAGTTGCGAAGAGCATCAGCGGTGTTTTCTTCTCTACCCACTGGTCTTTGGTTGGCACCAAGCAGAGCGTTCAGTTTTTCCATCATCAGATTGTTTTGAGTCTCAATCTGCTGGTATAGTCCGGATACAGCAGCGTCTAGCTCCTCTCGCGTCACCCCGACGCTTGGAGCTGCTTGACTTGGTGAAGCAGAGGTGGCGGTATCATCATGAACATTTTCAGATCTGACAACCTTTCGTTTTCTTCCAGGAGCCATTATGTCTGATAGACTTCTAGTTCTGTAGGAAATCTTTTCAACAAACTTGTATGAAGCAATGATGGATGGTAGCCTGAGTTGGGTTCTCAGTGAAAGCACCAAAATGTTAACGTTAAAATATGAACGATAACACCCGGTGTGTGTAATAAGATCGTGAAAGCACCACCCGTGTGACGGGAACAGAAATTAAGCAGGAATATAGCGGAAATGCAGTAAATGAACAACGGATTTATAGTGGTTCGGCCCGTAATTGAGCCTACGTCCACTTTATAGTCTCTTATTGCTGATTCGGTTACAATTTGATACAAATCTCTTCAAGAAACAGTACAATTCGATCACAAGAAACAATTTAGACTACTAGCTCAATCTTCGACGGTGAAACTCGATGAATCCATCTCGGATGTAAGGAATTTCTCTCGAAGCTTGTTGTAGTGTCGTGAATGCTTGAAGGATCCTTGATTACTGAATGAATGAAGAGTTCGGCGGAGTAACAGCGCTGTAGAAATGATTTGCCAAAAGTCCTCCTCAAGTTGGAAGTGATGTCCTATTTATAGAAGCTGATTTCTGGGCAGGAAATTTGCCTAAGTCTTAGGTCGCGCACGACCTTAGTTAGGTCGTAGGTCGCGAGCGACCTAAGCTAGGTCGCTGTCCCCTTGCGGCTTCAGGAGTTACTGTACTTGTCTTCATTTGATCAAGTAATAGGTCGCACGCGAGTTACAGAATAGCTGTGGGAGCTCTAGGTCGTAGGGCGCTGAACTTCCTTTAATAGTTAGGTCGCTAACCTATTTAAGTCGTCAAGTTCCTTAGGTCGCTAACTACCTTAGGTTGTTAAGTCCTTTAGGTCGCTAGCTACCTTAGGTCGTTGAGTTCCATAGGTCGCAATCCTTTCTGCCTCCTTAGGTCGCGAGGTCTCCTGCAGCCTTAGGTCGCGAACCCTTCTGGACCTTAGGTCGCGAAGAAGTTAGGTCGCTAACTTCTTATCTTGATAAGTCGTGGACTTTCTCAGTTAGATTGCTATGTAGTTAGGTCGCAGCTTTTCCTTAGATCGCAACATTCTTAGGTCGCAGCTTTTCCTTAGATCGCAACATTCTTAGGTCGCAGCTTTTCCTTAGGTCGCAACATTCTTAGGTCGCAGAACCTCTTAAGTCGTAGTCTTAGCTTAGGTCGCAGCTTTTCCTTAGGTCGCAACATTCTTAGGTCGCAGAACCTCTTAAGTCGTAGTCTTAGCTTAGGTCGCAGCTTTTCCTTAGGTCGCAACATTCTTAGGTCGCAGAACCTCTTAAGTCGTAGTCTTAGCTTAGGTCGCAGCTTTTCCTTAGGTCGCAACGTTCTTAGGTCGCAGAACCTCTTAAGTCGTAGCCTTAGCTTAGGTCGTAGAGTTTTAGGTCGCTGAAATAAAGGAGTTAACACCTATCACAAGACGAGAGTATGAAAACTCACCAACACGTGTAACACAAGATGAGACGCTATCTCATGGTAGCTAACCACTAATTTTGAGCCGAAGCTCCACAATAATGGCCCGAAGACCGTGGGTCGCTACCCCACTTCTATGTGATGGTGAAACATCACACAAGCGGGGTTTAATCTCCCTCGCAAACAAAGAGACATCGCACAGTTGCTAGTCTAAATCACAACAATGACCGTTATGATCATAAGGAAGTGTCAATCACTCCAAGGTAGTAAATATATGAGTTTAGCTTCATGTCCCATAACCACTTGCTTAACTTAAATATTTACGAACAAGTTGTAAATCTTCACTAGAAAATTGTCACAAAAGATTCAGTCGAACAAGTCCAAGAATTAACCGACGAAGTAAACGCAAGCGTTTCATACCACCTGTTTTGCTAGGCCGTTTAATTAGATTTCTCATCCGAGTGAAATAAAGGCTTGTATAAACTAATAGGTTGGAAAACGGTTTTATAAACGAGTTTGATATTGAGTATAGAGTTGAAATCATTTTGATGAAAGAGTTTTGATATTTACTACTAGTATAGAAAACCTTTATATTTTTAAAGTGACAAATCACGAAAACAATTAGAAACAATCAATCGTCAAAATTCACATTCGAAGACGTGAATAAAATCCAAAGAAATCAATAACGAATCCATCAAAAATGGATATTCTCAAAAATCCAAAGAAAGAAGTCATCAAAGTCGATAATAATTGATAACAATAAGTCGGATCGACAAAAATCGATAAACCTTGGAAATTTACTCGAAAATAGGCAAATTAGGCAAAATCAGCAGTTCAGACGTCTAAATATTTAATTTAGACGGCTAAATATGATTACAGACGTCTGAAAAGTTTTGTTCAGACATCTAAAAGGTCTAAAATTGAAACAGAGAGTAAAAAACATTTTGAACTATATTCAGACGTCTAAATTTTTTGTCACAGACGTCTATATTTCATCTCAGATGTCTGTATTTTTGTTACAGACGTCTGTATTTGGTTTCAGACGTCTGAATTTTTCTACTAGGCAAAAAAAACAGCCTAGCTCAAAATTGACGAATTCGAACCGAAATGCGATCGAACGAGCGACGAACACTAAGGGTTTACGCCAATCGGCAACCCAGCCCTATAGGCACTTCGATGCATCACCAAAAACATGTTTAAACATCCATAAAAGGATTTTCACAAAAATTAAACCAAAACACCAAAAATTGGAATACACACAAAATCAATCCAAACCAAAATCAAATGCACATGGACAAGTGTTAGGAATTCATACCTAACAACAAAGATAGATATAGACATAGATGTGAGATAAAATCTCATCTTTTCACAAAAACAATGAAGAAGGAGCTTGAAAGAAAATGGAGAATCAACCACTCTTCAACACAACCCAAATGAGCTTGAATCTATGCTCAAAAAGGAGAACATTCCCAAAGTTAGGTTTAGGAATTTCTGAAATTGATAAAAGAATGAGTTGGAGAAGAAGAAGAGGAGACTTACCAAAGCTTCTTCTATTAGTTTGGAGCTAGAACTTGATTTGTAAATGGAAACTATGGTTTGGAGTTTTAATTTCCCATTCCACTCACCATAAATCTCTTTAGAACTTAAAGAGGAGGAAGTGAGAGTGAATGGGGAGGAGATGTTCAGATTTGAGTATAAGTTAGCTAGTGGGCTGGACCCAAACCCAAATCCCAAAGTGAAAATGGTCAAATTTTTGACTAGCTCCAAGCATATCGAAGCTTACACTCAAAAAGATCGCAAACGACATTTTGAACTCAATGGGGGTGGTCTCGAGTCCTAATTTGACTGTTTGCAAAAAGTAGCTTTTCGGACTATAATCCGACTGACGATAAAATATTTAAATAAAATATTTAAATATAAAATCGACAAATATGCGGGTTGTTACATGGTGGGGCGGAGAAGCTCGCAGGGGGATGTGAGGCGAAAAGAAATGAAGGCAGAGGAAAAACTCGGTCGGTGAAGTGGTGGTGAAACAAAGGAGGGCGGAGCTGCTCGCTTGAAAGTGGGGAAGACATGGCCGGGCATTGGTGGTGGGTCGATGGTTGCTAAGGTGAGTGAAGGTCGGAGATACGGCGGCAGGGGAGAAAGAGTTTGGAAGAGAAAATGGAACAAATGAAAGTTGCAAGTATTTTTTTATAATAGAAAGAAAACGTATGAAACGTACTGGAAAAAAAAATGAAGCAGTGGGAAGGCTACAGTCACAAAGATGAATAAGCTGGATTCAGAAAAAAAATGAGCTGTCAAGATAAATGCATTACGTACGTTACCTATATTTTGGGACATAACTACAAATGAATAAATTGAAGTGATGGACAAATAACAGCCAGCCATTGAATCGGCAACAGTTGCTAAAGCAATTAATACTTGATTGATTGGACATCCCATTTCAAATTTGAAAAGGCACAGGAAGTAACGGTTGAAATTTATGGTACCGATACGACGAACAGTTTATTATATCTATCGCGTACCGGACCTCAAAATACAGAAATAAATATACCGTAGAGATCAGCACGACGAGACGATCAAAACGGCATACTGATATTAGTGGTATGACCATCCTATCAAAAGTCGATAATCGGTACCGAAAAATGCTGCTATTTCGTACGGGAAAATCCAAACGGAGCTAGAAATGTTAGAATTTCGCGAAACGAATTTCGCAGTCTGATTCAGAATGCTCTAAATAAATTTTCTCCTGTTGACATATTTAGGTTTCGGAAAACTTTTAAATTCAACTGTTATTAACCGGTTTAAATTGAAATAAAATTTCACAGGAAAATAAACTTCAATATTATCATATGAAAATTTACCAGTTGCTATCTTAAAATAGACGTATTCCAAATAATAAATTTTTATTTTCAAATTTTGTTGTTTAAAATTTCTCAAAATTTCAAGTTAAATATACTTTTAAAACCATTAAATTTTACGGGTCGTTACAGTTGTGGGTGGTGATGGAGGAGGGTGGCGGCAAGAGGAAAGAGATAGGCTGGTGTTTTGAAGGAGGAATGATGAAATTTGATTTGGAGATTTAGGATTTTTGGGGTTTGGAGTTTTTTGTAGATTTGAGCAAAGAAGAAGAAGAAGAAGAGTACGCAGAAAGTTTCTCAAATGAGGAATTTATGTACGTACTTGGTTTTAGTCAGATAAAAAATAGAAGGTCAATGGGTGGGAAAAGAAAGGGTCCAAATTCTCTTAGGGTTTCTAGAGTCTTTTGGTTTACTAAGGAGCCCATTAGTCTAAAACAAACCCAATAAGACTTAACCAAAAAAACACAAATATACACTGTAAATGAAAGAAATAAGCTGCATGTTATTTAATAATTAGGAAATGAAGGTAGAGAGACAAAAATAAATGTCACGTTTTATTTTGAAAGCTTCAGGCATTAATAATGCATAAAGAAATGTACATAGGAATGGAAAAGTTTGCAAACCAAAGGAAAGTGAAATTTTGTATACGCGAAAATGAGGTGGCAAGAATTAAATACAACCTAAAAGTCTAGGCTCAGGTATTAAACAGAAGGAGAAATGAACAGATCAAGTATTAATAATGAGATAACTATTTTAAAATGTACATGCAACAATTAGTAACAAAAGAAATAAAGGGACCACGTACATCGCACAACCTTTTTGAAATTAAATTTGTGAAACGTAACCAAATTAACTTCATTAACTCAAATAATATTCAAATTTGTACGCATTTAGTTTTTTTTATCTATGCATAATAAATAAAATTATTTACCTTAAAAATGAAAACGTTCAATTTGGTTTACCCAAAATGATATTTTATTTCCATTATAACATCCTTTCTGTTTAACACAAAAGGTGCATTTCTTTTATTAAATCTATTAATTGCAATCAACGTTTTCTTCCTTTATAATTGAAATATTTCAATAACATTAATTACAATTACTTACAAAGTTAAATTTCAAAACAGATAACTAAAATGGATGAAAAATAGAATAATTGTTTCCTTTAGTCATTTAAACACCTTTATAAATTTGTTGTTTATACAACAGAGTAATTGTAACAACCCGGGATTTGCATTACCAATTAATAAATAAAAGTTAGAATTTTTATTTATTTTAATGAAGCATAAAAGGATTTGGAATAACAAAATTTATTTGAAAAAGGCTATTTTAATTAAATGGGAAATATGGGATTTTAAAATGAGGATAAAATGTTATTTTGGAAAGTTAAATATTTTAGGAGAGATTTTAAAACGGGTTTGGATAAGAAAAATGAGTTTTATAAACATATATGAACACTTCTACAAATTTTTGGAAACATGTAAATAACTCTCTTCTTATTGGGTTACTAAACCTAACCCAATAACCCACCCTAAACCTCCTCTATAAATTATCTCAAACTCTCCTAACCTCATTCATTCATCCCTAATCAAAACCCTAATCATTTCCTAAAGCTTCTTAACAAAAATGGCATCTATCTTCATCTCTTTCTAGTTTTAGCTTATGCAAGTCATTCTATGCAAAGGTAATGCAAATACCCACCTCAAATCAGTTTTTATATCTTTCTATTTTCTGAAATTTAATTGGTAACACTTGATTTGTTGTGTTGCATGAATATCAAAGCTTGTTGATTATCGTTTCTTCCATTTGGACATTGCACACAAGTTGCTTGCTATATTGGTTGAGGTAAAATTGCTAGCTAAATCCTTTTTTACTTGATGCTTCTATAATTTTCGTTTTGGAATTGCAGCTGAAACGAAATCAGGCATAACTTCTTCATTTCTCATCCGTTTTTGGTCAGGTTTTTTTGCTTCAAACTAGATTCAATAAGGAACACTTTTTGTTCAGTGAGTTTTCAGTAATTTTGCCATTTAGATGACCTGAATTGCGTTCAAAGACAGAAGACCAATTCTGTCTTTAACAAGTTATCTTGAGTTTCAATCTGATATTGTTTTGCATGTATCTCTCTTGTTTTTGATCCTAATTAGATAGTTTTGGATGTTCCGGAAAGCTTAAAACATATGCAACACTTTTTGTTCAGTGAGTTTTCTGTAATTTTGCCATTTAGATGACCTGAAATGCATTCAAAGACGGAAGACCAATTCTGTCTTTAACACGTTATCTTGAGTTTCAATCTGATATTGTTTTGCATGTATCTCTCTCGTTATTGATCTAAATTAGATTATTTTGGATGTTCCGGAAAGCTTAAAACATATGCTACAATTTTTGTTCAGTGAGTTTTCTGTAATTTTGCAATTTAGATGATCTGAAATGCGTTCAAAGACAGAAGACCAATTCTATTTTTAACAAGTTATCTTGAGTTTCAATCTGATATTGTTTTGCATGTATCTCTCTCGTTTTTAATCCGAATTTGATAATTATGGATGTTCCGGAAAGCTTAAAACCTATGCTACAATTTTTGTTCAGTGCGTTTTCTGTAATTTTGAGTCTAACTAGGTCAAAAATTGATTTTTCTACTATCTTCCCGAGAGCGATACACATATTAGCTCTGTGGATGAAACTGAAACTATTTTGGTCATAACTTTTGAGCCGCTAGTCGGAATTTGACGATTTTGGTCTCATTGGAAAGATGGAGATATGAACTCCATATCTGGAAAGTTTGGTCATCATCTGAGTTCATTAGACCTTTCGAATTTCCTGTCAGAGTTGAACCCAGATCGTTGTGCAAAACAGTGCATTTCATGTTTCTGTGTCCGACTTTGGAACGTCGCTAAGCCTTCGTTTCAAGTCAGAATCGAGTAATTCTTTTTGCGTTCTGAAGTAGGAATGTCGGACTACGTTCCTACCAATTTTCATGCCATTCGGATTCAGTCTGCTGGTACGAATAATTTTCCGAACTTGTGTTCGCATCAGTTTTGGACTATTTTCCAACACTTAGAATATTTTCAGTGATTTTCTAGTTTTATCGATTTCTTTGAGATTTGTCTTTGGATTTTGTACACGGGCCTTATAAAAAGGTTTTAAAAGGATTTTTCGCTCTGAAATGGCTTTCGAAATTATTATATAATATTATTTTTAATTAGAAAACTATTTACTCCATAATAGGAGAGTTTTCAAAAGCCGTTTTAAAGTGTTCTCAAAATCAATTATAAATCCGTTTCGAACCATTATTTTCTATAATAAAAATCTCACACTCACTTTTTAGCACGTCGAGCGAAGTGGAAAGGTGCTTAAACGGTTAGGAAATCTCCGGCCTATGGAACCGTGTGTATTTTCTTTCCGGTTAATCCCCGACCTATTCGATTGATCGTTTTGACCTTTGGGTCTAGTTTACCGATGATGCGAGGTGGACTTTTTATTGTTTGGAGTGTGAGCTTTCTATTGGTTAGTAAATCGTTTAGTGAAAATGTGGGGTATGTGACTCATTGTTAACACTTTACGGGTTCCTCTCCAAGAAGTTTGTGACACATTAGCCTCTGGCAGCCAGTACTGGACCTCTGGGTCACCACGCCTCTGGGCAACCGTCTCTGGACACCTGTTCTATGGAGCAGTTTCTTTTTCGGCATGTGCCTCTGGGCCTTTATCCTTCTGGGAAGGATCTCGCCGTCTCGCGCGTTCCGCATCTGTGCGAGTGATCGATCACAACTCTAAAGTACTTGGCAATAACGACTCCGGTCGGTGCATGTGCTATACTTGTATTATCTGATGATTTTTATATCCATTCGAGTACCGCCATTTGGTGTTGGTTCTATGGAACCATACGATGTAAGTGCGATTACCTTGTGGATTCACAGTGTCTCTAGACACTGCTTTTCAGTGTTTTGATTTCATTGACTTTTCATATTATCCCCATTGCTCTTTGGAGCATCGATCTTTGCTTGGGCATTGATTACAGACTCTGGTCATTCTTGGGATTATTGCCTATGGGCAACTTGTTATAGCTTTGGCTACGCCGATGATATGAGGCTATTTTATTTATTCAACACTTTGGTGCTAATATTCTCTTTGGAGATTTTTACTGTTGAGTGATGATTAGGGACCGTCACTATATTCATGTGGTCCAAAATACTCTTCTCTTAGGAAAAGTACTATTTTATTTATGTATCGCATTATTATATATCTCAGTTATTACTGATTGTTTAGCTAGCCTAACCCGAGTGTTTTCGCTCGGGTCAGACCGAGTTGTTTCAGGTTAGGTCTCTGGACTTAGCTTCTGTGCTTCCGCTTGGACATTATCTGCTATGCTGATAGATAGCGCTTTTATTTGTCCACTATTCCGCTACTCTGTTATTATTCAGACTTTGATATGTACATATTTTTGACTCACATGTGTGGGCAGTGGCTTTGTACCCACTTATAGTATTTGGATCTGTATTGACGATGTATTGTTCTGGGATTTTATATCTGTTATGTGATTCTGTTCTGTGATGCTATTTCATTATGTTATTATGCTTTGTCCTGATAGATCTTTAGCCATTTGTAATTTCGTTATAAGTATTTACCGAATATGTCGAACCACCTGATTGAGAAAAATTTAAATAGATTCCACCTTTCGACGTATTCGGTAGATAGTTATAGCTTGATTACCAATGGTCTCTTTCCACTATACTCTATTCTCCGCTTTAACAGACAGTATTACTCCCGTAATACTCTTTGTTACAGTGGGTCTCAGAGTGGGGCGTTACAGCTTGGTATCAGAGCCAAGGATCAGAATTAAGCATAACAAACACAGAACAGACACGTAGTACAATACGTTATAATATGATCCAAATTGAACATATCCACCTTTAGATAAATAAGTTAGGAATATGTGTAGGAATCTATTATATTCCATAATATTCCTTAATGAATTATCTATCTTTGAATCGTGCTTAACTAAATCTACCGATCATATGTTCGAGAGTGTCCCAAACCTCTCTATTGCACCTTCTGCAAGAAGGAGGGACACATGATCTCCGCTTGTCCTATTGCTCCAGCTAGTGCCAAGCCTGGCAGGCTTAATGCTGCCAAGGCTCCTACCACTTCTACTCAGCCTAAAAGTACACATCCTTCCGTTCTTGAAGGCTCTATTTTATTTCATGGTAGATCTTGTAGAGTTCTCTTTGATACGGGTGCCTCTCACTCATTCGTACCAAAGGAACTAGTTGATACTTTATCTTTGGATGTTACTTGTCTGGTTTCTTCACTAAGGATTGTGAATCCCATCGGCAGATCCACGACCCTTAGCTTGCTTTGTGAGGATATAGATATTAATCTTTGTGGATTTTCTTTCTGTGCGAATCTGCACGTTATGGAGTATTTGGGCTTTGATATGATTCTTGGCATGGATTGGCTCGTTCAGCACGATGCCAAAATTATTTGTTCGGAGCGGATATTATTCATTCATCACCCTGACTCGTCCTCTCCGTTAGCTATTGTTCTTCAAGATGTTGGGCTTTCTGATGTTACTTTATTCTCTCTTGATTCACGAGATGAGGATTTGAACTTATCTCGTATTCCTGTTGTTCGGGATTTCCCCGACGTATTTGAGCCAGTATCCGGACTGCCGCCAAAGTGAGCTATTGAGTTCCGCATCGACCTCATTCCAGGCTCTCATCCAGTTGGGTGTCCTCCTACGAGAATGTCTACTAAAGAGAATGAGGAACTCAGGAAGCAGTTAGTTGAGCTTGAAGCGAAGCAGTTCATTCATTCCAGTTCTTCGCCATGGGGTGCTGCTGTGGTCTTCGTTAAGAAGGCTGATGGCTCTCTTAGGCTTTGCATTGACTATCGCAAGCTCAATGAGCTGACCATCAGAAATCGCTACCCACTTCCTCGGATAGACGACATGTTTGACCAATTGAGCGGTGCGAAGGTCTTCTCTCAGCTTGACCTTGCCACCGGATTCCATCAGCTACGAGTCGCAGAAGACAGCATTCCTCTTACAGCATTTCACACTCGTTATGGTTCTTTTGAGTGGTTGGTCATGTCGTTCGGCTTGACGAATGCTCCAGCTTTCTTTGTCGATCTTATGAATCGAGTATTCCGGGAATACATCGATAGATTCGTTCTGATTTTCATTTACGATATTCTTATTTATTCTAGATCCGAGGCAGAGCATGCTCATCATTTGCGGATCGTCTTGGATACTCTTCGTCAGCATCAGCTTAAGGCCAAGCTCTCCAAGTGCCATTTTTGGGAGAGCAAGGTCAAGTTCTTGGGCCATATTGTGTCATCTGAGGGTATTTCTGTCGATCCTGCCAAGATCGAAGCTATTCATAATTGGAAGCAGCCCGAGAACGTTCATGATATTCGCAGCTTCCTTGGTCTGGCGGGTTATTACCGTCGATTTATCAAGGATTTCTCTCGTGTTGCACTTCCCCTCACGACTCTGACTCGTAAGGGGGTTCGCTTTATTTGGTCTGATAAGTGTGAAGTTTCTCTCCAGCGATTGAAGGAACTTCTCACTAATGCTCCTATCCTTGTGGTTCCTGAGAGTAACCAGGATCTTGTTGTTTACACCGACGCTTGTGGTAGCGGTCTCGGTGATGTGCTCATGCAGAAGGATCGGGTAGTTGCTTATGCTTCTAGGCAGCTACGTCCGAATGAGGTTCGCTATCCAACTCATGATCTTGAGTTCGCAGCTATCGTCTTTGCTTTGAAGACGTGGCGTCACTTTCTATTAGGCGAACGCTTCACTCTTTACACCGATCACAAGTCTTTGAAGTATTTATTCAGCCAAAAGGATCTCAATATGAGGCAGTAGCGATGGCTCGAGTTTCTCGCCTCATATGACTTAGATATTCAGTATACCCCTCGCAAGGGGAATCGTGTGGCTGATGCACTCAGTCGCAAACACTCGGCGGTTGTTTCTATGATGATAGCCGAGTGGGATATTCTTGAGACTCTTTCTATGTGTGATATTCGAAATCGAGCTCCGTCTTCTGATCCTCAGATCTTTCTATTCAGCTTGGAAGCTCGACCTATTCTATTGAATCGCATTGCCCATGCTCAGCATCAGGATCCAGACTTGTTGCGATATATTCATCTCCTTGAGTCGGGATCCAGTGATGAGACATTGTTGGATTATTCTATTGATTCTCATCGGTGTCTTCGCAGGAAGAACCATATTTTGGTACCATCTGATTTATCACTTAGGCGTGACATTCTAGACGAGTGTCATCGCACTAAGTACACTATACATCCCGGGTCGAGTAAGATGTATGCCGACATGTGTCGCCTATTTTATTGGGAGGGCATGAAGAGTGATGTTACAAGTTATGTAAGCCGTTGCATGACTTGTCAACAGATCAAAGCTGAGCATCAGCATCCATCTGGTCTTCTTCAGCCGCTAGAGATTCCATTATGGAAATGGGATCAGATATCCATGGATTTTATTGACGGTCTGCCTCGATCGAGGTCAGGCCATACTTCTATTTGGGTCATCGTCGATCGCTTGACCAAATCAGCTCATTTCATTCCTATTAAGTCCACGCGGACTGCTCCTCAGCTTGCCAAGCTATATGTGAAGGAAGTCGTTCGACTTCATGGTATTCGTAGCTCTATCGTCTGTGATCGAGACACTATCTTTACTAGTCACTTCTGGAAGTGCCTACAGTCAGCTTTGGGCTCAAAGCTGAATCTATCGACTGCTTATCATCCTCAGACCGACGGTCAGACGGAGAGGGTGAATCGTGTTTTAGAGGATCTTTTGCGCTGTTGTATTCTGGATTTCGGAGGTAGTTGGGAGGATCACTTAACGCTTGTAGAGTTCTCCTACAACAACAGCTTTCAGTCTAGTATTGGCATGGCTCCTTTCGAGGCTCTTTACATAAGGCCATGTCGTTCTCCTGCGTGTTGGTTAGAATCTAGCGAGAAGCTCCTTCTTGGCCCATATTCAGTTCAGGAATCTTTTAAGAAAATTATTCTTATTCGTCAGAGAATGAAAGAGGCGCAGAACCGTCAGAAATCCTACGCGGACAACCGTAGGAAGCCTCTTGAGTTCTCCATTGGTGATCATGTCTTTATTCGGATATCTCCTATAAAAGGGGTTGTGCGTTTCAGCTCTACAGGGAAGTTGGCTCCCCGCTATGTTGGACCATTTCCTATTACGGAATGCATCGGCCCCGTGGCTTATCGTGTGGCTCTACCTGCTCACTTCTCTGGAATGCACGATGTGTTCCATGTTTCCCAGCTTCGCATGCGTGTCCGCGATCCTGATTATATCATTGAGCCGCATGTTGTGCCTGATTTAGAGATCTTACCTGATTTATCTTTGGAGCAGCAACCTCTTCGTGTGCTTGATTCGGAGGTTAGACGCCTTCGCAACAAAGAGGTCCCACTCGTGAAGATTCAATAATCACCGAATCCTAAGGACTGCACTTGGGAGGCCAGAGAATCTATCGAATGCTCTTATCCTGGCTTTCTCCCATCTTCTTCTGCGGGTGAGAATTCTCTATTTTATCTCTATCACTTCTTTTATGGATTTGACGTTATAGACGACATCTATCTTAAGGAATTGCGGGGACACAATTTTCTTAAGGGGGGGTCTGTAACAACCCAGGATTTTTATTACCAATCAATAAATAAAAGTTAGGATTTTTATTTATTTTAATGAAGCATAAAAGGATTTGGAATAACAAAATTTATTTGAAAAAGGCTATTTTAATTAAATGGGAAATATGGGATTTTAAAATGAGGATAAAATGTTATTTTGGAAAGTTAAATATTTTAGGAGAGATTTTAAAATGGGTTTGGATAAGAAAAATGAGTTTTATAAACATATATGAACACTTAGACTAATTTTTGGAAACATGTAAATAACTCTCTTCTTATTGGGTTACTAAACCTAACCCAATAACCCACCCTAAACCTGCTCTATAAATTATCTCAAACTCTCCTAACCTCATTCATTCATCCCTAATCAAAACCCTAATCATTTCCTAAAGCTTCTTAACAAAAATAGCATCTATCTTCATCTCCTTCTAGTTTTAGCTTATGCAAGTCATTCTATGCAAAGGTAATGCAAATACCCACCTCAAATCAGTTTTTATATCTTTCTATTTTCTGAAATTTAATTGGTAACACTTGATTTGTTGTGTTGCATGAATATCAAAGATTGTTGATTATCATTTCTTCCATTTGGACATTTCACACAAGTTGCTTGCTATATTGGTTGAGGTAAAATTGCTAGCTAAATCCTTTTTTACTTGATGCTTCTATAATTTTCGTTTTGGAATTGTAGCTGAAACGAAATCAGGCATAACTTCTTTATTTTTCATCCGTTTTTGGTCAGGTTTTTCTTGTTACAAACTAGATTCAATAAGGAACACTTTTTGTTCAGTGAGTTTTCTGTAATTTTACCATTTAGATGACCTAAAATGCGTTCAAAGACAGAAGACCAATTCTGTCTTTAACAAGTTATCTTGAGTTTCAATCTGATATTGTTTTGCATGTATCTCTCTCGTTTTTGATCCGAATTAGATAATTTTGGATGTTCCGGAAAGCTTAAAACCTATGCAACAGTTTTTGTTCAGTGAGTTTTCTGTAATTTTGCCATTTAGATGACATGAAATGCATTCAAAGATAGAAGACCAATTCTGTCTTTAACAAGTTATCTTGAGTTTCAATCTGATATTGTTTTGCATGTATCTCTCTCGTTTTTTATCCGAATTTGATAATTTTGGATGTTTCGGAAAGCTTAAAACATATGCTACAATTTTTGTTCAGTGAGTTTTCTGTAATTTTGCCATTTAGATGACCTGAAATGCGTTCAAAGACAGAAGACCAATTCTGTCTTTAACAAGTTATCTTGAGTTTCAATCTGATATTGTTTTGCATATATCTCTCTCGTTTTTGTTCTGAATTAGATAATTTTGGATGTTCCAGAAAGCATAAAACCTATGCTACAATTTTTGCTTAGTGAGTTTTCTGTAATTTTGAGTCTAACTAGGTCAAAAATTGATTTTTCTACTATCTTCCCGAGAGCGATACACATATTAGCTCTGTGGATGAAACTGAAACTATTTTGGTCATAACTTTTGAGCCGCTAGTCGGAATTTGACGATTTTGGTCTCTTTGGAAAGATGGAGTTATGAACTCCATATATGGAAAGTTTGGTCATCATCTGAGTTCATTAGGCCCTTCGAATTTCCTGTCAGAGTTGAACCCAGATCGCTGTGCAAAACAGTGCATTTCATGTTTCTGTGTCCGACTTTGGAACGTCGCTACACCTTCGTTTCAAGTCGTAATCGAGTAATTCTTTTTGCGTACTGAAGTAGGAATGTCGGACTATGTTCCTACCAATTTTCATGCCATTCGGATTCAGTCTGCTGGTCCGAATAATTTTCCGAACTTGGGTTCGCGTCAGTTTTGGACTATTTTCCAACACTTAGAATATTTTCAGTGATTTTCTGGTTTTATCGATTTCTTTGAGATTTGTCTCTGGATTTTGTACACGGGCCTTATAAAAAGGTTTTAAAATGATTTTTTGCTCCGAAATGGCTTTCGAAATTATTATATAATATTATTTTTAATTAGTAAACTATTTACTCCATAATAGAAGAGTTTTCAAAAGCCGTTTTAAAGTGTTCTCAAAATCAATTATAAATCTGTTTCGAACCATTATTTTCTATAATAAAAATATCACACTCACTTTTTAGCACGTCGAGCGAAGTGGAAAGGTGCTTAAACGGTTAGAAAATCTTTGGCCTATGGAACCATATGTATTTTCTTTCCAGTTAATCCCCGACCTATTTGATTGATCGTTTTGACCTTTGGGTCTAGTTTACCGATGATACGAGGTGGACTTTTTATTGTTTGGAGTGTGAGCTTGCTATTGGTTAGTAAACCGTTTAGTGCGAATGTGGGGTATGGGACTCATTGTTAACACTTTATGGGTTCCTCTCCAAGAAGTTTGTGACACATTAGCCTCTGGGCATCCAGTACTGGACCTCTGGGTCACCACGCCTCTGGGCAACCGTCTCTGGACACCTGTTCTATGGAGCAGTTTCTTTTTTGGCATGTGCCTCTGGGCCTTTATCCTTCTGGGAAGGATCTCGCCGTCTCGCGCATTCCGCATCTGTGCGAGTGATCGATCACAACTCTACAGTACTTGGCAATAACGACTCCGGTCGGTGCACGTGCTATACTTGTATTATCTGATGATTTTTATATCCATTCGAGTACCACCATTCGGTGTTGGTTCTATGGAACCATACGATGTAAGTGCGATTACCTTGTGGATTCACAGTGTCTCTGGACACTGCTTTTCAGTGTTTTGATTTCATTGACTTTTCAGTTTATCCCCATTGCTCTTTGGAGCATCGATTTTTGCTTGGGCATTGATTACAGACTCTGGTCATTCTTGGGATTATTGCCTATGGGCAACTTGTTATAGCTTTGGCTACACCGATGATATGAGGCGATTTTATTTATTCAACACTTTGGTGCTAATATTCTCTTTGGAGATTTTTACTGTTGAGTGATGATTAGGGACCGTCACTATATTCATGTGGTCCAAAATACTCTTCTCTTAGGAAAAGTACTGTTTTATTTATGTACCGCATTATTATATATCTCAGTTATTACTGATTGTTTAGCTAGCCTAACCCGAGTGTTTTCGCTCGGGTCAGACCGAGTTGTTTCAGGTTAGGTCTCTGGACTTAGCTTCTGTGCTTCCGCTTAGACATTATCTGCTATGCTGATAGATAGCGCTTTTATTTGTCCACTATTCCGCTACTCTGTTATTATTCAGACTTTGATATGTACATATTTTTGACTCACATGTGTGGGCAATGGCTTTGTACCCACTTATAGTATTTGGGTCTGTATTGACGATGTATTGTTCTGGGATTTTATATCTGTTATGTGATTCTGTTCTGTGATGCTATTTCATTATGTTATTATGCTTTGTCCTGATAGATCTTTAGCCATTTGTAATTTTGTTATAAGTATTTACTGAATATGTCGAACCACTCGATTGAGAAAAATTTAAATAGATTCCACCTTTCGACGTATTCGGTAGATAGTTATAGCTTGATTACAAATGGTCGCTTCCACTATACTCTACTCTCCGCTTTAACAGACAGTATTACTCCCATAATACTCTTTGTTACAGTGGGTCTCAGAGTGGGGCGTTACAATAATAAATAACTTACTTAAATAAATTATTTTCCTACTCTTGTAATCCATCTGTATGCTAAAACACAGTTCAAATATACATATATTTATTCCTTTAAATCAATTCTATTCTTTATTTTAATGAAATTAAACCTACATTCACAAATGAAACATTTATTTTATTTGATATAAATGTTCTTTTCATTAGATCAACTTTCCTTATATTTTCACAAAACATAAGCTACGTTTAATTACACCTATTAATTTACAATTTGTTGTCCTTTCTACCATTAATTGAAATTATTCAATTACATTAATTTTAATTGTTTACAAAGGTGAATTTCAAAACGGACAAAATAAATGTAATGAGAAATAGAAAAATTATTTCCTATCTAATAGTAATTTAAACGTATTTATACATTATTGGATACAAACAGGAATTATACATTTCTTACCAAATAATAGTTTCCTGTCTGTGCAATTGTAACAACCCTGTATTTTGTGATTATTTTAATTTTATATTTTAATTATTTTAACTGAAATTCCTGATTTAAAAACTTTAATTTATTTATTAAAATGGATAAATTTTGTTATTTTAAATATAAATTTTGATTTTTTTATGTGAATTATAATTCCAAACATGAATAGATAGAATATTTTCCAAAAAAGTGGATTTTGGTCAAAATGGTCAAACTTTGACTTTTAAATTTAAAATTTAAATGTTTGAATTTTTGAATTTATCTTTTATTATGAAAATAGATTAAATTTCAAGAATACAACTTTTCGTTTCGTTGAAATCGGATTTATATTGTGAAAGTTATGCTTTTTACAATATTGTGTGTAAATTATTTTATTTAACAAAATTTGTTTATTTGATTTTATATAAATAATATTTTTGTTTGTAAAATCATGTTCTAATTTGTGTAACATGATATGTTATGTATATATCTTATTTTCAAAACATTTTTTTTAAAGTGTAATTAAAGTTTCCAATGTCAGTGGTATTTTGTGTAACAGCCCAAAATTTTAACAAATATTTTATTCATTTTATTTAAAGACTTTGGTGTTTGATTACTTGAAAATTTAATTTAGGAAATTTTCTTGTAATGATTATAAATCAATTGCCCAAATTTTTAATAGATATAAACAATTTCTGTAATTTTGATTTGGGTTAAAGTTTAACTTTAATTGGAACTTTAAATTTTAAATTCTAACTTCCAAATCTTTTAATCTTAAACTGTATATAATTGTACAGCATTTGTTCCACTTTTGTTTCGTTTAAATTGGTTTTATACTTTTAAAATTTAGTAATAAATAATGTGAAACAAGAAATAAATTTTACGTTTCTTTTATACGTATATACATCCGTTTTCTTAGCTATGTATTAAACAATCAAATGGATGTAACAAAATCAAATTTTAATAATTAAGGTGTAAATAGCTACTTAATTTTTTGTTTAAAGTGATACGTTATTTCCTGAAATACATTAGCGTTTTAAATGTATTAATTAAGCAAGAAACAAATC
Organism: Allium fistulosum; assembly: GCA_030737815.1. NCBI lineage: Eukaryota > Viridiplantae > Streptophyta > Magnoliopsida > Asparagales > Amaryllidaceae > Allium > Allium fistulosum. The sequence continues at coordinate 1,104,800,070 of CM060902.1, forward strand.
AATTCGGCACGTTACTTTTGGGAATACGTTTTAAAATTATCTCTTGCCTTTAAATATACCCATTTGATTCCATATGTTAGCCTTGCAAAGTAGTCAACCGTGCATTTCTAAATGGGAATGAAATAAATTCCAATAGCCATTCAAATTCTTTAACCTGCCTTGAAAAAATTCACGTGTAAGAATATCCACTTTCATTTTGTGTCTTGATAATTAATAGAAATAAATTCCTTTAAATTCCATAGCCATTCCAATTTCATTTAATGCTTGCCTTGCCATTCACGTGTAGATTTTCTACACTTTCCTTTTTGCTTCATTTTTATAATGGGAATCAGAATGTATTTATTGCCTTCCATATGCAACATCAACGCTTATACTTCTCTTAAATACTCAGTCACGTATGCAATTACCCAATGTAATAATATTTGGTTTCAAATTTCTTGCCACTTTTGCCTCGTTGATTCACGCAAGCTCTTTATAAAAACCCACGCAATATCAACGCAATTTTTTCTTTTAAATACTAAACACGTTCATAATTCCATCACCACATTAGTTGACTTTATCTCTTCTCTTGAGCGAGCTTTGCATCAGGTAATGGCTGCCTAATATTTTCTTGCTTTCTTTTATTTTCTTGTTTCTTGCTTTGTTTTCTTGTTTCCACTATTTTGTCTTCTCCAAGTGGTGAAGTGGTCGAGCAAATTTCATCAATTATCCTCTTATTTGAATCTCGTTCCAGTTTTGATTTATTTAAAGATTTGTTATGATCGTAATTAGATTCGCGTAATTAGTTTTATTCGTTTTTTTCAAGATTTGAATTTGATCGTCGCCTCCGTTGAAATTTGATCGTGCTTTCTGTACGTTTGTCCGGTGTGGATATCGTTTTTGAATCTAATCTTCTGCGGCATTTAAGGTGAGTAAATCTCACACGATTATTCATACCTAAGGATGAGGATCCGTCAAACCATCAATTAAGTAGTAATAAACACTATCATGGAAATATCCATATTAAAATAAACAGTGCAAATAATAGTGTAAATGTACCCGTGGTTATAAATTTCAAAATGATTTATAATTCCAAATTAAAATCATTCATTTAAACCATTAAAAAGTGAAGTCATTATACTTACAAATCAAATATTCACTTTCCAAAAATTTAACCTTTACTGAGCTCATTTATTCACTTAAATACTTTAAAAACAATTTAAATTTCAGCTTTCGCAGCACTTAGAAAATGTTACTATTAGTTACATTTCAAAATAATTCAATTCAACAAAGACATCATTTAAATGTTGCTGTAATAGTTCAGGGTTCAAATTAAAGGATTTAATTCAATTCAGCAACAAATAAACTTCAATTTAAACCATATTATCTTATAAAATTTAATATTTTCCACTTTAAAAATGGTCATTTAAACACCCTTTAACTTACAATTTTTATAAAGTAAATTTCACAAATAAATATCAAATTTCAATAATTCACTTATTACCTTCAAGTGTACAATTTTCCTATTCTTTGCATTTTAACAATTTATTTAACACTTAAATTTTTATACTACCATTTCATAAATTAAACTTAATTTCCATTTTATTTAATTTACTTAAACTTCCAATTTAAAACAAATCACCAATTTCCAAATTAAGTTATATTCCAAATTTCAATTTAACTATCCATTTATTTAACATTTTAAACCAATTCAATTTTTCTTACCTTTAACTTATCAAATTTATTTTACCTTTCAAAATTCATTATTTGGATACCATTTAACCTATAATTTTATTAATTTACATCTTAATTAAATGAACATCCAATTTTAATTATAATTCCCTTACATACAGTAAAAATCCACTATAAGTTGCTTAACTTTACTTTACAATAACTTGATGTTTTCTTTTACCTTAAATTTATGCAATTCATCAATCAATTATCAATTACCAAGTTAAGCTTATAATTCCATTTTTATTTAAATTCTCATTATTAAGTTAAATCAAACTTCCATACTACAACTCAAACCATCTATTAACTTATACAATTTAACCCTTTTAGAAAATCACTGCTTAACATTTTATATCCAATATAAGTCAAATTTCATATTTTTCCATTTACAATACATAAAATTTATAAGAAAACATATTTTGAAATCAACCACAGGTCCGGATAATATTTCACACCTAAATCAAGTGATACGGAAAATATCATTTAAATCCGTAATCAGTAAAATTCCGAGTTTTGATTATTTCAAACCCGCAATCCCAAGACAAATACAAATAAATAAAAATCGTTCAGGCCTATCATTTCAGCCCATAACGATTTTTCCTATTCTAAAGTCCATTCGGGTATGTAACATTTCAACCCATACTGATTCTATTCTATAGGGAACTTGTAGTGTGATTTAACAGAATAGAATAACAGTAAAATAAAACAAAATGTAACAGATGATATGACATGCAATTTAACCGGTTTAACATCATATATAAATAATCACAGGCAATTATAACATCATTTTTAATTTTACACATTCAGTTGTGGTTGCTTCACAATTATATAGGTATGAATAGTCATGTGAGATTTACTCACCTTAAATGCCGCAGAAGATTAGATTCAAAAACGATATCCACACCGGACAAACGTATAGAAAGCACGATCAAATTTCAACGGAGGCGACGATCAAATTCAAATCTTGAAACAAAACGAATAAAACTAATTACGCAAATTTAATTACGATCATAAAAAATCTTTAAATAAATCAAAACTGGAACGAGATTCAAATAAGAGGATAATTGACGAAATTTGCTCGACCACTTCACCACTTGGAGAAGACAAAATAGTGGAAGCAAGAAAACAAAGCAAGAAACAAAAGAAAATAAAAGAAAGCAAGAAAATATTAGGCAGCTATTACCTGATGCAAAGCTCGCTCAAGAGAAGAGATAAAGTCAACTGATGTGGTGATGGAATTATGAACGTGTTTAGTATTTAAAAGAAAAACTTGCATTGATATTGCGTGGGTTTTTATAAAGAGCTTGCGTGAATCAAGGAGGAAAAAGTGGCAAGAAATTTGAAACCAAATATTATTACAGTGGGTAATTGCATACGTGACTGAGTATTTAAGAGAAGTATAAGCGTTGATGTTGCGTATGGAAGGCAATAAACACATTTTGATTCCCATTATAAAAATGAAGCAAAAAGGAAAGTGTAGAAAATCTACACGTGAATGGCAAGGCAATCAATAAATGAAATTGGAACGGCTATGGAATTTAAAGGAATTTATTTCTATTAATTATCAAGACACAAAAGGAAAGTGGATATTCTTACACGTGAATTTTTGCAAGGCAGGTTAAAGAATTTGAATGGCTATAGGAATTTATTTCATTCCCATTTAGAAATGCACGGTTGACTACTTTGCAAGGCTAACGTATGGAATCAAATGGGTATATTTAAAGGCGAGAGATAATTTTAAAACGTATGCCCAAAAGTAACGTACCGTATTGATTTGTTTCTTGCTTAATTAATGCATTTAAAACGCTAACGTATTTCAGGAAATAACGTATCACTTTAAACAAAAAATTAAGTAGCTATTTACACCTTAATTATTAAAATTTGATTTTGTTACATCCATTTGATTGTTTAATACATAGCTAAGAAAACGGATGTATATACGTATAAAAGAAACGTAAAATTTATTTCTTGTTTCACATTATTTATTAATAAATTTTAAAAGTATAAAACCAATTTAAACGAAACAAAAGTGGAACAAATGCTGTACAATTATATACAGTTTAAGATTAAAAGATTTGGAAGTTAGAATTTAAAATTTAAAGTTCCAATTAAAGTTAAACTTTAACCCAAATCAAAATTACAGAAATTGTTTCTATTTATTAAAAATTTGGGCAATTGATTTATAATCATTACAAGAAAATTTCCAAAATTAGAATTTTAAGTAATCAAACACCAAAGTCTTTAAATAAAATGAATAAAATATTTGTTAAAATTTTGGGGTGTTACACAAAATACCACTGACATTGGAAATTTAAATTACACTTAAAAAAAATGTTATAAAATTAAAATATATACATAACATATCATGTTACACAAATTAGAACATGATTTTACAAACAAAAATATTATTTATATAAATTAAAATAAACAAATTTTGTTAAATAAAACAATTTACACACAATATTGTAAAAAGCATAACTTTCACAATATAAATCCAATTTCAACGAAACAAAAAGCAGTATTCTTGAAATTTAATCTATTTTCATAATAAAAGATAAAATTCAAAAATTAAAACATTTAAATTTTAATTTTAAAAGTCAAATTTTGACCATTTTGACCAAAATCCACTTTTTTGGAAAATATTCTATCTATTCATGTTTGGAATTATAATTCACATAAAAAAATCAAAATTTATATTTAAAATAACAAAATTTATCCATTTTAATAAATAAATTAAAGTTTTTAAATCAGGAATTTCAGTTAAAATAATTAAAATATAAAATTAAAATAATCACAAAATACAGGGTTGTTACACTCTCCCCCACTCAAATCTTTTCGTCCTCGAAAAGGAACGAGGTACGGAAAACACAGAAAAGATAGAATGGAATAGGATTAAAACAAGATGACAAGAAGATTATAATTATATCTGATAACTGTTGTTATAGGTAAGTTTAACAAGGTGGAGAATAGGAATAGCTAGAAGGGAAAATAGGAGAATAGGAATATATAGGAAGGAAAGTAGGTTGAAAGACAAGGATGAGCCATTAATTAAAATTGTTGGTTAAAGAGGTAAACAATATTTAAAACCTTTTAAAATCCTTTAGAAAGGAAAATAACTAATCAAAATATCCTTTATATAATATTTTATCAAAATACTTTTATAACTCGATGTCTTAACAAGTTTATCCTCGTTCCTACAGACTCTGACAGTGCGTTGATCAGGCGCAAAGCTTGAATTCTCCAGGTACTTAGTAGACTTGTTTCAACACCCAGTGAAAATACTGGAGAACTTTTAAAAACAGATATGGAAAGTACAATCCAAACAAAAAAACAAAACCTTTGTCTAACCATGGATTGCAGATACACAAAGGTTACGCCTGGGTCCCCCCAGGAAACATCTGTATCCGTAAGCTTTCTCAGCCCTGCGAATTGCGCCATGATGACTAGTAGACCGCAAATACATAATGGTTATGCCTGAATCCCCCAGGAAACATCCGTATCCGTAAGCTTTCTCAGCCCTGCGGATTTCGCTACTAATACAACCTGCATAGATCACCGGACACACAATGGTTACGCATGAATCCCCCAGGAAACATCCGTACCCTTGGGCCATCCAGCTAGGTGAATTATGCTATGCAGTCGCACTCGTAAGACCATGGGTAACGCCATGGAATTCGATGGACACTCGAGTATCATATCCGGAAAAACAAAAATCAAAGAAATATCGATATAATGAATCCACAATGTGGCCACAAAGCGGATATCAAGCAGAAGGCACTTTCCATATCTTTACTTCGAAAATATGTATCATATAGTACCTTTTCAAATCCATAGTTTTCAAATCAACATCATACTTATACAAACAAATTTTTATATAGGTTTGATAACTCCCAAATCAAGTATTTAGTAACACAAGGTTCTCAAATTTCAGTTTGTTCAATATCAGTTCAGTTTCAAAATCATATACAATCCCACCAAATTATTTCTTCTCAATTTAAATATCTTTAGTTTCAAAGTTTCCAAAATAATAGGTTTGGAGAATAATCCAAGTTTCTAAATCAATATAATTCAAGTCAACCAATTTATTTCCAAAATCAAGGGTTTTCAAAATCATCTTATACTTACATAAAGTCCATCTTATATCAGGATCAAAATTTTCCAAAATCAATTACGCTGTATGAAAAGCCATATGGGATTGAATATCTTTGCTTACTAAAAGGTTTTGAATTTAGAAGAGTTTGTATATATATAATAGTTTGTAACATAGTTTTTAAAAAAAATGGTTTTAGATTAATAGTAGTTTCGCATAAAAGAAAAATTCCAATTTAAATTAAAAAGATATCTAACCCGACAACTTTCAATTTCAACGTCAAAATATATCAATGATATTAGAATATAAGATGTACATATGTCATCATTTCGCAAAGTCACAATCGATCGCTCGTTCGATCACACAAGTTCGCTTTCGAACTAGTATTGTCCATTCGACTTCCCTAATGCGGATTTCGATATGGTTTCTCGACTAGAAACCATCAGTCTCCTTGCATAGCCATATACTATGATAGAGAATTCTAGAATAAAGCCCAAAATCCACATCAAATATTCGCCATCAAGAATCAAATGAAAAATCCTAACACGAAATGGTGTAATTCATCTCGAACTTGTGTACTCAAACTTGGATCAATTTAATTATGCGAATAAAACAGCATACGTACAACTTATGTATCTATTCCAACTTGTTCAATATATAGTTTTATAAAGATGTTACCCAGTTAAAACATTTAAACAAAATTTTATTCAAAATATTTTGAAGACCAAATTCATTTCAAAACATTACAAATCTAAATTTCGTATTAGAAAATTCAAAATAGCCTTATTCGTTTACTTAAAAAAACAGTTTCAACTTATTTAAATCATATTATTACATACTTTAACATACATACCAAACTTATATCACCAACAGTTGGAAATCACCAACAAATCAGAAAAATCAATTCCAAAAGATAGGGTTATATCAATCAAATCTGAAACTCAAGGACTGAACACTGGCTCATTTCAAAATGTTTCAAATATATATATATATATCTTTCGAATATCAAATCATACTTCAGAATTTGAAACCAAAAATTGGTTTCATAAAATCACTCGCATAGCAAAGCTACTAGAGTGGCCTCTCCCCTACTCAGAAACTCGAAAATCAATCTCGATGATGCATGCATTCATCACCGAAATTATTTTCCAGCGACATAAGTGGGTTCTGGACTTCTATTTTCTCAAACTTCTTTTGAAATTTCTTCAAAATCATTTGAAACATTTCATATTCGGAAAAATACATTCAAATCATATTATTTATTATTTCAAAATCTTAAAACCAGTTCCAAAATGCCCGAGTTCAATCACTCAAATTCAGATTCAAAACCTTCAGTTATAAATTATTTTATATGAAACCATTTCTTATATAACTTTCAAAATTTCAAATCCTTTCGAACTTCAAATTTTCATTTTAAAAAGGTATATAATCCTTATCGAAAACATTTCATCTTTATATATAAAATATGGTCATCCTTATCAAAATAACAATTTCGATGTATACAAAGTTTTCTAAAGACAATCAACCACAAATTTTCCAAGGAATGATTCAAGGATGGATTTCAAAACAAAACAGAGATTCAAATTTAGAGGAACTCTAATTAAATAGAATTCAGATTCGAAGATAAGCTCGAACGAAGATGAGATAAATTAAATTACCAAATAGAAGATTGATAAGCCTATATAAATCGTGGGCGACCTTAACAGGGTCAACCATGACTTTAGGAATATAATCGATGCGAAATCTAAGGCAAATCGACCTTCGATCGCCAGAGATAGAATCCAGGTATAGTAGAAGATAGATAGCATCATAAACCGAGGATACGGAAATCTCCGGTGAATCAATGCCAATTGTAAGGGAGTTTCACCCCTTTACAAATCATTCAAAGATTGGCGGGATCGCCGGTCTTTATAGAGGTTATTCAAAGTTGAGTTATGGAATGCTCTAAAAATCAAAAGAATACAGTTAGGGGAGACAGGAATGTATTTCAGAACAAGTGGGAGCGTTCCAAAATTCAAAGGAATCCTAATCGAAGAAATCCCAACCAAGATAGAAGTTCAGAATTTTAAGGAAATCCTAATCAAAGAAATTAATAATAAGGCGGATACGAAAGGGATAAAGTCCGAAAACTTTTCTTTCAAAATAAGAAAATTTTATATCAAAATAACCTTTAAAAATCCTTTAAAAAAATCATTTGGAAATCATTTTATACTTCGAAAATACGTTCTCTCACAAAGGAATGATTCTGAGATTGATTTCACTCATTCTAGGGTATTTCTACCCTTTCTCTAATGAGTTTTTGCTCCGCAGGCTAAGGTTTGCCTAAAACCAAAGCTCTGATACCAAATGTAACGACCCACTATTTTGGACTATTCAAATCGACAATAATCCACAAATGTCGGACTTGAATAATTCAAAATAATAGATTGTAATAAAATTTGGAGCAAATAAAATCAAACATAGAATCATAGACACAAAATATTAGAATAACTCGCAGCAGAAATAAAATACCATAGTAGTTCATGAAGCTACTATCAACATATTCTCAAAACATATATAAAATATCATAGTTTAAAAATGGATACAATAGAAGTCTGGATACATAAATCAATAATACAGGGACAATACTGAATAGGAAATAACTGGAAGAAGTAGACGAATAGATAGATAGATAAGCTCCATCAAAACTCTAGCTCCAAAAGGTGAATCCAAAGCTGTGATTCTCAGGCTGACCCGAGCGTAAAGTAAAACATAAACATTCGAGTCAGGACATACATACTTATACAATGTAAACCAACTCAAGTGAACTGTAATAGTAATGCCCAATAACTTAAAGGATCCTTAAAAGATGGGCGATCCCAAGCATCCTTTAAGTTATTGTGCATTACTATTACAGTTCACTTGAGTTGGTTTACATTGTATAAGTATGTATGTCCTGACTCGAGTGTTTGTGTTTTACTTTACGCTCGGTTCAGCCTGAGAATCACAGCTTTGGATTCACCTTCTGGAGCTAGAGTTTTGCTGGAGCTTATCTATCTATCTATTCGTCTACTTCTTCCAGTTATTTCCTATTCAGTATTGTCCCTGTATTATTGATTTATGTACCCAGACTTCTATTGTATACATTTTTAAACTATGATATTTTATATATGTTTTGAGAATATGTTGATAGTAGCTTCATGAACTACTATGGTATTTTATTTCCGCTGCGAGTTATTCTGATATTCTGTGTTTGTGATTCTGTGTTTGATTTTATTTGCTCCAAATTTTATTACAATCTATTATTTTGAATTATTCAAGTCCGACATGTGTGGATTATTGTCGATTTTAATGGTCCAAAATAGTGGGTTTTTACAGCAATCAATATGTAACAACCTGTAATTTTCAACCATTCGCATCCATACATGTCGGATTTGGATTGCTCAAAATATCAGATTGTTAATTTAAATTTGGCAAAACTCAACATATACAGTAAATAAAATAATCACAGATGATAGACACAGATTATGATAACAATAATGCAGCGGAAACAAAAGAATAGTAGTTCATGAAGCTACTATATAATATAAAAGAGTTAAACAAGATACAACAGAAGTCACAAGTACATAGATGTCTCAATACAATAATCAAATACAAGATCTGAATGCATCACTGGAATCGACTGAACAACTGAAAGCAGGATAGATAGCTGGATCTCCAAGCGAAGCTCCAACTCCAAAGGCGAGTCTCGAATACTGTATCACTCAGCCTGACCCAAGCGTAAAACAAAACACAAAACACTCGAGTCAGGATTAACATTCTTATATCAATAAATCCAACTCAAGTGAAATATCAACTGAAATATCAACTGAAATACAAGTAACTCAAAGGATGTTTGGGATAACCATACTCTAAGGATCCGTTAAACTATCTACTATGTAGTAATATACGCTATTATAATAATGTCTAATATAAAATAAACTTACTTTTAAATAGCATTAAGGCTTTACATTTTCCACATTAACACATAACAGTCCCAGTAGTCTATCCAGTATTAGCATACCCCCAGATCGAGAGCTACCCTCAATACTCCACAGGCTACGACAAAAACCGAACTCGTAGTAAAGCTCGATATGGTAGGTGACACGGCACAACAAGGCAATGCCCGGGTAGATATACCAATTACGCATCCGGGCTGGTGGAAATGCATAGAAGCCACTACCGCCCACCTCGGAACACACTCCCAATCAAAATCGAAGGGTGGCCACCAAATCAATCACAATGTAATAGAATGGTATCGAAAAAATGCGTCCGATCAGAGGTGCTACCTCATTGGCCCGAGAATCGCTCCTGTTTTAGCCACCTTATGCCAACTCATGGGAGTTGGGTCCACGTTTATACCATTAGGATCGTCGCCACTATCCTACTTCATTCTGGAATCTCCACCGCGTACATAGTTGTCAAAGTGGTTTTCGGTATCGACAGAGAGTATGTCCATATCCGATCTCGGTCTCTTTAACAACCAATCGTTATTATAACACCGTGGTCATTTCAAAACAGTTTATACTTCAAAACCAAAATATCATTTCCATTTTTAAAAACCCAAATCAATACGATATCATTTCCATTTCAAATATATCCATTTCCAAAAATCATATCACTTTCAAAGTTATAATACTTTCGAAACCAACAATTTGAAATAATAATACTTTGGAAATCATAATACTTTGAAATTCATAACTTTGGAAATCATAACACTTCGAAATCATAACACTTTCCTCCAAACAATTTAGATATTAATAATAGTATATAAGATAAAATAGTTTATAAAATAAAATAATTTATATAAAATAGTTATAAGTTAAAACAATTTTTAACAACCCGCATATTTTACGATTGTATATTTAAATGTATTATTTAAATATAGCATCGTTAATCGGATTAATGTCCGAAAAGCTACTTTTTGTAAACTTTCGAATTGGAACTCGAGACCACTTCCATTGAGTCCAAAATGGCGTTTACAACTTTTTTAAGTATAAACATCGATATGTTTGGATTTGAGTGAATTTTGCTATTTTACTATTGGGCTTTGGGTTTGGGTTTGGGTTTCAGCCCACTAACCCAACTCATCTTATATCCTAACTCCACCCCCTCTCCTCTTCATTCATTCTATTATTTTCCTAACACTTCAAGCTTTAGTAAAAATGGGAGAAGAGATTGGAAACTAAAACCCTAAGCCCTAGTTTCCTTTGCAAATTCAAGTTCTAGCTCCAGAATCAAAGGGAAGCTTAGGTAAGCATCCTCTTCTTCTTCTCCATCTCAATCTCTCTCCAATTTAAGAAATTTCCTATGACCTAACTTAGGAAATATTCATTGTAATCTTAGATTGGAGCTTCTAGAGTTGAAATTGAAGTGTGGTTGATCTTTCTTTTGATTTCAAAGCTTCTCATTTGTTGTTTTGGGTTGAAAAGGTGAGTTTTAGAACTCACATCTATGTCTATAGCTTTCATTGTTGTTAGGTATGAATTCCTAACATCTATTCATGTTCATTTGCTTTTGATTTGGTGAATTTTCCAATTTTTGGTTTTTGAAGTCCAATTTTGTGAAAATCCTTTTATGGATGTTTGAACATGTTTACCGAGGGATGTATCGAAGAGCCTATAAGGTTGGGTTGTCGTTAGGCGTAAATCCCTAGTCGTAGTTGCTCGATTGATCGTTTCCTGTAGAATTTTGTCTCATTGGGGGGCTAGGTTGATTCTTCTCTGGAAGTAGGTTCAGTCGACTGAACCAGTAGGTCAGTCGACTGAACCAGGGGTAGAAAACATTATGTCCCTGTATCAGTCGACTGACCACCTGGGTAAGTCGACTGACCTGGAAACCCGAAAGTTTCCAGGCATTGTGTCAGCCGACTGACCATCCGGTTCAGTCGACTGACCTGCTTGTCTCAACTTAATTTGTTTATTTTGCTTGGGTTACCACTTTTAATCGATTCGTGATGATCAAATTCGTTGTTATCATTTATATCGACTTTGTTGACTCCTTTTTCGGGATTTTCGAGAATATCCATTTTGATGGATTCAGTATCGATTTATATGGATTTGATTCACGTCTTCGTATGTGAATTTTTGATGATTGATTGTTTCTACAATCATTTCTGTGATTTGTCACTTTAAAATACAAAGGTTTCTATACTAGTAGTAAATATTCAAACTCTTTTACAAAGATGATTTCAACTCTATTTTTAATACAAAGCTCGTTTATAAAACCGTTTTCTAATCTATTAGTATATACAAACCTTTACCTCATTCGTATGAGAAATCTAATTAAACGGCTTAGTAAAACAAGTGGTATGAAACACTTGCGTTTACTTCGTCGGTTAATTCTTGGACTTGTTTAATTGAACTCTTGTGACAATTTTCGAGTGGAAATCTACAATTTGTTCATAAGTTAAGCTAGTGGTTATGGGACATGAAGCTAAACTCTTATATTTACTAGCTTAGTGTAATCGACACTTCTTGAAGATCGATGATGATCATTTTATAATTTAGACTAGCGATGTGCAATGTCTCTTTATCCGCGTGGGGGACTGTACCCTGTTCTGTTGAGCTTCGTCTCATTTTTATAGGCTAGCGACCTATGGTTTTATGGAGTTCGGTTCATCGGGCGTTCGTTGTACTACGTCGTTGTTCCGTATTATTTGTGTTCAGGTTCATTGAGCGTTCGTTGTGCTACATCGTTGTTCCATATTATTTGTGTTCAGGTTCATCGGGCGTTCGCTGTACTACGTCGTTGTGCCTGATTATTTGAGTTTGGTTCATCGGGCGTAACGCTGTACTACGTCGATGTTCTAGTTTATTTGAGTTTGGTTCCTCGGGCGTTCGCTGTACTACGTCGTGGCACCGGCTCTATGGTTAGCGACCCGTTTGTGATGCACGTGTAGGTGAGTTTTCATGCTCCCGTTTGTGATAGGCCTCCCCCTCTGTGATTTCTGGATTTCTGGTTGTGATTTCTATAATTTGTGTTTCACCAATTTTCGTGGTTTGCATTGATAATCTTTATCAATATTTGTGTTTTGGTGAATAATTTAAAGAATGTGATTCTTTTTGGTGTTTTGAGATGATTTGAGATATTGTATGATTTTTGTTGTTATTTGATATATACTTGACACAGTTTTGCATTTTTGTTATCATACGTTTTTGGTCATATCTCTTATCCTATCTCATTTTATCTAATATTTATAGCTAGACTGATCCGTTTATTATTTTCTTCTTAAATAATACTCGGGTCAGACCGAGGTAATTCAGGTACTTCTGCTTGACTTCTTATGTAACAACCCGCATATTTTGCGATTCGCATATTTAAATGTTTAATATAAATATAGCATCGATTGTCGGGTTTTAGTCCGAAAAAGTCACTATTCGTAGAAGAACAGTCGAATTAGTGAAAATTCTATATGGATAGTGCTATTTGGAAGTGGCTACTTGAAAACACATTCAAACATAGATTCAGACATCTGAAATGGATGATTCAGACGTCTGAATATTGTTCTGGACAACTTTTGTTTTTCGAGATTCAGACGTCTGAAATCAATCGTTCAGACGTCTGAAATTGCTCGAGTCAATCCAGAAAGAAAATATGCTAAAATAGCCATTTTCAGACGTCTGAAATCCCCAAGTCAGACGTTTGAATATTGTACTAAACAACACCTGGTTTTCCAGATTCAGACATCTAAATTGGAAATTTCAGACGGCTGAATGAAGTTTGAAGTTGAGAATCAACAATTTGGACTCGAGACCAATTCCATTGAGTTCAAAATGGTGTTTGTGACTTTTTTGAGTATAAACATCGATATGTTTTGACTTGGGAAAAATTTCGAGATTTTCAACTAGGGCTTTGGGTTTGGGTTTCAGCCCATCAACCTTCTAATAACTAAACCCTTCATCCAACTCCTCTTCACTCATTCTATTATTTTCCTAACACTCAAGCTTTAAGAAAAAAATGGAGGAAGAGAAAAAGAATTAGAATTCCTAAGCCCTAATTTTCTTTGCAAATTCAAGTTCTAGCTCCAACATCAAGGAAAAGCTTAGGTAAGCATCCTCTTCATCTTCTCCATCTCAATCCCTCTTCAAATTCTCAGAAATTCCTAATATCTTCACTTAGAGAAAACTTCATCTTTGATTATAGATTGAAGTTCTTGAGGTATTGTTGAAGAGAGGTTAACCTATTGCTTGTTCTAGAGCTTATCATTTGTGTTTGGGTTAAAAGGTGAGTTTTTGGAACTCACATCTATATCTATATCTTTGATAGTCGTTGGGTATGAATTCCTAACATCTATTTCTTCTCCATTGCTTTTGAATTGAATTGGTTTGAAGAATATTCCAATTTTGGTGTTTTCAAATCAAAATCTATGAAAATCCTTGTATGACGTTTGGACATGTTAGTCGGAGAGTATTGGTGAGTCTTTAGGGTTGGGTAGTCGTTTGGCGTCAACCCCTAGCAAGTGTCACTCATCCGATCGCTTCCGATATGATTTGGCCATCATTGGACTAGGTAAAATATTGCCTAGAGCTTCAGGTTCAAACATCTGAAATATCCAAATCAGACGTCTGAATCTGCTTGTTTCGGCCCAATTTGCCTATTTTATGTGGGTTTCCAATTTTAATCGATTTTAGTGATCCGGATAGTTGTTATCACTTACTATCGACTTTGATGACTTCTCACTTTGGATTTTTGGGAATATCCATTTTGATGGATTTGATATCGATTTCTATGGTTTTGATTCACATCTTCAGGTGTGAATCTTTGGTGATTGATTGTTTCTACAATCATTTTTGTGATTTGTCACTTTAAATTACAAAGGTTTCTATACTAGTAGTAAATATTCAAACTCTTTTACAAAGATGATTTCAACTCTATTTTTTAAATATAAAGCTTGTTTTCAAAACCGTTTTCCAATCTATTAGTATATACAAACCTTTACCTCATTCGTATGAGAAATCTAATTAAATGGCTTAGTAAAACAAGTAGTATGAAACGCTTGCATTCACTTCGTCGGTTAATTCTTGGACTTGTTCGATTGAACTCTTGTGACAATTTACGAGTGGAAATCTACAATTTGTTTGTAAATATTTAAGTTAAGCTAGTGGTTATGGGACATGAAGCTAAACTCTTATATTTACTAGCTTAGTGTAATCGACACTTTTATTGATCGATGATGATCATTTTGTGGTTTAGACTAGCGATGTGCGATGTCTATTTGTTTGTTTGGGGATTACAATTCCCGTTTGTGGAACTTCGGTTCAATTTGGCGAGGTAGCAACTCGTGGTCTTCGGGCCGTTTGTGGAGCTTCGGCTCAAAATTTATGATTAGCGACCATGGAATAGCATTCCGTTTGTGATACACGTGTTGGTGAGTTTTCATGCTCCCGTTTGTGATAGGCCTTCCCCCCTTTTGTGATTTCTGGATTTCTAATTGATGATTTCTAGAATTTGTGTTTCACCAACTTTTGCGATTGGCATTAATATGTTTTTCAATATTTGTAGTTTGGTGAATAAAATAAAGAATATGATATTCTTTTTGGTGCTTTGAGATTTTTGAGATATTGTATGATTTTGTTGTTGTTTAAATCATATTTGTCTTTGTATGAGATTATTGTTATCATACGTTCTTATTATTTCTCTGCTTATATCTCATTTCTTTATCTGATATTTATAGCTAGACTGGTCCGTTTATTATTTTCTTATTAAATAATACTCGGGTCAGACCGAGATGTTACAGGTGCTCCTGCTTGACTCCTTATTCGGGATCATCTTCTGACTTTTGCCTAACTACATTAGATTGGTAGTTTTTGTTGTTATACATTAGAGATAGAGACTCCATGATATATACATATTCTTTTTTCTAGCACTTGTATCTATTCTTTTGTGATATTGTGGACCTTGTTTGACCACTACTCTGATGTACAATTTTATATGTTATATTCATATCTGTTTCCGCCTTTGAGATATGAACATCCGTGTCTGATTTATGTTATGCTTATTTCTATATTTGTTTCCGAAGGCCTCATAGCCACTGTGTGGTAGCTTCGAGTTTGTATCGGTATGTCGGATTTCCTCTTGAAATGAAATGCATGTTATACTATCTGACATATCGGCGCTCGCACAAGGCCATTACACGGATGGTCGCTCCTCAACAACCTTATTCTTCGCGCTAGTCGACGGCATTACCCAGTAGTGTCCTTGGCTAGCATGAGCATAGAGGTGGGGCGTCACAGCTTGGTATCAGAGCCAAACTTCGGAATAATGAAGAATAATCTATCAAGGATCATTGTCCTAAGTCTTTCTTAGGAGTCGTGCCTTAGGATTAATTCGAGTCATTGAAGCCGCTCTATCCTATTTCTTTTTATGATGCCTTGTTTTCTCAATCAAGTTTGTTTGATATTCATTCTGAGATAAAACTTTTTTCTCTTTTCTTTCTTTCTTTCTTAAAAGAAGAGAAATTGTTAGACCAGGCCGTCCCAGCGCCGGTCAATCTAGTGCTACTCCCCAGGATGGAGTATTTATGTCTGCTCAGCCACTTCTAGATCTTGTGAGAAATGCTCAAACTAACGGACCCATTCCCGAACCCACTCATCCTAAATCTGGGTTTGCACGCTTGTGCAGTAATTACACCAATTTGGGTGGAAAGCCATTCAAAGGTTCCGAAAGCGTTATAGAAGTCCAGGCTTGGCTTCGAACATGCGATCGCATCTTTTCTCGCATGAATCTTATTGATCTTCATCGAGTCCAAGTGGCTTCTAGTATGCTCCAAGAAAGAGCATTAGACTGGTACGAACTTCTGATCTTTGAAATTATTGAAGCATACCTTACTTGGGAGCAATTTCGGGAAAGGTTCCAGTTGAAATTCGTGCCGGAAGCTGAAAAATATCTTTAGCCCGCCGCTTCATAGACCTTGTTCAAGGTGAATCTTCTATGACGGATTACGTCGCTTCTTTCGAATCTCTCTCTAAATATGGGGTTGAGTATTAATACCCCATTGAAGAAAAATCAGAAATTTGTCTACGGGTTGAACAAAAATCTCAAAAAGCCATTACTTCTGAAATTGGAAGTTTCTTTTGATCAGCTAGTTGATATTGCTCTTCGACTGAAAGAGGCCGATAAAGAAAGTGATGTTGAAGTCAAACACAACATCAATAAGAAGAGACCTTTTAAATTCTAGCCTAATCCCAACAAAAAGGGGAAGTAAGCAACTTCGGTAGCAAATACTCCTAACTCTCGTCGTGGAGAATGTTTCAATTGTGGTTTTAAGGACCATTATGCAAACAAGTGTCCAAAGTCTATTTCTTGCCGCTGTTGCAAGAGTTTGGGTCATACTATATCCTTGTGTCCCAAACTTCAAAGCAAGAATGAAGGCAAGCTAAATATGGTACAAGCCTATACTAACACTTCTCGTGGTCAAGGTATTTCTCATTCTATTCTTGATGGCATCATTATATTTCGTGATCTTCCTATTTGAGTTCTTTTTGATACGGGTGCATCTCACTCTTTTATATCAAAAGAACTTGTTGATGCTTTGTCTTTGAATGTTATTGGCTTGATGACTTCTTTGAGAATTGTGAATCCGGTTGGTGGGTCCGCAAAACTCAGCTTACTATGTAAAGATGTCGAAATTATTTTATGTGATTATGCTTTCCGAGCCGATTTGCATGTTATGCGTTACCTTGGTTTCAGAATGATTTTGGGAATGGATTGGCTTAACCGTTATGAAGCCCATATCCTATGTCCTGAGCGGACTATATATCTTTGACATCCTCTATCTGTTAAGTAGATTTCTCTTCTTCTCAAAGATTCAGATTCCAATTCGAAAGCATCCTTGTACTCTCTTAATCCTCATGATGACGATAACGATGATGAGGAAGATGTCATTTCCCTCATTCACATTGTTTGTGAATTTCCCGACATATTTGAGCCCGTTCTAGGATTACCACCTAAGAGAGAAATTGAGTTCAGAATTAATCTAATCCCTGGAGCTCTACCTATTACTCGTCCTCCTTATCGTATGTCCAATAAAGAAAATGAGGAGATGCGCAAACAATTATCTGAATTGGAAGCGAAGCAATTTATTCAATCTAGTTCCTCTCCATGGGGATCTTCAGCTATTTTTGTGAAGAAATCTAATGGTACTCTTAGGCTTTGTGTTGACACCGCAAGCTTAACGTTCTAACCATCAAGAATAAATATCCCTTTCCTTGGATTGATGATTTATTCGATCAGCTTAGTGGTGCTAAAGTCTTTTCACACTTAGACTTAGCAAACGGTTTTCATCAGCTCCGTATTGCAGAGGATAACATTCCTTTGACATCGTTCCGTACTCGTTATGGATCTTATGAATGGCTTGTTATGCCATTTGGTTTGACTAATGCTCCAGCTTATTTTGTTGACCTTATGAATCGAGTTTTCAAAGACTTCCTCGATCGATTTGTTCTTATCTTTATAGATGATATTCTTATTTATTCTGAAACCGAAGAGGAGCATGAAAAACATCTTCGGATTGTTTTGGAAACTCTTAGGAGTAACCAATTGAAAGAAAAGTTTTCTAAATGCCACTTTTGGCAATCTCGTGTGAAATTTTTGGGGCATATTATTTCTGAATCCGGAATTTCTGTGGATCCTTCAAAGATTGAAGCGATTCAAAATTGGAAGAGACCGGAGAGTGTGACGGATATTCGAAGCTTCCTTGGATTGGCGGGCTATTACCGCCGGTTCATAAAAGACTTTTCTAAGATTTCCATACCTCTTACTAATTTGACAAAGAAGGGAGTTAAATACATTTGGTCAGACAAATGTGAAGCTTCTTTTCAGAAACTAAAAGAACTCATTTCCGATGCTCCTATTCTTGTAGTTCCCGATGGGAACCAATATTTTATTGTTTATACCGATGCTAGTTGTGTTAGTTTGGGAGCCGTTCTCATGCAAAGGGAACGTGTTATCGCTTATGCTTCTAGGCAATTAAAGCCTGCCGAGACTAGATATGCCACTCATGATTTAGAGCTCGCGGCTATTGTATTCGCCCTTAGAATTTGGCATCATTATCTTTTGGGAGAGGAATTTGTTCTCTACACCGATCATAAATCTTTGAAGTATTTATTTTCTCAAAAGGAACTTAATTTGTCTCAACAACGTTGGCTCGAGTTCCTTGCATCTTATGATCTTGATATTCTTTATACTCTCGAAAAGGGAAATTGTGTTGCCGATGCCCTTAGTCGTAAGCAACAAGCGGTTGTTTCCATGATGATATCCAAGTGGAATGATCTCGAGACTTTATCCACTTGTGAGATTCGAGATCGTGAATCCGAATTATGTTCATCTCTTGTTTTATGTAGCCTTGAGACTCATCCTTCTCTTTTAGACCGCATTCTTGAAGCTCAAAAGCATGATCCCAAATTGGTTCTTCTTGGCCAAAGTTATAAGGATAAAATTGATATTGAAGTTTTGAAAGACTTTAATATTGATGCTAGTGGCGGTATTCGAAAATTTGGTAGACTTATCGTGCCAAATATTTGTGATCTTCGTAAAGATATTTTAGAAGATTCTCATCGTTCTAAATTTACCATTCATCCCGGTAATAGTAAAATGTACGTGGATATGAAGCGACTTTATTACTGGGAGGGAATGAAATCTGATATTGCTAACTTTGTTAAGCGTTGCATGACTTGCCAACTTGTTAAGGCCGAGCATCAAAGGCCCGTTGGGTTATTGCAACCTTTGGAAATTCCAATATGAAGTGGGATCAAATTTCCGTAGATTTTATTGACGGTCTTCCCCGTTCTCGTTTGGGTCATGATAGCCTATGGGTGATAGTAGATAGACTTACAAAATCCGCCCATTTTATTCCCGTTCGGTCCAATCGGACCGTACCTATTTTGGCTAAACTCTTTGTCAAGGAAATTGTTAAATTGCATGGAGTTCCAACTTCTATTGTTAGCGATCGTGATCCATTGTTTACTAGTGGATTTTGGAAAGGTCTTCAAAAAGCTTTGGGAACAAAGCTTAATTTTAGCACCGCTTATCATCCTCGGTCCGATGGACAAACCAAGCGTGTGAATCAAACTCTTGAAGATCTTCTTCGCGCATGTGTTCTTGATTTTGGTGGAAGTTGGGAAGTTCATATTTCTCTTGTTGAGTTCTCCTATAATAATAGCTTCCAATCTAGTATTGGTATGGCACCTTTCTAGGCACTTTATGGAAGGCCATGCTGATCTCCTTCGTGTTGGCTTGAAGCCGGTGAGAAGCTAGTTTTAGATCCAGATTTTATTCGTGTTTCCACAGAAAAGATTGACCTTATTCGACATAGGATGAAAGAAACTCAAAGTAGACAAAAATCCTATGCCGATAATCGAATAAGGAAATTAGAATTTTATGTGGGAGATTGTGTGTTAATTCGTGTTTCACCTATGAAGGGTGTTGTGCGTTTCAGTCGATCGGGAAAATTAGCACCTCGATATATTGGCCCATTTCCCATCACCGAACGCATTTGTTCCGTGGCTTATCGCCTTTTGTTACCGGCTCAATTTTCTGCTAGTCATGACATATTCCACGTCTCTCAACTACGGAAATGCCTTCGAGATTCTGATTCTGTTCTTGAGCCCGGTGTTATTGAAGAAATTGAAGTTTCGCCTAATTTGACTTATGAACAACATCCTATCTGTATCATTGCTTCGGAGGTTAAACGCCTTCGAAATAAAGATGTTCCTCTTGTGAAAGTTCAATGGTCCTCAAATCCTAAGGATTGCTCTTGGGAATCTAGAGAATTCATTGAGCGAGCACATCCGGACTTACTCTCTCGTGCTCATTAAGGTGAACTTCTTATTTCAAATTTTCTTATCTTTGTATTGATATGCTTTTATAGTTATTACTCTTTAATTTCTTCTTAATTATTGCGAGGACGCAATTTCTTTAAGGAGGGGAGTCTGTAACAACCCGCATATTTTACGATTCGTATATTTAAATGTTTAATATAAATATAGCATCGATTGTCAGGTTTTAGTCCGAAAAAGTCATTATTCGTAGAAGAACAGTCGAATTAGTGAAAATTCTATGTGGATAGTGCTATTTGGAAGTGGCTACTTGAAAACACATTCAAACATAGATTCAGACGTCTGAAATGGATGATTTAGACGTCTGAATATTGTTCTGGACAACTTCTGTTTTTCCAGATTCAAACGTCCGAAATCAATCGTTCAGACGTCTGAAATTGCTCGAGTCAATCCAGAAAGAAAACAGGCTAAAATAGCCATTTTCAGACATCTGAAATCCCCGAGTCAGACATCTGAATATTGTACTAGACAACACCTGGTTTTCCAGATTCAGACATCTAAATTGGAAATTTCAGACGACTGAATGAAGTTTGAAGTTGAGAATCAACAATTTGGACTCGAGACCAATTCCATTGAGTTCAAAATGGTGTTTGCGGCTTTTTTGAGTATAAACATCGATATGTTTTGACTTGGGAAAAATTTCGAGATTTTCAACTAGGGCTTTGGGTTTGAGTTTCAGCCCATCAACCATCTAATAACTAAACCCTTCATCCAACTCCTCTTCACTCATTCTATTATTTTCCTAACACTCAAGCTTTTAGAAAAAAATGGAGGAAGAGAAAAAGAATTAGAATTCCTAAGCCCTAATCTTCTTTGCAAATTCAAGTTCTAGCTCCAACATCAAGGAAAAGCTTAGGTAAGCATCCTCTTCATCTTCTCCATCTCAATCCCTCTTCAAATTCTTAGAAATTCCTAATATCTTCACTTAGAGAAAACTTCATCTTTGATTATAGATTGAAGTTCTTGAGGTATTGTTGAAGAGAGGTTAACCTATTGCTTGTTCTAGAGCTTATCATTTGTGTTTGGGTTAGAGGGTGAGTTTTTGGAACTCACGTCTATATCTATATCTTTGATAGTCGTTGGGTATGAATTCCTAACATCTATTTCTTCTCCATTTCTTTTGAATTGAATTGGTTTGATGAATATTCCAATTTTGGTGTTTTCAAATCAAAATCTATGAAAATCCTTGTATGACGTTTGGACATGTTAGTCGGAGAGTATTGGTGAGTCTTTAGGGTTGGGTAGTCGTTTGGCGTCAACCCCTAACAAGTGTCACTCATCCGTTCGCTTCCGATATGATTTGGCCATCATTGGCCTAGGCAAAATATGGCCCAGAGCTTCAGGTTCAAACGTCTGAAATATCCAAATCAGACGTTTGAATCTGCTTGTCTCGGCCCAATTTGCCTATTTTATGTGGGTTTCCAATTTTAATCGATTTTAGTGATCCAGATAGTTGTTATCACTTACTATCGACTTTGATGACTTCTCTCTTTGGATTTTTGGGAATATCCATTTTGATGGATTTGATATCGATTTCTATGGTTTTGATTCACTTCTTCGGGTGTGAATCTTTGGTGATTGATTGTTTCTACAATCATTTTTGTGATTTGTCACTTCAAATTACAAAGGTTTCTATACTAGTAGTAAATATTCAAACTCTTTTACAAAGATGATTTCAACTCTATTTTTAAATATAAAGCTTGTTTTCAAAACTGTTTTCCAATCTATTAGTATATACAAACCTTTACCTCATTCGTATGAGAAATCTAATTAAACGGCTTAGTAAAACAAGTGGTATGAAACGCTTGCGTTCACTTCGTCGGTTAATTCTTGGACTTGTTCAATTGAACTCCTATGACAATTTTCGAGTGGAAATCTACTATTTGTTCATAAATATTTAAGTTAAGCTAGTGGTTATGGGACATGAAGCTAAACTCTTATATTTACTAGCTTAGTGTAATCGACACTTTTATTGATCGATGATGATCATTTTGTGGTTTAGACTAGCGATGTGCGATGTCTATTTGTTTGTTTGGGGATTACAATTCCCGTTTGTGGAACTTCGGTTCAATTTGGCGGGGTAGCGACCTGTGGTCTTCGATCCGTTTGTGGAGCTTCGGCTCAAAATTTATGGTTAGCGACCATGGAATAGCGTTCCGTTTGTGATACACGTGTTGGTGAGTTTTCATGCTCCCGTTTGTGATAGGCCTTCCCCCCTTTTATGATTTATGGATTTCTAATTGATGATTTCTAGAATTTGTGTTTCACCAACTTTTGCGATTGGCATTAATATGTTTGTCAATATTTGTAGTTTGGTGAATAAAATAAAGAATATGATATTATTTTTGGTGCTTTGAGATTTTTGAGATATTGTATGATTTTGTTGTTGTTTAAATCATATTTGTCCTGGTATGACATTATTGTTATCATATGTTCTTATTATATCTCTGCTTATATCTCATTTCTTTATCTGATATTTATAGCTAGACTGATCTGTTTATTATTTTCTTATTAAATAATACTCGAGTCAGACCGAGATTTTACAGGTGCTCCTGCTTGACTCCTTATTCGGGATCATCTTCGGACTTTTGCCTAACTACATTAGATTGGTAGTTTTTATTGTTATACATTAGAGATAGAGACTCCATGATGTATACATATTCTTTTGTCTAGCACTTGTATATATTCTTTTGTGATATTGTGGATCTTGTTTGACCACTACTCTGATGTACACTTTTATGTGTTATATTCATATCTATTTCCGCCTTTGAGATATGAACATCTGTGTCTGATTTATGTTATGCTTATTTCTATATTTGTTTCCGAAGGCCTCATAGCCACTATGTGGTAGCTTTGAGTTTGTATCGGTATGTCGGATTTCCTCTTGAAATGAAATGCATGTTATACTATCTGACATATCGGCGCTCGCACAAGGCCATTACACGGATGGTCGCTCCTCAACAGCCTTATTCTTCGTTCTAGTCGACGACATTACCTAGTAGTGTCCTTGGCTAGCGTGAGCATAGAGGTGGGGCGTCACATCTTACCAGGGTCTGTCATCTGATTCTTTTGGCTAACTACTTTAGCATAGTAGTTTTTGTTAGTATACATTTGAGATGTAGACTCCTTGATGTATAATTATTCTTTTGTCGAGCACTTGAATCTATTCTTTTGTGATGTAGTGGATCTAGTTTGACCACTACTTTGATGTACACTTCTATGTGTTATATTCATATCTATTTCCGCCTTTGTGATATGAATATCTGTGACTGATTTGTGTTATGTTTATTTCTATATTTGTTTCCGAAGTACACATAGCCACTGTGTGGTAGCTTTGATTTTGAATTTGATATGTCGGATTTCCTCTTGAAATGAAATGTAAGTTATATTATTTGACATATCGGTACTCGCACAAATCAATTACATAGATGGTCGCTCCTCAACAGCCTTATTCTTCGTGCTAGTCGATGGCATTACCCCGTAGTGTCCTTGGCTAGTGTGAGTATAGAGGTGGGGCGTGACAGCTTGGTATCTGAGCCAAACTTTGGAACAATGTAGAATAATCTAGCAAGGATCATTGTCCTAAGTCTTTCTTAGGAATCATGCCATAGGATTTAATTCGAGTCATCATACCGTTCTATCCTATTTCTTTTTATGATGCCTTGTTTTATCAATCAAGTTTGTTTGATATTCATTTTGTGAATAACCTTTTTCCTCTTCTTTCTTTCTTAAAGAAGAGAAATGGTTAGATCTGGCAGTCCTAGCGCTGGTCAATCCAGTAGTCCTTCTCTGGATGGCGTATTCATGTCTGCCCAACAACTTTTGGATCTCGTAAAGAATCAAAGGTTTATCTGTGCTTTGAGTAAGAACCCCAAAACGGTTTTACCTCTGAAACTAGAAGTGCCTTTCGATCAGCTCGTTGATATCACTCTTCGACTTGAAGAGGCTGATAAAGAAAGTTATGTTGAAGTTGTGGATGCCAAACAAAACTTCAACATCAACAAGAAGAGGCATATTAAGTTCAAAAGACCTAATCCCTATAAGAAAGGGAAATAGGCAATTTCGGTAGCAAAGACTCCTACCTCTAGTTATGGATGATGCTACAATTGTGGTTCTACGGACCACTATGAAAATGAGTGCCCAAAACCATTTTCTTGTCGCTGTTGCAAAGGTTTGGGTCATCTTTTATCTTCATGTCCCAAACTTCAAAGTAGAAGAGAGGGAAAGCTAAAGGTTGTGCAAGCCCCTAGTGACCCATCTCTTAGTCAAGGTATTTTTCATTCTATCCTTGATGACATTATTTTATTTCGTGATCTTCCTATTTGATTTCTTTTGATTCGAGTGCATCTCATTATTTTATATCAAAAGAACTTGTTGATACTTTTTCTTTAAATATTATGGGCTTGATGACTTTACTGAAAATTGCGAATCCGGTTGGTGGATCTGTAACACTCAGTTTACTTTGTGAAAATGTCGAGATTATTTTATGTGATTATTCTTTTCGAGCCGATTTGCATGTTATGCGTTACTTAGGCTTCGAAATTGATTTTTTGGGAAAGGATTGGCTTAATCATTATGAAGACCATATCCTATGTCCTGAGAGGACTATTCATCTTCGACATTCTCAATCTATTAAGCAGATTTCTATTGTTCTTAATGATTTTGATTTCCAAATTCGGTGGCATCATTTTATTCTTTAAACCCACTTGATGAGGAAAGTGTTATTTCTCTCATTCAAGTAGTTTATGAATTTTCCGGTATTTTTGAAATTTGTCTTAGGATTATCACCTAAGCAATATATTGTGTGGTGCTGAGGTCTTTTCAACTCAACCTTGCCACCGGTTTTCATCAGCTACGAGTTGTGGAGGATAGCATTCCACTTACCGCATTCTGCACTCGTTATGATTCTTGTGAGTGGTTCGTTATGTCTTTCGGTTTGACGAACCTTCTACCTTATTTCATCCATCTTATGAATCGAGTATTCTACGAATATCTTGATGAGTTTATCCTTGTATTTATTGATTAAGGATGAAAACAACAATTTAAAATTTGCAAATCTTTTTCATAAGATATTTATAAGTATGATTGGATTTTGTTCTTAAAACAAGCAGAGAATATTTGTAAAAATTTTAAGAGACATGTTTATCATATAGAAGATGATTTTGTGTTGTTTTGCCCATTGAGTGCTTTAAGGATTCTGGTCGATCCGCTTTATCAACGTTATCGATAGGAATCTCCTAAACACTATGATGAGACAGTCAAACACAGTAAATTGACTTGTAATAAGTAAATTTTTCTAAAAAGATGATTACATAAAGTTAATTATAATTTTTGAATGTCTTAGCTTTTCGGGAAAGAGGATAAAAAAAAACTCCTTTCCGATGCTTTTATTCTTGTGATTCCCGAAGGGAACCAAGACTTCACTGTTTGTACCGATGCTTGTCGTATTGGTTTGGGTGCCATTCTCTTGTAAAGGGAATGTGTTATCACATATGCTTCTTGACAATTAAAGCTTGTCGAAACTAGATATGCCATGATCTAGTGCTCGTGGCTATTGTTTTCGCCTTTAGAATTTGGCGTTATTATCTTTTGTGGAGAGAAATTTATTCTCTACACCGATCATAAATCTTTGAAGTATTTATTTTCTCAATAGGAACTTAATTTGCGTCAACAACGTTGGCTCGAGTTTCTTGCATCTTATGATCCTGATATTCTCTATACTCCCGGAAAGGGTAATCTTGTTGCCGATGCCCTTAGCCGAAAGCAACAAGCAGTTATTTCCATGATGATATCCGAATGGAATGATTTCGAGACTTTATCCACTTGTGAGATTCAAGATCGCGAATCTGATTCATGTTCATCTCTTGTTTTGTGTAGCCTTGAGGCTCATCCTTCTCTTTTGGACCGTACCTCTTTAGGCTAAACTCTATGTCAAAGAAATTTATAAATTTCATGGAGTTCCTACTCCTATTGTTAGCAATCGTGATCCATTATTTTACTAGTGGATTTTGGAAAGGTCTTCAAAAAAAGGCTTTGGGAACAAAGCTTAATTTTAGCACCGCTTATCCTCCTTAGTAACCGAGCGTGTGAATCAAACTCTTGAAGGTCTTCTTCGTGCATGTGTTCTTGATTTTGGTGGAAGTTGGGAAGATCATATTTCTCTTATTGAGTTTTCTTCCAATAATAGCTTACAATCTAGTATTGGTATGACACCTTTCGAGGCACTCTACGGAAGGTCGTGCCAATTTCCTTCGTGTTGGCTTGAAGCCGGTGAGAAGCTTGTTTCAGGTCCAGATTTTATTGGTATTCATTTGTGTTTCACCTATGAAGGGTGATTGTGCGTTTCAGTTGATCGGGAAAGTTAGCACCTCGATATATTGGTCTGTTTCCCATCACCGAACGTATTGGTTCCATGGCTTATCACCTTTTATTACCGGCTCAATTATCTGCTATTCAAGACGTTTTCCACGTCTCTTAACTACGGAAATACCTTAAGGATTCTGATTCTATTCTTGAGCCCGGTGTAATTGAAGAAATTGAAGTTTCACCAAATTAGACTTATGAGCAACATTCTATTCGCATCATTGCTTCGAAGGTTAAACGCCTTCGAAATAAATATGTTTTTCTTGTGAAAGTTCAATGGTCCTCAAATCCTAAGGAATTCTCTTGGGAATCTTGAGAATTCATCGAGCAAACACATCCGGACTTACTCTCTCGTGCTCTTTAAAGGTGAACTTCTCATTTCAAAATTTCTTCTTTTGTGTTGATATGCTTTTATGGTTGTTACTTTTTATTTCTTCCTCTTAGTTATTGCGAGGACGCAACTTCTTTAAGGAGGGGAGTCTGTAACAACCCGCATATTTTACGATTGTATATTTAAATGTATTATTTAAATATAGCATCGTTAATCGGATTAAAGTCCGAAAAGCTACTTTTTGTAAACTATCGAATTGGAACTTGAGACCACTTCCATTGAGTCCAAAATGGCATTTACACATTTTTTGAGTATAAACATCGATATGTTTAGAGTTGAGTGAATTTTGCTATTTTTCTATTGGGCTTTGGGTTTGGGTTTGGGTTTCAGCCCACTAACCCAACTCATCTTATATCCTAACTCCACCCCCTCTCCTCTTCATTCATTTTATTATTTTCCTAACACTTCAAGCTTTAGTAAAAATGGGGGAAGAGATTGGAAACTAAAACCCTAAGCCCTAGTTTCCTTTGCAAATTCAAGTTCTAGGTCCAGAATCAAAGAGAAGCTTAGGTAAGCATCCTCTTCTTCTTCTCCATCTCAATCTCTCTCCAATTTCAGAAATTTCCTATGACCTAACTTAGGAAATATTCGTTGTAATCTTATATTGGAGCTTCTAGAGTTGAAGTTGAAGTGTGGTATATCTTTCTTTTGATTTCAAAGCTTCTCATTTGTTGTTTTGGGTTGAAAAGGTGAGTTTTTGAACTCACATCTAGTTTGACCGAGGTATTTCAGGTACTTCTACTTGACTTCTTATCAGGGTCTGTCATCTGATTCTTTTGGGTAACTACTTTAGCATAGTAGTTTTTGTTAGTATACATTTGAGATATAGACTCCTTGATGTATAATTATTCTTTTGTCTAGTACTTGTATCTATTCTTTTGTGATGTAGTGGATCTAGTTTGACCACTACTTTGATGTACACTTCTATGTGTTATATTCATATCTGTTTCCGCCTTTGTGATATGAATATCTGTGACTGATTTGTGTTATGTTTATTTCTATATTTGTTTCCGAAGTACACATAGCCACTGTGTGGTAGCTTTGAGTTTGTATTTGATATGTCGGATTTCCTCTTGAAATGAAATGTCAGTTATATTATCTGACATATCGGTACTCGCATAAAGCAATTACACAGATGGTCGTTCCTCAATAGCCTTATTCTTCATGCTAGTCGACGGCATTACCCCGTAGTGTCATTGGCTAGTGTGAGTATAGAGGTGGGGCGTGACAGAATTTATATTAAAATAATTTATATTGAAAATGATTTATATTAAAATAGTCTATATTAAAATAATTTATAAAGTAAAATATAAATAGTTTTAGATATAGTTTAAAATTACTTCATATAAAATAGCTTCCTAAATTTCACAAATCGATTCAAATAAACTCGAATTCCAAAAATCCAAATTTAATCAAAGCTCAAATCATCAATTTCAATTCGATTCAGTTTCTCAATAAACCATTTCAATTTATCAATTTCAAATACCTATTTGAACCATAAGATAAGCCATTTAAATTTCAGTATATTTCAAAACTTTAAATATTCAACATTTCAAAATTAAATTCGATAATTTCATATATATATATATATCAAATTCATTTTACAATTATTTAGTTTTGCAATATTCACTAAATAAATTCAATATCATTTAAATAAAAGCCCAAATTTCAAATCTCTAAATGTTTCCTTCAATTTATTTTACTTGAAATATTCAATTTAAATCATCTTAAACCAAAATCAAGTTATAAAATCATATCCTTTAAAAACCCCAAATTCCATAAGTTTAGATAGATTTAATTAAATATAATTCTTAATTACATACAATTTCAAATCAATTTCAAATCTATCATTTCAACCTTAATGTATTTAATCATTTCGAACTCTATATTAAAATATAATTTAAATAAATACTTAAACATATATATATATATATCAACTTTATTAAATCAACTTTAATAGATCTTTAAAACCAATATTTATTAAAACCATAAAATTTTTTTTAAAACCACAGAAATCATTTTCAAAATATTTGTATATAGACCAACGGTGTCTGTATATAATTCTTTACCCTATGGTCAAGTGATATAGATATTTATCATTTCAATCCGAAATTTAAATATATACGGGTATATATCTTTTCAACCCGCAATCCCAAATTCAATTTAATGAAAATCGCTTAGGTTTATCATTTCAACCCATAACGATTTTCTCCTATTCTACAAGATCGTTCAGGTATGTATCATTTCAATCCATAGTGAATTCTATACTAACAGGGAACTTGCAGAGTGATAACAAATATGATAATAACATAACGAGCATATATCATCAGTATAAATAATAGATAATGGTGTCAGATGTCACAGGTGAACAGTTACAGATAATAGCATATATATAGCAATGTAAATAACTAACAGCGACATATTTCAATTGTCGTTTCAATTGAAATCAAATTTAATAAATATAAGAACATTTATCGTGAGTGATTGCTCACCTTTCGAGGCTAGAGGATAGGCAATGAAGTCGAGTTATGAATCTAAGCACGAATCCCAAAGCAAAACAAGATTGGCACGAATTCAACGGACAAGCTGATAAATCAGAAATTGACGAAATCAAATCAGAATTGGATCGATGAAGATAAATAGTATTAGCGAACTTGTATATAACCATATATAACTATATATATGCCATTTAAATCAATATATACATATATAAACAGATCTATTTATATTTTTAAAACGTACACTTTTAGAAATCGAATAATATATACACAGTACATGTACACATGTGACGCAACAAGCAATGTTAAATCAAATATATATACTTTAAACTATCGAATACGTTCATGTATATATGGAATAGGAAATATATATAAATATACAATCAACATCTAAAATATGACTTGTACGCAATACATATTTTAGACAATAAATTCATGCACATAGGATATATATGTTATATATATAAAATCATAAAATCTATGACAAACCTGCATACTTATATAATATATCAATCATTATAAACTACACAGCAAACTGCAATGATCTAAATTCACATAATAAAACAAACATAATACTAATATATATGTAACTCATTTATTTATGTAACTGATATATATAACTCAAGAAATCATGTGCAAAAGGAACTACGAAGCATTCCATATTCGAAACTCTTATAAATATATTCTCTGATACAAGTTACATATATATGTCGATTATCTTTATATACGAAATATATATATTTACATATTAAAACTCATGTAAAACTCATATAACAACAAAACAACAACTTACGTATAAAAGTTAATATATAACCAATATATATCTCTACTATTAATAATGTAAATTAAATTAATAGGATTTCAACCGTGTCTTTTTGAAATTCATAAATGCCCTTTCCATCAATACAAGAACAATTGGTAGCTCTTAGGTACAGACATTCAGGTATTCCTACTATTGTACAAAATAAGATGAACTTATAAACTCTATGCCGGATTCATGATGGATGTATGTCAAACATTTAATCCCTTATTTTCTGTACATTCATTCCTAACCACTTTTACTGTGCCTTCCTCCATATTTGATGCAGAAATAGGAATACAACTATGACTTGATGGGTTAGTTCTTTTATCTCTACATTTTATAATAAAGGATTCCTGAGTATTAGTGACTCGGCTTTTCCACTTTAATCCCCGTATCATTGTTCCATCAGAAGGTACATCTATCTTTACTACCATATAATTATATTATGTCCATGGTGTACTTATATTGTTATCTAAACTGTTGCTATGGTACTTATTGGATAATTCATTTTCTTCCTTCAATTGCAAATGTTTTGTTTGTTTCGTTTACATTTACTCTGCTATATGCTATTGTATATTCAGATATGTGTACTCATCTCAATGACTATTTGCTTTTGTTATTTTTCTATTGAAGCTTGCTGTTGTTCAATTGGTAACCTCTGCACTCTATATTAATTATATTGTAACTACTCCAATTTTTTATATAAATCTATGTTTCTTGTTTGATGTCCCCTGTTTTCCAACTAAAATACTCAAAACTTCTTACTTAATGTCTACATATTATCAAAATTGAAATTTTAACCCATAGTGAATTCTATACTAACAGGGAGCTTGTAGAGTGATAACAGATATGATAATAACATAACAGGCATATATCATCAATATAAATAACAGATAATGGTGTCAGATGTCACAGGTGAACAGACACAGATAATAGCATATATAACAATGTAAATAACTAACAGCAGCATATTTCAATTGTCGTTTCAATTGAAATCAAATTTAATAAATATACGAACATTAATTGTGAGTGATTGCTCACCTTTCGAGGCTAGAGAAAATATACAATATTCCAATGAGTTACGGATCCAAGCACGGATTCCAAAGTAAAGCAAGATAGGCAGAATTGAAAGGAATTTAAAAATCAGGAATTTGAGAATTTAATTTTTGGTTATTTCAAACTTTGGTTTTAAAGTTTTAAAATGCATATTATTTAAAGTCTTTTCAAGTAGAAATTGTTTCAAAGAATTTTAAAGTTTTAAATCAGTGCTCTCCTATTTTTTCGCTGGAAAATAATTTCGGTGATGGCGGCCGCATCATCGACATTCATTTTCGAGTTTCGAAGTGGAGAGACCATTTTGTAGCTTTGCTACAGTTTTGTTTTGGAAAAATATTTTGATTTTAATTTCTTAAGTATGACTTGATTTATATATATATATGGGTATATTATTTTAAATTTAGTTTGATTTGATATATATATATACATAATTATCTCTAAATGGTTTGAATTAAATTGGAAATTTAATTCTTAAATTTATGTTAAAGGATGATTTAATTATAAATAAATCCAAAACTTTTAATATATATTTAAACTTGAAATAATTAAGTTGGGAAAAATCTAATTGTATAGTACCCAATTCCATTTTAATACAACTTAACTAAATTATTCAGAAGTTGAATATGTAATTGGATAATATACAATATAAAATGTCTTTAGAAATAAAAATTTGAGTGTTTATAATAAATGTTATACACTAAAATTTTGATTTTAAAGATGTTAATAGCGATAAATAGAATAATAAGTTAATTGAATAATAGATGAGACAAATAAATTTGTTTTGAAAGAATTAATAAATTGAAATTAGATTAACTTATGGAAATACCTTGAATTTAAATCAATTATTAAATATAAATTAATTTAAATTGAAATTTATATGGTTTAAATTAATTTATATGGTTTAAACATATGTGATAAGATATTTTAAGTGGAATAAACTTAATAATAATTTGGAATAAAAGGATTAAATTTGTTGAATAAAATATGAGTATAATAAATGATTATACAAATTGATGATTTAGAAATGGTTAATTGAGGATGACTAGATAATAAGATAATGAATTTAGAAATAGATAGATTGATTTAACTTAAGTGAACTCAAATGGATTAAACCAAATTGTTGAATATTAATTAATTTAAAATTGAAATTTATATGGTTTAAAT
This sequence comes from Allium fistulosum, assembly GCA_030737815.1. Classification (NCBI taxonomy): domain Eukaryota; kingdom Viridiplantae; phylum Streptophyta; class Magnoliopsida; order Asparagales; family Amaryllidaceae; genus Allium; species Allium fistulosum. The sequence continues at coordinate 1,104,832,999 of CM060902.1, forward strand.
TAATTGTTATTTTGTGTTTCAAATCTGTTTTTCTTTCTAGTTGTTTCTATTCTCCTGCCTCGTTCCTTTTTAGGGACGAAAAGTTTTGAGTGGGGGAGAGTGTAACGACCCGTAAATTTTAAATAATTTTTATTTGTTTATTTAATATATTTAATTGAAATTTGTGAAATTTTTAACCATTAAATTTTTGAAATTAAAATTTGATATTTGAAATGCATCTGTTTTAACATAGCAACTGGTAAATTTTCATCAGATAATTTGGAAGCTTATTTTCTAGTGTAATTTTATTTCAATTTATATCAGTTAAAATTGATGAATTTAAAAGTGTTCCGAAACCTAAATATGTCAACATGAGAAAATTTATTTGGAAGACTCTGAATAAGACTGCGTAATCCGTTTCACAAAATTTGGATGTTTCTAGCTCCGTTTGGATTTTTTCGTACGAGATAGCAACGTATATTAGTGTCCGTATCGACTTTTGAACGGACAATCGTATCGCTGATATCTGTACATTGTTTCAATCGTCTCGTTGTACTGATCTCTGTGGTATATTCGATTATGTGCTTTGACATCCGATGTACAACGGAATATGTGAAACGGTTTACCGTATTGGTATTGTTTTACCCTTTTTGAATTCTTTGTCAATTCATTATCCACGTTTTACAGCTAAATGGTCACTTACCTCTTTGTTTTTCCCTGAATTAAAATTTGACTTTTGTAATTCCTATCGGTATATTTAATTATGCTGCTTCGTGCTCTAGCTTTTGGGTCACTAATTAAATAAAAAAAATCGTTCATTTATATGTCATATTGCATGAATCTTCTGCACTTCTTCCCTTCACCAAATCAGTTTCCACGCATGAATCCCATCACCGAGCATCACCTCTCCCTTTCATTTTGAACCTTCTCCACCAGGAAATCATCGGCCTTCCTCCACGCACTTCCTCCACCCTGATTTTTTTTATCTCCAGCTTTGCTCGCCTCGGACCAGATCCATTGGTCAGCAAGCCACCTCCGAGCAACCTTCCAGCTCGAACCCGAGTTGTGGCCTTCTTCCCGAGCCGATCTGGCCTTCCGTCCCTTCTCACAGCTCCTTGTTGATGGTTGGCAGCGTGCTTAGGCACTAGCAGTGAAATTGTGAGGTATATATATATATATATTTATTTAAATATATGATTTATTAAGTAAACTTTATATGGCTGTATACGTTATATTGTTGATTTTATCTAGTGTATTTGTAGGTCATGTATATATCTAATTAATGTATGTTGTTTACAGTCGCTTACATATATATATTATACTGTATTTTAGAATATACTTGGCGATATATAGTATTATATATATATATATATTATGCTTTATAATGGAATCTATTATAGAGTATACCAAATTATAATATGTAGTGGTCCATATTGCAGGTTATATGTGTAAATATGAATTTGTATGTAGCGCAAGCTATATTTGATTATAATACCTATGCTAGCTATATATGTGTATATTATAAGGTAAAGCCTGTAATCTATCTGGTTATTTGAGTTATATATAGTACGAGTTCTGTTCGTATATATAAAGTATGTTTTAATGTGGTTAAAATGTTAAGTTTATGGTATTACAGTGATCTGTAGGAAGTAATGTAAGCTATATGTTCAATATATATATATATGCTTACGATTTTTTTATATTAAGAGTTATATATATTTTGTACAGACATCATTTGCATTTGCTATAGTACAAAATTTTGTAGGATAGGTATATTGATTTATGACTGTCTATATATGTTTATAATATATATATTTCAAGTCATAAGTTGTTGGGTTTTAAAACTGATTGCCATATATAAAATTTTTTTCTTTCAAGTTGTTTTCTTCATAACCTGTTTTGATTTGGAATCCAAGTTAACTGCAATTGTTTTGCATAAATTCTTATATATATATATATACATAAATGTTCATGCTCACAGTAGTATATTGATGTTGTATCGTTTGTATATATTATGTTTAAGGATATAAATATAATATGCTCTAAAACTATGTTATGTTGATATGTTCCAAATGTATACAAATTTATATTAATATTTTAATTTGACTTAGCAACTGATATATAATATGTAAATTATATATTATGTAAATTTTATATAAAGTTATACCTTCTGTATTCTTTCTAGTAGATGCTTTTATTGGAATGAGTACCAATTTTGTTAATCTGTTCATCTATTTTGTTATGTTATATTTTTAGTCTGCATAGCATATTTATTCATTAACCATTGATTTAAACTTCGCATATATATAGTTATTTTAATGATTGAAATATATATATCCGGTGTACAAAAGTATATATACTCTTGTTTACATGTTTTATTGAAATATGTATATTTTAAGTTAAATTGTGTTTAAATTTATTTTGATTTGAAAATATATATATCTTGTTTTAAATGTGCGTTTCAAAATTTGGGCTTTAGAGAAAATTTATCATATATATTTTGTTTCAGTTATACGAAGATGGTTCTGATTCATTTTCATCAATTCTTATCTATCAGATTTGTCAAACTCATGCCAAAATAGATTTGCTTTGGAATTACTGCCTGAATTCGTAACCCATCTCACTCTCATTCATCTCTTGCCTCGAAAGGTGAGATATCACTCACGATTAACATTCTTATATTTATTAAATTTGATTTCAATTGAAACATCAATTGAAATATGGTACTGTTAGTTATTTACATTATTATATATGCTATTATCTGTATCTGTTCACCTGTGACATCTCACACTATTATCTGTTATTTATCACTGATGTTATATGCCTATTACTGCTGTTATATTATTATCATATCTGTTATCACTCTGCAAGTTCCCTGTTAGTGTAGAAATCACTATGGGTTGAAATGAAACATACCCGAACGAACTTTAGAATAGGAGAAAATCGTTATGGGTTGAAATGATAAACCCAAGCGATTTTCATTTGATTGAATTTGGGATTGCAGGTTGAAATGATATATACCCGTATATATATTTTAAATTTCGGATTGAAATGATAAATATCTGTATCACTTAACCATAGGATAAAAAATTATATACAGACACTGTTGGTCTATATATAAATGTTTTGAAATGATTTCTATGGTTTTGAAAAGAAATATATGGTTTTGATAAATATTGATTCTAAAGATTTATTAAAGTTGACATATAATATGTTTAAGTATTTATTTAAAATTTATATTTTAGAATATAGAGTTTGTAATGATTCGTTGTAAAGATAAATTTGAAATTGATTTGAAATCATATTTATTTAAGAATTATACTTAAATAAGTTTGATTTGAAATTTATTAAATTTGTAATTTTAAAGAAGTGTGTTACAACTTGAAATTTGATTAAAGATGACTTAAATGGATATTTCAAACTTATATAAATTTAAATGGGATATTTTGTAAATTGAAGTTGTATTCAAATGATATTGAAATAATTAAGTAAATATTTCAAAACTAAATAATAGAAAAGTGAATTAATATATATATATATAAGATTATTGAATTTAGTTTTGAAATGTGGGATATTTGAAGCTTTGAAATATATTGAAATTGAAATGGTTTATTTGTGATTCTAATATGTATTTGAAATCGATATAACTTGAAATGGGTTATTGAGAACTGAATTGGGTTAAAAATTGATGAACTGAGACTTGATTTAAATTGAATCTTGGGATTTAAGTTGATTTGGAATTGATTTGTGAAAGCTATTTTATTATATAAAGTATTTTTAAATTATATATAAAACTATTTATATATTTTACTTTATAAATTATTCTCATATAACTATTTTTAATATAAACTATTTTTATATAAACTATTTTAACTTATAACTCTTTTATATAAACTATTTCACTTAACTATTTAATCATATATACTAATTTTAATATCTAAACTGTTTAAGAGGAAAGTGTTATGATTTCCAAAATGCTATAATTTCAAAAGTGTTATGATTTCCAAAATGATATAATTTCAAAGTGTTATAATTTCAAGCTATGATTTCAAAGAGTTATGAATTTCAAGGTTTTGATTTCCAAACTGTTTTGATTTTAAAAGACTTATGATTTCGGAAGCGTTATAACTTGGGAAAGTGATATGATTTTAGAAATGATATATTGAATTGAAATGATATCGTTTTGATATGGTTTTAAAATGGAAATGATATTTTGGTTTTGAAGTATAAACTATTTTGAAATGACCACGGAGTTATAATAACGATTGGTTGTTAAAGAGACCGGGATCAGATATGGACATACTCTCTATCGATACCGAAAACCACTTTAACAACTATGTACGCGGTGGAGATTCCAGAATGAAGTAGGATGATGGCGACGATCCTAAAGGTATATACGTGGACCCAACTCCTGTGAGTTGGCATAAGGTGGCTAAAACAGAAGCTATTCTTGGGCCAATGAGGTAGCACCTCTGATCGGACGCATTTCTTCGATACCATTCTATTACTTTGTGATTGATTTGGTGGCCACCCTTCGATTTTGATTGGGAGTGTGTTCCGAGGTGGGCGGTAGTGGCTGCTATGTGTTTCCACCAGCCCGGATGCGTAATTGGTATATCTACCCTGGCATTTCCTTGTTGTGTCGTGTCAACTACCATAGCGAGCTTTACTACGAGTTTGGTTTTCTCCCGTAGCTTGTGGAGTATTGAGGGTAGCCCCCGATCTGGGAGTATGCTAATACTGGATAGACTACTGGGACTATTACGTGTTAAGGTGGAAAAGTTAAATCCTTAATGCTATTTAAAAGTATGTTTATTTTAATATTAGACATTATTATAATAGCGTATATTACTACATAGTAGATAGTTTAACGGATCCATAGAGGATGGTTATCCCAAACATCCTTTAAGTTACTTGTATTTCAGTTGATATTTCACTTGAGTTGGATTTATTGATATAAGAATGTTAATCATGACTCGAGTGTTTTGTGTTTTGCTTTACGCTCGGGTCAGACTGAGTGGTTCAGTGTTCGAGACTCACCTTTGGAGTTGGAGCTTCGCTTGGAGATCCAGCCATCTATCCAGCTTTCAGTTATTCACTTGATTCCAGTGATGTATTCTGATCTTGTATTTTGACTATTTTATTGAGACATCTATGTATTCGAGATCTCTGTTGTATCTTATTTAACTCTGTTTATATATATATATATATATATATATATATAGTAGCTTCATGAACTACTATTCTTTTGTTTCCGCTGCATTATTTTATATTGCTCTGTCTATGATTCTGCGATTATTTTATTCACTTTATATGCTGAGTTTTGCCAAATTTAAATTAACAATATGATATTTTGAGCAATTCAAATCCGACATGTATGGATGCAAATGGTTGAAAATAGCGGGTCGTTACATGTGGTATCAGAGCTCTGCTTTAGGCAAAGCTTAGCATATAAAGTAAATTTAATTACAGAATCACTTTCGTTTTAGTTTGAATCTCTTCCTCTTTGACTCGTGTCCCTTTAAATTTTGGAACGCCCCTTGGTTCCAAAATCCATTCTTGACTCTCCCTATTCGTTTTCTTTTGACTCTAGAGCATCCCGTAACTCCACTTCGATTGATTTCTATAATAATCGGCGATTTCGCCAATCTTAGAATGATTTATAAAGGGGAGAAACTCCTTTACAATAACATCGATTCACCGAAGATTTCTGTATCCTAGGTTTATGATGTTGCTATCTTTTACTATAACCGAATTCTATCTCTGGCGATTAATGCGATTTGCACCAGAATTCTGCCTCGATCTTATTTTTAAGTCACGGTTGACCCGATTAAGGTTGCTCGCGATTTATATAAGTCTATCCATTCTTTTCTTTCTTTGAAATCTATTTATCTCACTATCAAGCCTATCTTCTAGTTGATTTTTTTGGTTAGGATCCATTTGTATTCGGATCTCTATCCTTTTTTTGAAACCCATTCTTGAATCATCGAGTGAGGGAGTGTATTTGTAATTTAATGTTAAAATGTTTTATATATTGTGTTGTTTGAGTTGTTGATGTTGATTTGGGTTTCGATCGATTCGTCTGATCAACGCTATCAATAGGATTTCCAAAACACTTGAACAGAGCAAACTGACACAATATTGTTTTTAAACTTGGTAAATGAAGTAAATTTGTATGATTATATTATAAATATATAATTAAAATTTCTTGGAATTTAATAGTTAATTAAATTGGTTGTTCGAATGATAACATTTGATTATCATTTATTGTTTTAAATGAATTTATAAACATGATTTATAAATTTAATTGGAATTGAAAGGAATTTAAAAATCAGGAATTTGAGAATTTAATTTTCGGTGATTTCAAACTTTGGTTTTAAAGTTTTAAAATTCATATTATTTAAAGTCTTTTCAAGTAGAAATTGTTTCAAAGAATTTTAAAGTTTTAAATCAGTGCTCTCCTATTTTGTCGCTGGAAAATAATTTCGGTGATGGCGGCCACATCATCGACATTCATTTTCGAGTTTCGAAGTGGAGAGACCTGTTTGTACCAAAAATGGGCACAACACTCTTCGGAAGTTTTTGAAGAGATAATAATGAAGAAAACAAATTGAAAATGAAGATTATCTAACAAAAACTCCAATAAACAGAATTGTAAATACGCAGACAAGCAATTTAGAGTGGTTCGGCGTGTTGCCTACGTCCACTATGAATTTTTGATGATTTTATTGATTCTCTTTCAATGATTACAAGTGATTACAGCGAACAACAGCGAATTACAGTTTGGAATTCGAATTCAACAGTAAGAATAAGATGCAAATCTCAATCCGGCAGAGTCTCGGCGCTTTTTAGCTCTTAAATTTGTCCGATCCCCATTCCGAATGATCTGGGGCTCTATTTATAGGTGTAGGAGGCTGATAATTTGCTGAAATTTCGGTAGACCACTTCTGGCACGTGAGGGGGCCCACATGACCGGCCTTAGGAAAGTTGGGCCCACTTCGGGATCGATTCGAAATCCATTTGAATTGATCAAAGAATCATCCAATCGAGCTGAAATTTGGTATGTACATTCTTCAACATGTACGTAAGCTTCTATGAAAGTTTCATAGCATTTGGACTTATGGATCTCGAGATATGGTCGATTTAAGATGATGATCTTCGTTAGGCTACTTCGTTCGAATCGATCCATTCGCATCGATTGCTTTGAATCGATGGTGTCATGCACCTTCGTGATGACGTGGAGCGTAACTTGCGTATCGATCTGCCTTTTTCGCCTATTTGATCGAGTCGTCCCGGAGACTTCGCCGCCTTGACTCAATGGATTCGAAGGCTTTAACCACACCTGGATTCGAACAAGCTCTCGTTTGTATCGATCCTATCTCGTTTCAGTGGATCGATACGAAATGACCATACTGGATGGATTCGAAGTGGGATGATCTGGTGGACACGAACGTACCATTGTTCATGGAGTCGAGATAGAGCTTTATTCGTATCGATTATGATGGGTTTCAGTTGATCGATGCGCGCTGGTGGTTGCCAGATGGATTCAAAGAGAAGCATCTTCATGGATTCGATTGACCTCAAGTTTGATGGATATGAACCTGATGGAGGCGAGGCTATCTTCTTTCCGATCGATTCGAATGCTATGGATTCGGATGTTGGCTACACTGATGGATTCGAACATAGATTCCTCTAACTTGCGTCGATCATAACTTGAACATACGAACTCGGATCGGCTTGAAATTTGGAATGTTGACTCTCATGGCTTAGCTTGTCATGTCCTACCAATTTTGGCTCGATCCGGACTCGAACAAAATTCGTCGATATCCATAGCGAGCCTATGTACAACTGATCTCTAGGACGGGCCGTCATTGGTTACTAGTCAATTCCTTGGTGTCACGGCCTTGCCAAAAGGCGGGATAACATTTGCCCCCCAAAGTACGTCTTGTGGAAACATGATGTGCTTTGAAATACTGCCATTTTTACTCTGAATAGTTATTGTCTTTTCAATGAAAGCTGTAACCTTTGATCGCTGTTCTTGATAATGTAAACTGTTGACTGTCAACTGCTGTACCCTGTACTATTGCAACTGATTGTTGTATGCTAGTGATTAGCCATTTGTTGTTGTAATCGTTATCAAATGAGCTTCCAATTCCTGTAAATCTGGAATATTGAACATTAGTCCGACATATATGCATAAATGCTAATCTGACTCTCGTTGACGTTCACGAGTCGTTGTCAGTTTATCTTATATTGAATTCCATCGATCCTCTCCCGAACCGATGTGAAATTCGTTGTAACAACGTTTGATGGTTGTTTTTGAATGCTCCTTCGTAACGATCCTCTCCTGAATCAATGTGAAGGGTTGGAATGTATGCTTCGTATCGGTGGATACGTACTATTGGGTCTCGGATCGATGGATACAAAAGTAATGCTTTGTATCGAAAAGTCAAACGATTCAGACATAATCATGCAGTGATGCTTCACGGGGGATATGCCATTCCCTATTCGTTTATTCAATAAGAATCCCCGACTGTGGATAATCTTCGATGGGAGTCATCCATGACTCTTCTCCTAGATCCATCTCTAAGATCTAGTTGATCTTCATATGTCAATGCTTGGAATAATAATCATTTCAACTGGGACAAGGTCTTTTTGCCGCGCATCCCCGGAACTGGCTAGCTTGGCCAGTGACTTAGTTTTTTCATTTTCTCCTCCGAGGATGTGTGTAATGGTGTAATAGTCGAAGTCGACTAGTAGCTTTTGGACCCAGCTAGGATGAGGAGCAAGATGTTGCCCCCTAGTTGAATAATCTTCCCTGACTTGGTATACTACTAACCCATAATCACATAATATATGCAAAGTTTCCACTCCTAGTTTTCTTGCAAGTTTGAGCGCCAAGGCTTCATACTTAGCTTCATTATTTGTTGTAGGGAAGTTGAGTTTGAGGGCATGGTAGATCGATCGTTCCTCAGTACTCATTAACGCAACTCCGACGTTAAAAAGCCGATTATTGGAAGTTCCATTTGTGTACGTCCTCCATCGGTTGGACGGTTTGCCACTGTTCTTCGGATAGTCGTCTGATATGGTGGATTCAGATATGAAGTATGCTAATGTTTGATCATGGAGAGCTCTCCGAGGGAGATATGTGAAATCAAATTGGCTTAGCTCGATATCCCATTCGAGTAACCTTTCACACATCTAAGGCCGCTGCTAGAACTATCATAACGGCTGGTCGATATAGACGTTAATGGGGTGAGCTTAAAGGATTGAGCTTCATCCTGCATCTTTTAGAGAGCACCGAATACATCTGTCAAGTCATCGATACGGTCGTTTGATAGTTGTGATCTCACGAGCATATTAACCACATCTACTTTCATCGACGGACCGATATGATTTTTGAATGATCTGTTAATCGTCCTTTGGTAAGTAGCATAAGCATTCTCAAGTTCGAATCCAGGGATTTCAACATAGCACTATAGGCCCAAGTCAATAATGAGACAGTTGTATTCCTGGTTTAGGACATGCTTCAGTATCCAATTGTATCTGGAGTTGTCATCCATGGATGTGAGTAATTTATGTCTGATGGTCAGGTCCATCAGTTGGTTGATCATTGGAAGTGGAAAGCCGTTCTTTGTCATACCCCATGCAAATCTGAGTAGTTGACGTATGTCCTCCACTCTCTGTTCGTTTTTCTTATAAGTAAAGGATTGGATACCCATTTTGGTTGGAGGGCATCATGGATAAACCCACTGGTTTTAAGCAGATTCGCCTCCTCTTTAAATACAACAGATTTTTCTGGATCCATGTCGCATCGTTTTTGTTCATCGAGACATTTAATGTAGGGTTCTTCATGGCTGGAGAGAGTCCATATATATATATATGTATATGTATATGTATATGTATATGAGATCGAGTCCGAGCGAACACATCAAGATTCACTTGAAGTAAAACAGCTGACTCTTTCTTCATCATTGTGCAGAGTTGTGATCTGATCTACAATACTCGTGATAGGTTGTAGGCACTTCATGTGTTTATTTGCAATGGTAAATGATTAGGTTTATAAGGACGTTGAATCAAAGTATTAGTAGAACTTAGCCTTGTACTGCATGCTGCTAAATAGCTGGCTCCAGCTTTGGGATTGAATTTACTTATGTTTCTGAATGATGCGCTTTTCATGCAATGTACCTACGATCCATTGCTCATTGGAAGGGTCAGAGTAATGATCAGTTGCCCATAAGTCCGGGTATTGATCTAATGACTATATCTCTAGGCATCCTTTCGGTCGCAAGCTAGAGTTGTTATGAATATCAGGCATGGGTCATAGGTTCAAGTTGTCATAGTCAACTCTCGGATAATTACTCTTTTGCCCCCCGTCTCGGGTTGGCGGATGCATTACGCGGACGGTCTAGTCTCGTCCTAGCTATGTCTATATTGTAGTTCAAGCTTTAAGAACCAGAGTTGACTGATGAATGGTTGAATCATATTAATCTTATCTTCTTGTTTGTGCCCCTAAGTCTGGGGAATATCTCGATAAGTGGCATGGTAGATAATGTCCGCTTCAATTTTGTATTCTATCCCATTGAACCATGGGATCGAGATAACCGATGGAAGGCTGAGTCGTGACTATCATGTATTATGTTATAGTTCTTTCCTCTTGGCGGAATACATTGTTACTTTGCTGACATTCGGACATAAGCTAGATTCTGGACGGTCAATGACATTCACTTCGTTGCTTATGTCGCCATACTTTGGGCAAAAACTGAGGAGTGAATCGTCCAGTCAGATCCAATGCAGGATTGATGCTTCCCTTTTTGAATCCAGGGTAAGAATCAGTGTGCAGATGTTTAGGTTGCATCTGTTTTGAATTGCTCTTTAAGTCGGATCATGGTAAGAGTCAATGAATGAATGGTCGCGTTGCATTCATTTGGAGTTGGGTGATCAACCATGTCCATCTGGATTTACGTTCTCCTATCAGATTTAGGGATAAATTTAGCTCAAATGCAGTCATGTCATGCTCATTTGGTCTCATGCCCTTCCTGACAGATCGAAGGAAGGTGACGTAGGAGGAATGGTTAAGTCACACTCATTCGTGGTTTATTCTTCTATCCATGCTCTGTTGGTTAAAGGTATTCGATGGAGTTCGGGTCTCATCGACTTGTAGACGAAGAGGACCGATATTGACCGTCGATTCAATGGTACGATGTGAAAGGTGCAGATCGATATTGCCCGTCGATCCGGTGGTATGATATAATTGGTTGCCTAGAACTTCGGGCATCATTCTGGTTAGTTAGCATTAGGGTCTCCCTGTAGTCATTTCCTTAAGTTGTAAAGGATGCTAAGCTGGAGATGTAGCGAGTCAGCTTTCTCTTCTTTCGGTGATTTGTGCTTCTGCCCCCAGTCTTAGGTTAGCAGAGTCAGTTCGTGGATGGTCTAATTGCACTTGTGGTGAGTTTATACTCCTCATGTCGAATTTAGGTCAGAGTTGGTGAATGAATGGTCGAATCACATTCATTTGTTTGTCTATTCTTGTAGCCACACTTTGGGGATCAGAGCCAGTTGAAGGGTCATTCATCACACCTATTTGATGTTTATACCCCTGTCCACACTCTGGGGACTAAGAGTTTTAGTAGAAAATCGTCGGACCGCATTTTCCTCAATTAATCCCTCTAGCATTAGTCAATGGTGAAAGTGGAAGTGTTGTTGATCATTACAACAACTTTAATTTGATGCTTCTCCCACTGAACTGTAGGAAGGAATCGATTGGCAGATGGTTATGTCACATCCGTCCATGTTGCACGCACTACCCGTCGGATCTCAGGCGAGAGTTAGCAGATGAACGGTCATGCCACGTTCATTTGCGGTTGGATGGTAGTAATATCAATTCAGAATAGAATATCCAGCTAGGTCCCTTTTTCGAATCCACGCCTCCCTGTCGAATCAAGGAAGAAATTTTGTCTTGTAGGGTTGGAGTGCATCCCTATAAATTTATGTTATGGGTCCCGTGCCGGGGACAAGAGGTTATGCATGGACGGTTGGGTAACGCCTGCTTAGTGCTGGATGGTCGGATCGCATCCAATTTTGTGTGTTAAGTGTGCCCCCGTGTTAGGGGAAGATTGGAGAGCAGACGGTCGAACCTTGTCCGCTTTTTGTACTACAGAACTTGATGAGGAACCAAAGCCGATAGATGGACAGTCGAATCACATCCCTTTTGGTATTCATATTCCAGTCCATGCTTTGAGGACTGGAGTTGGCTGATGGGTTGTTAGTCACACCCATTTGGTGTTTATACTCTAGCCTGTGCTCTGGGGAAAAAGGGTTAGTTGAAGTTTATTCTCCAGTTCGCACTCTGGGAATCTGGATTTGTTGATGTTTGTACTCTGTTTCGCGCTCTGGGAATCCGGAGTTGATGTTTATACTCCGATTCGCGCTCTGGGAACTCGGAGTTGATGTTTATACTCCGGTTCGTGCTCTGGGAACTCGGAGTTGATGTTTATACTCCGGTTCGCGCTCTGGGAACTCGGAGTTGATGTTTATACTCCGCTTCGCACTTTGGGAATACGGAGTTGATGTTTATGCTCCGGTTCGCGCTCTGGCAACTCGGAGTTAATGTTTATACTCTGCTTCGCAATCTGGGAATACAGAGTTGATGTTTATACTCCGGTTCGCACTCTGGGAACTAGGAGTTGATGTTTATACTCCGCTTCGCACTTTGGGAACTCGAAGTTGATGTTTATACTCTGGTTCGCGCTCTGGGAATCGGAGTTGATGTTTATACTCCGACTCGTGCTCTGGGAGTTCGGAGTTGGTGTTTATACTCCAGTTCATGCTCTCGGAGTACTCTGGGGTTTGTTTTATGTTTATACTCCGTCTCGCACTCTGGGAGTACAGAGTTGATGTATGTTTATACTCCGTCTCGCACTCTGGGAGTACAGAGTTGATGTATGTTTACACTCCGCCTCGCACTCTGGGAGAACGGAGTGGTTTAATGTTTATACTTCGTCTCGCACTCTGGGAGTACAAAGTTGAGTGAGGGATTGTCGTGTATCAGCCTATTTTTAGACTTTGGTGTGATGGCTGGTCCCCGAGCTCGGGTTTCACTTAGCGGGTGATCGGTGGGATCCCGATTAACTTCCACTTATATGCCCCTCAACGAAGGATGAGATTTAGTTTACGGACAGTTTGATCGCGTCCATGTTCATTTGGATTCCGCTTTTGCCAAGCCTAAGGAGTAAGATTAGTGTTCTGGCAAGCTTTGTGCTCGAGCATAGGAAGGGATGGTCGAACTACATCCACTCTTAGTTGTGTATTTTCCATTAAGTCGGGTGCAAGAATTGGAGAGCAGACAGTCGAGTCACGTCCAATTTATATTTTGCATTCTTTTGATCGAGCTAAGGAAGAGAGTTGAAATGATAACTCGTGATGGTTGGCGAGTAGGCAGTCAGTCGTTGATGACTTTAAATTGAGGGTTGGCCCCTGATGAAGTCAGTTTATGGCATGATTGTTTTGCCGAATCACAAACGCAAACTGGGGAGTGAACGGCCAAATCATATCCACTTTAAACATGTGTTCTCAAATAACCCCAAGTGTCTAATGTAGGATTGGATGCATGGATGGTGACGTTGCGTCCACCTTTTGTGTGATTCCAATTATATCGGATGTCAGAAGAAGCATAAGTATTTTGGCGAGCTTCAAGTGCGAGATGGAGAGTACATTGTTGGGATATATTACTCCTAGTCTTTTCCAGATCTCCAATTAAATTACATAGGCGGATGAGTGGATGGTTGGTTGCATCCACTTTGTACTAGAGTCTTGACCTTGTCGGTCTCTTCTGCTTTGATGCCTTGCCCCCAGTCTGGGGCGTATAGTAGCCGATGAGTGGTTGAATCATGATCGTCATGATGATACCTCAATGATTTGATCATAGTCCGCGGAGGTTGTTTTGCACCCAATCTTAAGTACTCGGTTACCTGCATCATTTGCAAGTAGTTTAATTCAAGTTGGTCATATTTCACAATGTAAATGAAATTGAATTGGAAATAATTCAAAAGAGATCAAATCTCATTGATAAGTGAGGCAGCGTCGTATGCTCGCTATTGCACTTCAGTCCAGCCCTTCTCAGTTGGAAGACTAATGCAAATGGTTCAATTTGATCAAAGTCCTTGAACGATAGGGGTCGGATGTTACCGGTCCTTCGTTTTATGGGGCTTGCACATATTGCCGAAACTATCCTTCCCGGAGCAGCCTTATGGCATTAGCATTCACGGTAGCCATCTAGAGGAGAGGATTTTTCCGATCTAGCGTATGGAGTAGGTTCCCTCCTTATCTTGCTATGTTTATCCTTCATCTGACTCGCCAACTCAATATTAGCCTATACATGTTGACGACATTCATCATCCTTGGAGAAATCCACGCGCCATTCCCACTTCATAGGGTAGTGTCGATGGTTGTATTTCCATAGTACACCGACATAGTTAACATGTTGAATTTTCATTGGAAGTTCTGCATGTAGGATGGTTTCAACGAATAGGTCTCGACTGGGAAAGATTCTCTAATCGGCATTATGATCAGGCCCATTTTATTCCCAAGGGGTCTTGTAACACTGGTGATTGATGTATGCACGATTGCTCAATGTTCGAGTGGTTTGGTGATACCGATTGGATGGTGAGTTCGTAAAGATGGGCATATAGATTGGTGATTATTTCTAATTTTCACCCAGATAGGAGACCTATATAGGGTATTAAGAAAGTCCTCTTGAGGTTGTATGCCATGCTTTTAGTCATGTGGACGTGGAATGATTAAGATGCGGGCATTTGAAGATGGTTCAGCGATGACCAGCTATGCTTTGAGTTGGTAGAGTAGACAATGTAGGGGAGTCGTCATATTAGCCATCGTACCATAGTTGTCAATTCAGGAGTTTGAAAGCTGGTCAATTGGAGGAAGTTGCATTCCACCTTAAAAGCATGATATACTAATCAACTCCAATTCTTGGCATATTAACTAGGTTCTCCAACCTTTGGGAGTACGATTGAGTAGTATTTCTTTACCCATTCCTTGATTGCAACTCAACATTTGTTGTTGTGATCTCCTATGTCTTGTTCAGTCATGGAACAATCAGAAGCACAAATGGAATGTTCCTTCATTAAATTGGTGATTGAATTGACAATGCGGGTGCCCTGCGTTGCGGCTAGGGTTCGTATTGATACGAATTGGATGTAGATGGATCGATACGAACAACGTGCGAGTATCGATACAAATTGGAGCAGTTGCGATCGATACGACCAGAGCATAGGCGATCGATACAAACAGAGCGATACGAAGCAGATCGAGTCGAAACAATCGATACGAACAGAGCGATGCGAAGCAGATCGAGTCGAAATGATCGATACGAACAGAGCGATGCGAAGCAGATCAAGTCGAAACGATCGATACGAATTTTCACATATTTTCCGGATTCGAAATGATGGATACGAAAATCATCATATTTTCTGGACACAAAAACATAGACACGAAAATCACCATATTTTCTGGATACGAAAATCACCATATTTTCATGGGTACGAAAACATGGTGAATGTAGTTCCTCTTAGATCTGGAGCAATCTGAATTGAATAGAAGGAACCACTTTATGACAGATCTGGATTTCCTCCTTAGATTTTTGCATTCCAATGATGGTAGTAGATCCACAGAGCAGGAGAAAAGTTGAGTTTTTCTCAGTGAAAGCACCAAAGTGTTTGTACCAAAAATGGGCACAATACTCTTCGGAAGTTTTTAAAGAGATAATAATGAAGAAAACAAATTGAAAATGAAGATTATCTAACAAAAACTCCAATAAACAGAATTGTAAATACGCAGACAAGCAATTTAGAGTGGTTCGGCGTGTTGCCTACGTCCACAATAAAGTTTTGATGATTTTATTGATTCTCTTTCAATGATTACAAGTGATTACAGCGAACAACAGCGAATTACAGTTTGGAATTCGAATTCAACAGTAAGAATAAGATGAAAATCTCAATCCGGAAGAGTCTCGGCGCTTTTTAGCTCTTAAAATTGTCCGATCCCATTCCGAATGATCTGGTGCTCTATTTATAGGTGTAGGAGGCTGATAATTTGCTGAAATTTCGGTAGACCACTTCTGGCATGTGAGGGGGCCCACATGCCCGACCTCAGGAAAGTTGGGCCCACTTTGGGATCGATTCGAAATCCATTCAAATCGATCAAAGAATCATCCAATCAAGCTGAAATTTGGTGTGGACATTCTTCAACATGTACGTAAGCTTCTGTGAAAGTTTCATAGCATTTGGACTTATGGATCTCGAGATATGGTCGATTTAAGATGATGATCTTCGTCAGGCTGCTTCGTTCGAATCGATCCATTCACATCGATTGCTTCGAATCGATGGTGTCATGCACCTTCGTGATGACGTTGAGCATAACTTGCGTATCGATCCGCCTTTTTCGCCTATTTGATCGAGTCGTCCCGGAGACTTCGCCGCCTTGACTCAATGGATTCGAAGGCTTTAACCACACCTGGATTCGAACAAGCTGTCATTTGTATCGATCCTGTCTCGTTTCAGTGGATCGATACGAAATGACCATACTGGATGGATTCGAAGTGGGATGCTCTGGTGGACACGAACGTACCATTGTTCATGGAGTCGAGACGGAGCTTTGTTCGTATCGATTATGATGGGTTTCAGTTGATTGATGCGCGCTGGTGGTTGCCGGATGGATTCGAAGAGAAGCGTCTTCATGGATTCGAATGACCTCAAGTTTGATGGATATGAACCTGATGGAGGCGAGGCTATCTTCCATCCGATCGATTTAAATGCTATGGATTCGAATGCTGGCTACACTGATGGATTCGAACATAGATTCCTCTAACTTGCGTCGATCATAACTTGAACATACGAACTCGGATTGGCTTGAAATTTGGAACGTTGACTCTCTTGGCTTAGCTTGTCATGTCCTACCAATTTTGGCTCGATCCGGACTCGGAGAAAATCCGTCGATATCCATAGCGAGCCTATTACAACTGATCTCTAGGACGGGCCGTCATTGGTTACTAGTCAATTCCTTGGTGTCACGGCCTTGCCAAAAGGCGGGATAACAAGACCATTCTGTAGCTTTGCTACAGTTTTGTTTTGGAAAAATATTTTGATTTGAATTTCTTAAGTTTGACTTGATTTATATATGTATATATATATATGGGTATATTATTTTTAATTTAGCTTGATTTGATATATATATATACATAATTATCTCTCAATGGTTTGAATTAAATCGAAAATTGAATTCTTAAATTTATGTTAAAGGACGATTTATTTATAAATAAATCCAAATATTTTAATATATATTTAAACTTGAAATAATTAAGTTGGGAAAAATCTAATTGTATAATACCCAATTCCATTTTAATACAACTTACCTAAATTATTCAAAAGTTGAATATGTAATTGGATAATATACAATATAAAATGTCTTTAGAAATAAAAATTTGAGTGTTTATAAGAAATGTTATACACTAAATTTTTAATTTTAAAGATGTTAATAGAGATAAATAGAATAATAAGTTAATTGAATAATAGATGAGACAAATAAATTTGTTATGAAGGAAATAATAAATTGAAATTAGATTAACTTATGGAAATACCTTGAATTTAAATCAATTATTAAATATAAATTAATTTAAATTGAAATTTATATGGTTTAAATTAATTTATATGGTTTAAACATATGTGATAAGATATATTAAGTGGAATAAACTTAATAATAATTTGGAATAAAAGGATTAAATTTGTTGAATAAAATATGATATAATAAATGATTATACAAATTGATGATTTAGAAATTGTTATTTGAGGATGACTAGATAATAAGATAATGAATTTAGAAATAGATAGATTGATTTAACTTAAGTGAGCTCAAATGGATTAAACCAAATTGTTGAATATAAATTAATTTAAAATTGAAATTTATATAGTTTAAATTAATTGTTATTTTGTGTTTCAAATCTAATTTTCTTTCTAGTTGTTTCTATTCTCCTACCTCGTTCCTTTTCGGGGACGAAAAATTTTGAGTGGGGGAGAGTGTAACGACCCGTAAATTTTAAATAATTTTTATTTGTTTATTTAATATATGTAACGACCCGGTATTTTCAACCATTCGCATCCGCACATGTCGGACTTGAATTGCTCAAAATACCGCGTTGTAAATAAAATTTAGCAAAACTCAGAATATATAGTAAATAAATCACAGATCATAGACATAGAGTAATATAATGCAGCATGAACAAAGAAATAGTAGTTCATGAAGCTACTATATAAATACATCATAGTTAATTAAGATACAATAGGAATACCAAGATACAAAAGGAGTAACAGTATGAAAATCAGGTACAACTCAGAATACAACTGGAATCAACTGGATAACAAAATGAATAGATATCTGGTTCTTCAAAGCAAAACTCTAGCTCCAAAGGCGAGTCTCTAATGTTGTATCACTCAGTCTAACCCGAGCGTAAAGCAAACACAAAACACTCGAGTCAGGACATACATACTTATACAATGTAAACCAACTCAAGTGAACTGTAATAAAGGTACAAGTAACTCAAAGAATGCTTGGGATCGCCCATTCTTCAAGGATCCGTTAAACTATGTACTATGTAGTAATATTCGCTATTATAATAATGTCTAATCATAAAATAAACATACTTTTAAATAGTGTTAAGGGGTTACCCATATAGCCCTTAACACATAATAGTGCCAATAGTCTATACAGTACCTGCATACCTCAACAGGCTATGAGAAGATACTCCATAGGTACGACACAAATAGAAACTCGTAGTAAAGCTCGATAGGGTAGGTGACATGGCACACAAGGCAATGCCAGGGTAGATATACCAATTACGCATCCGGAATGGTGGTAACGCATAGCAGCCACTACCGCCCACCTAGAACAACACTCCCAAATCAAGGGGTGCACCCAAACAATCACAAAAGTAATAGAATGGTATCGAAGAAGTGTGTCCGATCAGAGGTGCTACCTCATTGGCCCATCGATCGCTCCTGTTTTAGCTACCTTATGCCAACTCACGGAAGTTGGGTCCACGTATATACCTTTAGGATCGTCGCCGCCATCCTACTTCATTCTGGAAACTCCACTGCGTACATAGTTGTTAAAGTGGTTTTCGGTATAGACAGAGAGTATGCCCATATTCGATCCCGGTCTCTTTAACAACTAATTGAAACGACCCGCAGTTCCGTACCCCTTAAAATCGACACTATTCTCCAACATCGATTCAAAGTGAACGGAATTACGAACCATTTTGGGTTAAAGAAGAAAAAGGTAGAAGAAGAAGAACAAAAACATCAGAATCTCACATCGCAGCGGAACAAAATATAATATATAGAATACAGTTTTAAATACAAAGAGTCTGTACTGTCATATATTCATACATATCAGAGTACATCAATCAATCATACATGTCCATACACAGCGGAAATAATAGACAAATACGGAAATACGCTCTGTCATCCAGCTCATCTCCTAAGCTCCATAGCTATAACCTGAACCTGTTTAACTCGGTCTGACCCGAGCATCATATAAAACAATACCCGAGTCAGTCTGGAATACCAGCGTGAGAAAATCACACTCAATTGAATTATTAAAGTTTCAAAAATCCTTTGAAAACAAAAGCATCTCGTAAGACCACGCCACAAATAAACATGTCGGGTTTTTACCTTACGATAGCTAAAACATTTTTATATTAAAGTTCTCTGATATTATTATAGTGTCTATAGAAAGTAAAATAGAATCTAGCTGAAATGCTTGCATCTCACGTTTCAGCAATAGTTGGGCACAATCAAAACCGTACAGGCACGTAGTGGAAATTGGATTCCGTACAATGGCTGGGCTACTGGGGTACCGCCCGTCACAGTACCTGGCCTAGATCAGAGTACCGAGGAGTACGCCCGCTCCCCTGCAACACAAGGCCGGAACCATTCCTTACTGAACAGTTCCAAGTAAGATCACCCCACGGTTGGCGCGACCAACCGCACACTAAGCCGAATAAATAGGGACATCTAGACAGGGGAAACCTTACTCTCAAGTGGGAGCTACCCACGAAACCTTGCTGCACCTCCCCTGTTTTAGCCATTCCCGGTTGATGAGGCTAGAGGCTAACGATTACCTTTAAAGAACGTGTCCCACTTAGAATGCTCATCGTCCACCTGACGATGTTCTGAAAGCATTCAATCCATACAAGTTGTCCTGGGTCTGGACAAACCGAATCACCGTCTTCAACTCTTCACGGTCTTCATTCGTAATCGTTCAAACCGGATCGAAGTGGTTTTCGAGAAATTAATCTCGATCCCGGACTCTTCGAAACGATCAACGCATTGTCCAATATTGATAGTCGGTTATTTAACTATCAAATAATCATACACAAGCAACCATCAAAAATTTCCATAAATTATTTTATCTCAAATAGCATTCAGATATTATTTCCATTTTAACCCATTTGAAATAATTTTCAAAGTCCTTTTATTTCCATGAAATCACTTATCTGATTTCTCATACTTTACTTACATTTTGATTCCCTTTTGAAAATATCCTTATTTTCTCATTCCTTTCTCAAAATCAATTTACACTTTTGCTTATAAATTCTCAAACTCAATTTCTCCACTTTATAAGATTTCTCCTAAATCTTATCTCATTTAAATGAACTCACTTACCATCACAAGAGGATTTTAATTGGATTTTAAAAACATTTTGCAAACATCTAGATTTATAAAATAAGAAGTAATTTTAAATATAAATGTTAAAATTTATATCTAGTGATTTATAAATTTCAAAGCTGGTTTTAGAAAAATTAGAGTTTATTATAAATATTTTCTATGCCTTCAAAAATAACTAATTCGAAATATTTTAACTTCAAAAATGATTTAGGAAATCTACATAGTATAGTAATTTAAAATATTCCCTTTAAAATAAATTTATAATTTTAGAAAACTCAATATTCCTTTATAAATGCCTCTTGTGTACAACCACCTTTGGAAATATTCTACTATTTCCATCCAACAAATTCCATATCTCAATATAAATTCACTTACTTATCTTCCAATATACATTGATATTTTCTATATCCATTTATAAATTCCATTTATAAATTTATAAAATATCCTGGAGTTCCATTAATTTTTAAAACAAATAGTTCTATTAAAGAATTCCATCTTTATAATTTATTCCCTTTACATACATTTTCTTATCGTTCTTTATCTAAATTTCATTTCGTTACTTAATAAAATTTCCTTTTATCCCATAATAACTTTCCTTTTGACTCTTAACAGAATTCCTTATTCGTATTTATTAATAACATCTTCCTTTATTCTTAATAAAATTTCACTTATTGATTACAATAACTCTTCAAAAGCTTAATATATTTTTAATCTTTCCAAAACTCAAATTAACTAATTACAGTTTATAAGATATCTTTATTTCCTTTCTTCATTCTCAATTTGAAGTAGATTAACATTTCAATAAATATTTTCTATTGAGTTTTATTTAACTTCGTTAAATTAATTTATTGAATCCATAAATTTTAAACTTCAATTTCAATATTATTTTATCATAATTAATTCAATTCGCATCACAAATCCATATCAAATCATCATCCTGTCATATAACAACAACAAATATAAAATCAATAAATATTTTGAGGAATCCTGTTGGATCCCTCCAACCTGTTTTCCCTGCATCCACAGATGTTAGCACAAGACAAAATACCAATTCCATTTCAAGATGGAATATCGCGGAATATGGGATTTATAAATTATCATCCGCTATTATGCGGCGCATAAGGTCTCATCCGCTATATAATGCGGGAATATCAATCCCAATATATACATATTCCAATATGTATATATTGATATATACTACTATATATAATATCATCCAACAGATATAATAATATAAATCAACCAAACACATCCAATGGTTTAAATTTAATCATTTAAATTAACTGTGGAATCCAAATGAGTGAGATAATCTCACCTTTGCTTTTAAGTTGCAATCCGATCCAATCTTGACTCGATTTCCTGACTTTTAACCTTGTATAAAAATTTACGATTTATTAATATTCAAACAAACTGAACAATCAATTATCGTTTAATAGCTTTTTTTTTTAATTTTAACTGATGATTTAAATTTGACTAATAATTTAATTTTAAACTAGTTCCCTTTTTATAAAATATTTTTAGTGACTAAATTGATTAAATAAGTTTATTAATTTTTTTTTAGAAAACCCAATATCTCTATCTATATATAAATTAAAACCATACATCTTACTGCAATATATCTTCCTGGTTTTAAACAGTTTTAACAAAAATATTTTATATTTTTTTCGCAACTTAAAATCTGAAAACTGAAAACTTAAATCGTATGTTAAAATAAATCTGGAAACAGTTTAAGCCAGATATAAATAAATTAACACAATTTCGAACACTAAAATCGTATACCTTACTGCCATCAGATCCGAGTACACACAGCCTTCCACGACATTGCTAAGCTCGAGCTTGATCTTCAAGCCATCGCGACCTTCTGCACGTCGACAGCAACCATGAAACGAAACCCCAAAACTCGCGAATATCACTTGCGGCTCCCTCTCTTCTTCGCGTTCGAACGATCACACGCCTCGACCTAACCCCATCGCGTGCTTCGAAATCGAAGCCCAAACCTACTCTAGCTTCGCCGCGAGGCGCAACCGACCCTTGCTTCTACTCCTTCGCCTAGTCGCCTTCTTGAGTTCGAACGAGGGTTCTCTCTTTTTTTTTCGTGGAATCTGGTTTTGAGGAAGAAAACGAAGAAAGACTTCGTTTAAGAAAATAGAAAAAAAGGAGGGGGTTTTGATTTCGTTCGAAGATTAAATTTGAAGTGGCTGCCTTTTTATCAATTCATTCGAGATCTCGTGAATGGAAAAATGAAAGGAGGATACGCGAATTAAAGATGAACAAAGGGATTTTAGCTTCCAAGGGAAGATAGAGGGAGTAGGTCGGCTTTAACAGAGGTAGGTTGGCTGATAGGAAGAATTTGACAGGTGAAAAGACGAAGGATATTTAAATTTTAAAACGATTGATTATCGGCTAGGCGTTTATATACCGTACGCTCATATAACGACTCTGAACGCTATGAAAATTGAAATCCGATAATAATTTAATATTACGGATCCAATGGAATCAGTTTCATCGAAATCCAAGACTATGCCTCGGAAGGCTATTTTAAATCGTCAACTTAAACGATGCAAGTTTAAAATTGAACAACCGATCGTGAAATTCAAAATTTAACCCATCTATCACTTCCCGTATTATCAATATAAATTTTGTAAGTCGTTAAAATAATTTAAACAAGCTTACAATTCCAAATTTTAAACATTTTTACCCAATTGTCAAATTACTATTTTAATATTTAATTAATTCGATAAATTTGTTATATTTGGATTCTGAATCCTTTTTATTAAATATAGCCAAACTTTTCATATTAAAATCAAAGTATAGTTCAAATTAAATATTTAAATCTGTTTAAATTAATCGTTCGAAAACCCGGGTTGTTACATTCCTCCCCCCTTAAAATAATTTCGTCCTCGAAATTACTGGTTAAGAAGAATGATCTATAATCTGTTAAATATTTTCTCAAATTCGAATGGTTTTAAATAACATTTCTGAATAACCTTTTATTTAGACACTCTAATCCTCTTCTAACTTTCTAAACCCATCCATAGGTTCCCAATAACATTACTTACTCGTCAATTCAAATTTAAAGTTGAAATTAAATTTTGAATTATCAAAATTCCTCAAAAATTTTCTAACTCCCTAAAATTTTGAAAATTTTTGCCAGTGTCTCCTTTGCGCGGCTAGCTCGGTACTACTACAAAATGGCTCTACGGCCCCCAAATCTCAAAAAGAAAAACAAAATGCCAAGTGGCTAGATCAAAACCCAATCAAATTTCATATAGAAATTTTAAATACATACCTTTTAAGTTGGCAATTCAAATTTATCTTCTGTCTTAACACCTGTATATTCAATTTAGCAATGAAGTCCAATTACAACATTCAAAAATCATTTTGTATATTTCTTTACAGCATTCTCAATATCATTTTAACTTCACTACTAAAGTTTATATTCAAATTGAATTCCAATTCCATATAAATTCAATTTGCTTCAATTTGCAAATTAATTTCAAATCTCAATACTTTTTCTCAATTTCATCCAGATTCTCATTTTAAATTTTACCTCCATTCAATTTCCCTTACATTTTGAATACTGAATTCTATTCACAATATCACAATCCCTATTTAATTAACTACTTCTTCAATTGGTTTCACTTACTAACTTATTTTTAGTCTCAAATAAAAGTTTATTGTAAACTTTTCTCTTCCTTTAATTTCTCTGATTTCATGTTACTTTGCATTTACAATTTAAATTAGATTTCACTATTCAGTTTCAATTCTAATTACTTACCAATTTTAAATCATTTGTCGTTATTGGAAATTTCCAAAAATTCTAAAATTTTCTAACTCCCAAAATTTCTGGAAAATTTTGGCAGAGTCTCCTTTGTACGGAGGAGCTTTTGCAATTTGACAATAGAGATAAATATATATAGATCGACCCACACGGTCGGAAAAAACCAAAAACAGTTCATATTTCCTATTTTTATTGCGTAGGCGTACCTTATTTAGCATTTTAAGCGAGCGGCTTATTTTATTTTAGCATTACGCGTCCAAACTCTCGCTAAACAGTCTTCTGGTACCTGTACTTACTCCATTTACACATGTAAGTAACATATTTATGAGATTTATAACATTTCATTCATTTAAACGCTACAACACATCAATAACATAAGAACTGCACTATAAATACTTTCATAAGCAATTTGTAAAGTTTCCAATCTAATTCAATTTGCTTCTTAACCAATTATATATCATGAGCATTCATCACAAATGAGTTTCAATTCATTTACTCAGCTCCAATTCATTTTCAAGACCAGACAACCTAATTTCAATTTTATTGATTTCCCAAAATCAATTTCTACTACTTATCAATTCAAAGCCATATTCTATAAACAATATACACAAAACAATTTGTATAAGCAATTGATAAGGTTCCAACATTAATCCAATTGCTTTTACTCAATTTATAACATCCTATCCAATTCGGAATGATTTTCTACATCATTCTTTTTATTTTCAATTTATTGTAATGTAAACAACTCATATCTATTGCATTTGATTCAAAAATCAAATCTTATTCACTTCCATTATTCCACAGGATTTATTTTACTTCTGTTTTTGTCGAACGACTAATTTATGCCATTCGACTATATTCACTTAAATAACAATTCCTTTAGTTTCATACCTTTTCCAAAATTGATTCAAACTCAATTTATATCAAATTTCATTCCATTCTAATTTATTTCCAAACCAGATTTGTGCATTGATTTTATTTTTACATTGAATCGCTTCCTTTTACCACTTAGCTCAATTTATTTATTTATTCAATTCATTTGAAATTTCAATTTCCAAGTTCGATTCACTTTCGAACTTATTTTTAATTAAGCACTTCCACTTTATTTACACACAATTGGATTTTTCGCACTTCAAACCATTTTTATTAAGCTTGAAACATTCCATTCTAATATACAAGCTTTTATTTCATGCTGTTGATAAAAGTTAACTAAAAACAGCAGAGCAGATGGTTAATAAGCAAAGGGTAAGAAAAGCTTGTAAATCTGCAAAATCACACAGTTCATTATTCTGGTATGGTATGTGTAAAAAGTATTCGTTAGTTTATGTGATTTTTTTTTCCAGAAAGGTTATGCCGTAACAGTTCTGAAAATATATGAATTGATTTAGAACTGCCACATATTTGCTGTTGTAAATATGCTTTCAATCATGATACTGCCATGTTTATAGTATGCAGCAGCAACACTTGATTTAGGCATGCTTAGTTTGTCATCAAGTTTAAAACTGGGTGGTAAGAATTTTTTTTTTTATGAATTTGTCATTGTTCCAGGCAATATTATCTTTACTTGCATGCTTCCACTTCTTATTAAGCCATGTTGGGAATTATCTTATCGAGTTATGTTTTGAATAAATCAAGTTGAATGCCAGTTTTACTTTCCTTCCAATTCAATATAGGATTTTATCACAAAAATCATTTCATTTTATTCCTTCAGTTTATTTCTAGTTTGTAATTCAAGTTTGAATTTCTATTGCATTACTAAAGTGCAAAACAATTCTATTTTGTAATTCAGGTTCGGATTTATTCATTTCCCAAATATCAAACAATTTCATTTTGCTTATATCTCCCTTTCAAATTTTATAAGCCATACATTCATTTATTATTATTTATTTTTTTCACACCTACATCCATTTACTCTTCATTACATTCATTTCAAATGACTTACAACTTATTCACTTATCTTTAATTCATACCTAGGTCCCAACAAACCCATTTCAATTTTATTACCACTCTCTTGAATTTTATTTGTAATTCAATTCATAATCTAACTTTTCATTTGACAATACATTAATTCAGTTTATTATCATTATACATGGAATATTATTTCTAACTCCAATTCCATTTTAAAAATCAAAGTTTATTAACTCTCAACCCAACTTATATCGGATCAATTTTAAAAACTCATTAACATTTTCAATTTCCTAATTTTATTCCAAGTTAGCTTGCTTTCCTTTTAAATTCGATATTTGATCTTCATTACAAAAAATCACTTCATTATATTTTGTTTAGAGTTAAATTCTCATTTTTAACTTCTCATTTTTAATTTCAATTCCAAAATTCAAATCTAATGCTTTCCTTGGTTATATAAACTATTTTAGATTTTCTAATCTCACTTGCCTAAAATATTAGCATCCAAACATCCAAGTTATATAATAATGCCAGAAAATATTCCATTTTATATCAAAATATATTTTGGATGAAATTATTTCATTCACCCACCTTTGAAAACAATATTATGTCGAATTGTTCTATTCAAGTGTTTAGAAACCCCTTCGGCACAGTTGTGCAGACCGTGCTGACGAAGGTTCATATGCCGCTCAATAGATCAACCAACACAATATAAAACCATTTTTTTATATTCACTAACAAATACGCGCTCATATCTATTAGTACACTCAAACTCATTCTAGAGTACTACTGACTCTATCTCTAATGAGTAATTCCCACCAGAGCCAAGGTTCTCACTTAACCTTTCAGCTCTGATACCAAGTGAAACGACCCGCAGTTCCGTACCCCTTAAAATCGACACTATTCTCCAACATCGATTCAAAGTGAACGGAATTACGAACCATTTTGGGTTAAAGAAGAAAAAGGTAGAAGAAGAAGAACAAAAACATAAGAATCTCACATCGCAGCGGAACAAAATATAATATATAGAATACAGTTTTAAATACAAAGAGTCTGTACTGTCATATATTCATACATATCAGAGTACATCAATCAATCATACATGTCCATACACAGCGGAAATAATAGACAAATACGGAAATACGCTCTGTCATCCAGCTCATCTCCTGAGCTCCATAGCTATAACCTGAACCTGTTTAACTCGGTCTGACCCGAGCATCATATAAAACAATACCCGAGTCAGTCTGGAATACCAGCGTGAGAAAATCACACTCAATTGAATTATTAAAGTTTCAAAAATCCTTTGAAAACAAAAGCATCTCGTAAGACCACGCCACAAATAAACATGTCGGGTTTTTACCTTACGATAGCTAAAACATTTTTATATTAAAGTTCTCTGATATTATTATAGTGTCTATAGAAAGTAAAATAGAATCTAGCTGAAATGCTTGCATCTCACGTTTCAGCAATAGTTGGGCACAATCAAAACCGTACAGGCACGTAGTGGAAATTGGATTCCATACAATGGCTGGGCTACTGGGGTACCGCCCGTCACAGTACCTGGCCTAGATCAGAGTACCGAGGAGTACGCCCGCTCCCCTGCAACACAAGGCCGGAACCATTCCTTACTGAACAGTTCCAAGTAAGATCACCCCACGGTTGGCGCGACCAACCGCACACTAAGCCGAATAAATAGGGACATCTAGACAGGGGAAACCTTACTCTCAAGTGGGAGCTACCCACGAAACCTTGCTGCACCTCCCCTGTTTTAGCCATTCCCGGTTGATGAGGCTAGAGGCTAACGATTACCTTTAAAGAACGTGTCCCACTTAGAATGCTCATCGTCCACCTGACGATGTTCTGAAAGCATTCAATCCATACAAGTTGTCCTGGGTCTGGACAAACCGAATCACCGTCTTCAACTCTTCACGGTCTTCATTCGTAATCGTTCAAACCGGATCGAAGTGGTTTTCGAGAAATTAATCTCGATCCCGGACTCTTCGAAACGATCAACGCATTGTCCAATATTGATAGTCGGTTATTTAACTATCAAATAATCATACACAAGCAACCATCAAAAATTTCCATAAATTATTTTATCTCAAATAGCATTCAGATATTATTTCCATTTTAACCCATTTGAAATAATTTTCAAAGTCCTTTTATTTCCATGAAATCACTTATCTGATTTCTCATACTTTACTTACATTTTGATTCCCTTTTGAAAATATCCTTATTTTCTCATTCCTTTCTCAAAATCAATTTACACTTTTGCTTATAAATTCTCAAACTCAATTTCTCCACTTTATAAGATTTCTCCTAAATCTTATCTCATTTAAATGAACTCACTTACCATCACAAGAGGATTTTAATTGGATTTTAAAAACATTTTGCAAACATCTAGATTTATAAAATAAGAAGTAATTTTAAATATAAATGTTAAAATTTATATCTAGTGATTTATAAATTTCAAAGCTGGTTTTAGAAAAATTAGAGTTTATTATAAATATTTTCTATGCCTTCAAAAATAACTAATTCGAAATATTTTAACTTCAAAAATGATTTAGGAAATCTACATAGTATAGTAATTTAAAATATTCCCTTTAAAATAAATTTATAATTTTAGAAAACTCAATATTCCTTTATAAATGCCTCTTGTCTACAACCACCTTTGGAAATATTCTACTATTTCCATCCAACAAATTCCATATCTCAATATAAATTCACTTACTTATCTTCCAATATACATTGATATTTTCTATATCCATTTATAAATTCCATTTATAAATTTATAAAATATCCTGGAGTTCCATTAATTTTTAAAACAAATAGTTCTATTAAAGAATTCCATCTTTATAATTTATTCCCTTTACATACATTTTCTTATCGTTCTTTATCTAAATTTCATTTCGTTACTTAATAAAATTTCCTTTTATCCCATAATAACTTTCCTTTTGACTCTTAACAGAATTCCTTATTCGTATTTATTAATAACATCTTCCTTTATTCTTAATAAAATTTCACTTATTGATTACAATAACTCTTCAAAAGCTTAATATATTTTTAATCTTTCCAAAACTCAAATTAACTAATTACAGTTTATAAGATATCTTTATTTCCTTTCTTCATTCTCAATTTGAAGTAGATTAACATTTCAATAAATATTTTCTATTGAGTTTTATTTAACTTCGTTAAATTAATTTATTGAATCCATAAATTTTAAACTTCAATTTCAATATTATTTTATCATAATTAATTCAATTCGCATCACAAATCCATATCAAATCATCATCCTGTCATATAACAACAACAAATATAAAATCAATAAATATTTTGAGGAATCCTGTTGGATCCCTCCAACCTGTTTTCCCTGCATCCACAGATGTTAGCACAAGACAAAATACCAATTCCATTTCAAGATGGAATATCGCGGAATATGGGATTTATAAATTATCATCCGCTATTATGCGGCGCATAAGGTCTCATCCGTTATATAATGCGGGAATATCAATCCCAATATATACATATTCCAATATGTATATATTGATATATACTACTATATATAATATCATCCAACAGATATAATAATATAAATCAACCAAACACATCCAATGGTTTAAATTTAATCATTTAAATTAACTGTGGAATCCAAATGAGTGAGATAATCTCACCTTTGCTTTTAAGTTGCAATCCGATCCAATCTTGACTCGATTTCCTGACTTTTAACCTTGTATAAAAATTTACGATTTATTAATATTCAAACAAACTGAACAATCAATTATCGTTTAATAGCTTTTTTTTTTAATTTTAACTGATGATTTAAATTTGACTAATAATTTAATTTTAAACTAGTTCCCTTTTTATAAAATATTTTTAGTGACTAAATTGATTAAATAAGTTTATTAATTTTTTTTTAGAAAACCCAATATCTCTATCTATATATAAATTAAAACCATACATCTTACTGCAATATATCTTCCTGGTTTTAAACAGTTTTAACAAAAATATTTAATATTTTTTTCGCAACTTAAAATCTGAAAACTGAAAACTTAAATCGTATGTTAAAATAAATCTGGAAACAGTTTAAGCCAGATATAAATAAATTAACACAACTTCGAACACTAAAATCGTATACCTTACTGCCATCAGATCCGAGTACACACAGCCTTCCACGACATTGCTAAGCTCGAGCTTGATCTTCAAGCCATCGCGACCTTCTGCACGTCGACAGCAACCATGAAACGAAACCCCAAAACTCGCGAATATCACTTGCGGCTCCCTCTCTTCTTCGCGTTCGAACGATCACACGCCTCGACCTAACCCCATCGCGTGCTTCGAAATCGAAGCCCAAACCTACTCTAGCTTCGCCGCGAGGCGCAACCGACCCTTGCTTCTACTCCTTCGCCTAGTCGCCTTCTTGAGTTCGAACGAGGGTTCTCTCTTTTTTTTTCGTGGAATCTGGTTTTGAGGAAGAAAACGAAGAAAGACTTCGTTTAAGAAAATAGAAAAAAAGGAGGGGGTTTTGATTTCGTTCGAAGATTAAATTTGAAGTGGCTGCTTTTTTATCAATTCATTCGAGATCTCGTGAATGGAAAAATGAAAGGAGGATACGCGAATTAAAGATGAACAAAGGGATTTTAGCTTCCAAGGGAAGATAGAGGGAGTAGGTCGGCTTTAACAGAGGTAGGTTGGCTGATAGGAAGAATTTGACAGGTGAAAAGACGAAGGATATTTAAATTTTAAAACGATTGATTATCGGCTAGGCGTTTATATACCGTACGCTCATATAACGACTCTGAACGCTACGAAAATTGAAATCCGATAATAATTTAATATTACGGATCAAATGGAATCAGTTTCATCGAAATCCGAGACTATGCCTCGGAAGGCTATTTTAAATCGTCAACTTAAACGATGCAAGTTTAAAATTGAACAACCGATCGTGAAATTCAAAATTTAACCCATCTATCACTTCCCGTATTATCAATATAAATTTTGTAAGTCGTTAAAATAATTTAAACAAGCTTACAATTCCAAATTTTAAACATTTTTACCCAATTGTCAAATTACTATTTTAATATTTAATTAATTCGATAAATTTGTTATATTTGGATTCTGAATCCTTTTTATTAAATATAGCCAAACTTTTCATATTAAAATCAAAGTATAGTTCAAATTAAATATTTAAATCTGTTTAAATTAATCGTTCGAAAACCCGGGTTGTTACACTAATCGTTATTATAACCCGTGGTTATAAATTTAAAAACAGTTTATATTTCAAATCAAAATACATCCTTTAATCCAATTCAAAATCATATCATTTATTTCAAAGTAATACATACTTTCAAACCCAAACATATCCATTTCAAAACCAATTCAACAATATATCATTTCCATTTCAAAACCAATTCAATAATATATCATTTCCATTTCAAAAATCAAAGCAATAATATATCATTTAAATTCCAAATTAAATTAATATATTCCTTTCAATTTATTTAACTTGAAATATTCTTTTAAATCATATTAAACCAAACCACCTTATAAAGTTATATCCTTGAATCTTCAATTTCAACAAGTTTCAAATTAATATATATTTAAAGACAATTGTTACTTAAATACAATTCCAATTAATTTCATTTCCAAACCATAGTACTTTCAAAGTCATAACAATTCTGAAACCAAACTTTTTTGAAACTAAAATACTTGGAAATCATAACACTTGAAATATTGTCATTAGGACCTCATAATACTTAGAAAAAATCAAAATACTTCTAAATTAATATTCATTACCAAAGTTTTTTTTTTTTTTTTGAGATCATGGGGAACCTTAAGATCATGGTATTCATTGAT
Organism: Allium fistulosum; assembly: GCA_030737815.1. Lineage (NCBI taxonomy): Eukaryota > Viridiplantae > Streptophyta > Magnoliopsida > Asparagales > Amaryllidaceae > Allium > Allium fistulosum. Next base: position 1,104,865,255 of record CM060902.1, read on the forward strand.
ACTCACTTAAGTAAACCCCACGCCGTGTGTCTACCCCGCTTTTACTTATTCGTCGCACACGGATGCGTAACGTTGAAACTCCCACTGATGGTTTGGCGCTGGGATTCGAACCTGCCCGGACACAGTCCTTTTGGTCCCCATCTCCCATCTCCCAAACCAACCGAGCTACGAACGGCGGGTTATTCATTACCAAAGTTATAACACTTTAAGTTCATTCATTCAATTATACCAATTTCAAACATTATATTAACTCATAAATTTCAAAGTGGTTTATATTCAAATCAAAATAATTCATTTACACCATTTAAATATGAAGCCATTATACTTACAAATCAAATATTCAATTCCTAAAAATTTAGCCTTTTCTGAGCTAATTTATTCAATTAAATACTTCAAACAATTTAAATTTCAGCTTTCGCAGCATTTAGAAAGTGCTGCGGTAAGTTATATTTGAAAACAATTCAATTCAGCAAAGACAACACTTTTAAACTACTGTAATAGTTCAGTTTTAGAGGAAAAATAGTTCAATTCAGAAAAGACAGCATTTACAAAACTGCTGTAATAGTTCAGATTTAAATTTCAAGTTTAGTTCAATTCTGCAACTACAGCATTCACAAAACTGCTGTAATAGCCCTTAGTAAATTTTAGCCTTTTAGTTCACTTATTCAACTACAACATTTACAAAGTGCTGCAGATTCATTTAGTTCAGATTTTATTTTTTATTCAGGAACGATAGCATTTCTGAAGTGCTACTAAAAGAATTTCCAGATTTTTAAATAGAATTCCAGCCATAATAAACTTCAATTTAAATCAATTTAACTTATAAAAATCACATTTTTCCACATCAAAAATGTTCATTTAATTCTCTTTAACTTGTGATTTTTCTAAAGAAAATTTTAAAATAAAAATCAATTTTTCCAACAATTTCACTTATTAAATTCAAGTGTACAATTTTCTATTCTTTACATTTTTATCAATTACCTTTAAAACTTAAATTTAAATTTCCATTTCATAAATTAAACTTAATTCCCATTTTTATTTTCTTAACTTAACTTTTATTTTTAAACCAAAATTTCACATTTCCAAGTCAAGCTATATTTCAAATTTCACTTTTAAGCATTCATTTATTTAACATTTTTAATACATAGAAAAATCATTATCACTTTATTAAATCATTTTAAATTTAATTTAAATCAATTTATCATATTTTACACTTTTAAACTACTTAAAATTTTCCAGAAAAATATAAATAATAGCCACGGGTCTGTATAAAATATTCTAACCTAAGTCAAGTGATACGGTAATATATCATTTCAATCCGTAATTTACAAAGAAAAATCCGGGTTCTATCATTTCAAACCTGCAATCCCAAGTTAAATAAAATAAATAAAAATCACTCAGGCCTATCATTCAGCCCATAATTAATTTTTCCCTATTCTAAAGTCCATTCAGGTATGTATCATTTCAACCCATAGTGATTCTATTCTACAGGGAACTTGCAGTGTGAGAACAGAATAAAAATAAACAATATAAAAGAATATAACATAGCAGATGATGTGACAAGTTTATAACAGAGTTTAACATCATATAATATACATCATAGGCAGGTATAACATGATATAATAATTTCTACACTTTCACTTGCTATCAATTCACAGTTATATAAGTATGAATGTCAGGTGTGATTACTCACCTTTTAAAGCTGGGTTTCGCAAAACAAAATACACAGATGGATTCCAGAAAGCACGATAGCACGATTTTTGATTTGAGTGGAGAGATCCAAGATATAAATCTTGTATACAATAATAAAACAAAGCACTAAATAAATATAATTACAATACAAAAGATTAAATTGGAATAAATGGAAACTAGGCTAGACAAATAACATCACCTAGCTTTCAAAAAATTTTGCTTACCTACAACCTCACATAGGTTCGGCCTTAAGGCTTTATTGGTTCGGCCTTGGATGTTTTCAGGTGGTAATGGTAAGGTTTGGATCTGAAATACATGGCTAAGTCAAGAAAAAAAATGGTCTTGGAAGTTTCAAAGGGTGGAAGTGCAAAAGGTAAGGCAAAAGGAGGTGTTTGTTCAACAATTTGGATCGGCCTCTGGCCAAGTGGTTCGGCCAGAAGCAAGTTTGGATCTGGTCAGTGGTTAGGTTGATGGTCAGAGGTTATGTCATAGTGGTGGTGGAGGGAAAGGAGGTGGCCGTGGCAAGGAATGAAGGTGGATGGCACATAGGAGCTCGGCTTGCATAGTTTTGGAGGAGTTTTCATTGTTTTTATGGATTTTGCATTATTGGATGGTCAAGGAAACTTCAGGTGAGAGGAGATGAAGGTCAGGACGCCTATGGTCAGAGGAAGAAGAGGTGGTGGTCGGTGGAGGAGATGGTGGAGGTGATAGGCCGAGAATCATATGTGAAGTCAAGGCAAATTCAAGTGGAAAAAAAGGCAAATTCAAGGAAGAAAAGTAGGAAAGAATAAAGAGAAGCCATGACCAATTCTTCAGAAAAGCTTGGCCGTGAGTTACTGAGGGAATGAGATACTTTTTCACGTGAAAATGGAATAAGAACTCATGGCCATCAATTAGAAGTGAACGGCCAAAGTGAAAGGTAATGAAAAGTCAAGTGAAAATGAAGAGTCTTGGCTAATGAAAAGTCATACGTTTTAAAGTTAAGTCTCTTCAAATTTCCATTTTATATTTATCAAATAAAACAAATAAAATTTCAGTAAATGCATTAGAAAAAGAAAACAAAATAAAATGAACTGAAATAAATAAATAAGTTTAGGGAAAAATAGAAAAAGAAATAAAGACATATCTTATTGAATTGAAACTAGACTTAAAATTTCAACCAAAATGCAATTAACTTTGGAAAATTATAACAACAATTCTAAACAAATAAAAAGTCAAGTAAATAACATAAATGCTGAACAAAAAAAAGTGGAAATGAAAATAAAATAAGGTTTTAAGAAAATAGAAAAAATAAATAAAGAATTACTTTAATTAATTGAAACTAGAAATAAAAAATTGTAAACAAAATAAAACTGACATTAGAAAATTTCAATTTCACGTTTTAAAATGTTTTAAAACTAAAATATATATACATAACATTATGTTACACATGTAAACATAAATTAGAACATGACATGACAAACAAAATATTATTTATATAAATTAAAATAAACAATTTTGTTAAATAAAACAATTTACATACAATAGTGTAAAAAGCATAACTTTCACAATACTAATCAGATTTCAATGAAATGAAAAGCAGTATACTTGAAATTTTATTTAATTTCATAATAAAAGATAAAATTCAAAAATTCAAACTTTTAAATTAAAAGTCAAAGTTTGACCATATTGACCAAAATTCACATTTTTGGAAAAATATTCTATTTATTCATGTTTGGAATTATAATTCACATACAAATCAAAATTTATATTTAAAATAACAAAATTTATCCATTTTAATAAATAAAATAAAAATTTTAAATCGGGAAATTTAATTTAAATAATTACAAAATACAGGATTGTTACAATATATTTAATTGAAATATATTGAAATGATACATACCTGAACGGACTTTAGAATAGGAGAAAATCATTATGGGTTGAAATGATAAACCCAAGAGATTTTCATTTGATTGAATTTGGGATTATGGGTTGAAATGATATATACCCGTATATATATTTTAAATTGCGGATTGAAATGATAAATATCTGTATCACTTGACCATAGGATAGAAAATTATATACAGACACCGTTGGTCTATATTAAATGTTTTGAAAATGATTTCTATGGTTTTGAAGGAAATATATGGTTTTGATAAATATTGATTCTAAAGATTTATTAAAGTTGCAATATAATATGTTTAAGTATTTATTTAAAATTTATATTTTCGAATATAGAGTTTGTCATGATTCGGGTTGTAAAGATAAATTTGAAATTGATTTGAAATCATATTTATTTAAGAATTATACTTAAATAAGTTTGATTTGAAATTTATTAAATTTGTAATTTTAAAGAAGTGTTTTACAATTTGAAATTTGATTAAAGATGACTTAAATGGATATTTCAAACTTATATAAATTTAAATGTGATATTTTGTAAATTGAAGTTGTATTCAAATGATATTGAAATAATTAAGTAAATATTTCAAAACTAAATAATAGAAAAGTGAATTGATATATATATATATATATATATATACACACACATAAGATTATTGAATTTAGTTTTGAAATGTGGGATATTTGAAGCTTTGAAATATATTGAAATTGAAATGGTTTATTTGTGATTCAAATCTGTATTTGAAATCGATATAACTTGAAATGGGTTATTGAGAACTGAATTGAGTTAAAAATTGATGAACTAAGACTTGAATTAAATTGAATCTTGGGATTTAAGTTGATTTGGAATTGATTTGTGAAAGCTATTTTATTATATAAAGTATTTTTAAATTATATATAAAACTATTTATATATTTTACTTTATAAATTATTCTCATATAACTATTTTTAAAATAAACTATTTTTATATAAACTATTTTAACTTATAACTCTTTTATATAAACTATTTCACTTTATAAACTATTTAATCACATATACTAATTTTAATATCTAAACTGTTTAAGAGGAAAGTGTTATAATTTCCAAAATGCTATTATTTCAAAAGTGTTACGATTTCCAAAATGCTATAATTTCAAAGTGTTATAATTTCAAGCTATGATTTCAAAGAGTTATGAATTTCAAGGTTTTGATTTCTAATGTGTTTTGATTTTAAAACACTTATGATTTCGGAAGCGTTATAACTTTGGAAAGTGGTATGATTTTAGAAATGATATATTGAATTGAGATGATATCATTTTGATATGGTTTAAAAATGGAAATGATATTTTGGTTTTGAAGTATAAACTATTTTGAAATGACCACGGTGTTATAATAACGATTGGTTGTTAAAGAGACCGGGATCGGATATGGACATACTCTCTGTCGAAACCGAAAACCACTTTAACAACTGGTTTGCGTTGGAGATTCCAGAATGAAGTAGGATGATGGCGACGATCCTAAAGGTATATACGTGGACCCAACTCCCGTGAGTTGGCATAAGGTGGCTAAAACAGGAGCGATTCTCGGGCCAATGCGGTAGCACCTCTGATCGGACGCATTTTTTCGATACCATTCTATTACTTTGTGATTGATTTGGTGGCCACCCTTCGATTTTGATTGGGAGTGTGTTCCGAGGTGGGCGGTAGTGGCTGCTATGCGTTTCCACCAGCCCGGATGCGTAATTGGGATATCTACCCTGGCATTGCCTTGTTGTGCCGTGTCACCTACCATAGCGAGCTTTACTACGAGTTTGGTTTTCTCCCGTAGCCTATAGAGTATTGAGGGTAGCCCCCGATCTGGGAGTATGCTAATACTGGATAGACTACTGGGACTATTACGTGTTAAGGTGGAAATGAAAAGCCTTAATGCTATTTAAAAGTATGTTTGTAACGACCCACCTTTTTTGGACAGTTTAAATCGACAATCAAACACACATGTCAACTCAAACCATTCAAAAGGGAGGATTGTTAATGGGGTAAATAAGAAAAGAAGAGAAAAGGAACAAGAAACAACCACAGAATCTCGCAGCGGAAAGATAAAATATAATAATCAAATAAACAGTTCATGAAGCTGTTTAATATACTTTTGATTATCATTTATACATCATTTATCAAAGTTATACATATACAACAGACCAAATAAAATAATGTAGCAGACAGCATGATGCAAGGATAATAATAGTAATAGTATACCCAATCTTCGTCTTCGTCCTCCAGAATAGATCTTCAATAAGCTGAAAAACTCAGGACTGACCCGAGCATAATGAAAGGACAAAACACTCGAGTCAGGACTAAAATATCCTTATGTAAGTTAAATCAATCGTAAATAAAGATGAGTGTAACGGCGTCAGAGATGTTTACGGGGTTTGACATCTCCTATCCAGTGTCAACGTGCGTGCAATAACTCAAGAGATGTTACGGGATTTTCCATCTCTTAAGGATCTGTTAAACTATCTACTATGTAGTACAATACGCTATTATAATATGTCTATAGTAAAGTAAACTATTAATATAGCGTTAAGGCGTTACCTATATCCCCCTTAACACATTTTTATATATTCCCATAGTCTATACAGTACCGTAACTCCCCCCGTAAACTAGAGGGCTATCAGAGGGCACTCCATAGGTATGGTACAAAACAAACTCGTAGAAGGCGCTCTAGGGCATGTGAACACGACACATGAGGAAATGCCAGGGTAGATATGCCGTTTGCAGATCCGGACTGGTGGTGACGCATAGCAGCTACCAAGGTTTCAAATCTCGGATTTTGGCCAATATCTCGGGCAAATATCTCGGCTTTCTCGGGCGATATTTAAAAGACTTATAACTAACCAAGCTGCCAAATCTCGGATTTTGGCTAATATCTCGGATTTTCATCTCGGCTGATCTCGGGGAGATTTAAAACCTTGGCAGCTACTACCGCCCACCTCGGAACACACTCCCAAACAAATCGAGGGGTGGCCACCAAAATAATCACAAAAGCAATAGAATGGTATCGAAGAAATGTGTCCGATCGGAGGAATGACCTCACTTGGCCCGGCGTGGCTCCTGATTTTAGTCACATCTAAGCTGACTCACGGGAGTCAGTGTAACAACTCGCATATTTTACGATTTTATATTTAAATATTTAATTTAAATATAGCGTCGTTAATCGGATTTAAGTCCGAAAAGCTACTTTTTGCAAACGGTCGAATTAGGACTCGGGACCATTTCCATTGAGTCCAAAATGGCATTTGCGACTTTTTTGTGTATAAGCTTCGATATGTTTGGAGTAAGTTGAATTTTGCTATTTTCTAGTGGGCTTTTGGGTTTGGGTTTCACCCAATGCATTCTATACCTTAACTCAGCCCTCTCCTCTCCATTCATTCTCATTTCATTTCATTTTTTCTTTAGCACAACTGAAAATGGCGGAAGAGAAGAGGAATTAGAAACTCCAAGCCCTAGATTCAACTGCAAAACTCCAATTCTTGCTCCAAATTCCAAAAGAAGCTTAAGGTAAGCTCCATCTTCATCTTCTCCATCTCTTCTCCTCTTTAATTTCAGAAAATTCCTAAACCCTAACTCAGGAAAATACTTGTTTTGATCTTAGATTGAAGCTTGTAGAATTGAAGAGAAGAGTGATTGATCTTCTCCTTGTGTTTGTGCTTCTCATCTTTTTTTTTGAGTTTAAAGGTGAGATTTTTGAACTCGCATCTAAGCTTATAGCTTTTGTTGTTGTTGGGTAAGAATTCCTAACATCAATTCATGTTCATTTGTGTTCGATTTGGATCGATTTGGTGAATTTTCCAATTTTTGGTTTTGGAATCCAATTTTTGTGAAAAATCCAATCTTTGATGTTGAACACGTTAGCGGTGTGCTTCGAAGGGCTACACGAGGCTGGGTTCTTGCTTGACGTAAGTCCTTGGCCATAGTCGCTCGCTCGTCGCTCCCGTTACGTGTTTTTGCAATTGCCCCAATTAGGGCTAAACTAATTCTGCCCAGGAAGCAGGTTTGGTCGACTGAACCAGTAGGTCAGTCGACCGAACCAGGGGGCAGAAAATGTTTTGCCCCTGTATCGGTCGACTGACCTCTGGGTTCAGTCGACCGACCTTGGGGGACAGATATTCTTGTCCCTGTGTCAGTCGACTGACACTCTGGGTCAGTCGACTGACCTGGAAACAAAAAGTTTCCATGCACTGGTCCAGCCGACTGACCCACTGGTTCAACCGACTGACCCACTGGTTCAGCCGACCGACCTGCTTGTCTCTGCCCAATTTGTTATTTTCTTTGATTTCCAATTCTTGATCGATTCGTGCCGATCCAATCGGTTGTTATCGCATTTTGACATAGATGATTCCTTTTTGACTTCGTACACGGGTTTTTATAAAGTGATCTTTTTAAATTGTATTAAAAGCTCGTTTCTCCAATTTATAATTTCTATTTAAATCACACACACAATTTTGCACTTCGAGCGAAGAGGGAGGAGAATCAAATGATTAAATAAAACGCGTGCTATGAACACGTGCGTTTATATTTTCAGTTAATTCCTAATCATTTCGTTTGACAGTTTTGACCTTTGGGTCTGGTTTACGAATGATATGAGGTGAAGTTTGTACTGCTTTGAGTGTGAAATTGATTAACGGTTAGTAAACCGTTTAGTGCGAACGTGTGGTATGGGACTCACGTTAACATTTTTCGGGTTCCTTTCTGAGAGTTGTGACACATTCTACCAGTTATTGGTGTCCAGTATTGGGCCTTCGGACCTTCGCCACTACGGTTTGTTGCCTTCGGGGTTTGTTGCCTTCGGGGTTTGTTGCCTTCGGGTTTGAGCCTTCGGGGTTTGTTGCCTTCGGGTATGTTGCCTTCGGGTTTGTGCCTTCGGGTTTGTTGCCCTATAGTATCGCTTTTGGAGTTGGTCATTTGTCACCGCTCGAGAGATATTTGGGTTTGTTGCCTTCGGGCTTGTGGATCCTTGTTATACAGTACTGAGCTCGAGCATCTTTTGTTTCTTTGACTATTATATTTCCCTAGTGTGTCACCTTTCGGTGTAGGTTCTTTGAACCACACGATATATGGCAATTACCTTGTGGAAACTTGTGTTACCTTTATTGGTATTTGTTATTTGCCTTTTTGGCTTGTTTTGGGATATGATATCCTTTGTTTAATGGAGTTGCCGATGAGATGAGGCTTGTTTTGATTCATCTTTTGTGAGATGATCTGGTTATCTCTTTTGGAGATAATTATGGTACTTTATGACCTTGTATGTCCATTATCATTTGGTTTATCTAACTGATTTGTTTAGCTAGACTGACCCGTGTATTTTATACTCGGTTCAGACCGAGATGTTTCAGGTTAGGTACTTTGGACTTAGCCGCTTTTGCTTCCGCATGGACTATTCTGCTAGCTCCTTTTTGTTATAGCTTTTTTTTGTAGTCCTTTTTGACTGTAACTCTGATATGTATTCTTTTGACTCGCCTGTATATTGTGGTTTACTTTACCACTTGACATGTCTCATTTTGTAAACTCTGTAATGTATCTGTATATGTGTAAATGCATGTGATGATCTTCTGTTCTGTGATGTGTATTACATTTGAGTTGCTATATTTTATTCTGATAGATCCTTCATCCATCTATGGCTTTGTATTAAGTATTTATTGGAGATGTCGATCCATTTAAGTAAGAAGTGGCATTGTCGGCGTATTCAATACATAATTAAGACAAGGTTATAGATGGTCGCTCCTAACCAGCTTTATTCTCCGCATTAGCAGACGGTGTTACCTTGTAATACTCTTTGCTAATGTGGGTCTCGGAGTGGGGCGTTACAGCTTGGTATTAGAGCTGTGTTCAGAACAAAATATGATAAACATAGAACAGAGACACATATTACGGTATATTAGAGTGTTGTACGAATGTTACGAATTTTTGAATCATCGTGCCTTTATTCTTTCCGTGCCTTTGGGGTAGATAGAATTTTTGGGAATACGTCTAGGAATGTATTTTTCCGTAGTATTCCATATTTGAACTAATGATATCTACCTTGTTAATAATCTTTTTCTTATCTTATCTTTCAGCTTATGGCCGGAAGAGGGAGAGGACTACGCTCGAATGCTGGGCAATCCAGTGGCTCGCATCCGGACGGTGTTTATATGTCTGTCGATCTGTTCTTGGAGTTATTTAGGAGCACTCAGCCTCTAGGTCCTATTCGTGCATCTCCTCCACGCAAGTCTGCCTTTGCACGCCTGTGTAGTGATTTTTCTCATCTTGGTGGAAAGCCATTCAAAGGCTTCGAGTCCGTTCTTGAGGTCCAAGCTTGGATTCGTACATGTGAACGTATCTTCTCTCGCATGGATCTTTCTGACCATGATCGAGTTCTTGTAACTTCTAGCTTATTGCAAGAGCGTGCCCTTGATTGGTACGAGCTTCTTATATCTGAACTTGATGAGTCTGTTCTTTCTTGGACTCAGTTACGGGAGCGATTCGAACTTAAATTCATTCCTGAATCTGAGAAAGTTTTATTAGCCCGTCGCTTCCTTGAGTTGAAGCAAGGGAATTCTTCCGTTTCTGAATATGTTGCATCTTTCGAGGCCTTATCTAAGTATGGTCTTGAATTCATTAGCACTTCGTATAAGAAGAATATGAAGTTTGTCTCTGGTCTTAAGAAATATTTTAAGAAATCTTTAATGCTCCAGCTTAAGCTTTCTTTTGAAGAGTTGGTTGATTCGGCACTTCATCTCGAGGCCATCGAGAAGGAGTGCGATAGTGGTGATGATTTTGAGGTTCGCAAGAACCCCAATAAGAAGAAGTTTCCATTTCATAAGCAGGGATTTCTTCCTTCCAAGAAGAAGAAGCCCATTGAATCTTGTTCTAACTCTCAATCTGCTGGAACACCTTCCATTCGGAAGTGTTTCAATTGTGGTTCCCCTGATCATATGATTCGAGCTTGTCCTAAGCCTCTCTTCTGCCGTTATTGCAAGAAGAAAGGTCATCATGCTTCCTCCTGCCCTACTGTTCCTAATGCCAAGTCTGGCAAGCTTTCTTTGCTAAAGCTTCTGGAGGTCCTTCTCAGCCCAGAGGTATATCTCCATCTATTTTGGAAGGTTTTATTTTATTTCATGACCATAGTATTCGAGTTCTTTTCGATACGGGAGCTTCGCATTCTTTCGTACAGAAAAAGCTCGTCGATGATTTGTCTTTAGATGTTTCTTGTATGGTTACTTCGTTGAGGATTGCGAATCCTATTGGGGGGTCCGCAACTCTTAGCATGCTTTGTGATGATGTTGAGATTGTTTTATGTGGCTTTTCTTTTCGTGCGAATCTGCATGTTATTTCTTATTTGGGATTTGATATGATTTTGGGTATGGACTGGCTAGTGAGATATGATGCCAGGATTATTTGTTCTAAAAGAATTTTACATCTTCGACATCCAAATTCGTCTACTCAGCTATCTCTTATTCTTCGGAATGTGGATAATTCCGAAATGGCTTTATATTCACTTGAGGCTTTTCTTTTCGTGCGAATCTGCATGTTATTTCTTATATTCACTTGACTCACGAGGTTGAAAAGACTCTGGAATACTATAAAAAAAAATATATTTATGAAATATTATTAAGTTGATAACTTATACAATTTGATTTTTGATAGAATAAATTTAACTTAAAAGATGGAGTTAAATCAAAGCAAGTATAAGTGAATCAACTTAATGAAAGTAAATTGAATGTTGAAAAAATTCATTTCGAATTTGTAGAGTAAAGTATTGAAATAAAATTAGTAACTGAAACTAATTGAAGAAATGACAAATTAATATGGTTTGGAATGAATTAAATTCATATGGAATTTGAAATCCAGTTTAATATGAATGATTATAAACCAAAATAGTGAATTGAAAATAAATTTTGGGAATGAACGAAAGAATAAAACTGGAATTGAAACTGAATATTGAAAACAAATTTGAATAAGTAGATTAGAATTTGTAATGAATTAGTAATTGAAACTAATTTAAAATAAGCAGTTGTAAACGAAAGTTAATCAATGAAATTCAATATTTCAGAATTGAAGATGAATAGAATTGAAATTGAATTGAAATTGTGAATTGAATTCAAATGAATGTGAACTGTAAAATTGAAGGAAAATGAATAGGTGTAACTTCAACAGTGAAGTAAAAATGATATAAGAAGTACATATTGAAATTTTGTAATCGAATTTGCAAAATGTTTGAATGTTGTAACTAGATATAATGGCTAGTAGGATATACAGGTATAAAGGAATTGGAATTTAATTTCGAAGATAAATTTGAATGGCTCGACAAAAGGTAAGTATTTGAATTCGAATATGAGATTTGATGACTTATTTCTCTAGCCGCTTGGCTTTTTCTTTTTCTTTTTGAAATCTGAGAGTCCGTAGGGACATTTTGTAGTCGTGCCGTATTAGCCGCGCAAAGGAGACGCTGGCGAAATTTTTCGGAAATTTAGGGCGTTAGAAAAATTTTGAGAAAATTTTGAAAGTTTAAAATTTGAATTTAAACTCGAATTTGAATTTTGAAGTAAACAATGCTGTTGAAACTTATAATTGAAATTGGAAAACGAGATTGAATGATAACGAATCTTTAGTAGAAAGATTTGTTTTGAAATTTGATAAAACCATTGGATTGTGAAAAATAGTAGACGAGTTAAGGACCTTTCTTCCTGACTTGTAATTTCGAGGACGAAATTCTTTTAAGGGGGGAAGTTTGTAACGACCCAGAATTTTTGATAATTAAAATTCGAATATTTAATTGATTTTAAATATTAATAAATGGAATTTAGAAGTCGAATGATTTATTTCTCGAATATTGGATTTAATTGGATAATTAAATCGATAAATTAACTAGTGAAATTCCAGAGATAATTGTAAATCGAGTTTAAAATGATTGAAATTGATTAGGAAAATTTTATTTGATCATACTGGAGTTATAGAAAGGTTTTAGAACTCTTAAAATTGAATTTGGAATTAATCTGTGAAAATCGAATATTTTAATATTTAATTATCGACTGTAAAAATAGCCAATTTTCGAACAGTCTCAGAATTGAACGAAACCAGTTCCATTGGATCCGTAATAGTTAGTTATTATCGGATTTCAATTTTCGTATCAATCGGAGTTGTCGTTTGACCGTGGCAGCTCAAAATGTATCGATATCGTTTTAATTTTAAATCGTCGAGTTAAAAATAGTCATTTTTCAAACGGTCTCGGATTTCGACGAAACTAGTTTCATCGGATCCGTAATGTGAAATTATTGCATGGTTTCAAATTTCATAATTTTTGGATGTACCGTTTGTCCGGGGCAAGCTAAAACGCCTCGAAATCGATTTAAATCGGTTTAATTTAAATTTATCGTTTTTCTCCGTATCTCGCACAGATGTCCGAATTAGCTCCCGAAACACGTTCCATTGCGTCCGGAACGTAGGATAAACCCTAGAAATGATAGTTACCGCACGTAAATCGGAGTTCGGAAAATCCGGGATGAATAGTGTTCGTCGATTCTCTATTAAAGGACCCCTATCTTCACAAAATTATCAAAACCCTAGTTTCTAATGGCCAGCCGCCACTATAATTCGAACGGCTGAAATCTTCCAACCTTCTTCCTCAAATTTCTTCTAATCCAAGCATCGATACAGGAAGTTATCAACTAGGAAATTGTAGAGCTACGTGAGCTCTACGTTCTCAACGGTCAAGATCGTTTAATTCGTAACGGATTGACGGCAAAATGAAGAGGAAGGCCACGACTTTGTTCACGTTTTTCGAAGGCAAGACACAACCGCACGTGATCGGATCTTGGGCGTGGGTAGGCGAGGCTACTAGCTTCGATTTGGGGGTAGTATGATGGGGTTTCAATCAACGTAGGTGGAGCGACTATTAGGGTTAGTCAACGTGAATGGGTTCGTTTTTCACGAACGTGACCTGGGAGAAACGTGATGAAGGAAGAAAGAAGGGGCGGCTGTGATTTCCCTTGGCAAAACGTACGGCCAGATGTAGATGTAGGTTTAAAATGTAAATTTAATTGTAAATTTATATAAGTTATATCGTGTAATCTTTAAAAATGCATATCTTTTTGCTGCGTGATCAGAATTTGACGAATTTGGTGGCGTTGGAATCGCAGCGACGAAATACACGCTGCAGCGCAGATTTGAGCGCGTTTGGAGCTAGCGAAAATTTCGGGTAAAATTAAACGTCCGTTTAATTTTATTCGAAATAGAACGCTGAAATTAAAATTGGAATAAAGGTGAGATCTTCTCACTCAAATTTAATGTGGAATTTTTGCAGTTATTGATTGCTATTGGATGTGCTATTAGATATGATAGGATATATCTATATATAGCAATATATACATATTGGCATATGTATATATTGGATTGATTGATTTCCCGCCTCGTATAGCGGATGAGACCCTATTGCGCCGTTAGTAAGCGGATTTTTATAAAACCTATATACCGCGATAGTTCCGTACTGGAGCGGAATTGGTATTGTGCTAACATCTTTGGATGCAGGGAAACAGGTTGGAGGGATCCGACTGGATTCCTCACCAGTAGTTATTTATTTACATATATTGTGATATATTCTGTTATCATATGATGATATATGATATTGACTGTTGTGATGGACTGATTGGTGTTGTTGCATCATCGGATTCAGTTTTGAAATGTAAAAATAACGACTGTTATTTTAAAAGGGTTTTTAAAGTGATTTTGAAAATATACGTTTTATGGAATTTTTGAATCGGTTTATAAACGTAAAATTTTAAAGTTATAAAAGTTATAATTTTTAGTGAAATATAACCGAAGTGTCGTTTTTGAAATAAAAGTCGATTTATTTATAAAATGATTAAAGTTGGGATTTTTGAATAACTATAAATGATTTGTATAGAAAGATTTCTAAAATTGATATTTTATAAATCAAAATATTGGACTTATAAGACGAATTTTTTAAGTGTTAAAAAGAAGTATAAATGGATTTCATAAGTGAATGAAATTAATAGATTTATATTGTGAAGTTAAAAATGAATGAAGTTGTAGAATAAAGGATTTATAAGTAATTTACTTATAACTTGGATTGTTGCCTTTAAATGGAATATTGATCGAATTATTAATAAAGAAGATTTATTAAATTGAAGTCGTTAGAAAATAGAAATAGAATTTATAAACGTTGTTTTATAAATTCGAAATCAATTGGATTTGATAAATTAAAATGTTAAAGGAGATATATTCGCGATTTTGGATAGCGGATTATTATTGAAATAAATGTGTAGAAAATAGTGAAATGTAATTAGGGAAGTATATTCACGATTTTGGGACAGTGAATATATTATTGAATAAAATGGATATTGTTTGGGAAAGTGATATTTGAAATGAAGTAATTGTTTTAAAAGATGTTTTAAAACGTGTTAAGTATCGAATACATAGATTTCAACATTCATTGTTGAGATAGACGTTTTCGAGAAATAAGGAAATGGTAGACTATAACACTGTTGTTATAGTAAATGATTTCCGAAAGGAAATGTTTTTATATAGTATTGGGATTTATATATCTATCTTAAAAATTCGAATCCCTATACTAGTGATTTTGAGTCGTCGTAACGATGTTTTACGTAACATTCATTTTGACTCAAATAAATGTGGTTATAGTAAATGGTTTCCTTAAAGAATGAAATTTATACTTAATATTGATTTAAGTATATCGAATATTTTCAAATGTTGAAAATAAATGATTTGTGAATTTCTTATTATTAAATAAGTATGGAATTACTTTCCCAATATGAAACGAAGGGTTTGAAATTTTACCTTTTAAAGATAGATTGAAAAGTGAATATTTGAAAATTTGTTTTCAAATGGTTAAGTGTGGAAACTATATATCTAGTAAAGATATTTTTGAAGATGAAATAATTTGGAAAATTATTTGGAATCTGATGATGTTGCGCATCTTTATTGATAGTTAAATAACCGACTATCAATAATTACCTTGAGTAGGTATTTGTTGTGAATTGGATGAATTTGAATGCCACACTTTGTTTTTAAATAAGCGCTCACTATTCGGGTTAGCCGGGAAAGGACCATGGGGTCGTATAACCCATTCCGAATATGTGATACGTCGTTATGAATTGCATTCGAAGACCGGTGTTGAAGACCGGATATTTTTGAAAACGGAAGGATTACCGTCGAGTTACTCTACATCGGCTGATCTCCGATTTAGAGGTTTTATCACCCTTAGTGACGGGAAGTTCGGACGTGATTAGAAATTTATCCGGATATGCAAGGGCTTTGTGACGACCGCCCATGACCCCTGCACCGAATCTAAAGATAGTGCGCTGTAAAGTGTGCCAGGCGACCATGGACGATTGTCAAGGTAAGATTAAAACAACAGAATCTATCGTATTACTCACAGCGCATGGACAAAATACAATAGAACATATGTATAGTGAAGCTTTACAGAACAAAATGACATCTTATAAAACTCCATAATAGTTGAATACAAGCATTCATATAGTCAATACATCCAGCCTCACTACATATCTCTCAGAGGAAAACAAAACAGCGGAATATCCAGTACATATAAGAAGATAATATGCAACCCTCTAGCTCGTCTTCGATATCAGCATCGTGAGAAGAGAACAGCACCTGTCACCTGCTACCTAGTCTGCCCGTCCCAAAATGGACGAACAGCCCAAGGCAATAAGAATTAAAACATAAAGCCTTGAGTCAGACAACAGTCTTAGTGAGCAGTAGATTAACTAACAACATACCAAAAGAGCATAAAGGAAAAGGAATAGGAATACAACCCTCCCACTCCAACCTCATTCTACAGTGATAGCCCCCAGACACACACTAAGCAGAAGCAAACATAGTAGAGCATACAATTTAAAGTAAAACTACTATCACTCGAGTCAAGGGCGATGTTTTCCAAGTACCAAGGCCTAAATCAGATAAGCACCCAGAAAATACCGCTCTTGAGTCCGAATGACGATACAACCAAACATCCATGACTCTGGCTATCACTGTTATCATTGCTTCGATATCACCGTTAATTGAATGACCGGCACATTCTTTCAGCCGTCCGTCAAGGGCTAATGGAAACCCCGGTTCTAGACATAACTCCCGCACGTCGTCGCAGCCCGTGCCTAGGACTATCGAATCTGCCCAGAGTACTCGACCATCAACAGTTGGCCGTTGGGACTATCGAATCTGCCCAAACGTACCCTTGCTTAGAGCATGCTAGAACCTTCAACAACGATGCTATCCAAGCCTCCTAGTCATCCTCCTCGACGACTATTCTCATATCCATTCATTATCCTCAACTCGAATCATATCACCGAGTTATCAACATGCTTGGAATGATCCCGTCTGGATTAGACCAAGTCTTCATCACATGATTTGCCTTGCTTCATTACATCCTCGCAAAGCCTCATCTCATCATCACATCATCAGATCTATGCATAAGAGCTTCATCATCCCGCTACATATGCCACGAGCAGCTTTTCCAATTCAAGAGCCTTTCCCTTAGCTTTTGAATCACCTTCGATCTAAATCTAATCATCAATCATCTAGTTCATAACAATCAATCAAATCAAACATCAATCCAAGCAATCAAGCATTCAAATATGATCTAAGTAGACAATTATAACAATAATGGCATTTTTGTAATTAAAGAGTTGAAAGTCCAATAAGCATGAAAACATGTATTATATCTCTACAAACTTGATGAATGAACTTGCATAGGTTAACATATGATAAAGTGGATGCAACATCATCATGAACAATGGATCTATATGGATCTACACATAGGATGAAGAAAATGCATGGAAATCTCTATTTTAACACCAAAACGAGCCAACAATCCGATATACTCCTTTGGATCCGTGTGAGAGATAATCACCACTCACCAAATCACCTAAACAATCCAAAAGATATCAACTTCAGATCTGGACAGCGAAGAACTAAGCTAGATCCGACAAGATCTCACTTCAAACGAAGAAATCTCTCTTGAAAAGATGAAGATCTTCAATCTAAGTTCTTGAATCTTCAATCTTGATCTTCGATTTGGATGGATGGAAGCACTAGATTAGAGTGGAGAAAAGAAGTGAAGAAGTGTAGAAGTCGAGCTCTCAAAATGGCAGCACTTCGTCGCTTCAAAATCCGGATCCCAAAAAGTGAGAACAACCCCTCCTATTTATAGCAGAAATCTGCCTGAGTCGTAACTCGGCTATCTCCTTAAGTCGTTGCCGACCTAACATTATGCCGACCTACGACCTAAAAACCCCCACGACTTAACAGAGCCTCCGACCTAACCCTTAGCCAACAACTCCGACCTAACAGATACGCGCGCCTCAACTCCTACGACCTAACACTTCTGCGCATACGACCTAACTATTAAGTCGACCTACGACTTAACACATACTTCGACCTAACACTTAGACGAAACCCAGCGACCTACGACTTAACAGGTTACGACCTAACACTTAGACGAAACCCAGCGACCTACGACTTAACAGGTTACGACCTAACACTTAGACGAAACCCAGCGACCTACGACTTAACTCCTTAAGTCGCTCACTACTACTTAGGTCGTTGCCGACCTAACTACACTGATACGCTAACCCTCTTAAGTCGCTCAACCCTATAGGTCGCTAACTCCTATAGGTCGTCCCAACCGACCTAACAACTTAATTACTAAGTCGCTAACCCGGAACCACTAGGTCTGCCTACTCTTGAGTCGCCATATCCTTAAGTCGGTCAGTCTTTAGGTCGTTAACTCACCCTGCCGACCTAATTACTTAACTAAATCCTAGGTTGCACAATTCTATAGGTCGCTCCAACTAACCCACGACCTAACACTAACTCGCCGAAGTCCTTAACTCGGTCACGACTTAGCTCTTAGGTCGTCCACGACCTAGGACTTAGACAAATTTCCCCAAAAATCTGAAATGACTTAAAAATGCAAAAGTTCCAGATTTTGACGAACTTGTCGATCCGTAAAAATACGGGTCGTTACATTCTCTCCCCCTTAGGAATTTCGCCCCCGAAATTCCAAGCAATCAAAAACTATTCTGTACGCCTACCATCCATAGCAATCAACAAACCATGCATCCAATTCTAACTTAGCGTACAGAATTCTAAAATTAGAACAAGTTACAATACCGCGAGATGACACGACACCTTAGGGCCATACCTTGAAGAGTTCAGGATGAGCTGCTTTCATCCTCTCTTCCACCTCCCACGTACAGTCGTTATCATCTTCACTCCATTGTATCTTGAGCAACTTAACTACCTTTCTCCTAAGCTGTTTCGTGTCGGTTTCAACAACACGAAGCGGCTTACGAGGTCTTCTATCGACTGGATCAACTTCTAAGTCTTCACAGCTATCAGCAGAAACCACTGTATTCGAATCGTGCACATACTTTCGTAGATATGATACGTGAAAAACATTGTGCACACTCGACATCTTCTCTGGTAACTCCAATCTGTAGGCGAGCTTTCCAATTCGCTCGATGATCGGGAATGGTCCAACAAATCTCGGAGTCAATTTTCCTTTCCTCCCGAATCGGATAACATTCTTCAGTGGAGAAATCTTCACAAAAACCATTTCACCTACGTCGAATTCCAAATCCTTTCGACGCTTATCGGCATAACTCTTCTGACGGTCTTGGGCTGCCTTCATTCGTTGCCGAATGATCTCTATGCAATCTGAGGTCTGACGAATCATCTCTGGCCCAAGTATCAGCTTTTCTCCAGTTTCCAACCAACATGTCGGAGAGTTACACGGTCTTCCATACAACGCCTCATACGGTGCCATACCAATGCTTGACTGGTAACTGTTGTTGTACGCAAACTCCACCAAATGAAGGTGATCTTCCCATGATCCTCCGAAGTCCAAAACACATGCTCTGAGAAGATCTTCCAAAACTCGGTTGACTCTCTCGGTCTGACCATCTGTTTGGGGATGATAAGCTGTACTCAAACACAACTCGGTTCCCAAAACTTCCTGGAAGCTCTTCCAAAATCCACTAGTGAACAATGGGTCTCGATCGCTCACTATACTCTTCGGAATACCATGGAAACGAACTATCCACTTAACATACAACTCAGCCAACTTTGATGCAGTCCTAGTTGATCGAACCGGAATGAATCTTGCACTCTTGGTCAAACGATCCACAATGACCCAAATCCCTTCATTTCCCGTTCTGGTTCTAGGCAATCCATCGATAAAATCCATCGACACTTGTTCCCACTTCCATGTAGGAACTTCTAAGGGCTGAAGCAATCCACTTGGCTTCTTCTGTTCGGCTTTAACCAACTGGCAATTCATACACTTGGAAATGAAATCTCCAACATCCTTCTTCATGCCTTCCCAATAGTAGGTTCTCTTCATATCCCGATACATCTTATTTCCACCTGGATGAATTGTCAACCTCGATTGATGACTTTCCTTCAGAACTTCACTCCTCAACTCATCTATATCGGGAACAACTAGTCGTCCTTGCTTCCGAAGCCAACCCTCTCGATCGATCTCGAATCCTTTATCCTTTTCTGGATCCAATCCAGATTCCAACTCACGGATAATCTTGACAAGCTTATCATCTCGCTTTTGGTTCTCACCAATCCTTTCCACAAGAGTGGGTCTTATTGATAAGTTTGCCAGCATCTCAGGTTCCAATTCGCATCTAGGCCTGAAGTCAAATCCAGCTAAATACTCGAGACTCTTCCATTCAGAAAACATGGCTCCCAATCCTGCATGTCTTCGACTTAACGCATCTGCCACTGCGTTACCTTTTCCCGGAGTATAAGCTATTCTAAAATCATATGATGCCAAAAACTCTAGCCAACGTTGCTGCCGAAGATTCAAATCCTTTTGGGAGAAAAGATACTTCAACGACTTATGATCCGTAAACAACTCGAATCGAACTCCCAACAGATAATGCCTCCACATCTTCAGAGCAAATACAATCGCCGCCAATTCCAAATCATGAGTTGGGTAATTCCTTTCATGCGGCTTCAGTTGTCGACTGGCATACGCAACAACTTTATCCTTCTGCATCAGCACTGCTCCAAGTCCAGTACCACATGCGTCGGTGTAAACTACCATCTCATCATTCCCACTAGGAATAGTCAAAACAGGAGCACTTGTCAATCGCTCTTTCAGGATTCCGAAAGCTTGCTCACACTTAGCATCCCAACTGAACACTTGGTTCTTCTTCGTCAATCCTGTTAACGGTGCAGCTATCTTGGAGAAGTCTTTGATAAACCGTCGATAATATCCTGCTAGTCCAAGAAAACTTCTCACATCAGATGCATTCTTAGGTCTAACCCAATCCTGGATTGCTGCCACCTTAGCGGGATCAACCGCTATTCCATTTCCAGAAATCACATGGCCTAAGAACCTCACTTCACTCTTCCAGAAGTGACACTTCGAAAACTTAGCCTTCAGCTGATGTTTCCGTAAGATCTCCAAAACAATACGCAAGTGCGTCTTGTGCTCTTCCTCCGTTCTAGAATAAATCAGAATATCATCCACGAACACAAGTACGAACTTGTTCAACTGATCTCTGAACACTCTATTCATAAGATCCACAAAATATGCTGGCGCGTTAGTCAATCCAAACGGCATTACCAGCCACTCAAAGAAACCAGATGGTGTCCGAAAAGCAGTCTTCGGCACACTATCCTTTGCTACTCTCAACTGGTGAAATCCCGTTGCCAAATCCATCTGAGAAAACACCTTAGCTTCGTGAAGCTGATCAAACAAGTCATCTATTCTTGGCAATGGATACTTGTTCTTCTTAGTCACCTTATTCAGCTCACGATAATCCACACACAATCTCAATGACCCATCTTCCTTGGTTGCAAACACAACTGGTGCACCCCACTCGGACACACTACGCCGAATGAATCCTTTCTGCAAAAGATCATCAACTTGCACCTTCAACTCCTGCTGTTCCCTAGGCGCCATCCGCCTAAGAGGCATCACAACAGGTCTGGCTCCTTCAACTAGATCTATACGAAACTCGATCTCTCTATGCGGCGGCAACCCTTTGACTTCGTCAAAGACATCCTCGAATCCGTTAGCGATTGGCACTGATGACAGTCCATCCCGTGGAACAACTAGCGAATACATGAAGCTCATGAAGACGCCTTCTTCATGCTTACATCGTATCACAATCTTTCGCCCCTCCACATTCTCGACTGTCACTTCCAACCTTTCGCAATCAACCTTAGCCGCATACTTCCTAAGCCAGTCCATACCCAAAATAATTCCGAACCCCGCAAAGTTCAGAACAAAGCAATCACAAACAAAAGAGCAACCATGACTCGACACAACTAGACCACGGCATAACATACACAAACAAGACGAACCCCCAACTGGATTAGTCACAACCAATGGCCTATCAACAATATCCGGTGTCAACCCTAACCGGCCAACGAGTTCATTACAAACAAACGAATGCGACGCTCCAGTATCAAACAGAACTCTAACTGGAACACCACATAGGAAAAGAGTACCTTGAACAACCACACTCTTTCCCTTCTCTTCAGCAGTAGGAGCTTTCGAAGACGACGGAACAGCCCCCAAAGCATAGGCTTGCACAATCTGCCTGTCCTTCCTTGGTTCTGGACAATTCTTCCTGAAATGCCCCGGCTTGTCACAGTTGTGACACTTCATCGGCACCTTAGGATTCTTACAATCCTTAGAGAAATGGCCCTTCTGCTGACAATTGTAGCAAGTCACCTCGCCTTTCGGCTTTTTCTGGCCATCCTTGCCTTTCTGCTGCTGCTGCTTCCTCTTCTGGTTTCCACCCTGCTGTGGTTTAGATTCTCCCTTGGTAACAGCAACAACAGGTCCTTCCTTAGGAAACAGACTCTCATGCCTAAGAGCTTTCTCCACAAGCTTCTCAAATGAATCGTCCAAATGATCCACCAACTGTCTCCCAAGATAACTATCCAAGCCGGTCACAAACTTCTCATTCTTCTGATAAGCAGATTCAATATATGACCGAGCATACTTGGACAAAGCTTCGAACTCAGAAACATACTCAAGAACAGATCTTCCACCCTGCTTGAGCTCTACAAACTTCTTGAACAGAACAGACTTCTGAGCTGTAGAAATGAACTTAGCTTCAAATCTGGCTTGGAATTGCTCCCAAGTAATCTCTTCTTCCGGAGTAGTGATGGTAATAGAGTTCCACCAATCAGAAGCTCTCCCTTGAAGCTGTCTCGATGCCAACTTCCTCTTGGTTGCATCATCAATTCCCAAATCACCAAAGATCCTTCTACAAGCATCTATCCATCTCTGGACCTCGATAGTAGATTCTGTTCCCAAGAAAACCTTCCCTCCAAGAGCAGTATAATCCTTGCACAGCTTAGCAAAATCCACTGGTTTCGGAGTTTGGACTTGAACTCCAACATCTACTGCTGCCCCTGGAACTGGTATCCTTCTCATGATCGAAGTCATCATAGCTTCGAACATGGCTGCATAATCAGCAGTCTCTTCAGTAGCACGGCCTCCCCTAGCAGCTGGTCTCCCTCTTCGACTCATTCTCAATATCTATAAAAAGGAATGATTAGAACATCTAGAGAAACAACTGCATAAAGGACTCAAACTCTACTAAGCTACTATATTATATATAGTAATCATCCATCAAAATACAATTACGTCTCTCATACGTAGTTATGACAACGAGCGTTGGGTAAAACCGATTAACCAATGCTCTGATACCAAATGTGACGACCGCCCATGACCCCTGCACCGAATCTAAAGATAGTGCGCTGTAAAGTGTGCCAGGCGACCATGGACGATTGTCAAGGTAAGATTAAAACAACAGAATCTATCGTATTACTCACAGCGCATGGACAAAATACAATAGAACATATGTATAGTGAAGCTTTACAGAACAAAATGACATCTTATAAAACTCCATAATAGTTGAATACAAGCATTCATATAGTCAATACATCCAGCCTCACTACATATCTCTCAGAGGAAAACAAAACAGCGGAATATCCAGTACATATAAGAAGATAATATGCAACCCTCTAGCTCGTCTTCGATATCAGCATCGTGAGAAGAGAACAGCACCTGTCACCTGCTACCTAGTCTGCCCGTCCCAAAATGGACGAACAGCCCAAGGCAATAAGAATTAAAACATAAAGCCTTGAGTCAGACAACAGTCTTAGTGAGCAGTAGATTAACTAACAACATACCAAAAGAGCATAAAGGAAAAGGAATAGGAATACAACCCTCCCACTCCAACCTCATTCTACAGTGATAGCCCCCAGACACACACTAAGCAGAAGCAAACATAGTAGAGCATACAATTTAAAGTAAAACTACTATCACTCGAGTCAAGGGCGATGTTTTCCAAGTACCAAGGCCTAAATCAGATAAGCACCCAGAAAATACCGCTCTTGAGTCCGAATGACGATACAACCAAACATCCATGACTCTGGCTATCACTGTTATCATTGCTTCGATATCACCGTTAATTGAATGACCGGCACATTCTTTCAGCCGTCCGTCAAGGGCTAATGGAAACCCCGGTTCTAGACATAACTCCCGCACGTCGTCGCAGCCCGTGCCTAGGACTATCGAATCTGCCCAGAGTACTCGACCATCAACAGTTGGCCGTTGGGACTATCGAATCTGCCCAAACGTACCCTTGCTTAGAGCATGCTAGAACCTTCAACAACGATGCTATCCAAGCCTCCTAGTCATCCTCCTCGACGACTATTCTCATATCCATTCATTATCCTCAACTCGAATCATATCACCGAGTTATCAACATGCTTGGAATGATCCCGTCTGGATTAGACCAAGTCTTCATCACATGATTTGCCTTGCTTCATTACATCCTCGCAAAGCCTCATCTCATCATCACATCATCAGATCTATGCATAAGAGCTTCATCATCCCGCTACATATGCCACGAGCAGCTTTTCCAATTCAAGAGCCTTTCCCTTAGCTTTTGAATCACCTTCGATCTAAATCTAATCATCAATCATCTAGTTCATAACAATCAATCAAATCAAACATCAATCCAAGCAATCAAGCATTCAAATATGATCTAAGTAGACAATTATAACAATAATGGCATTTTTGTAATTAAAGAGTTGAAAGTCCAATAAGCATGAAAACATGTATTATATCTCTACAAACTTGATGAATAAACTTGCATAGGTTAACATATGATAAAGTGGATGCAACATCATCATGAACAATGGATCTATATGGATCTACACATAGGATGAAGAAAATGCATGGAAATCTCTATTTTAACACCAAAACGAGCCAACAATCCGATATACTCCTTTGGATCCGTGTGAGAGATAATCACCACTCACCAAATCACCTAAACAATCCAAAAGATATCAACTTCAGATCTGGACAGCGAAGAACTAAGCTAGATCCGACAAGATCTCACTTCAAACGAAGAAATCTCTCTTGAAAAGATGAAGATCTTCAATCTAAGTTCTTGAATCTTCAATCTTGATCTTCGATTTGGATGGATGGAAGCACTAGATTAGAGTGGAGAAAAGAAGTGAAGAAGTGTAGAAGTCGAGCTCTCAAAATGGCAGCACTTCGTCGCTTCAAAATCCGGATCCCAAAAAGTGAGAACAACCCCTCCTATTTATAGCAGAAATCTGCCTGAGTCGTAACTCGGCTATCTCCTTAAGTCGTTGCCGACCTAACATTATGCCGACCTACGACCTAAAAACCCCCACGACTTAACAGAGCCTCCGACCTAACCCTTAGCCAACAACTCCGACCTAACAGATACGCGCGCCTCAACTCCTACGACCTAACACTTCTGCGCATACGACCTAACTATTAAGTCGACCTACGACTTAACACATACTTCGACCTAACACTTAGACGAAACCCAGCGACCTACGACTTAACAGGTTACGACCTAACACTTAGACGAAACCCAGCGACCTACGACTTAACAGGTTACGACCTAACACTTAGACGAAACCCAGCGACCTACGACTTAACTCCTTAAGTCGCTCACTACTACTTAGGTCGTTGCCGACCTAACTACACTGATACGCTAACCCTCTTAAGTCGCTCAACCCTATAGGTCGCTAACTCCTATAGGTCGTCCCAACCGACCTAACAACTTAATTACTAAGTCGCTAACCCGGAACCACTAGGTCTGCCTACTCTTGAGTCGCCATATCCTTAAGTCGGTCAGTCTTTAGGTCGTTAACTCACCCTGCCGACCTAATTACTTAACTAAATCCTAGGTTGCACAATTCTATAGGTCGCTCCAACTAACCCACGACCTAACACTAACTCGCCGAAGTCCTTAACTCGGTCACGACTTAGCTCTTAGGTCGTCCACGACCTAGGACTTAGACAAATTTCCCCAAAAATCTGAAATGACTTAAAAATGCAAAAGTTCCAGATTTTGACGAACTTGTCGATCCGTAAAAATACGGGTCGTTACAGGCTTCGTGAGAAGTGCCTTCGGTTCTGTTCGATCCCAGAACAGACTTGTATGGATTGTGTGTCTGACGTTACAATTTGAGATATAAAGCTGATTTCTTTCAAATACATTTCTGTTGGTGGCGGAGAATTTATTCTCTTAGCTTAACACCCTTCTCTGAGACGTACGAGCTCAGAGGTTATGTAGTTGAAATTTATCAGCGATATACTCCCAATTTGGTAACGTGGCATACTGAGTGTTGCTGTGAAATGATCAGTGTTTGATCATTTGTGATATGATCATTTGTTTGATCTTATATCTTTGTGATCATAGGTTGATCATTTTGTTTGACCCGAAGAAGGGCTTTTTGAGAAAGCGTAGCTTTGTGGACGAGACTTCGTCGAGCCACACACCCCGGAAATGGTCGAAACAGGAAAGATGCGGCAAGGTTCTAGGGAGTAGCGCCCCTTAGTGTATGTCATTCCTTCTGGATAAAGGTGGTATCATGGTATGGAGCCCAGATACTTAACCTCTGTGGTTACTGCATTATTATTATCTATGTGGTTTGTTGGAAATCGGGGATCCTCGGGAAGATCGGTGACGATCGGGGGATGGCATACGCGTGTCAGTAGTTACCTATTTTTGCAGAGGTAACCCGGCCTTGTGTTGGCAGAGATCTAACCGTAACGTTAGGTTCTCGGGTCGTCTATTCCAGGGACGTACCCATCGTGGATAGGAAGTTCCTTAGCCTGACCATTTGTTGGAAATCCAAAGAAACAATACGAGCCTTGTACGGATTTAGTTGTAGAACCTATCATTCACTTATGGTGGCGCCCTACTGTTTGGATGGTAGCTATAGTAGGCATAGTTCGAAATGTCTATGCTGGCTAAGATTTATATTGTACTTTCGAAATGTTTTCTACACTATGCACTAATAATAATATCCAAAATGATTTGATTTTGCGTAGTAAGCATCTTTGACTATCATAAGAAGAAATCTCCTCCAATTCTGCGTTTGCATTGTGTGTGTGGCGGGAGGTCTTATGGTAGTTTCATTTTCCAAAAGCATTGCGAGTTGACTTTAAAATTCTCTGCTATTTATTTTAAAGATAAATAACTGTTTTGCGATCTCACACCAGTCACCATGACTGACTCGGAGTTTATTGTTTCCCTTCTAAACTCTGGGTGCCCACCAATTTCCACACGGGCAGCCTAGAGTTATATTATCAGGATATTCTGGATATTCTGGAGCTTTGGAAGCAAGCTGGATGGTGAGACGTAGTATTTGTATCTGATAGTATTTATTCCGTTGTGTATTCTGTATGAGGACAAGTTTATATAACTGTCCATTGTTGTATATTGACTCTGATGATTGATGTATGTATAAAATGATATAGTTCTTTGTTTTTAAAGATTATTCATTTATCTATTATATATTGTTCCGCTGCGATATGTGAGATTCTGATATTGTTCTCTGTTTCTGCTCTTGTTCTGTTGTTGTTCTTCTTTCTTTTTCTTCTATCTTCTTCTTCTACCTTTTTCTTCTTTCTTAAAACCATAACTTTTCGGGTTTCCGGCATTCGATGGCTCAACAGTCGATAAAGTGAGTATCGATGTTGAATTTTTGAAAGTCGAAAAATTTCGGGATGTTACATTATATATTTCAAGACTTTAAATATTCCAAAATTCCCAACCAAATTTGATAATTTTATATATACCTTAATTCAATTTACTATTATTTAGTTTAGAAATATTTATTTAATAAATTCAATATCACTTAAATAAAGCTCAAACTTGAAATATTCGTAAATCAAACTTAAAACATCATCAAATTTTACTTAGCTTAAATTTTAGAATTTAACCCTATATAAAAATAATATTTATATAATATCAAAATTAGTATATATATAAACCCTTATTTTCCAAAACCCATAGAAAATCACTTTAAAATATTTTATATATAGACCACGGTGCCTGTATATAATTTTCTATCCTATGGTCAAGTGGTACAGATATTTATCATTTCAATCCGTAATTTTAAAAATAAAAGTTTACGGTTATGTATCATTTCAAACCGCAATCCCGAATGGAATGAAAATGCATAATAACTTGCAGTTTATATAAAATATAGCATCCATTCATCCAAATATCAATAAACAACCATTTATTACAATCATCATCCAATTTAAACAAAACATCAATATAAAGCATATAAAGTATAACAGGCATCAACGAATAGTTTATATTCAATAAAAATTAATAACTGTTTAACTGGCAGTTTATATGCAATAATAAATAAATTTAACTGTCAAATTATATGCAATAATAAAATTAAATAACAATTTAATTTAAATAAAGTGAATATTAGGCTCAGGTCCCTAATAAATTTCAAAATACACAAAACCCCAGTAAAAAAAGTGTGTAAATTAGGTCCCTAGAAGTAAGTTACTAAGTAATTGCATATAGTTATGCAATTTTTTTGGTGAATAATTGCGGAATTTTGCGCAACTTTTTGAAAAAATTGCGTAAATTTCCGTAATTTTTTGGGTGAATAATTGCGGAATTTTCCACAATTTTTTCAAAAAATTGCGTAAATTTCCGCAATTTTTTAGATGAATAATTGCGGAATTTTCCGCAATTTTTTGATATAATTGCATAAATGTCTGCAATTATTCACTGAATAATTGCATAAGTGTATGTCATTATTCAGTAACTTAATTCTAGGGACCTAATTTTCAAACTTTATTTTACTGGGGTTTTTGTGTATTTTGAAACTTATTAGGGACCTGTGCCAAATTTTCCCTTAAATAAATGCTATCTAACTGAGATGATGATTAAATATATGCCCAAACAATCATAAATAAATTTTAAATCACATCAAAATTTAATTTAACAAACATAATAAATCTTAGAAGTTGTGAGTGGGTTAAAACACTCACCTTTTGAATTTAAATTGAATTTAAATTCAATTTTAACCCAAAAATTTGACCGTCTCATAATTCGTCCAAACCAGCGTCATCAGGTCCGGAATTTCAATATGATCCCAGCAAAATAAACCGCGCATGAAACTGAGTCCGTATGCAAAAGTTATGAAAATTTGAAGATTGGAAAATTCTGGTGCTGAGTCGACTTCGGGTTTAACTCTGGTCCGGCGCCTAAGAATCCCGGTGCTTGCTTGGAGTTTTTGCGAAAACGACCCGAAGACCCGAGTAGTTTTCTTCCTTACTCGAAGTAGATGCAGCGTTTTTGCCTCTGAAACTCGAAGCGCGACCCGATGTTGCTGCAGATCCGCAAATTTTTTATTTTTTTTTAAATTGAAATTGGATTGGGAAGTTTAGGGTTTGCAGCCATTGGAAATGAGGAAGAGCAAATGAAATAGCACATATAGAAATGAGGAATGGAGGCTGCTAGGGTTTATAACTGGATATATATAGGCAAAGTCGAAATAGGATAGATGGACCCGATCTATAAACGCGCTGAACGATGAATGGCCCAAAAGCCCGTTTCGACTCCGGAACGAAATTGGGTCAACCCATATATCAAAATAGATGTTTTAAAATATTTTAAATGCAATAGAAAAAGTTTCAAGTCCAAATTCCATCGAATGAAGAAGTTATGCTAAAATCAAAATTTTTAAATTGATTTCAATTGATTACAATTGCATAAATTTCAAGGCGTTTCGAGTTCGTACGATCAAACAACAAGTCCGATCGCTACGAAACTTGAAACACTATTATAATTCACCGTTACGGATCCGATGAAACTGGTTTCATCGAAATCCGAGTCAGTGGCCAAAATGGCTATTTTTCCATTTAGTAAATAAATTTAAAATAAATTAATGAAATCAAATTTCCTATTTAAATTCTGAAATTGACAATCTTTAACACTTTTATTTTCTCAATCATTCACATTAGTTAATCCAAATCTAGATGTAAATTTAGAGTTAACTAATTTATTTATTTCAGCGTTAAATTTCAATTTCATTACATCCACAAATTATAAAATAGATTTGCAATAATTCCCTTTTATTGACTTTCATTCAATTATTCAATCTATCGGTATCCAATAGATGAGACTACCATTGGATTCATACTCTATTACGTAAATATCTCCAAATTTCATCTAAGTTTATATTTACATAATATCTAAATATTAAATTTTATTTTATTGCAATTAAATCCAATTATTACAGTTCGAATCTCAAAAATTTGTAAATCTTTATTTCCACTCTTGTATTCAACGCACTTTCTTTATTACATCTGATGAAATTAACACTTGATTCAAAATCTATTATAACAATATCCTCCCATTACATCTAGTTTCAATCAATGTAATAATAAATGTTGAATTTCATTTATTTGCAATAAATTTACTTTATTGAATTTTACACTTCACTCAAAATAATAAATCTTGCTTTCAAATCTTTAAATCAAACAAATTTCATAAACTAAATAGGCTTAGCATAAATTACATCTTATAAATTTACCATCTTCAATGCCAACTCAAATCTACCCTAACTGCATAATTTAAGTCTATTGATTGTAATTTATTCCACATTAAATGTTATTAATTATAAATTGAAACCTCAATAAATTTGATTATTGATTTAAAAATCTAATTATTTAATAATTTGACATTGTATGGGTATAATTAACAATGAATTATATTACACATCATTAATGTATAAATTAATTTATTTCCCATTTAACGTGCTACTTAATCTCCTCTGATTGCAAACTGATTTCCAAATTTTATGCAACATACTAAAGAAATAAACACATATCTTAATTGATTTGTTTTTCCCATTCATTATAAATTAATGCATACATACAAATTAAGATCCTAAATCCCATTAATCATTCCATCTTGGTTCTATTCCTTTTTCACACCAACTATAACTTTATGAATAAAATAGCATTTCCTATTCATTTTGTTACATTCACTTACATTCACTTTATAAATAAATTGGTATTCCATTTAATCCATTAATTATTATCTTTAATTATTGCAATTCATTATCTAATATAAGATTTGAATCTATTTCCTAATTTCCAAATTTCAATAAAATAAAACCTTACAATTGCTTACCAAAAAAATGGGGATTGTACTAAATAAATTATTTATTGTCCTGCATTACTTTATTACCTCAATTTACATTCAATTTCCCTAAATCAATATTTTAAATAAATTCAATTAATTCCCACACACCGTTTAATAACCTAAGTAAACTAGTAACCATTAATAACGGTCACTAATTTCCCTAAATCACATTTATGGGTTTATAGTTTCCCATAAATGTTGCAATAACTCATATGATATTAATTTATCCAATCACCATTTAATTTATACTAATACATCAATTTGCACAATATATCTCTTGTTTCCTTAAAATAAATTTATGTTTTTATTAAGTTTTCATTTACTCTTGCGTTACTTTATTAATAATCATTAAAGTAACGTTTATATCAATAACACATTATAATTACATACCATTTAAATGAGTTTGATTTCTAATAAGTTAATTGACCATTTAATTAGGTAATTTATACAAATTTGTTATCATACCCATAAATTTACACTTATAACTAAGTCCTACATTTGAATTTATTCAAATTACTATAAATAGGTTTTAATTACCATTGCTACATTTTAATTTAGCGTTCACTCCAATATAAATTTATCACCTTTTATTATTTCTACTAAATTTTAATTACAAAATTCTATTAAATTAACAAATTTAAGTGCCGAAATTTATGGGTCGTTACATTGATGGATTTTGATTTATTAAGGGGGAAGGTCTCGAGTGATATCGGCCATGAAATGTTAAAGTGGCGGCTACGAAGGATATCAGCTAGAGTTACGGAACTGTACACGTATATATATATTTTTATATATTAATTTAATAATATTTCACAAATTACATGATTACGCAAACGAACTCCAAAATAGACGTGCCGACAGGCATTCGTAATGTTTTACCCACATTCCGAACACAATGGAACATGTTTCAAGGCCTAATTCGATCGTCTGTGTGAGTTATGGAAATAAACGATCGATTTTAAATTAAACCGATTAAATGAATTTCTAAGCGTTTTCAGCTGCCACGGTCAAATGGCAACTCCGATTGCTACGAAATTAGAAATCCGATAATAATGCTCTATTACGGATCCAATAGATCTAGTTTCGTTGAATTCCAAGACTGTGCCCCGGAAGGCTATTTTAACTCGTCTCGACTAAAATATAAAATTTTCAGTTTCAAATTATTCAGTTTTAAATCCAATTTTAAATGTTAACAATCTTCATTGTTGCTTAAATAAATTTTACATCAAGTTCCGGTTTCATTTTCAATCATATTATATTCAGAATTTAATTATTCAAATAATTGTAATATTAAATTTAAACAATTTTGATTATTCAATAATTCACTATCTATTGAAATATTTGAAAATGAACTTATAAGATTAAATCTTTAAAAACGAATTCAAATTATAGAACAACTATTTCCATTATACAGTTATTCAATTCCCGTTATTCAATTAATTTCCAATATTAAATTTAAACAATTTAATTGTTCAATATTCAACAAATTTCAATATTAGATTTTAAATAAATATTCGTTATCAGTCAATTACTTTATTCACATCCAGTGCATCCAACATTTGTTATTCAACTTCAATTATTGATTATAAACCCAGTTAATATATAAAATTTCATTTCAGTTGCAATTGGTTTCCAAATTCAATTCGACCGACTAAATAAACAAGTAACTTATAATAATTATCACCATTAACTTTTAATCACAATTATAAGTTTATTATTTACAAACAAGTGTCACAATTACCTATATAATACTAATTAGATTCCATTACCATTACCATTGACTATATATTATTTTATTAGTTAACCCAATATTTACATTTGTTTTCCTTATATTTCCTTTATAACCAAGTTATAACATTTGAGTCAATTCAATTGATTGGAATTTCATTCAATTCATTAATAATTAACTTAGATAAATATTGTTGCAATTCATTATAGTTATTATTTTCATAAATAAATTACAAAATTTTAATTCTTCCAACATTAAATTATGAAATCTTATTAAATTAGCTATTTTAATTATCGAAAATTTACGGGTCGTTACACTATCCCACACTCAAAAGTTTTCGTCCTCGAAAAGGAAAAAGAAGGGAAAGTAACTAAGTAAAGAGTTCAACATTTGATATATTTTATTCAAAATTATCAACTTATAAAACAATGAAATTCATTTATAAAGCCATTACGACGCTTCCACTATGCTACTCCGATTAGCTTACGATATTTACAAGTTGGTTATCAAAACAAGTTATAAAATTTCATAACTTGAAAAATTTTCTAACACCCGAATTTTACGAAAAATTTCGGCCGAGTCTCCTTTGCGCGACTCGATCGGTACAGCTACAAAACGCCTCTACGGGCCCCAAACCAACAAAAGAAACCAAAAGCCAAGTGGCACCATCATAAAACCATCATATCAAATGACAAATAAACATGTACCTCTTTGTCGGGCATCCAAATTTCTTGATTTAAATACCTGCATCTTATTTATCAATGATATCTAATCATAATTTAAAATCATTTTATATTTTGCATTTTCATTTTTCAACATTAGCTTTAGTTAAACCTGTACGAAGTACATATATCATCCGTACGCGATATCAAATCTGATCACTCATTCGATCACACAATTTCGCTTCCAAACTAGTATCGTTCACACGACTCTCTAGTGCGGATTCAAATTTAGTTCCTTGATCGAAAACTGTTATTCTCCTTGCATATCCATATACTATGATAGAGAATTCCAGAATCAAATCAAAATCCATATCCAGGGTTCGTTGTCAAGAATCGAGTGAAAAATCCTAACTTGGATCGATATAAATTATCTCGAAAATCTGTGCTCGAATCCAGATCAAATCATTATGCGAATAAAATAATATACGTGCAACTTACGTATTAACTTTCAATAGATTTCTATACAAATTTCATCTATATTAAATGATTTTACTTACCTTCGTTTCCTTTACAATTGATTATTCACAATGCATTATTCATATCCCTTATTTACTTAATATATCCATTTCTTTAAATAGCATATTCTTTTATACTATCATTTCTTATACATCATTTCATAGAATTTGCTTACTCAAGTCCATTTTAAACATTCTATACAGTTTAATTAAATTCAATTTCATTTTCCAAATGATTCTTAGCTATACCAAATTCCTTTGTTTACATTTACTTCATTTTCATAATTTCAGTTAATAACAAATTTATTTGTGGAACATTTTATTATAATTTCAGTTAATAGCCATCTATAAGAAGTTGGACTTTATCTAAGTCTATAATTATCTCAAAAGTCATAAATTAGATTTCACAATTTCTCTGCAAATTTATGTTCCATTCTATAACAAATTTACAAAGATATTATTTGATTCATTTGCCGGTTTTCTTAAGTTCACTTACTTATTCCATTTAGCCATTCATCATTTCAAATTATACTTCAGTATATATATACTTTTTTATCACAACCAAATTTCCATTTATATACATTTTAATTACTTTTAAGTTTTTCTTACTTGTATATTTTAATTACTTTTAGGTTTTGCTTACTTGTATAATATCCCATTACATATCCAAATCATCATTTTAACTTTTAACATCTGGTAAGTCATATTATATGTTATTAGAATGCAATGTGGTATTATAAAAATTTATAGAATTCGTTTTACTTGATTAGAATGTTCACAATTTAACTTGTTTAAATTTTCTTTAATTTCAGTTTTAAGAGTTACAACTTCAGCCCTAAAGTTTCTCAAAACATTAAGCTTAGAATTCTTAATCCTCTTATTTATAAGTTCTGGTTATTAACATTTCATTCGGATAATTTGAAAAATATTAATCAGAACTTAGAAATTTAAATGCCTAGTTTATTTCAAATCATTTGAAATAAATATATACATTTATATCTTATATATATCAAATCATACTTTTGGAGTTTAAACCAAAATGCAATTTTCAAAACAGTTTCGAAGCAAAGCAAAGCTTCGCAAAAGTCTCCCCTACTTTGAGACTCGAAAATGACCGTCGATGATGCTGCGTAGTCATCACCGAAATTATTTTCCAGCGATATAAGAGAGGAGTACTGAATTTATTCTAAAACTTCTTTCAAAATATTTCCCATAAATATTTTTCAACTAATATCACTACATATTTTTTTCCTTCAAAGTTTTGAAAACCATTTTCAAAATCCCCCGGTCTTAAATTCAATTCTCAATTTAAATCTACTTTAATTTATAAGTCACCTTTATAAGCTATTCTTACAAAATTTTACTTTATTAAAACATTCCACAAGTTGTTTTATCATTGTTTATTTTGTAATAAACCTTATTTATTAAATTACAATATCCAATTAATGATAACAATCAATATTATCATTCCTAACAACCAAACAAGCTACAAAAACCATAATAATTTCTGGAAATTACTTCTTTAAATAAAAAATATGATTAGGGAAAAATTATTTCATTTACCCAAATTTCAAAACAATACTATGTCGAATTGTTCTGTTCAAGTGTTTAGAGATCCCTATCAATGACGTTAATTACTCGTATTGACCAGAATCCATAAGCCACTCAACAAATCAGCCAACACAATATAAAACAATTTTATATCACTAACAAATACGCTCTCTCATATTTATACACTCAGTGACTCATCATAGGGTATTACTACCCTATTTAAAAAGAGTCAAACCCCAAAAAGCTAAGGTTATCGCTAAACCAAAGCTCTGATACCAACTGTAACGACCCACCTTTTTTGGACAGTTTAAATCGACAATCAAACACACATGTCAACTCAAACCATTCAAAAGGGAGGATTGTTAATGGGGTAAATAAGAAAAGAAGAGAAAAGGAACAAAAAACAACCATAGAATCTCGTAGCGGAAAGATAAAATATAATAATCAAATAAACAGTTCATGAAGCTGTGTAATATACTTTTGATTATCATTTATACATCATTTATCAGAGTTATACATATACAACAGAACAAATAAAATAATGCAGCAGACAGCATGATGCAAGGATAATAATAGTAATAGTATACCCAATCTTCATCTTCGTCCTCCAGAATAGATCTTCAATAAGATGAAAAACTCAGGACTGACCCGAGCGTAATGAAAGGACAAAACACTCGAGTCAGGACTAAAATATCCTTATGTAAGTTAAATCAATCATAAATAAAGATGAGTGTAACGGTGTCAGAGATGTTTACGGGGTTTGACATCTCCTATCCAGTGTCGACGTGCGTGCAATAACTCAAGAGATGTTATAGGATTTTCCATCTCTTAAGGATCCGTTAAACTATCTACTATGTAGTACAATACACTATTATAATATGTCTATAGTAAAGTAAACTATTAAAATAGCGTTAAGGCGTTACCCATATTGTAACAACCCGCATATCTATCGATTTTATATTTAAATATTTTATTTAAATATTTTATCGTTAGTCGGATGTTAGTCCGAAAAGCTACTTTTTGCATACGGTCAAATTAGGACTCGAGACCACTTCCATTGAGTTCAAAATGACGTTTGCGATCTTTTTGAGTGTAAACTTCGATATGTTTGGAGATAGTGAAATTTTCGACACTTTTTCCCGCCTTTGACTTTGGTTTGGACTGCACCCCTTTAGTTCAGCCCAACCATCTTCCTCACTCTATCAAAACACTTCAAGCTTTGTCAAAAATGGTGGTGGGAAGTGGAAATTAAAACTCCAAACACAAATTCTATTGCAAATCCGAGATTCAACATCAAATTCACGTGAAGAACATTGATTCAAGCTTGTTGGTGTTCTTGCTTTGCTCTCAAATCTCCATCTTCATCAAATTCCGTGAAAAGGTGAGATTTTTGATCTCACATCTTGTCTATATCTATCTTGGACTGTTAGGAATGATCCTCTATTGCATTTGTATGAATATCTGCCTTTGGTTTGCATTGGATTGGCGAAAAACTATAAATTTTGGCTTTTTGGTGAGTTTCTGGCCTTAAGTCGTTTCTGGCCATCGCTAAGTCGTCCACGAGTTAAGCCTAAGTCGTAAGTCGTTCGCGTTGAAAAGTCACACGGAGCATAAGTCGTTCCAGGCCTTAAGTCGTTCTGGGTGTGCTAAGTCGTTCGCGAGTTAAGGGCTTAAGTCGCGCGCGTTGAAAAGTCACCGCCTTTGTATTTCTGTTCGCCTGTGTTGAGTCGTTCACGAGTTAAAGGCTTGAGTCGTTCACGAGTTACTGGCTTGAGTTGTTTGCGAGTTAAAGTGCTAAGTCGTTCACGAGTTAAAGTGCTAAGTCTTTCACGAGTTAAAGTGCTAAGTCATTCGCGAGTTGTGCTAAGTCGTCCACGAGTTAAGGCTTAAGTCGTAAGTCGCTTGCCACCCTTAAGTCGTAAGTCGCTTGCCTCCCTTAAGTCGTAAGTCGCTTGCCTCCCTTAAGTCGTAAGTCGCTTGCCTCCCTTAAGTCGTAAGTCTCTTGCCTCCCTTAAGTCGTAAGTCGCTCGCCTTCCTTAAGTCGTTCATCTGGTTGAGTCGCACCATTCCTTAGCTCGGTCATGCTACCACTGGACCAGCTTGCCTTCACTAAGTCGTACCGTGACGGGGCGCTGCCCCGCACCCCGTATTACTCTGCGTAGGCAATCTCATCTGAAAAACATTTATCAGAATTTCTACTTTGATGGTTTTGGGATTGACTTCTTTGGACTTTACTCACGTCTTCGAACGTGAATTGATTTGTTTCTACAATCGTTTTATGACTTGTCACTTTAAAGATATATGAAGGTTTCAATACTAAATAGTAAATATCAAAACTCTTTGATCAAAGCGATTTCAACACTATTTTAAATATCAAAAGTTCGTTTTCTCAAACCGATTTTCAATCTACTAGTATATACAAGCCTTTACTTCACTCGAATGAGAAATCGACTTAAACGACTTAGTAAAACGAGTGGTATGAAACGCTTGCGTTCACTTCGTCGGTTAGCTCTTGGACTTGTTCGATTGAACCCTTTTTGTGACAATTTCCTAGTGAAGATTTACAGCTTGTTCGTAAATATTTAAGTTAAGCAAGTGGTTATGGGACATGAAGCTAAACTCATATATTTACTAGCTTGGTGTGATTGACACTTCCTTATGATCATGACGATCATTTTTGTGATTTAGACTAGCGATTGAGCGATGTCTCTTTGTCTGCGTGGGAGACTATACCCCGTTTATGTGATGTTTTGCCATCACATATCTTGGGTAGCACCCTACGTCCTTCGGGCCATTCCTGTGTGAAAATTTAATGGATAGCTTCCATGAGATAGCTTCTCGTCATGTGTTTACACGTAGGTGAGTTTTCATGCTCCCATTCATGTGTTAGGCCTCCCCCCTTTTTTATGTGTTTTCTGGATTTCTGATGATGATTTCTGGAATTTTGTGCTTCACCAATTTTCATGATTTTCATTGATATGATATCAGTTTTTGTGCATTGGTGAATTCATGTGTTATTGACTTGTTATGAATACAAGTTTAGGGTATGATACCCTACCTTATCTTTGAGAAGATTCTTGTGGTATTGATTAATCTTTTGTTGATTATCATTTACCTACTTATAGTAGTATGTCGTTATGGTTATTTCATGTTCATGTCATGCCTTTTACTTTATACCATATCATCTGATATTTATAGCTAGACTGATCCGTTTATTATTTTCTTATAAATAATACTCGGGTCAGACCGAGATGTTACAGGTGCTTCTGCTTGACTTCTCTTGAGGATATTTCTGACTTTTGGCTAACTACATAGATTAGTAGTTTTTGGATGTACACCTTTGAGATATAGACTCTATGTTGTGTACTTATTCTTTTGTATAGCACGTGATGCTATTCTTTTGTATTATCGTGGATCTTTCTGACCACTACTCTGATGTACACTTTCATGTGTTATATATTTATTCATATCTTCTTCCGCCTTTGTGATATGGATGTCTGTGACTGATTTATGTTATGATTATTTCTATGTTTATTTCCGAAGATTATATATAGCCACCGTGTGATAGCTTTGTGTTTGTATCGGTATGTCGGATTTCCTCCTTAAAAGATATGCATTCTATACTATTTGACGTATCGGTACTCGCACAAAGAAGTTACATGGATGGTCGCTCCTCCACAGCCTCATTCTCCGTGCTAATTGACAGCACTACATCGTAGTGTTCTTGGTTAGCGTGGGTATAAAGGTGGGGCGTCACACATATCCCCCTTAACATATTTTTATATATTCCCATAGTCTATACAGTACCGTAACCCCCCCGTAAACTGGAGGGCTATCAGAGGGCACTTCATAGGTATGGTACAAAACAAACTCATAGAAGGCACTCTAGGGCATGTGAACACGGCACACGAGGAAATGCCAGGGTAGATATACCGTTTGCAGATCCGGACTGGTGGTGACGCATAGCAGCTACTACCGCCCACCTCGGAACACACTCCCAAACAAATTGAGGGGTGGCCACCAAAACAATCACAAAAGCAATAGAATGATATCGAAGAAATGTGTTCGATCAGAGGAATGACCTCACTTGGCCCGACGTGGCTCCTGATTTTAGTCACATCTAAGCTGACTCACGGGAGTCAGGGTCACGTCATACCATATAGAATCGTTCACCAAACCATCCTACTTCATTTCTGGAATCTCCACCACGTACACAGTTGTTAAAGTGGTTTTCGGTATCGACAAAGAGTATGCCCATATCCGATCCCGGTCTCTTTAACAACCAAAAGCTTATTACACACCGGATGGTTCTTTTACATATTAAAAAATAAATTTATAATTGATATCAAAATATCATATTCGCTTCAAAATCAAATCCATTTCAAAATCGTCGTATCTACTCAAAATATACGATTTCCTTTCAAAATCATTTCGCCCAATATCTCATTTTGATTTCAAAATCGTTTCAAATTTCAATGTAGGTTATAACTTCATTTAATAACCCAGTTCGTATCTAAATCCAAGATTTAAATATAAACATTTAACCCTATTGACCAGCTTGAATTTTCAGAAAATAGTTTGAATAGTTTTAAAAAGGGTTTAAAGAATTAATAGTTAAATTACTCTAAAATATTTAAAAATAGATTTCAAAATAGTTTAAATTAATTTAATATAGTTAAATAGATTTAAAATAGATTAAATAGGTTAAATAGCTTTAAAATAGATTAAATATAATTAAAAGAACTTAAAATAGGTTAATTAGTTTAAAATAAATTAAATTGGGTTAAGTAGATTTAAAATAGATTAAAAATAAGTTAACATGGTTTAAAATAGGTTAAAATAATTTAATATAGTTAATATAGGTTAAAATAATTTCGATTTCAATTTATAACGATTTCGAGCTCGATTTCCAAAAATATCAATTCAAAACATTTAAATCATATTATCCTTCAATATTCAATTTAAAATCCAAATCTTTAATATAATTCAATGCCAAGCTCAATTTCAAAATGTTGTCTTTATCTCACTTTTACTTAATAATATTCAAAGTCTGAGTGAAAGTTGAATCCTTTAAAAATCAAATCAATTTACGAAATTCAATCATATCATAATTTTAATTTCAAAGTCTCAACTTCAATTATTTAACAATTTGTTTAACCGACATTTATTTCAACATCTCAACCTCAAATTCGCGATAAATTAAATTTCTATAAATTTGATTTTTATTCCTTTTAAATCAAACCATTAAATAATTTCAAATCAACGATTTTTAAAAGTTATTTAACCAATCCGGTGTCCGTATATAATTTTCTATCCTATGGCCAAGTGATTAGTTATTTCAATTAAATGTCAGAGATGAATATATATCATTTAAATCAAATCACAGTGTCGTATGTATGGATAACAGGATATATATATATATATATATAAACAAATAAACATCCAAACATTCAAATATCAACCAATAGTATCCATCGAAATAAATCATCCAACAGACAATACAATTCACGACAATTCCATAGTTATCAATATTAGATAATTTAATTGCAATTAAATCCTAATTTAAATTTGACAGTAAATTTTTATTTCCAACATTAAATTCATTGACAATCTAGATGACGATAAAATTTATCAAACAACGACCAATAAAAATCATATCACTTCATAATTCAAATTTAACTAGCATGAGAATATTCTAGTACGTTGTGAGCATTATAAAACACTCACCTTGAGTTTACGTTGCCCATCGTTCAAATTTTAAATTAAATCGAGCACGTTCGATTTAACCTAAAATTTTAACGAGCTCCAAATGTCTCCGGATCTACACTGCAGCGTAGCTCTCGTCGCTGCGATTCCGGCGTCGCCAGTTTTGTCCGATTCCGACCTCGTATGGATGAGATATGAGTTGTTGAAGTTTGAATATGTATTATATAATACAATTATTTTTATTATTTTCCATTACAATACCAAAACGAGATCAGCCGCCCATATCCAAATGAGAAATCAGGGCCGCAAATATGATTCTTCCTCCATCACTTATTCGCCCAGGCTATAGCGCTCACGAACCCAAACTCGCCGTTCTACCCTCGATTGACGGACGCACCACGATGCTCCAGGACACGATCGAACACCGGCAAACGAAAGTCCTCAACGAGCCTCACCTTCGGCCACGACCACGGCGAACTCGGTCATCTCCTTGTCTCGAAAAACGCGATCGAACGACGGTGCTTTAGGCTTCGATTCCTCCTTCCTCGTGGCACCACGACTCGGTCCACCTGTAACGATCCGGATTTTCGCGTTCGAAAATCGACATCCATACTTTACATCGTACTTGAATGCCGTAGATTCGACCGTTCAAATCCGAGTCGCCGGAGCTTATAACAACATTAAGTAAATAACACAGCGGAAGAAACAGAATAATACATTGATATACAATATCTGATACAACAGAGTGATACAATGAATATCAATATACATCAGAGATATGATACAACAAATAGCAGCGGAAAAGAAAAATAGATAACATCAGCAACAAATAGAATATCTCCAATAGAATGCTCCAATCCATAGCTAGCGAAAAGAAAGGTCAGTCGTCCAAGGACTGACTAGCTCCAGATAATCTACTCAACCT
The DNA here is from genome assembly GCA_030737815.1 of Allium fistulosum. NCBI lineage: Eukaryota > Viridiplantae > Streptophyta > Magnoliopsida > Asparagales > Amaryllidaceae > Allium > Allium fistulosum. Next base: position 1,104,907,475 of record CM060902.1, read on the forward strand.
GAATATCTGAGAAACCCAACTCTAGACTGCCCGTGTGGAAAATAGTGGGCACCCAGAGTTTAGGAAAGGAACAATAAACTCCGAATCAGTCATGGGACTGGTGTGAGCAACAAAAACAGTTTATCTTTAAAAACAAATAGCAGAGATTTTTAAAGTCAATTCGAAATGCTTTTGGAAAATGAAACTACCATAAGACCTCCCGCCACACACACAATGCAAACGCAGACTTGGAGGAGATTTCTTCTTATGATAGTCAAAGATGCTTACTACGCAAAAATCAAATCTTTTTGATATTATCATTAGTGCATAGTGTAGAAAATATTTCGAAAGTATAATATTAATCTTAGCCAACATACGACCAGTATCGTATGCCTACTATAGCTACCATCTAAACAGTGGTGACCACCGTACGTAAATGGCAAGTTCTACAACTAATACCGTACAAAGTTCGTATTGGAAGATGGATTTCCAACAAATGATCAGGCTAAGGAACTTCCTTTTCCACGATGGGTACGTCCCTGGAATAGACGACCCGAGAACCTAACCGGATCTCTGCCAACACAAGGCCGGGTTACCTCTGCAAAAATAGGTAACTACTGACACGCGTATGCCATCCCCCGATCGTCACCGATCTTCCCGAGGATCCCCGATTTCCAACAAACCACAAAGTAATAAATTTGCAGCAACCACAGAGGTTAAGTATCTGGGCTCCATACCATGATACCACCTTTATCCAGAAGGAATGACATACACTAAGGGGCGCTACTCCCTAGAACCTTGCTGCATCTTTCCTGTTTTGACCATTTCCGGGGTGTGAGGTTCGACGAAGTCTCGTCCACAAAGCTACGCTTTCTACAAAGCCATGCTTCGGGTCAAACAAATGATCAACCTATGATCACAAAGATATAAAATCAAACAAATGATCATATCACAAATGATCAAACACTGATCATCACACAGCAACACTCAGCATGCCACATTACCAAATTGGGATATATCGCTGATAAATTTCAACTACATAACCTCTGAGCTCGTACGTCTCAGAGAAGGGTGTTAAGCTAAGAGAATAAATTCTCCGCCACCAAACAGAAATGTATTTGAAAGAAATCGGCTTTATATCTCAAAGTATAATGTCAGACATGTATCCATACAAGTATGTTCCGGGTTCGAACAGAACCGAAGGCACTTCTCACGAAGCCCTTGCAATTTCGAATAACTTTCAATCACGTCCGGACTTCCCGTCACAAAAGAGTGATATAAATCTCTATACCGGCGCGACTCAGTGCAGAGACATTCGACAGGTTGTCCTTCCATTTTCGAAAAATATCCGGTCTTCAACACCGGTCTTCAAATGCTATCCATATACGACGTATCACTATTCGGAATGGGTTATATGACACAATTGTCTTTTCCCGGCTAACCCGAATAGTGAGCGAAATATTTAAAAACATACGGATATTGGGATTTCAATTAAGTCACAACTTAAACCCAAACTTTCTTTTTAAATGGTTTAACAAATTACCATTTTAATCTTTTTAAACAAAAAGATTCAATTCACAAAGTTCACTTAATTTCACAAAGATTCATTCATAGATTTTCCAAATCGATTCCCATTTCAGTTTAATTAACTCGTTAAATCTTTAAATCAAAGATTTAACTTATAGTTTTCAAAACAATTTCATTTCGAATGGGTTAAACAAAACATCATTTTAAATCTGTTAAAAATAGACAGATTTAATTCATAGCTTTCAAAAAGAATTCATTCATAACTTGGAAAATCCATTTTTCAATTCACTTGAAATTCCTTTAATTTAAACTGGAATTTCTTTTCTTATCTAAAAGCTTTTATCATTTGAAAACAACAGTTTTCAATTTGGAAATCTGATTCATTCATACGAGTTGAAATCCTTGGTTTAAATTCAAATTCCCAAATTAATACTTTAAAATGGTTTAATTCATACAAACACATTTATATCATCTTTTATCCCTAGTTTCCAAATCATAGATTTAATTTCAAACTTGAATTCAAATTTAAATCTAATTATTTAAATTTTCAAAACTCGATTAAGTTATTCAAAATAACTTTTATCTTTGAAATTCTATTTCAAAAGCTTTTCACTTTTTATTTTAAACCCAAATTTCAAATTTCAAAATCAATTGAAATTAAAATTTCAATTTCAAAAACATCAAATTTAAATTATCTGTGACTTAACCGATTTCCACGTGAAATCCATATTGGTGTGTGTATAAGTGTGGTCCAGGGGTTCAACACAACAGTGCAACATCATTCAATCATCACAGATATATCGATAAGCGGTATAATCGATAACGCTTATCTTCATTCACAGATTCATAGATAAAATAAATTTATCAGTCACAAAGATTCACTATTATAATTCGATGTGGGTTTCGGATAACCAACTGGAATCCGACTCCCTGTCGCATCGAAATTCAAGTGTCGTTTTACGGGTCAAGGGGTTTGCATATTCATATAACAATATATACATCACAGATAAGTAAATTACAGATCATAACATAAATCAGGGTGTATCGCAAAGCATCATATATCAGGGATATCAAACAATCAAACCAATAGAATTCAAATATTCATAAGTAAGGTCAGTTGGTTACCTGATAAATTCAAATCAGATTTATTTCTTATGAATTATTAATCCTGGTTAATTAATTACAAATCAATTTATATAGATTAATTTATCAAACACTTATCAATTCATCAAATGATCTCTTAAGTTAATTGAACTAAATTTCTTAACTTAAATTAATCTTATTATCGATATTAATTACAATAAATAAATAAATCCTTAATTATTTCATCAAGTAATTATACTTAACAAAATTACAAATGATTATCTTAATTAATATTTTAAAACTTCCTTAAACAAATTACTACAAATTTGAAAACGGTAATGTTATTTACATTAAATACTTAAATTTGGTTAATTACTAAATCAACACGGTAATTAAGATTTTAGAAAGCATTGTTAAGCATTTCCTAAATTAATTACAGTTGTAATAAAAATCTTAACATTAAATTAAGTCGACCATACTAAAGGTGGTTTTACAGAAAAATTTGCCTAACCCATTTTTTTTATTTTGTCTTGTTGAAAACCAACCCGAGAATGCCTCCAGGTTTTACTCGAGTAACACTCGAGATTGCCTTCCCATTTCCCCGAAGTCTCCTTCCTCCCCTTTTTATACTTTGTTCCAGTTTTAAGTTTTTTTAGCATTATAACATATACGAATGTACTCAAGCACGCACTCATGAAGCAATCCCTCCACCTACTCGAGTATCAACTCGAGTCGTCCTCACCCAAAAATTACCAGGCACGACATCAACGCCGTGCACGTGCACGTTGCCCCGCCACCACCTTAGCGATCCTCTCGTCCTTCGGCAAGTCGCAAAACACTACTACACTCAACCTCCAAAGTCGTTTCGATGCCAAAACCCTCAGATCAAAAACCGACCTTCAATTCGAAACCCAAAGGTCGAACTCATCAACAGAAATGCTTCGCCTCACCCACGTCGTCCATCTGAAGCGCCATAACTCCGGCCTCGCCTCAGCAATTCTCCCCGTCACCATTACCCTGAAACTCGAACGGCTCGATGCACCAGAGGCTACGACATCACCTTATTTCCAGAGCGCAACAAAACTCGGACTTAAACCCTACTTTCGATCCAAACCCAAAATCTATGCATTCGAAAATTATTTTAGCATTTTTCCCGTATTACTACATCATCACTCTAACTTCTCATCCAATATCAGCAATTAAAATTTGTTGAATCCATTGAAATTGGCAAAAATGCTTTTTAGCTTCATTTTTGAACTGCACCTTGAATACTCCTTTAAAAATCATCATTTTTGGTTTAAAATTCCTACCTTTATATGTATATTCAAGAAATGAAATCAAATCAACAATTTATGATATTCGAATTTTACATATTTATTTGCTTTCTACTGTAAATTTGAATTACAGGACTTATACTCCACTGCCAACCATCAAACAGTTTCCAAGCTCTGATTTTTAGTTTTAAACAAATTTATTTTATTTAATTTCTAAGTAAAATGTTTTTATATGAAGAGTATAAACCATTCTTTGCTTCTTTTCCCTCAGAAACATGGAAAGCTTGAAGAACATCATAAGACAGAGCATCCAGTAATTTACAAACATCACATAATAGTATATATCAGTAGATACTTCATCACATTTTTCTAAAGATACAAGCAATGAAAATATTAAAACATGTTAAAGGTTTAAAAGAAATAGTTTGCTCACCTTTGCCAATATTTGAAAACAGAGAAGAACAGAGTTTTGTTTTTTTTTTGAAACAGGCTTTGATATGTTAGCTGGAATCATCTTTTTGATCTCTGGTTTGACTTTATTTGTTTAAGTTGCTTTTAAATTTTCTTTAAACTGAAGCTTTGGTTTGAGTTTTCATTTACAGCTTGAAGTGGAACGAATTTGCAATGAGGATGATGTTTATAAAGAAAAGAAAAAAATGAGTACAGGGTGTTGTTTGTTTATGCAATAGGCTATATTATATTTGTACCAAGTGATAAAATTTTGTACAGGGCATGATGATGTTTGTACAATAGCATGGCTGAGAAGATACTAAGTCATGCTTGCATTTACTTATTTCGGCTGAAGATGATTCATGTACTTTAGAGATGTTTTGTTTGTACTTCATTAGATTGTTTCATACCTGCATGTTTATATTTTTTTGCCTTGCACATAGATTTCTTTTAATATGTTGTTCTTGCCTTGTCTACTTATTTACAGGCTGTATACTTTATGTTTGATAGATATTTTTGTTTTGTTGACTTATTACTTGTCTTATGTTTTGTTAAATTTTTTAGCTATGATATTATTTTATATAATTTATTTTAGACATTGCCTTAGAGAAAAAGTCTGGTGGCTTCTACTTTGCAAGCCATTCATATACTTAACTACACATTTTTGTTCTATTGCTTTGTAATTTAAATGAAGTTCTAGTTACATGTTGTTTTAATTATTTTATTTTCATTTTATCTTGTAATATAAATGACATTCTATATTTTATAATTATTTTTAAACTATTTACTTGAAACTCAAATTCAACATATAAAATATTTAAATTTAAATGATCGTTCAAAAATAATTGGGATTCGGGGAAACTCGAATCAATTTATCAGTTGATTTTACAAATTTTTATTCAAAATTTTATTTAATTATAAAATTTAACTCAAAAATTCAATAAATTATTAATTTAAATAAATTTAAAATCTGGGGTCGTTACACCACCTATGGATCTGGTAGATCTCGCTAAGATCTATAATTTCCTAGTTGGAAATTTTTACTAATAGTTGATGGATTTTGATTTATTAAGGGGGAAAGTCTCGAGTGATATCGGCCATGAAATGTTAAAGTGGCGGCTACGAAGGATATCAGCTAGGGTTACGGAACTGTACACGTATATATATTGTGACGCCCCACCTCTATACCCACGCTAGCCAAGAACACTACGGTGTAGTGCTGTCAACTAGCACGGAGAATAAGGCTGTTGAGGAGCGACCATCTATGTAATTGCTTTGTGCGAGCACCGATATGTCAGATAATAAAACATTGCATTTCATCTTTCAGGAGGAAATCCGACATACCGATACAAACTCAAAGCTACTACACAGTGGCTATAATAGTTTAGGACAATAGATATAAAAATAACACAGATAACATAAATGCGGAATACAGATGGAACGAAAAGTCTCATATATACAATAACTGATATCAGTTACAATACATTTGACACAATACAAATGATACAACTACAACTGTCGACTCAAGAAGTTATATATACACGTACATTATCGACTAATATACATGAATACATTATCATCTTAAAACAGACACACTGACTACTACAAAAGTACGAAGACCACTTCAAATGATATAAAAAGTCTTCATAGCTCTAGCAGCAACCCAAAGCTAAAAATCTACAACCTGTAAATACTCGGTCTGACCCGAGTATTACATTCAAAAGAAAATAATACCCGGATCAGTCTAATTCAAACTCAGTTATTAATGCATGGAAGCAATAATAATCAAATAGATGATAGTCACAATAATTTCTGTCTATCCAATCCTTTTAACAAAGAAATCGGATAACTAAAAATATAACACTTAACAGTGTTAAGCAAAAATCAGCAGATTTAAATCATCAACAGAGATAAATAAACAATTTATCAAATCGACTAAATCAATTCAAAACTGTCAATTCTGGGTGGCTGCAGTGCACGCACGCGTGCACTGCCTCGCCACCATCGAATATAAAGTCACCACCACAATGAAACTGCAGTGGCAAACAGATGTAAGGACAAAGGCAGGCTGCAACTAAACTGCAGAAAAGTCATCAACAGTTCAAGCATATACAACAATAGAGACAAATTCGAGTACATCATGAAGCAGAACCAAGTGCAGTTCAACTGAGATGGACAACTCGAGAATAAACATGTACAAACTGTTTCAGTAATCCAATGCCAACAAGAACAGATGAACATCAGTGCAGACAAGTATGAATTCGAACATGAAATGGAGAACATCATTGCAAGTGCAACAGGTAGAAGATGATGCAGTGAAGCATGTACAAGGGCAGTACATATGAACATCAGTGAATCAACTGGACAGCAAAAGATTTCAAATCTATATGAAATACAGACCAATGTTCAACAATGCAGAAGTGTCAAAGCACAGAGTAAAACTTATGTTCAGCAATCAAAGAAATGCTCAACAAGGCAGAGACTGGGTGCAGACACATGAATGTACACCAGACCAGAGTGTCAACTTGCAAGTCAACAAGCAACAGGGAATTCATGTATGGAGGCTGAACAACAATGCAAACAACAGACAACGAATGAATTCAACATCAGTTCACAACTCAAGTGAAACAAGCCGGAAGAAAATTCAACTATATACAAGACAAACAAGACCAACAACAAAAGCCCTGAACCAATTCAAGCAAATGAAACATGACTCAAGAGTATATGAACACTGTCTCAAATGAAGACCGTGAACTATAACACTGCAGCAACTACAAGTGACAGCAGTGTGAAACTAAACCACAAGGAAAGAAATGCAAAAGAGGTATGCAGTGACAATATGGTATAGTGAAGACTGCAATAACTAAGTGATGATATGGATTGATACAAGTAGGCGATAACAAAATGTCAACCAGAGTAATGGGTCAACAATGCAATTGTAAGCGACTAACTCGAAATGAATGAAGACTATATGTCAAAAGTCAGAGGCAATACGACCTAATCATCAAAGTGCAGACCAAATGAAGTCAGTGCCCACAATAATGGCAGTAACGGTATGCACCAGCAACAGTGAATCAAGACTTGAGTATCAATGCACATGAATACACAGTGAACACAAATGGTCAAACTATAGGCAGGAACAACAAGGTAATGAAGCCACTGTCATATGGTCAGAGAACAGACAGGTAAACTCAAGCGATCAAGTGTGGAGCAAATCAATGAAACAGATAGTAACAACTGTAATCAGACAAAGTCAAGCTAAATGCAACATAGTGATATACAATTACAACATGCAGCACTGCAACTCAAGTTCAGTACAAATCTAAACTAATTAGACAGGGATATGAATGCACCAATATTAATGCAGACAGAACAACAAACTTTCCCAGTACCAAAGAAACCCATAACCAAAACCCCACATGTAACAGCACTCGAGATCCAGATTGAATACAAAATGTATCAAGATTCAGTGCAACAAATTCAAGACATGAACCAGACTCGAGTGTTAATGATGTACACATGACTACAGAATGCAAAGGCAACTACTGGAAGAAAATTGAACAACAGTATCAATGACAAATGCATCACATAGACAACATCAGAGCGATGTACGTGTACAAATAGTCAAGTGAATGATAAGGCATACATACAGATGACGATGAAAGTGAAGTTCACCAATACAACTCAAGATTTCAGAGTGCAGCCAATGATCATACAACTATATACATACATGAATGTATGTATACAAATGATTAGCCACGAAAGTACAGAGCAATCAGGGGATGAATACAACATGAGCAGTACAGACTACCCTAAATGAAGACTACACGAGCTCAATGTATCAGTAAAACAAGCTCGGGAGTGTGCAACAAGTTCGACCCAGGAAATTGAACAAGTCAAGGCAACAAATAAAATTAGGGCCTCCTGCATATATACCGGAGCCACAAAATCACGTATATAAGGTTGAATTAGATGTGAGCAAATTACTCACCTCAGTTCGGTCGAGAGTTGAAGTTATGAAGCTTCAATCCAGCTGAAATCATCTCGCGTGACGATGATTTGAAAACGAGATCGCGAAGCCCAGAAATTGGTTGAATTCGAGCAAACAAGTCATCGACGAATAGAAGGAGCGCCCAAAGCCAAAGCAAGCAAGAATCACCTTCTCGAGCAAAGCCGAGCATAAAGGGAACGAAGCCCCAAATCAGAAAAACCCTAAATCTCGTAAGCCTCCACAAGCAAGCGGAAACGAGATCATCTCAAGGCAATCGAGAAGCACGAAGTTCCAGACAGCAAGAAAAATTGCAAGCCCTAATTTTCAGATCGAAGAAATAGAGAATCGTCGCCGCCATTTATTTTTCCAAAACAAAGAAAGAGGATCGGGTTGAATAATAAGAAAGGAAGGGCTAGTACCAGATAAAAGGAAGCGGGCCGATGTTTTAAAAGGGGCCGGCCATAATAAAAAAAAATATTTATTTAAAACCCAATAAAAATTTTTCAACCATTTTTATAAATTAATTTCAAATTGATTTAAAATTTTTGATAGTAATTATAATCATCTAATTTCGATAATCACAAAGTACAAAATACTGGGTTGTTACAGACTTCCCTCCTTAAAGAAATTGCGTCCTCGCAATCATAAGGAATAAATGGACAAAAGGTAATAACCATACAAGAGCATGACAATGTCGAATGCATAAGCAAAGCAAAGGTCAACAAGGAAGTATTGAAATCATGGAAGTGTCAGATGTAAAATCAAAAAGGTCCGACTGCTTCGAATCAAAAGAATCAACATCGTGGGGATCAAGGAATCTAAATCAGATGACTATCAAAAGCAAGAATCAATCGAGTTCCAGCATTTAATAGAAAAGGAAAAACAGAGCAGGATTCACGTACTGCACGAATTGAATGTGAGTAAATCAAATTACTCACCTGAATTGCCAGAGAAAAAGACGAAGCTCAAATCTCAAAATCGCAAATATTCAATCATCAAAAACGATAATCGAATTTCACAAATATTTGATTATCAAAAACGATAATCAGAAACACAAACATTCGATTAGTCAAATCGAAAAATATTTAATTATCTCAAATGATAATCAAATTTCACAAATATCTGATTATCAAAAACGATAATCAGAAATCACAAATCAAATGTCTAATTATCTCAAACGATAATCAGAAAACAAATCAAATATCTAATTATCTCAAAAGATAATCAGAAAACAAATCAAATATCTAATTATCTCAAACGATAATCAGGAACACAAATATTTAATTATCACAAATGATAATCAAATCTCACAAATATCTGATTATCAAAAACGATAATCAGAAATCATAAATATTCGATTAATCAAATCGAAAAATATTTAATTATCTCAAACGATAATTAAATCGGAAAATATTTAATTATCACAAATGATAATCAAATTTCACAAATATCTGATTATCAAAAACGATAATCAGAAGTCGTAAATATTCAATTAACGAGTCGGAATTAACCAAAGTAGTAAAAGTATGGTTCCATACTCCTTACTTTTGCTAAATCGTTTAAATCTCTTTATCGTTTCCTTGAAAGTGCAGAATTGTGTGTTTTAAAAATAACATTTCGCATTCTCAAACGGACAAGTCCGGAATTAAGCGAACCAGTAAAAGAAAGGGGTCATAGTCCTCGATTTTGCTGAAACGTTTAAATCGCTTCCTCATTCTATTGAAAATGCAAACTGTAATAATTTTGAAAACAATTTTAATTTATATTTTGAAACAACTTTTAAAAATAAGAATTTTGAAAATACGTGATTAAATTAGTAATATCAGTATTGCGGGAGAACCGCTTGTAAATCCATTTCAAAATTGACGGTTACTGAAGTTAACACGTTAAAATCTCATCAAAATAACTGGCATCGAAATATAATACCAAATGAATTTTCATTCATCAAAAATGTCACAAGAATCTTCTCAAAGATAGAAAGGGATATCATACCCTAAACATGTATTCATAACAAGTCAATAACACATGAATTCACCAATACACAAAAATTGAAAAAACTTGTCAATAGAAATCACGAAAATTGGTGAAGCACAAATTCTAGAAATCATCACAAGAAATCCAGAAATCACAAATAGAGGGGGAGGCCTAGCATAAAAACGGGAGTATGAAAACTCCAAAACACCGGTATCACAAGACGAGACGCTATCTCATGGTGGCTAACCATTAAAGTTTCACACATGAATGGTCCGAAGACCGTGGGTCGCTATCCCACACGTGTGAGTCGGAATCACACAGATTGAGGTCTAGGCTAACCTCGCAGAGAAAGAGACATCGCACATTTGCTAGTCTAAATCATAAAAAGGAAAAGGGGAATGCCTATCACAAAATGGGAGCATGAAAACTCCAAAACACCGGTATCACAAGACGAGACGCTATCTCATGGAAGCCATCCATTAAATTTTCACACAGGATAAATTTGTGGTTGTCTTTATTGATGACATATTAGTGTATTCAAAATCAGAAGAAGAACATGCAAAACACTTGCATCTGGTTTTGTCTAGACTGAGGGCACATGATTTAAAAGCCAAATTCTCTAAGTGCACATTTTGGCAGAAGGAAGTAAAATTTTTGGGGCACATAGTATCACAACAAGGGGTTAGTGTAGACCCAAATAAGGTGATGGCAGTGCAATCTTGGAGCAGACCCAAATCAGTAACTGAGGTGAGGTCATTTTTGGGAATGGCAGGCTATTATAGGAGATTTATAAAGGATTTTGCAAGGATAGCTATCCCATTGACCAAGCTAACTAAAAAGGAGCAACCCTATGTGTGGACAGAGAAGTGTGAACAAGCTTTCATATCACTAAAGAAGGCACTGGTAGAAGCTCCAGTTTTACAAGTGCCAGAAGGCAATGAAGAATTAGTAGTTTACACAGATGCTAGTGGATCTGGATTGGGGGCAGTGCTTATGCAACATGGTAGAGTCATAGCTTATGCATCAAGGCAACTCAAGCCAAATGAAACTAGGTATGCTACACATGACTTAGAACTAGCTGCTGTGGTGTATGCATTGAAACTATGGAGACATTATTTCTTGGGTGCTAAGTTTGAATTGTTTACTGATCACAAGTCACTTAAATATTTGTTTTCCCAAAAAGACTTGAACATGAGGCAACATAGGTGGGTAGAATTTCTAGCTGCCTATGATCTTGATATATTGTATACCCCTGGAAAAGCTAATAAAGTAGCAGATGCATTAAGTAGACATCAAGCTAAATTGGCAAGCTTAATGATGGCAGAGTTCAAGGATTTGACAATTCTTAGTGAGGTGGAAGTGAAAGAAGAAACTAGTGTATCAGATAAGACACACAGTAAGATGATTGAATATGGTAAATTAAGCCTCATATCCTTAAATTCAACACTGGTTGATAAAATAGGACAAATGCAGAATCAAGATATAAATTTGAAGGAAAAAAAGAACATGATATCCCAAGGCATGACAGTGGAAAACTATGAGGTAGATGGTAAAGGATACTTAAGGAAAAAGGGGAAACTCTGCATACCAAATGTAGAGGAACTAAAGCAAGAAGTTATGGATGAGCATCACAAAACAAAGTATACTATCCATCCTGGTGGTACAAAAATGTACCATGATCTCAAGAGAAATTATTGGTGGCCAGGAATGAAAGGGGCAGTAGCAAAATATGTGGCAAATTGCTTAACATGCCAACAAGTAAAGGCAGACTATCAAAGACCCTCAGGCCTATTGCAGCCTTTGGAAGTGCCTACCTGGAAATGGGAGAGTATATCAATGGATTTTGTGGATGGTTTGCCAAGAACAAGAAGGGGAAATGATAGTATTTGGGTAGTGGTTGATAGACTCACAAAAACAGCACACTTCATCCCAATAAGTTCAAACAGAAATGCTCACAAGCTAGCTCAATTGTTTGTAAAGGAGATAGTAAGATTGCATGGCATCCCCAAGACTATCATTAGTGATAGAGACACTTTGTTTACTTCAAGGTTTTGGAGTAGCTTTCAAGAAGCTATGGGGACAGAATTAAGCTTAAGCACATCCTACCATCCACAAACTGATGGGCAAACTGAGATTGTTAATAAAGTTTTAGAGGATTTGTTGAGAGCATGCATACTTGATTTTGGAGGCAACTGGGAAGATCATATTTATTTAGCTGAGTTTGCTTATAATAATAGCTACCAGTCCACTATAGGAATGGCTCCATTTGAGGCTTTATATGGGAAGCCTTGTTTATCTCCTGCATGTTGGATGGAGGCTGGTGAAAGGGTGTTGCTTGGACCAGACCAGGTAAAAGAAACTTCTGCAAGAATTGAATTAGTGAGGCAAAGAATGAGAGTGGCTCAAGAGAGACAGAAAGCTTATGCAGATAAAAAGAGAAGGCCAGTAGAGTTTGAGGTGGGAGACTATGTGTTTCTCAAAGTTTTACCAATGAGGAAAATATTGAGATTTGGAAAAGCAGGGAAACTGTCACCAAGGTATGTAGGACCATATGAAATTGTTCAAAGAATAGGGACTTTAGCTTATAGGTTGAAGTTACCAGAGGAATTGAGCAAAATACATGATGTATTTCATGTATCTCAATTAAGAAAGTGGGTGCATGATAAGAAAACTATTCTTGAATCCCCTACACATGTTGAAATTCAAGAAAACCTGGTTTATACAAAGGAACCAGTGGGCATAGTGGCTAGAGAAGAGAGGAAATTAAGAAACAAAATAATTAAATTGGTAAAAATTCAGTGGAGTCTGGATGAGAATGATTGTACATGGGAGGCTGAAGATAGAATGAGGGATAAATATCCTAATCTATTTTCTGCTTAAAAGGTATGTTTAAAACTATGATGAAACCTTAAATTTTTTTTTATGTGTGTTTGATTGATTTAAAATGAATGAGTTTCTGAAAATTCATTCAATTGAAATTATGCTTTGTATACATTTGGATGGAAATGTATGAGAGAATAATTGTGGGACACAATTCCTTTTAGGAGGAGAGTATGTGAAGACCCAAAATTATTGAGATAAGAATAATTTAAATAAAGTCAGAAAAATGAGAATTTTCAAGGAAGAAAGAAATAATACAGCCTGAAAATAAATAGTGAGAATAAGTTAAAAATATAATGAAGGGAATAGTTGTTTTCAGTAAAACAAAAATGAAAATGGTAATTAAATATATGGAATACATTTGTACATCAAGAGAAAATAAATAGCTTGAAGCATTAACAAGGAATCAATTCATAAAAGGATATACATGTATACATTACAGTTTAGCATAAAGAAAATAAACAATGCAAGAAAGTCACATGAGAATAAGGTGTGTGTATGAAACATGCAAATAGCATGCAAATCAGAAAAGAAAAGAAAAGTTAAAGCAACTGAAAATACCCGAATTGGAAATCAGAAAGAAAATGGCATTTCTAGCCATGACATCATATGTAAATTTCTCTCAACTGTATGGGGATAAGATGGGCTTTTCACTCTACTAAAACCCTAAACAATGTTTTAAAAATTAAAGGGGAAGCAGCAGTCTCACTGCAGAAAAACAGAAAATATTAAGAAAAGAAAAGAGAGCAATCCAAAGCCATTGTTCAAGTTAAAGAATTCTCAGGGAAAAGAGGCAGGAAGGTGAGTGATTAATCAATCTATGAGGCTTAAGGCATTAAGACCCAAGTTAAGGGCAGCCATATTATTTTATAAAAACCATATCATGTTTGTGCTTGATCTATTTTTCAGTATAAATGAATGCTGAAAATGGTAGGTGTTTTGATAAATCTTTGGTTGATGCTTTGGTTTGCTTTGTTTGATTGTTTGATAAGGAAAAGATACCATGATCACTGATATAGATCCAGCACCTTAAAACACCAGTTTATAAATATGGTTAGTAAGATAAATACATTTTTATTGTGAAGTAGGGTATTACTGAAAAATGAACTAGGCAGTGTGAATAAAGGAGGTTCATGCTCATGTCTGGATTGTTTTAAACTTAAGGTGAACAATGCAATAAATCATTTATGTGCTGATTTGTTCAGATCTTAAGCTAAAAATGTTTTATGGGTTTTTCTCAAGAACCTTACCCTATGTTCACAGTAGAATCGAGTATAAGAATTTCTATATGATTTTACAGGATTTGTTTAAGTGATCATGATATTCCTGAATATAGAAGATATGCAGTGTTAAAACAAATTTTGAATAAAACAACTGGAAAATGAGATGTGGTATTCTTTTCATGAATGTTTACTATGGTTAGCTGAAATTCCTGAGTGAGTTAACCCTCTCTGATTAAAAAAAAAAAGAAGAAAAGAATATAGCAGCATTTCAAGAGTTAATAAATTTTTCTGAAAGAAAATGAGAATGGTCTCTAGATTATAAAAACTAATCTAGGAGTAAAGCCTTGATCTATCCATCATAAGGGGGATGATGGGTATGTGCATGACTTGTTTAAGTCCTATAGGCCTTTGTGCAAGGGTTAACAGAATTGAGTCCCTTGCAATGCACACATGGTGTTCAATGGCAAAGAGTTAAGACCAAATTAAATTTTTAAATTGAGATTGAGAGCTGAGCTATGGAAATTAAAATGAGTTAATTCCATAGGAGTATGTGTACATGTATACTGTATGGGATGGATGAATGGATGCTTGTGTGCATATGTGTTAGTAGGGGCTTATACATGTTCATATACCCAGTTTACATTATGAATCCAAATAAGTATCAAGCACATAAATTCTCTGCACAATAATTTAAATGTCAAGTTATTATATTTTGATTTCACTCATACCAGAATTTTATTCTGACCCTATTTGTTGCCTTGCAATAATTGGGGTGTCTCATTTTTATGGAGGCAGTCCAAAATATTGCTGCAGGAAAAGATGTTTAAGTGGCTTGCTTGCATGGATATTTGAAGATCTTCATGAATTAAGGAAAAATAAATGCTTAAGGAAGTAGCAGTATAATCTGTAATAGATAATCTAGGCAAACTTCCTTTTATTTTGTGTATTCTCAGCAATGATGCTTATTTTGTTCACTTGAAAAGAACATGTAAAAACTTAAGTATTCTGTGGGGTTTGTGAGTTACTGATTTAAGCAACTTATTTATATGACTTCTGGTGGAAAAGTGATGAAGGAAGTATGCCATATAATATGATATGTGGACATACATCCCTTGGCAAGGTTTAAGTGATTTAAAATTATAAAGATAAGGCTGTTATTGAAAAGTATGCTATGAATTTTGTTAAGTGGATAGGTTGAATCTGGTCCTGGCTAACCAGTAAGGCTTGACCATGACTTATAATTGATATAGGTCCATGCAAAGGCTGGAAGGCATAGCCTGTAATCTGGTTTTGGGCATTTGATTTTTCCCCAGCAAAAACTTGTATTGCTTGGTGTAATAAGCTCATATGTATGCTAGATACTTGTAGGCATCACTGCAAATTAGACTTATCCAATTCTTGTTATCTGGATACTTAATTCAAATTTGGTAATATTGAGTCATAGTCAAAACCAGTAGTAATTTGTAGAGGCATGTGGTCTTGTTTGTAATAAGCATCTCCACCATTCAATAGAATAATGACCACTAACATTTGTTATCTTTCCTAGAAAATCATCAGTTGTTTTCATTATAAGTTCACCGGGAAGTCTTGCATTTTGTCAGGTCATTTTGCCTTTAGACACACTGTCTGCACACATGTTCTTAGTCTCCATTTAGCATGATAGTTTGAGTTAGCACTCTAGTCTGACTGTATTGTTTTCCTCTGCTTAGCCTTTAAATCAGTTTGTAATTTCAGTGTTCACCTGATTATTGCAACTTAATAAATTAAAGCATGGGTATTTCATCTGATATAAAAAAATTGTTTGAAGTTGAAATGAGTAACACAAGCTAAACTAATAAGCATGGGTTAGGTTGAACACTTTTTACTTAATATAGAACAATAAGTATCATATTACAAAATCCCAGGATTAAATTGTATGGCTTATAGATTCAGGGATCAATTAATAGGTGAGATAGGATAAGAAAATAAGAGAACTAGTGGTATCTAATCCTAAGGTTAATCAGGCTTGAGTTCTAAAAAGAAAAAAAAATGAAAAACAAAAATTGTGTTTGAACCGACCAGCATAGCACTCGAACTCGTGACCTTGTATGTATAAGTTAGGCGCGTTTCCATTACGCCTAGATGTTGCTTGTGTTTCCTTAGGATCCACTTTATTTTATACTGATTTTGACACTATTCAGAACTTAACACAAACATCTATATTAAAAGCTTGTTTACTACTGATTATTTCTTGATCACTTCTTAGTTAGTATAAACAGATTAATGTGTTTGTTCCCAGTGGATTGTTTGAAAAAAAAATAATAATATAATATAATATATAGGAATGGCTATGTGACACCAAATCTCTTAAATATGAGAAATAAGGTAGGAATGAGTTGCTTTGCTATTTTAATCACTCTGATAAGCAAAGAACCCTTTATATATCTTCACATATATAAATGATAGGATTTATTTTAAATACTGATATATTTATATTAGTAAAATTCAGGATCTTGGGAAGAATTAAATTAAGGATAGTGATCCATTGACATGTATATATATGTATATACAGTGTGAAAAAAAAAAACTCAACAGAAAATTCACTAAAAATAAATCATGAAGAAGTGGGTCACTTCAGTTGGTATCAGAGCTATGTTGTTAAAACATAGCATAAATATATAGCAATGATAGAAATAAATATTCCCAGTAGAAATAAATTGCAGAAAATAATTGAATTAGAAATATGACTAATTAGCTATGCAATTGAATAGTGAATCATGGTAGGAAGACCACCAAGTCATGGAGCAGGACCCTCCAATGCAACACCAATGGTCAATTTGCAAGATTTGGTGAGGGCATTTAGAGAAGGAGCAGTGCATAGAGAAGAAAATCCTCATGAGGAATTATCTAAGCTATTGAAGACATTTTCAAATTTAGGAGGCAAGGATTTTGAAGGCACTGAGGGAGTTATGGGAGTGCAGACATGGTTGAGAACTTTGGATAGGATATTTGCAGATATGCAAATAAATGATCAAAGGAAGAGGCAAATTGCTTCCAGAAGACTCAAGGGAGCAGCACTTGATTGGTGGGAGGTCATTATCACAGGGAGGCCAGAAAATGAGATAACATGGGATCAATTCAAGGAGATGCTTGAGGCAAGATTTGTCCCAGCAACAGCCAAGGCAACACTGCTGGAGGAATTTATAAGGCTGAGGCAAGGGCCAATGAGTGTAACTGAATACACACAAAAATTTGAGAGCTTATCCAAGTATGGAACCATGCTCATAGGGAATGAAGAATTAAAGAATTACAGATTTATTCAAGGACTTAATGCTAATTTAAGTAGAGCAATGCTACCCTACAAAGACAAAACCTTTGATCAAGTCATAGATCTTACTCTCTCTTTTGAACAACATGATAATGCCAGAGAAAAATTCAGGAGCATGAGGGCTAACAACAACAATAAAAAAGGGAAAAGTAGAACTCACCCTTATGATAAGAGAAATTCAAATCAGAAGGTTGAAGGAGCAACCAGTGGAGAAGTCAAGAAGAAGATTATTTGCTACAATTGTGGTAAAGAAGGACACATGAGTAATAGGTGTCAGGCAGCTAAGAAAACCCCATTCAGTTGCTACAACTGTGGGAAAGAGGGTCATATTAAAAAGAATTGCCCAGAATTCAAAAAGGGAGCAAAGGTAGGAGCACTTGAGGGAAAAGCAACTGCAGTGGGAAGTTCTGGACAATTGGAAGGTATACTTCTAATTAAAGATCATCCCATCTCAGTTATATATGACACTGGAGCAACACATTCACTAATATCCCAAGACATAGTGAATAAATTAACTCTCACATGCTATTTAGTTGATAATCCCTTGTCTATCCAAAGTCCCCTGGGTAGCTCTTGTTTGCTAGGATTGAAATGTTTGGGAGTAGAATTAAACATAGGAGGAAATGTGTTTAAATCTGATTTGTTTGTATTAAAATACCCTGGAATAGGAATTATTTTAGGGGTAGATTGGTTGAGCAAATTCAAAGCAATTTTGAATTTGGAAAATTTTACTATTTCTCTGAAAACAGAAAATGGTAAAAATATTATAGTCATGAGTGAAATTGCTAAAATCAATTACCTTAACCAAATATGTAGCATGACTGAGAAAGAATTAACACTTGAAGACATAAAAATTATAAATGAATACCCAGATGTCTTTGGTGAAGTCATATGTGTTCCAGAAAATAGGCAAGTAGAATTTCAAATAAGGCTAATCCCAGGAGCAAGCCCAATCATCAAGAAGCCTACTAGGATGGGTCCTAAAGAATTAGTGGAATTGAAACATCAGTTGGAAGAACTGGAGCAGAAAGGCTTCATAAGGCCTAGTAGTTCAAACTGGGGTTCTCCAGTTGTATTTGTGAAAAAGCATGATGGTACTTTGAGAATGTGCATAGATTATAGGGAATTAAACAAAGTCACCATTAAAAATAAATATCCACTTCCCAGAATTGATGATTTGTTTGATCAATTAAATGGAGCAAGGATTTTCTCAAGGCTAGACTTAGCCTCTGGATTTCACCAAATGAAGGTTGAAGAGGAAAGTATTAAATACACAGCATTCAACACAAGGTATGGGCTATATGAATATTTAGTAATGCCTTTTGGATTGACAAATGCACCATCATATTTTGTAGATTTAATGAATAGAACATTTAGAGATTTTCTAGATAAATTTGTGGTTGTCTTTATTGATGACATATTAGTGTATTCAAAATCAGAAGAAGAACATGCAAAACACTTGCATCTGGTTTTGTCTAGACTGAGGGCACATGATTTAAAAGCCAAATTCTCTAAGTGCACATTTTGGCAGAAGGAAGTAAAATTTTTGGGGCACATAGTATCACAACAAGGGGTTAGTGTAGACCCAAATAAGGTGATGGCAGTGCAATCTTGGAGCAGACCCAAATCAGTAACTGAGGTGAGGTCATTTTTGGGAATGGCAGGCTATTATAGGAGATTTATAAAGGATTTTGCAAGGATAGCTATCCCATTGACCAAGCTAACTAAAAAGGAGCAACCCTATGTGTGGACAGAGAAGTGTGAACAAGCTTTCATATCACTAAAGAAGGCACTGGTAGAAGCTCCAGTTTTACAAGTGCCAGAAGGCAATGAAGAATTAGTAGTTTACACAGATGCTAGTGGATCTGGATTGGGGGCAGTGCTTATGCAACATGGTAGAGTCATAGCTTATGCATCAAGGCAACTCAAGCCAAATGAAACTAGGTATGCTACACATGACTTAGAACTAGCTGCTGTGGTGTATGCATTGAAACTATGGAGACATTATTTATTGGGTGCTAAGTTTGAATTGTTTACTGATCACAAGTCACTTAAATATTTGTTTTCCCAAAAAGACTTGAACATGAGGCAACATAGGTGGGTAGAATTTCTAGCTGCCTATGATCTTGATATATTGTATACCCCTGGAAAAGCTAATAAAGTAGCAGATGCATTAAGTAGACATCAAGCTAAATTGGCAAGCTTAATGATGGCAGAGTTCAAGGATTTGACAATTCTTAGTGAGGTGGAAGTGAAAGAAGAAACTAGTGTATCAGATAAGACACACAGTAAGATGATTGAATATGGTAAATTAAGCCTCATATCCTTAAATTCAACACTGGTTGATAAAATAGGACAAATGCAGAATCAAGATATAAATTTGAAGGAAAAAAAGAACATGATATCCCAAGGCATGACAGTGGAAAACTATGAGGTAGATGGTAAAGGATACTTAAGGAAAAAGGGGAAACTCTGCATACCAAATGTAGAGGAACTAAAGCAAGAAGTTATGGATGAGCATCACAAAACAAAGTATACTATCCATCCTGGTGGTACAAAAATGTACCATGATCTCAAGAGAAATTATTGGTGGCCAGGAATGAAAGGGGCAGTAGCAAAATATGTGGCAAATTGCTTAACATGCCAACAAGTAAAGGCAGACTATCAAAGACCCTCAGGCCTATTGCAGCCTTTGGAAGTGCCTACCTGGAAATGGGAGAGTATATCAATGGATTTTGTGGATGGTTTGCCAAGAACAAGAAGGGGAAATGATAGTATTTGGGTAGTGGTTGATAGACTCACAAAAACAGCACACTTCATCCCAATAAGTTCAAACAGAAATGCTCACAAGCTAGCTCAATTGTTTGTAAAGGAGATAGTAAGATTGCATGGCATCCCCAAGACTATCATTAGTGATAGAGACACTTTGTTTACTTCAAGGTTTTGGAGTAGCTTTCAAGAAGCTATGGGGACAGAATTAAGCTTAAGCACATCCTACAATCCACAAACTGATGGGCAAACTGAGATTGTTAATAAAGTTTTAGAGGATTTGTTGAGAGCATGCATACTTGATTTTGGAGGCAACTGGGAAGATCATATTTATTTAGCTGAGTTTGCTTATAATAATAGCTACCAGTCCACTATAGGAATGGCTCCATTTGAGGCTTTATATGGGAAGCCTTGTTTATCTCCTGCATGTTGGATGGAGGCTGGTGAAAGGGTGTTGCTTGGACCAGACCAGGTAAAAGAAACTTCTGCAAGAATTGAATTAGTGAGGCAAAGAATGAGAGTGGCTCAAGAGAGACAGAAAGCTTATGCAGATAAAAAGAGAAGGCCAGTAGAGTTTGAGGTGGGAGACTATGTGTTTCTCAAAGTTTCACCAATGAGGAAAATATTGAGATTTGGAAAAGCAGGGAAACTGTCACCAAGGTATGTAGGACCATATGAAATTGTTCAAAGAATAGGGACTTTAGCTTATAGGTTGAAGTTACCAGAGGAATTGAGCAAAATACATGATGTATTTCATGTATCTCAATTAAGAAAGTGGGTGCATGATAAGAAAACTATTCTTGAATCCCCTACACATGTTGAAATTCAAGAAAACCTGGTTTATACAAAGGAACCAGTGGGCATAGTGGCTAGAGAAGAGAGGAAATTAAGAAACAAAATAATTAAATTGGTAAAAATTCAGTGGAGTCTGGATGAGAATGATTGTACATGGGAGGCTGAAGATAGAATGAGGGATAAATATCCTAATCTATTTTCTGCTTAAAAGGTATGTTTAAAACTATGATGAAACCTTAAATTTTTTTTTATGTGTGTTTGATTGATTTAAAATGAATGAGTTTCTGAAAATTCATTCAATTGAAATTATGCTTTGTATACATTTGGATGGAAATGTATGAGAGAATAATTGTGGGACACAATTCCTTTTAGGAGGAGAGTATGTGAAGACCCAAAATTATTGAGATAAGAATAATTTAAATAAAGTCAGAAAAAGGAGAATTTTCAAGGAAGAAAGAAATAATACAGCCTGAAAATAAATAGTGAGAATAAGTTAAAAATATAATGAAGGGAATAGTTGTTTTCAGTAAAACAAAAATGAAAATGGTAATTAAATATATGGAATACATTTGTACATCAAGAGAAAATAAATAGCTTGAAGCATTAACAAGGAATCAATTCATAAAAGGATATACATGTATACATTACAGTTTAGCATAAAGAAAATAAACAATGCAAGAAAGTCACATGAGAATAAGGTGTGTGTATGAAACATGCAAATAGCATGCAAATCAGAAAAGAAAAGAAAAGTTAAAGCAACTGAAAATACCCGAATTGGAAATCAGAAAGAAAATGGCATTTCTAGCCATGACATCATATGTAAAATTCTCTCAACTGTATGGGGATAAGATGGGCTTTTCACTCTACTAAAACCCTAAACAATGTTTTAAAAATTAAAGGGGAAGCAGCAGTCTCACTGCAGAAAAACAGAAAATATTAAGAAAAGAAAAGAGAGCAATCCAAAGCCATTGTTCAAGTTAAAGAATTCTCAGGGAAAAGAGGCAGGAAGGTGAGTGATTAATCAATCTATGAGGCTTAAGGCATTAAGACCCAAGTTAAGGGCAGCCATATTATTTTATAAAAACCATATCATGTTTGTGCTTGATCTATTTTTCAGTATAAATGAATGCTGAAAATGGTAGGTGTTTTGATAAATCTTTGGTTGATGCTTTGGTTTGCTTTGTTTGATTGTTTGATAAGGAAAAGATACCATGATCACTGATATAGATCCAGCACCTTAAAACACCAGTTTATAAATATGGTTAGTAAGATAAATACATTTTTATTGTGAAGTAGGGTATTACTGAAAAATGAACTAGGCAGTGTGAATAAAGGAGGTTCATGCTCATGTCTGGATTGTTTTAAACTTAAGGTGAACAATGCAATAAATCATTTATGTGCTGATTTATTCAGATCTTAAGCTAAAAATGTTTTATGGGTTTTTCTCAAGAACCTTACCCTATGTTCACAGTAGAATCGAGTATAAGAATTTCTATATGATTTTACAGGATTTGTTTAAGTGATCATGATATTCCTGAATATAGAAGATATGCAGTGTTAAAACAAATTTTGAATAAAACAACTGGAAAATGAGATGTGGTATTCTTTTCATGAATGTTTACTATGGTTAGCTGAAATTCCTGAGTGAGTTAACCCTCTCTGATTAAAAAAAAAAGAAGAAAAGAATATAGCAGCATTTCAAGAGTTAATAAATTTTTCTGAAAGAAAATGAGAATGGTCTCTAGATTATAAAAACTAATCTAGGAGTAAAGCCTTGATCTATCCATCATAAGGGGGATGATGGGTATGTGCATGACTTGTTTAAGTCCTATAGGCCTTTGTGCAAGGGTTAACAGAATTGAGTCCCTTGCAATGCACACATGGTGTTCAATGGCAAAGAGTTAAGACCAAATTAAATTTTTAAATTGAGATTGAGAGCTGAGCTATGGAAATTAAAATGAGTTAATTCCATAGGAGTATGTGTACATGTATACTGTATGGGATGGATGAATGGATGCTTGTGTGCATATGTGTTAGTAGGGGCTTATACATGTTCATATACCCAGTTTACATTATGAATCCAAATAAGTATCAAGCACATAAATTCTCTGCACAATAATTTAAATGTCAAGTTATTATATTTTGATTTCACTCATACCAGAATTTTATTCTGACCCTATTTGTTGCCTTGCAATAATTGGGGTGTCTCATTTTTATGGAGGCAGTCCAAAATATTGCTGCAGGAAAAGATGTTTAAGTGGCTTGCTTGCATGGATATTTGAAGATCTTCATGAATTAAGGAAAAATAAATGCTTAAGGAAGTAGCAGTATAATCTGTAATAGATAATCTAGGCAAACTTCCTTTTATTTTGTGTATTCTCAGCAATGATGCTTATTTTGTTCACTTGAAAAGAACATGTAAAAACTTAAGTATTCTGTGGGGTTTGTGAGTTACTGATTTAAGCAACTTATTTATATGACTTCTGGTGGAAAAGTGATGAAGGAAGTATGCCATATAATATGATATGTGGACATACATCCCTTGGCAAGGTTTAAGTGATTTAAAATTATAAAGATAAGGCTGTTATTGAAAAGTATGCTATGAATTTTGTTAAGTGGATAGGTTGAATCTGGTCCTGGCTAACCAGTAAGGCTTGACCATGACTTATAATTGATATAGGTCCATGCAAAGGCTGGAAGGCATAGCCTGTAATCTGGTTTTGGGCATTTGATTTTTCCCCAGCAAAAACTTGTATTGCTTGGTGTAATAAGCTCATATGTATGCTAGATACTTGTAGGCATCACTGCAAATTAGACTTATCCAATTCTTGTTATCTGGATACTTAATTCAAATTTGGTAATATTGAGTCATAGTCAAAACCAGTAGTAATTTGTAGAGGCATGTGGTCTTGTTTGTAATAAGCATCTCCACCATTCAATAGAATAATGACCACTAACATTTGTTATCTTTCCTAGAAAATCATCAGTTGTTTTCATTATAAGTTCACCGGGAAGTCTTGCATTTTGTCAGGTCATTTTGCCTTTAGACACACTGTCTGCACACATGTTCTTAGTCTCCATTTAGCATGATAGTTTGAGTTAGCACTCTAGTCTGACTGTATTGTTTTCCTCTGCTTAGCCTTTAAATCAGTTTGTAATTTCAGTGTTCACCTGATTATTGCAACTTAATAAATTAAAGCATGGGTATTTCATCTGATATAAAAAAATTGTTTGAAGTTGAAATGAGTAACACAAGCTAAACTAATAAGCATGGGTTAGGTTGAACACTTTTTACTTAATATAGAACAATAAGTATCATATTACAAAATCCCAGGATTAAATTGTATGGCTTATAGATTCAGGGATCAATTAATAGGTGAGATAGGATAAGAAAATAAGAGAACTAGTGGTATCTAATCCTAAGGTTAATCAGGCTTGAGTTCTAAAAAGGAAAAAAATGAAAAACAAAAATTGTGTTTGAACCGACCAGCATAGCACTCGAACTCGTGACCTTGTATGTATAAGTTAGGCGCGTTTCCATTACGCCTAGATGTTGCTTGTGTTTCCTTAGGATCCACTTTATTTTATACTGATTTTGACACTATTCAGAACTTAACACAAACATCTATATTAAAAGCTTGTTTACTACTGATTATTTCTTGATCACTTCTTAGTTAGTATAAACAGATTAATGTGTTTGTTCCCAGTGGATTGTTTGAAAAAAAAAAATATAATATAATATATAGGAATGGCTATGTGACACCAAATCTCTTAAATATGAGAAATAAGGTAGGAATGAGTTGCTTTGCTATTTTAATCACTCTGATAAGCAAAGAACCCTTTATATATCTTCACATATATAAATGATAGGATTTATTTTAAATACTGATATATTTATATTAGTAAAATTCAGGATCTTGGGAAGAATTAAATTAAGGATAGTGATCCATTGACATGTATATATATGTATATACAGTGTGAAAAAAAAAACTCAACAGAAAATTCACTAAAAATAAATCATGAAGAAGTGGGTCACTTCACGCAAGCGTTTCATACCACTTGTTTTACTAGGCCGTTTAATTCAATTTCTCATACGAGTGAAATAAAGGCTTGTATATACTAATAGATTGGAAAATGGTTTAAGAAAAAGAGCTTTGTAGTAAAATAGTTTTGAAATCGTTTGGAAAAAAGGATTTTAATATTTACTACTAGTATAGAAAACCTTTATATTTTTAAAGTGACAAATCACAAAAATGATTGTAGAAACAATCAATCACAAGAATTCACATACGAAGATGTGAATTGAATCCAAAGAATTCGATTCCAAATTCATCAAAGTAGGAATACCAAAAATTCCAGAAATAGAAGTTATCAAAATCGACAAAGGTGATAACAACTAATTAGAAAAGAAAAATCGATTATCAACTGGAAAAACAAAGCAAAACGAGCAGAAATGCATAAATGACTTCAACAAAAGTAAGAATTAAGTCAATGTCGAAGCCAACAATTAATAGCCGTAGTCGAGTACAAAATGAATCAATCATCATTATCAAAGAAACCAACGACAAACAAAATCAGAGTCTTGAAAATCAAGAAATTAGCAATTTCTCAAAAACAAAGTGACCGAAGTCGAAGGGAAATCCAGATGAGGAAAACACAAAATATCAAGTTCAAAATCGCTGAGATTCAAACTAGATGTGAATGAGAAATCAAAATCACTCAATTTGCAACTGGTCCAGCTATTTTTCATCACAGTGTAACAGGTACACAATGACACTCATAGCATAGAACAAAAGTGGAACAAAGTCCAAAAGTCAAAATGGCTTTAATTTGCCAAATTAAAACAAAATCAACATCGGCTAAATCAATTCAAAGCCGAAAACACAAGAATAAGCGTTAGGAATTCATACCTAACAGTCAAAAATAGTCATATGTAAAGATGAGAGATAAAACATTGACAAATAGTTGTAACACATGCTCCATCTAAGTTATGTTTTATAATTGTCCTAAACCTCAGGCTCTGATACCAAGCTGTGACGCCCCACCTCTATACCCACGCTAGCCAAGAACACTACGGTGTAGTGCTGTCAACTAGCACGGAGAATAAGGCTGTTGAGGAGCGACCATCTATGTAATTGCTTTGTGCGAGCACCGATATGTCAGATAATAAAACATTGCATTTCATCTTTCAGGAGGAAATCCGACATACCGATACAAACTCAAAGCTACTACACAGTGGCTATAATAGTTTAGGACAATAGATATAAAAATAACACAGATAACATAAATGCGGAATACAGATGGAACGAAAAGTCTCATATATACAATAACTGATATCAGTTACAATACATTTGACACAATACAAATGATATAACTACAACTGTCGACTCAAGAAGTTATATACACACGTACATTATCGACTAATATACATGAATACATTATCATCTTAAAACAGACACACTGACTACTACAAAAGTACGAAGACCACTTCAAATGATATAAAAAGTCTTCATAGCTCTAGCAGCAACCCAAAGCTAAAAATCTACAACCTGTAAATACTCGGTCTGACCCGAGTATTACATTCAAAAGAAAATAATACTCGGATCAGTCTAATTCAAACTCAGTTATTAATGCATGGAAGCAATAATAATCAAATAGATGACAGTCACAATAATTTCCCTCTATCCAATCCTTTTAACAAAGAAATCGGATAACTAAAAATATAACACTTAACAGTGTTAAGCAAAAATCAGCAGATTTAAATCATCAACAGAGATAAATAAACAATTTATCAAATCGACTAAATCAATTCAAAACTGTCAATTCTGGGTGGCTGCAATGCACGCACGCGTGCACTGCCTCGCCACAACTGAATATAAAGTCACCACCACAATGAAACTGCAGTGGCAAACAGATGTAAGGACAAAGGCAGGCTGCAACTAAACTGCAGAAAAGTCATCAATAGTTCAAGCATATACAGCAATAGAGACGAATTCGAGTACATCATGAAGCAGAACCAAGTGTAGTTCAACTGAGATGGACAACTCGAGAATAAACATGTACAAACTATTTCAGTAATCCAATGCCAACAAGAACAGATGAACATCAGTGCAGACAAGTATGAATTCGAACATGAAATGGAGAACATCATTGCAAGTGCAACAGGTAGAAGATGATGCAGTGAAGCATGTACAAGGGCAGTACATATGAACATCAGTGAATCAACTGGACAGCAAAAGATTTCAAATCTATATGAAATACAGACCAATGTTCAACAATGTAGAAGTGTCAAAGCACAGAGTAAAACTTATGTTCAGCAATCAAAGAAATGCTCAACAAGGCAGAGACTGGGTGCAGACACATGAATGTACACCAGACCAGAGTGTCAACTTGCAAGTCAACAAGCAATAGGGAATTCATGTATGGAGGCTGAACAACAATGCAAACAACAGACAACGAATGAATTCAACATCAGTTCACAACTCAAGTGAAACAAGCCGAAAGAAAATGCAACTATATACAAGACAAACAAGACCAACAAAAAAATCCCTGAACCAATTCAAGCAAATGAAACATGACTCAAGAGTATATGAACATTGTCTCAAATGAAGACCGTGAACTATAACACTGCAGCAACTACAAGTGACAGCAGTGTGAAACTAAACCACAAGGAAAGAAATGCAAAAGAGGTATGCAGTGACAATATGGTATAGTGAAGACTGCAATAACTAAGTGATGATATGGATTGATACAAGTAGGCGATAACAAAATGTCAACCAAAGTAATGGGTCAACAATGCAACTGTAAGCGACTAACTCGAAATGAATGAAGACTATATGTCAAAAGTCAGAGGCAATATGACCTAATCATCAAAGTGCAGACGAAATGAAGTCAGTGCCCACAATAATGGCAGTAACGGTATGCACCAGCAATAGTGAATCAAGACTTGAGTATCAATGAACATGAATACACAGTGAACACAAATGGTAAAACTACAGGCAGGAACAACAAGGTAATGAAGCCACTGTCATATGGTCAGAGAACAGACAGGTAAACTCAAGCGATCAAGTGTGGAGCAAATCAATGAAACAGATAGTAACAACCGTAATCAGACAAAGTCAAGCTAAATGCAACATAGTGATATACAATTACAACATGAAGCACTGCAACTCAAGTTCAGTACAAATCTGAACTAATTAGACAGGGATATGAATGCACCAATATTAATGCAGACAGAACAACAAACTTTCCCAGTACCAAAGAAACCCATAACCAAAACCCCACATGTAACAGCACTCGAGATCCAGATTGAATACAAAATGTATCAAGATTCAGTGCAACAAATTCAAGACATGAACCAGACTCGAGTGTTAATGATGTACACATGACTACAGAATGCAAAGGCAACTACTGGAAGAAAATTGAACAATAGTATCAATGACAAATGCATCACATAGACAACATCAGAGCGATGTACGTGTACAAATAGTCAAGTGAATGATAAGGCATACATACAGATGACGATGAAAGTGAAGTTCACCAATACAACTCAAGATTTCAGAGTGCAGCCAATGATCATACAACTATATACATACATGAATGTATGTATACAAATGATTAGCCACGAAAGTACAGAGCAATCAGGGGATGAATACAACATGAGCAGTACAGACTACCCTAAATGAAGACTACACGAGCTCAATGTATCAGTAAAACAAGCTCGGGAGTGTGCAACAAGTTCGACCCAGGAAATCGAACAAGTCAAGGCAACAAATAAAATTAGGGCCTCCTGCATATATACCGGAGCCACAAAATCACGTATATAAGGTTGAATTAGATGTGAGCAAATTAATCACCTCAGTTCGGTCGAGAGTTGAAGTTATGAAGCTTCAATCCAGCTGAAATCATCTCGCATGACGATGATTTGAAAACGAGATTGCGAAGCCCAGAAATTGGTTGCATTCGAGCAAACAAGTCATCGACGAATAGAAGAGCGCCCAAAGCCAAAGCAAGCAAGAATCACCTTCTCGAGCAAAGCCGAGCATAAAGGGAACGAAGCCCCAAATCAGAAAAACCCTAAATCTCGTAAGCCTCCACAAGCAAGCGGAAACGAGATCATCTCAAGGCAATCGAGAAGCACAAAGTTCCAGACAGCAAGAAAAATTTCAAACCCTAATTTTCAGATCGAAGAAATAGAGAATCGTCGCCGCCATTTATTTTTCCAGAACAAAGAAAGAGGATCGGGTTGAATAATAAGAAAGGAAGGGCTAGTACCAGATAAAAGGAAGCGGGCCGATGTTTTAAAAGGGGCCGGCCATAATAAAAAAATTATTTATTTAAAACCCAATAAAAATTTCTCAACCATTTTTATAAATTAATTTCAAATTGATTTTAAAATTTTGATAGTAATTATAATCATCTAATTTCGATAATCACAAAGTACAAAATACTGGGTTGTTACATATATATTTTTATATATTAATTTAATAATATTTCACAAATTACATGATTACACGAACGAACTCCAAAATAGACGTGCCGACAGCCATTCATAATGTTTTACCCTCATTCCGAACACAATGGAACATGTTTCATGGCCTAATTCGATCATCTGTGTAAGTTATGGAAATAAACGATCGATTTTAAATTAAATCGATTAAATAAATTTCTAGGCGTTTTCAGCTGCCACGGTCAAATGGCAACTCTGATTGCTATGAAATTTGAAATTCGATAATAACGCTCTATTACGGATCCAATAGAACTGGTTTTGTCGAATTCCAAGATTGTGCCTCGAAAGGCTATTTTAACTCGTCTCGATTAAAATATAAAATTTTCAGTTTCAAATTATTCAGTTTTAAATCCAATTTTAAATGTTAACAATCTTCATTGTTACTTAAATAAATTTTACATCAAGTTTCGGTTTCATTTTCAATCATATTATATTCAAAATTTAATTATTCAAATAATTGTAATATTAAATTTAAACAATTTTGATTATTCAATAATTCACTATCTATTGAAATATTTGAAAATGAACTTATAAGATTAAATCTTTAAAAACGAATTCAAATTATAGAACAACTATTTCCATTATACAGTTATTCAATTCCCGTTATTCAATTAATTTCCAATATTAAATTTAAACAATTTAATTGTTCAATATTCAACAAATATCAATATTAGATTTTAAATAAATTTTCGTTATCAGTCAATTACTTTATTCACATCCAGTGCATCCAACATTTGTTATTCAACTTCAGTTATTGATTATAAACCCAGTTAATATATAAAATTTCATTTCAGTTGCAATTGGTATCCAAATTTAATTCGACCGACTAAATAAACAAGTATCTGATAATAATTATCACCATTAACTTTTAATCACAATTATAAGTTTATTATTTACAAACAAGTGTCACAATTACCTATATAATACTAATTAGATTCCATTACCATTACCATTACCATTGACTATATATTATTTTATTAGTTAACCCAATATTTACATTTGTTTTCCTTATATTTCCTTTATAACCAAGTTATAACATTTGAGTCATTTCAATTAATTGGAATTTCATTCAATTCATTAATAATTAACTTAGATAAATATTGTTGCAATTCATTCTATTTATTATTTTCATAAATAAATTACAAATTTTTAATTCTTCCAACATTAAATTATGAAATCTTATTAAATTAGCTATTTTAATTATCGAAAATTTACGGGTCGTTACAATGTTTATTTTACTCTTAGACATTATTATAATAGCGTATATTACTACGTAGTAGATAGTTTAACGGATCCTTAGAGGATGGTTATCCCAAACATCCTTTGAGTTACTTGTATTTCAGTTGATATTTCACTTGAGTTGGGTTTATTGATATAAGAATGTTAATCCTGACTCGAGTGTTTTGTGTTTTTGCTTTACGCTTGGGTCAAACTGAGTGATACAGCATTCGAGACTCACCTTCGGAGTTGGAGCTTTGCTTGAAGATCCAGCTATCTATTTCGCTTCCGGTTATCTTGTTGATTCCAGTGATGTATTCATATTTGTATTTGATCATCATATTGAGACTTCTGTTGTACCTCGTTAAATCTGATGTATATATTTATAGTAGCTTCATGAACTACTATTTCTTTCTTCCGCTGCATTGTTATATTACTCTGTGTCTGTGATCTATGATTTATTTACTGTATATTCTGAATTTTTCCAAATTTTAAATTAACAATCTGATATTTTGAGCAATTCAAATCCAACATGTATGGATGCGAATGGTCCAAAATCTCAGGTCGTTACATGTGGTATCGGAGCTTTGGCTCTAGGCAAAACTTAGCATAAATGGTAAATTTATTTACAGAATCACTTTCGTTTGAGATTGAATCTCTTCCTTTTTGACTCGACTTCTTTTGAATTTGGGAACGTTCCCTGCGGTTCCAAACCCATTCTTGTCTCTCCCTATTTGTCTCCTTTTTTTCTGGAGTATTCCATAACTCCACTTCGAATGATCTTTATAATGAATAGGCGGTCTCGCCAATCTTCAAATGATTGTAAAGGGGTGAAACTCCTTTACAAGAAGCATTGATTCACCGAAGATGTCTACATCATCGGTTTACAATGCTATCTATCTCTTGTTATCTCGAATTCTATCTCTTGAGATCTGATGTAGATTTACCCCAAAACCCTACATCAATCTTATTCTTGAAGTCACGATTGACCCGTGTAACAACCCGGATATTCATAGCAATTAATGATCGTCACTAGGTGATTAAATCGTTCGCCAAATTTTATTTGAATTTTATCAAGTTAAAATTGTTTTGAAAAATCGTTCGACCCGTTCCCTTTCTTATTTTGTTCGACCTGATTTCCTCCCTTCTCGATTCATTCTTCATTTTGATTGCAGACCCTTTCCCCTTTTAAGCCGGCCCATTTCATTCTCTAGCTCGTTCTTTTATTTTGTAACGACCCGGAATTTTCGAACCCGAAAATTCCAAATAGTTAGAAGAAAAAGAAAGAGATAGAAGAAAGAAACAGAAAGAAGAAAAGAGAACAGAGAACACAACATCTCACATTCGCAGCGGATCAAAATACAATATCAAATAATAATATCAGTTATACAAAGAAAACTGTATCAGTCAATTACATTTTTATACATCAGAGTTACAACATTTCACAATCACTAGACAGTTAAAATAACTCGTCCCAATAAATAACAATATATCACACTCCATACGTTCCTGCCATCCAGCTCGCCTCCTGAGCTCCAGAACGTCCTTACCTGGAAATCTGTAATACTCGGTCTGACCCGAGCATTACATCAAAGTAACACCCGGGTCAGGCTGGAAACCAGCGTGAGTAAACTCATCTAACATGAAATTTCAATCCATAGATCTTATATAAAATCAGGGTAACTCGTATCTTCTACGAGTTCTTACTTATTTTATTCAAACAATTTATTTCATAAAATAATATCTAAGTATCGTTACTTAGTTCCAATGATCCAGATTACTTGATTTATTTCATTCCAGCCTATTCGATTTACAAAACAAATCTATAAAGAATTACAGATTACAAATCGAAGTGGTTTCGGGTATATTTCTGATACCCGACCCCGGTCTCTTCGAATCAAAAGTCATCCTTTAAACCAAGATTTTTCAGTTAAACAAGTTAATTTAAATTCAGGATATCATATTCATATAACAAATCTATCACAGATAGATAACTTAAGTTATCACAATTCTTCCAAAACATCTCATCTCACAATCACATATCAGATATATCAACTAATCCAAGGCATCTAATATCATTCAACTAATCCATAACAAGTCAATTCATTCTTAATTAATTTAATTAATCTCTAATTAAATTAATTACTAACCTTTAATTACTTGGATTACCTTAATCCATCTTTCTTAATATTAATTAATTATAAATTAATTAATCATTTCTTAATTATTTATCTTAATTAATCTTCCTTGATTAATTATTCCTTAATTACAAAAAGTAATTATTCTTTACTTACCCCTTTTTATTAGTCATTCTTGATTAATTTCTTTTTAATTACATTAAGTAATTAGCCTTTAATTAATTTTAATAAACGAATTAACCTTAACCATTTATAATAATTAAACTTTAATCAATCCCATTAAGTAATTAATTAATAAATAGATGATCCTTTAATTACTTCCATTAATTAATTATTCTTTAATTAATTTCCTCAATTAATCCATATTAAAATCATTTAAAATAAATTAATTATTATCTATTCTTAAATCATTTAAAATAAATGAATTATCCTTCTTAATTTCACAATTTAATTTTCTTTAACTAATCAACCCTTAATTAAGATAAATTCTCTATTTTATAATTGATTTATTAAGTCCTTATCATTTAAACTTTATTTAAAATAAACATTTAAGAAATCAATTAAAATTTACACATCTAATTTAACTTCTAAAATCATTTGAACTTTAAAAGTTTATTTAATAAATTTTAATACAAAAATTATATTAAAAATCTATGTTTTTATCTTTTAAAAACTTATTTATTAATTATATAAAACTTGTTAAAACAAATTTTCTAGAAAACAAATTAGTTTAATAGTTAAAATCTTGTTTATCTTTGTTTTTAAAACTCAGAACATTATAAATATAAAACTTCTTTTGCTTTAAAACTTAGAACAATTGCTGTTTAATTTTCTCTCGACCAACTCACCACTAACCCGAGTAAAACACTCAAAAACTCGAAGCAACTCTCGAGTATCCCCACTACGTTATCTGCTCCGAGTAAAACACTAAAATCCCCGAAGTAACACTCGCGTCCAAAACCCACTTCCCTGCTTCGAGTAAAACTCGAATTCCCCTGGATAAAAACCCGAGCCTCCAACCTTCTTCTCCAAAACCAACTTCCAGATGCACTCAAACGTACACGTGCACGTGCACCGTCACGCTGGACGTCGATGATCTCCATTCTGGTCTCCGGCAAGTCATCTTCCATCTCAACATCACGTTCGACCATCAAAATCTACTCGATTCGTACTAGACTCGAATCCAACCAAGGAACCCATCAGCTCGAACGCCATTGCCAGTAACTTCCATCACCACGGCAACCCCCAGCCCCGAGAAAACCCACCACCTTCACCGTAGCTCCGCCTCACTTCACTCTACCTCCAGCGCCCTACGCGATCGCCTCCGGTTGCCTATTGACGCCGTGAAATCCATATGAACGTCACGAGAAAAACAGGGTCTTAAACCCTAACTTGATCTATTCCGATCAATCCCCTCATTAATAAATTCCAAATTTATTTTTCCTATGATCTCCAGACTTTCTACCACCTACAGCTTCAACCCCGAAACCTATCACCTCTCCGATCGCCAAGATTTGCCTAAAATAGCATTTCCGTTCATCTCACCATTTCTCACGAATTTAAATCTTAAAATTTATGTTTTACATAATAAAATTCGTGATTTCCCATCACGAATCCATCCATGCAATACAAACTTAAAATTGATTCAATTAATTTTTGACTATAATAAGATTTTTACTGTAAATTTTGGAATTTGAACTAAACATCCATTATAAAAACCTATAATTATTTTTAGAAGGAAGATTACATGATTTCAAACAGCCTTTGTTTACAAATCAAAAGCTAGTTTATATTAAAAATAGAATTATTGAATTTATTAAGAAGATGAATCCTGTTTATAAGCATATAGAGACCATCACAGGCATTTCAAACATTCCTATACAAACATGCATACATTAATTTCCAAGCATTTCAGATATATAAACATGCATTCATATCATATTACTAAGTAACACAATTTACATAAACATCCATCTCATGCATCCATCACAACAGATTTTCTTAAAACTGTTTTTAAGAGAAAATGTTTACTCACCTTAATCGTTTAACAGAGAACAGGGAAGTAGCTTGAGATTTGAAATCTGGAATTGCTTTGGATAAATGAAACTGCTGTTTGATTTTGATCTGCTTGCATTATTTGGATTGAATCCTACTTTGAACTTAATCTTTGCTTTGAATCTGAAGTTGCTTAGATCAGGATAACTTGAAATAGTTGTTTTTACTATCTTTTCTAGTTTGGCATTTCAGTTCTTTTTTAATTTCCTTTAGTTTCGTTTGAAAATATGAAGAAAAATGGCGTGACTTTTCTATTTAATTTTAATTAAATAAAATATTTTGCCAAATGTCTAAGCTAACTAACACTTGTGAATTTGTTATCTTATTTATCAAACACTTGTCAAGAGTTCTATTTTAAATGTTAAACCCTTGTCTTATGAATTTCTTATAAACTTATATATTATTTACATATATATTATGTTTATATTTCATATGTGTTTTATTGATTTATCTTTTAAACCTTTATATATATAAACTATCTTGACTTCAAATATGAAAGAAAGCATATATCCTTAACCTAAGATAAAATATTTTTAATAATCCTTTGAAAATTATCATATTAATTTCAAAATATAACTTCTAGTTCAATATATATATATATTATGATTAGAAAATAAATTTTGCCAAATTAAATTGTCATATTAATATGTTTACACATATCTACTAATATATTTATTAATTTACTATAAGATATATTATTTTCATATATTTATATTTCAACATTTATCATAGTTTCAAATACATCGTGATATCTTTTATTACTAGAATTTTATCTTTCCATTAGATAAAACCAGTTTATTATCCAATTATCAGATGCCAAAAATCCGGGTTATCACATTCCTCCCCCCTTTGAATCTTTTCGTCCTCGAAAAGGAACGAAACCAGAATTTTAAATACTTATTATCAGATAAATTATCTTTTTATAATTTTTAAAACACTTTAAAATCTATATAGTATTACAAAAATAGTTTTTATCAAAATACTTTTATAACTCAATGTTTCAACAAGTTCATCCTCGTTCTTACAGAAATTCGGTCATGCGTTGATCAGACGTAGGACTGAAAATCTATAAGGACTTAGCAAACCCGTTTTCAACACCCAGTGAAAATACATGGAAAATAATTTATTGAAAATATAGAAAACAGTTTTGAAAATAGAGAAAATATCTTTGGTGAGAATGCTCTGGAAATCATCACCCCCATCCATGGTCGCAGTTAACCCGATGGTTACGTTGCCGTCCCGGAAAAATCCACAGATAACTGTAGGTCTCCGCGCTCCTCGATTACGCCATGGAACCCGCTACAGATCGCAGTTATACCCGGGCCTTACGTTGCTATCACAGCACAAACCCATATAACTGTAGGCATCAGCGCCACCGAATTTCGCTGCCAAATAATGAAACTTCTCCCACATAGGTCGCAGTCTACCGATATAAAATCAAACGTAGACAGTTGGCTCTCAGCGGCACACACGACTTTCGCTATGTTACCATAGTGTCACAGTCTACCGATATAAAATCAAACGTAGACAGTTGGCTCTCAGCGGCACACATGACTTTCGCTATGGTCTGCAGTAGATCGCAGTGACATCGAGTTACATTGTCGTCACAGAATAACCCAAATGCCTCTGTGGGCACCAGCCCCTCGACTTTCGCTACACAAATAATCCTCAGGAACTAGTTTTGTCCGGACTCCTCACAGGATCAACTTTAGAATCCCCCCTTGGGTTTCAAGGCAGTACCACCCAGTGGCACTCCTGAGAAGTTCATTTCAAGGGAGCGCCTTTTTCCCCAGAGCTATACTCAAAACATTTTATACTATATACTTATAGTATCTTCAAATCATACCCTTTATGATTTATCAAAATCTCCTTTACACAAAATCGATTACCAAAAATCGATAATTCTCAAACTAGGCTTTCCAAAATCCAAAATTGATTTCTCAAAAATCAAAAGCCCTTTCCAAAATCCATAGGTTCCCAAAACCTTTTCCAAAATCATTCTCATAAGATCCTTTATATATATATATAGATATAGATATATATAACTTTGAAAATCTTTAGATCATTTCAAACTTGTATAAAACCTCTTTTATACTTCAAATATTTCAAAACCCTTTTTATTCTGGCTAGATTAAATAAGGGAAGTTTATCATATTACAAAATATAACTTTATTTATTGTCAAATCAAATATTCAAGTTTGATTTCTTTATAAAGTTATTTACCATTTACTTACCTCCATAAAGTAAATTTCAACCAAAGAAATATCCAATTCCATTATATTACACATAATATACCTTTCATTTTCGAAAACCATTTCAAATTTCTTATCCTCAAATTTTAAATGCCAATTTCATTCAACCCGTACGATGTACATATATCATCCGTACGCTATATCAATCTGATCGCTCAATCGATCACACAATTTCACTTTCGAACTAGTATCGTCCACCCGGCTTCCTAGTGCGGACTCAGATCTGGTTTCCTGATCAGAAACCGTCATTCTCCTTGCATAGTCACAACTATGATAGAGAATATCCAGAACCAATCAACAACCCATATCCAGGTTCGCCATCGAAAATCGAGCGAAAAATCCCAACTCGGATCGATAATACTATCTCGAAATTCTATGTTCGAATCTAGATCAAATCACTATGCGAACAGAATAATATACGTACATCCTACGTATTTAACTTCATTGATTATTAGCCAAATCAATTCTCTTTTCTATTCACATTTCCTTTACTTTCATTCTCTTACTCTCAATTGCTTCCATTTCCAATTGAGTTATTACTTCAATTACAAACAGTTTGAACTTTGACTTATTTAAATTTAAAAATAGCTTGAAAAAGTTTAAAATAGATAAGTAGTTGGAAAATAGTTATTAGTTTGTAAAATAGCTGTAAAATAGCTAAGTAGGTATAAAATAGTTAGATAATTGCAAAATAGTTTTTAAAATAGTGATTAGATATAAGTAACTGAAAAATAGTAATTAGTTTATAAGACAGTTTCAAAATAGTTAAATAGTTCCAAAATAATTGTAAAATAAGTATAAGATAGTTTGGGTTTAAGAAGAAAGATTGTATAGTAAATAGTTTGGAAAAATATACTTGTATTAAAACAATTTGAAAATAATCCAGAGCCAAACTGTCAATTCTTATCAATTCAATTCAAATTTCCACCTCCATTTAAATTAACTCAATTGGAATTTAAATAACTTCAATTTCCATTGAAATTGATTTAACCTCAATTCAAGTTGAATTAATCCTCAATTTCTTTCCTAATTCAAATCAAATTCAATTTGAACTACTTCTATTCAAATTTCAACTTAAAACCATCTTGAATTATATAAATTCGAGTTAAATATTTTAAATGTTGATTTAATCCTTTAAATTAAATTAACCTTTACTTTTTAAATCAAATCAACCTTAATTTTTTTTATTTAACAACTTAAATCTTTAAACCATTTATTTCTGAACCCAAATTCCAAAATTTTATTTTAAAATTATCTTTACTTAACTTATTACAAAGTTCAAATAAGAATTCAAAACAATTTATTCTTCAGATTCCAATTTATTATCCATTTTCAATTTTCAAAACCAATTCTCAATTTCATTGATTATTTATAACAATAGAATAATATCAGGATAAATAAACATCCAAATTTATCCTAACACCAATTTACAGTATCCATTTTAAATTTCCAGATCTCAACCCCATTTTGAGATTACTCATAACTCCCATTTAAATTAACCATTTAACTACCCAAGTTAAATTTAAATTTCATCTTGAAATTTCCAATTCAAGTTATTCATTCAAACTTATTTAACTTCCTCCAAGTTAAATTAAATTTACTTAATCCGGTCAACTTTTCACAATTTGAATTCCCATTCAAATTTTAAATTTCAGATTAATAATCTTTCCCCTTTTAAGTTTTAAAACCTACTTTACTTTGGGTTTCACATCACATTCCAATTTAAAACTCAACACTAAGTGTTTATTTCAAATCATCATTGGTATTATGTATATTCCTCATATATACATTTTCTTTACACACCAAGTTATACTTTAATTTTATTTTATTTTAAACCACCTTTGGTTTTAATTCAAAACAAACTTCTTTTAAACAATTTCAAGTTTTCTGGATTTAGATTTAAAATTTCACAATTTTTAATTATCTTCAATTTCAATTTATAAGTTATACTCACTTAAATGTTTACTTCCCTAAACATTTCATTTTGCTAAATCATTAACAACATTCATTATTAAACACAATTACCATTTATGATAATAACCAAGATTATCATATTTGGAAACCAATTCATTATTATCTTTATTCTTGATAACATTTCTACAAATTCAAAATTTTAATTTCAGTTTGAATTCATTTCAAACTTATCTTCATTCAATTTTAATTTGGTAGTATTTTTATTACTATTTAATTTAATTCCAATATTTTAACAACCAATTACCTTAATATTTATTAGAAAGAAATACCATTTTATATATCAAAATATATTCTTATATAAAATCATTTAAAATCCTTATATAGGAAAATAACAATTACGCTCTCATATATATATATATATACACTCAACTCGTTCTAGGGTACCATTGACCCTATCCTTAACGAGTAATCCCCAACAGAGCCAAGGTTCTCGCTTAACCTTCAGCTCTGATACCAACTGTAACGGTCTAGGCTTTCAACCATCGACAGCGACCTCAACTGGTAGGCTTTTCAACCATCCCAGCCCCACCGTGGCTTACATTGGTACCTCGAATTTGCTTTTACGGCCAGGCTCTCGACTCGCAACCAACCCCTCAATGGGACATGTAGGGGTAAGAGTCTCCCGTTCGCCACCAAACCGCGAAGCGAGAACCCCCTATCACGCTGTAATGTAGCAAACCCGATCCCGGTCTCTTCGAATCAAAAGTCATCCTTTAAACCAAGATTTTTCAGTTAAACAAGTTAATTTAAATTCAGGATATCATATTCATATAACAAATCTATCACAGATAGATAACTTACGTTATCACAATTCATCCAAAACATCTCATCTCACAATCACATATCAGATATATCAACTAATCCAAGGCATCTAATATCATTCAACTAATCCATAACAAGTCAATTCATTCTTAATTAATTTAATTAATCTCTAATTAAATTAATTACTAACCTTTAATTACTTGGATTACCTTAATCCATCTTTCTTAATATTAATTAATTATAAATTAATTAACCATTTCTTAATTATTTATCTTAATTAATCTTCCTTGATTAATTATTCCTTAATTACAAAAAGTAATTATTCTTTACTTACCCCTTTTTATTAGTCATTCTTGATTAATTTCTTTTTAATTACATTAAGTAATTAGCCTTTAATTAATTTTAATAAACGAATTAACCTTAACCATTTATAATAATTAAACTTTAATCAATCCTATTAAGTAATTAATTAATAAATAGATGATCCTTTAATTACTTCCATTAATTAATTATTCTTTAATTAATTTCCTCAATTAATCCATATTAAAATCATTTAAAATAAATTAATTATTATCTATTCTTAAATCATTTAAAATAAATGAATTATCCTTCTTAATTTCACAATTTAATTTTCTTTAACTAATCAACCCTTAATTAAGATAAATTCTCTATTTTATAATTGATTTATTAAGTCCTTATCATTTAAACTTTATTTAAAATAAACATTTAAGAAATCAATTAAAATTTACACATCTAATTTAACTTCTAAAATCATTTGAACTTTAAAAGTTTATTTAATAAATTTTAATACAAAAATTATATTAAAAATCTATGTTTTTATCTTTTAAAAACTTATTTATTAATTATATAAAACTTGTTAAAACAAATTTTCTAGAAAACAAATTAGTTTAATAGTTAAAATCTTGTTTATCTTTGTTTTTAAAACTCAGAACATTATAAATATAAAACTTCTTTTGCTTTAAAACTTAGAACAATTGCTGTTTAATTTTCTCTCGACCAACTCACCACTAACTCGAGTAAAACACTCAAAAACTCGAAGCAACTCTCGAGTATCCCCACTACGTTATCTGCTCCGAGTAAAACACTAAAATCCCCGAAGTAACACTCGCGTCCAAAACCCACTTCCCTGCTTCGAGTAAAACTCGAATTCCCCTGGATAAAAACCCGAGCCTCCAACCTTCTTCTCCAAAACCAACTTCCAGATGCACTCAAACGTACACGTGCACGTGCACCGTCACGCTGGACGTCGATGATCTCCATTCTGGTCTCCGGCAAGTCATCTTCCATCTCAACATCACGTTCGACCATCAAAATCTACTCGATTCGTACTAGACTCGAATCCAACCAAGGAACCCATCAGCTCGAACGCCATTGCCAGTAACTTCCATCACCACGGCAACCCCCAGCCCCGAGAAAACCCACCACCTTCACCGTAGCTCCGCCTCACTTCACTCTACCTCCAGCGCCCTACGCGATCGCCTCCGGTTGCCTATTGACGCCGCGAAATCCATATGAACGTCACGAGAAAAACAGGGTCTTAAACCCTAACTTGATCTATTCCGATCAATCCCCTCATTAATAAATTCCAAATTTATTTTTCCTATGATCTCCAGACTTTCTACCACCTACAGCTTCAACCCCGAAACCTATCACCTCTCCGATCGCCAAGATTTGCCTAAAATAGCATTTCCGTTCATCTCACCATTTCTCACGAATTTAAATCTTAAAATTTATGTTTTACATACTAAAATTCGTGATTTCCCATCACGAATCCATCCATGCAATACAAACTTAAAATTGATTCAATTAATTTTTGACCATAATAAGATTTTTACTGTAAATTTTGGAATTTGAACTAAACATCCATTATAAAAACCTATAATTATTTTTAGAAGGAAGATTACATGATTTCAAACAGCCTTTGTTTACAAATCAAAAGCTAGTTTATATTAAAAATAGAATTATTGAATTTATTAAGAAGATGAATCCTGTTTATAAGCATATAGAGACCATCACAGGCATTTCAAACATTCCTATACAAACATGCATACATTAATTTCCAAGCATTTCAGATATATAAACATGCATTCATATCATATTACTAAGTAACACAATTTACATAAACATCCATCTCATGCATCCATCACAACAGATTTTCTTAAAACTGTTTTTAAGAGAAAATGTTTACTCACCTTAATCGTTTAACAGAGAATAGGGAAGTAGCTTGAGATTTGAAATCTGGAATTGCTTTGGATAAATGAAACTGCTGTTTGATTTTGATCTGCTTGCATTATTTGGATTGAATCCTACTTTGAACTTAATCTTTGCTTTGAATCTGAAGTTGCTTAGATCAGGATAACTTGAAATAGTTGTTTTTACTATCTTTTCTAGTTTGGCATTTCAGTTCTTTTTTAATTTCCTTTAGTTTCGTTTGAAAATATGAAGAAAAATGGCCTGACTTTTCTATTTAATTTTAATTGAATAAAATATTTTGCCAAATGTCTAAGCTAACTAACACTTGTGAATTTGTTATCTTATTTATCAAACACTTGTCAAGAGTTCTATTTTAAATGTTAAACCCTTGTCTTATGAATTTCTTATAAACTTATATATTATTTACATATATATTATGTTTATATTTCATATGTGTTTTATTGATTTATCTTTTAAACCTTTATATATATAAACTATCTTGACTTCAAATATGAAAGAAAGCATATATCCTTAACCTAAGATAAAATATTTTTAATAATCCTTTGAAAATTATCATATTAATTTCAAAATATAACTTCTAGTTCAATATATATATATTATGATTAGAAAATAAATTTTGCCAAATTAAATTGTCATATTAATATGTTTACACATATCTACTAATATATTTATTAATTTACTATAAGATATATTATTTTCATATATTTATATTTCAACATTTATCATAGTTTCAAATACATCGTGATATCTTTTATTACTAGAATTTTATCTTTCCATTAGATAAAACCAGTTTATTATCCAATTATCAGATGCCAAAAATCCGGGTTATCACATATTTTCTCTGAGAATAGAAAAATGGTGGCGACGATTCTTTGCAACTGAATTAGGGCTTGAGGGATTTGGGGCGTTCGTTCCTCTTTGCGCTCTGAAATTTGGACTTTTCGAAGTGCCGTTACAACTTCGATCGTATCGTTGGTTGTTCGAGAATTGCCTTGCTCGATCGATTTCTCGTTGCTCTCTCTGGCTACTTCGACGAGTTCGATTCTTGCTTCTGGGCTTGGTCTCGCGTTCGTTCCTGTGAGATTTGCTATGGCTTCGGCCTTGCTTTTGGGTTCTTGGAGATTCGCTAGGGCTTTGGCTTTTAGCAGATTAGGGCTTCGTTCTCCTCGTTCCAAACTGATGAAATTGGGGCTTTCGATTCCACGTTGCTCTCGGTTGCCACATCGAAAAAGGTGAGTAGTTTCTCACATCTAATTCGCCTTAGTAATATGCTTTGCGTATGATTTGGTGTCTTTGTTGATTCTCTCTCTGATTTTAATCAAATTCGTATAATCTTGCGATTCTTGGTTGACACGGCTTTGAATTTTTCCTTGCTCGATTTCTTGGTTGCCCTGGCTTCCACTTCTCTGACTTGTTCATTGTATTCATTTATAATGTTTGGTTGACTCAGTTTAAAAAAAAATACACGGCTTTGAATTCTGATGCTTTGACTTCAGTTTGAACTCCCCTGTGACTTTATTTGATTCTGAACAACACCTGATTTTGTTCAACCTGTACCATATTTTGTAACTGCAGTTCGATTTCAATTTTGACCATGTCTGTACATATATGCATATATGCATTCGTATGTGTGTATGCATCTATTGTTGAACCTGTTGGTTGTGTGTATTTGAACTTGCATTTTGAACTGATTCGAGTCTGCTCTGGGTTGAGTCTGTTGTTGTTGCAGTTGAGTTGGCTTGAATGGTTTAGTATTACACTTTCATACATGAATCATTAACATTTTATCACTGCACTTGCTTTAAGCTTGCTTTCATCTGTTCTAGTTGGTCTTGATGTCTGTGATTATGCACTTGAATAGGCATTGAAACCATGTGTATACATACATTCTTGTATGTATATATATATAGGCCTTGTACTTGTAGTCTTGGCTCCAGTTAGATGTGCAGTTTGCTTTATTACTGCCTGGGTTGTCGTAGATGTATACTTGTAGTTTCTTTTACTGGTCTGCCTTTGATCTTGTTTACAGTCTGCCATAGTATCCATACGCATTTGGTCCAACCATTTTGTTCTTGTATATCATGTGATGGTTAGTTTGCATCAGTTATTTATGCATTTCAGTTTTAGTTGCACTGGTCATTTCCATGTTTGCTTAAACATTTGTAGTTTCTTCTTGTCTGGATTGATAATTTTTCTTCTTTGACCTGGTCTTGAGTTTGGTTATTTGAACATCACTGAGTTGCATTTTCATGTAACTTCACTTGAGTTTTCTGATGCATTGTAAATTAATGTCTTCACTGTAGCTTTTGTATTGATGTTGTAGTCTTGATCATTTGAGTCATTCACTAGACATTGTTTTACTTAAACTACTAGTGATATTTGTTGAGTCTGCATTCT
Organism: Allium fistulosum; assembly: GCA_030737815.1. NCBI lineage: Eukaryota > Viridiplantae > Streptophyta > Magnoliopsida > Asparagales > Amaryllidaceae > Allium > Allium fistulosum. The sequence goes on from CM060902.1 coordinate 1,104,952,267, forward strand.
TATTGTCCAGACTTGATACTTTTGACCATTTTGTTCATCACTGGTCTTTGCATTACCCTGTACATTCATTTCCTGTAGTAAATGACACTGGTTGCTTGTGTATACTTGTATTGCAGTGCTTCACCTTGTTCTCTGCATACTTGAACTGTCATTGTTTCACTTGTTCATATGCCAGTTAGCTTGCCATATTGATCTCTGCCTGAACTTCACATGTTTGCTTTGACATTGTAGTTACAGTTATACATTAGTAGACTTTGATCCCTGTGTACACTTAACCGTTATCACTTGAGCCTGTTAATGACGGCACTTTGATGCTTCACTATTTGATGATGTTTTGTGTCTTTCCAGTTGCTTGTATTGTTGTAGACTGGATTGCTTTCCATTGTTGCAGTGATTATGATACCCTCTTTTCAAGTTCTGTTTTCATTTCCATTAACTTCACTGTGTACGTGCACAGTTTTATTGTGCAGTGATACCTTGAATTTCGGTTGAGCCCATTTTCACTTGTGTTGAATAAAATTTTGATTTGACCTTGTGTACTGAGTTGGCGAGGCAGTACACGTTAGCGTGTACTGCAGCCACACATTTTAATGTGGCGAGGCCGTACACGCGTGCGTGTATGGCAGCCAATCAAAATTGATGTTTTGCTATTTCTAAAATTCGTTTTTATGTTGCAAATTCAATATATTTGAATCATATTTTGATTTGGTTTTGATTTGATGATTTTCTTGTTAATTGCCGTTTCGGTAATTCTGTTCTTTTCTAAATCATCTTCATTTAGAAATCTTTTCATCTATCTCTGTTGATGTTTTGAATCTGCTAATTTATTGTTTAACACTGTTTAGTGTTATACCTGCCTTTATCCGATTCTCCTATCGAGAAGTTGGATATACGAGATTTCCGTGACTGTTGTCTATTTGATATTGGATTATTATTGCTTCTGTGCATTACTGAGTTTGAATTAGACTGACCCGTGTATTATTTTCTTTTAAATTTAATACTCGGGTCAGACCGAGTATTTACAGGTTATAGATTTTTAGCTTTGGGTTGCTGCTAGAGCTATGAAGAGTTTTCACATCTTCTGAAGTTGTCTTTGTCTTTTTGTAGTAGTCAGTGTACTGATTAAGATGATGTGTATTCATGTACATTAGTTGATAATGTATTTGTATATATAACTTCCAGAGTCGACAGTTGTAGTTGTATCATATGTACTGTGTCAAATGTATTGTAACTGACATCAGTTATTATATATATATGAGACTTTTTGTTCAATCTGTATTCCGCATTTATGTTATCTGTGTTATTTTTATATCTATTGTCCTAAACTATTATAGCCACTGTGTAGTAGCTTTGTGTTTGTATCGATACGTCGGATTTCCTCCTGAAATAAAATTGCATGTTATACTATCTGACATATCGGTGCTCGCACAAAGCAATTACATAGATGGTCGCTCCTCAACAGCCTTATTCTCCGTGCTAGTTGACAGCATTACACCGTAGTGTTCTTGGCTAGCGCAGGTATAGAGGTGGGGTGTCACAGCTTGGTATCAGAGCGTGGGGTTTAGGACAATTATAAAACATAACTTAGATGGAGCATGTGTTACAACTATTTGTTGATGTTTTATCTCTCATCTTTGCCTATGTTTGATTTTGATTTCGTGAAAGTATTTTTGGCTTCTGCCTCCGTTTTCTTTACGAACTCAAGTTGGGTTTTTGATGATGAGGGTTTTGTTCTTGTGTTTTCGGCTTTGAATTTATTTAGCCGATGTTGATTTTGTTCGAATCTCAGCAAGTTTGAACTTGATATCTTGTGTTTTCCTCGGTTTGATTTCCATTCGAATTCGGTCACTTTGTTTTTGTGAAATTGTTAATTTCTTGATTTTCAAGACTCTGATTTTGTTTGCCGTTGGATTCTTTGATGATGATATTGATTCATTTTGTACTCGACAGTGACCATTAATTGTTGACTTCGACATTGACTTGACTCTTATTTTTGTTGAAGTCATTTATGCATTTATGCTCGTTTTGCTTTGTTTTTCCAATTGATAATCGATTCTTCTTTTCCAATTAGTTGTTATCACCTTTATTGATTTTGATAACTTCTATTTCAGGAATTTTTGGGTATTCCTACTTTGATGAATTTGGAATCGAATTCTTTGGATTTCATTCACGTCTTCGAATGTGAATTTTAGTGAATTGATTTGTTTCCTAATTTAATCGATTCTTGATCATTTCCCCGATTTGTTGCTATCGTTTATTAGCAACTTTAATGACATTTTCTTTGGGATTTTTGTGAGCATACTTTTAGATGGATTCGGTATCGATTTCTTTGGATTCTATTCACATCTTTGTATGTGAATTCTTGTGATTGATTGTTTCTACAATCATTTTTGTGATTTGTCACTTTAAAAATATAAAGGTTTTCTATACTAGTAGTAAATATTAAAATCCTTTTCTCCAAACGATTTTAAAACTATTTTACTACAAAGCTCTTTTTCTTAAACCGTTTTCCAATCTATTAGTATATACAAGCCTTTATTTCACTCGTATGAGAAATTGAATTAAACGGCCTAGTAAAACAAGTGGTATGAAACACTTGCGTTTACTTCGTCGGTTAACTCCTGGACTTGTTCGATTGAACCTTTTGTGACAATTTTCTAGTGAAGATTTATAGTTTGTTCGTAAATATTTGAGTTAAGCTAGTGGTTATGGGACATGAAGCTAAACTCTTATATTCACTAACTTAATGTAATTGACACTTATTAATGATCATGACGATCATTTTTGTGATTTGATTTAGGCTAGCAATTGTGCGATGCCTCTTTGTCTGCGTGGGAGACTATACCCCGTTTATGTGATGTTTCGCCATCACATATGTAGGGTAGCACCCTACGGTCTTCGGGCCATTCCTGTGTGAAAATTTAATGGATAGCTTCCATGAGATAGCTTCTCATCATGTGTTTTACGCGTAGGTGAGTTTTCATGCTCCCATTCATGTGTTAGGCCTTTTCCCCCTTTTTTTTATGATTTAGACTAGCGATTGTGCGAAGTCTCTTTGTCTGCGAGGGAGACTATACCCCGTTTATGTGATGTTTCGCCATCACATATGTAGGGTAGCACCCTACGGTCTTCGGGCCATTCCTGTGTGAAAATTTAATGGATAGCTTCCATGAGATAGGTTCTCGTTATGTGTTATACGCGTAGGTGAGTTTTCATGCTCCCATTCATGTGTTAGGCCTCCCCCCCTATTTATGTGTTTTCTGGATTTTTGTGTGATTTCTAGAATTTATGCTTCACCAATTTTCATGATTTTCATTGATATGATACCAGTTTTTGTGCATTGGTGAATTCATGTGTTATTAACTTGTTATGAATACAAGTTCAGGATTTGATACCCTATTGAAAAGATTCATGTGATACCGGCCGGTGAGTTTTCATGCTCCCATTTTGTGATAGGCTTTTCCCCCCTTTTTGTGATTTAGACTAGCGATTGAGCGATGTCTCTTTGTCTGCGAGGGAGACTATACCCCATTTGTGTGATGTTTCGCCATCACATATGTAGGGTAGCACCCCACGGTCTTCGGGCCATTCCTGTGTGAAAATTTAATGGATAACTTCCATGAGATAGCTTCTCGTTCTTGTGATACCGGTGTTTTGGAGTTTTCATACTCCCGTTTTGTGATAAGCCTCCCCCTCTTTGTGATTTCTGGTTTTCTTATGTCGATCTTTAGAATTAGTGTTTTCTGGATTTCTTGTGATGATTTCTGGAATTTTGTGCTTCACCAATTTTCATGATTTTCAGTGATATGATATCAGTTTTTGTGCATTGGTGAATTCATGTGTTATTGACTTGTTATGAATACAAGTTTAGGGTATGATATCCCTTTCTATCTTTGAGAAGATTCTTGTGACATTTTTATGAATGAAAATTCATTGGTATTATATTTTGATGCCAGTTATTTTGATGAGATTTTGACGTGTTAACTTCAGTAACCGTCAATTTTGAAATGGATTTACAAGCGGTTCTCCCGCAATACTGATATTGCTAATTTAATCACGTATTTTCAAAATTCATTATTTTTTAAAAGTTGTTTCAAAAATATAAATTAAAATTGTTTTCAAAATTTTTACAGTATACATTTTCAAAAGAACGAGGAAGTGATTTAAACGTTTCAGAAAAATCGAGGACTATGACCCCTTTCTTTTACTGATTCGTTTAATTCCGGACTTGTCTGTTTGAGAATGTGAAATGTTATTTTTAAAACACACAATTTTGCACTTTCAAGGAAACGATAAAGAGATTTAAACGATTTAGCAAAAGTACGGAGTATGGAACCATAATTTTACTACTTCGGTTAATTCCGGACTCGTTAATTGAATATTTATGACTTCTGATTATCGTTTTTGATAATCAGATGTTTGTGTTTCTGATTATCGCTTTTGATAATCGGATATTTATGATTTCTGATTATCGTTTTTGATAATCGTATATTTCTGATTTCTGATTATCGTTTTTGATAATCAGATATTTGTGTGATTTGATTATCATTTGTGATAATTGAATATTTGTGATTTCTGATTATCGATTTTGATAATCGGATATTTCTGACTTCTGATTATCGTTTCTGATAATCAGACATTTGTGATATTTGATTATCATTTTTGATAATTGAATATTTGTTGTTTCTGATTATCGCTTGTGATAATTAGATATTTGAGATTCTAATTGTCGTTCTGATAATTAAATATTTATTGATTTGATTATCGTTTGAGATAAGTAAATATTTGCGATTTGAAAATTCGATTATCGTTTTTGATGATTGAATATTTGCGATTTTGAGATTTGAGCTTCGTCTTTTTCTGGCGATTCAGGTGAGTAATTTGATTTACTCACATTCAATTCGTGCTCAGTAGGGGATTTCTGCTCTATTTTCTTTTTCTTTTAATTGCTGGAATTCGATTGTTCTTGCTTTTGTTAGTCGATGTTGATTCTTTTGATTTGAATCAGTCGAACCTTTTGATTTCATATCTAATACTTCCCCTGCTGACATTTGCTTTGCTTATGCATTCGACATTGCCATGCTCTTTTGGTTATTACCTTTTGTCCATTTATTCCTTATGATTGCGAGGACGCAATTCCTTTAAGGAGGGGAGTCTGTAACAACCCGGATATTCATAGCAATTAATGATCGTCACTAGGTGATTAAATCGTTCGCCAAATTTTATTGGAATTTTATCAAGTTAAAATTGTTTTGAAAAATCATTCGACCCGTTCCCTTTCTTATTTTGTTCGACCTGATTTTCCCCCTTCTGGATTCATTCTTCATTTTGATTGCAGACCCTTTCCCCTTTTAAGCCGGCCCATTTCATTATCTAGCCCGTTCTTTTATTTTCTCTGAGAATAGAAAAATGGCGGCGATGATTCTTTGCAACTAAATTAGGGCTTGAGGGATTTGGGGCGTTCGTTCCTCTTTGCGCTCTGAAATTTGGACTTTTCGAAGTGCCGTTCCTACTTCGATCGTATCGTTGGTTGTTCGAGAATTGCCTTGCTCGATCGATTTCTCGTTGCTCTCTTTGGCTACTTCGACGAGTTCGATTCTTGCTTCTGGGCTTGGTGTCGCGTTCGTTCCTGTGAGATTGGGTATGGCTTCGGCCTTGCTTTTGGGTTCTTGGAGATTCGCTAGGGCTTTGGCTTTTAGCAGATTAGGGCTTCGTTCTCCTCGTTCCAAACTGATGAAATTGGGGCTTTTGATTCCCCATTGCTCTCGGTCGCCACGTCGAAAAAGGTGAGTAGTTTCTCACATCTAATTCGCCTTAGTATTATGCTTTGCGTATGATTTGGTTTCGTTGTTGATTCTCTCTATGATTTTAATCAAATTCGTATAATCTTGCGATTCTTGGTTGACACGGCTTTGAATTTTTCCTTGCTCGATTTCTTGGTTGCCCCGGCTTCCACTTCTCTGACTTGTTCATTGTATTCATTTATAATGTTTGGTTGACTCGGTTTAAAAAAAATACATGGCTTTGAATTCTGATGCTTTGACTTCAGTTTGAACTCCCCTGTGACTTTATTTGATTCTGAACAACACCTGATTTTGTTCAACCTGTACCATATTTTGTAACTGCAGTTCGATTTCAATTTTGACCATGTCTGTACATATATGCATATATGCATTCGTATGTGTGTATGCATCTATTGTTGAACCTGATGGTTGTGTGTATTTGAACTTGCATTTTGAACTGATTCGAGTCTGCTCTGGGTTGAGTCTGTTGTTGTTGTAGTTGAGTTGGCTTGAATGGTTTAGTATTACACTTTCATACATGAATCATTAACATTTTATCACTGCACTTGCTTTAAGCTTTCTTTCATCTGTTCTAGTTGGTCTTGATGTCTGTGATTATGCACTTGATTAGGCATTGAAACCATGTGTATACATACATTCTTGTATGTATATATATAGGCCTTGTACTTGTAGTCTTGGCTCCAGTTAGATGTGCAGTTTGCTTTATTACTGCCTGGGTTGTCGTAGATGTATACTTGTAGTTTCTTTTACTGGTCTGCCTTTGATCTTGTTTACAGTCTGGCATAGTATCCATACGCATTTGGTCCAACCATTTTGTTCTTGTATATCATGTGATGGTTAGTTTGCATCAGTTATTTATGCATTTCAGTTTTAGTTGCACTGGTCATTTCCATGTTTGCTTAAACATTTGTAGTTTCTTCTTGTCTGCATTGATAATTTTTCTTCTTTGACCTGGTCTTTAGTTTGGTTATTTGAACATCACTGAGTTGCATTTTCATGTAGCTTCACTTGAGTTTTCTAATGCATTGTAAATTGATGTCTGCACTGTAGCTTTTGTATTGATGTTGTAGTCTTGATCATTTGAGTCATTCACTAGACATTGTTTTACTTAAACTACTAGTGATATTTGTTGAGTCTGCATTCTTATTGTCCGGACTTGATACTTTTGACCATTTTGTTCATCACTGGTCTTTGCATTACCCTGTACATTCATTTCCTGTAGTTGATGACACTGGTTGCTTGTGTATACTTGTATTGCAGTGCTTCACCTTGTTCTCTGCATACTTGAACTGTCATTGTTTCACTTGTTCATATGCCAGTTAGCTTGCCACATTGATCTCTGCCTGAACTTCACATGTTTGCTTTGACATTGTAGTTACAGTTATACATTAGTAGACTTTGATCCCTGTGTACACTTAACCGTTATCACTTGAGCCTGTTAATGACGACACTTTGATGCTTCACTATTTGATGATGTTTTGTGTCTTTCCAGTTGCTTGTATTGTTGTAGACTGGTCTGCTTTCCATTGTTGCAGTGATGTTGATACCCTCTTTTCAAGTTCTGTTTTCATTTCCATTAACTTCACTGTGTACGTGCACAGTTTTATTGTGTGGTGATACCTTGAATTTCGGTTGAGCCCATTTTCACTTGTGTTGAATAAAATTTTGATTTGACCTTGTGTACTGAGTTGGCGAGGCAGTACACGTTAGCGTGTACTGCAGCCACACATTTTAATGTGGCGAGGCCGTACACGCGTGTGTGTACGGCAGCCAATCAAAATTGATGTTTTGCTATTTCTAAAATTCGTTTTTATGTTGCAAATTCAATATATTTGAATCATATTTTGATTTGGTTTTGATTTGATGATTTTCTTGTTAATTGTCGTTTCGGTAATTCTGTTCTTTTCTAAATCATCTTCATTTAGAAATCTTTTCATCTATCTCTGTTGATGTTTTGAATCTGCTGATTTATTGTTTAACACTGTTTAGTGTTATAGCTGCCGTTATCCGATTCTCCTATCGAGAAGTTGGATATACGAGATTTCCATGACTGTTGTCTATTTGATATTGGATTATTATTGCTTCTGTGCATTAATAACTGAGTTTGAATTAGACTGACCCGTGTATTATTTTCTTTTGAATTTAATACTCGGGTCAGACCGAGTATTTACAGGTTGTAGATTTTTAGCTTTGGGTTGCTGCTAGAGCTATGAAGACTTTTCACATCTTCTAAAGTTTTCTTTGTCTTTTTGTAGTTGTAATGACCCGTAAATTTCAACTATTTAAATAACGTAATTAGTTGAAATTTTGTGAAATTTTAAACGATAAAATTTTGAAATAAAAATTTAATATTTGGAATACGTCTAGTTAAACATAGCGATTGGTAAATTTTCGTCCGAAAATATGAAAGTTTATTTCGCGCGTAAATTCACTTCAATTCAATCAGTTAAAAAGCGATGAAAATAAAATGTTTTCGAAACCTAAATATTTTTACATAGAAAATTCTAAACCATCTTCTGAGCAAGATGTCAGTTTGTCATTTTTCCAAATTCGGACATCTTTGGCTCCGTCGATCTTATTTTTCAGTGTTTTTCTTGCATTTTCCGCTATTAGAAAATTCGAATTTTATAATTCAATCAAATCACCGATATATATATACCGTTTTGATCGTCTCGTCGTGCTGATCTCCATGGTGTATTCAATTCTGCATTTTTGAAGTCCGGAAAACGACAAAGTCTTCGGAACGATATCCGTATCGGTAACCGTTTGGAGTGCTATATATTCAAATTTTCAAATGAATAAATGAATGGTCACCAACTTTATATTTTTCAGAATTGAATATTTATTGTCACTATTCCCGTTGATAGATATTCATTGATTAGTGCCCAGCTCATTCCCTATAGCCTATTCCTTTTCTTTTTCCAACGGTTGAAAAGCGAACAGACAATTACTTTTATGTCTACTTGAAATATTGTGCCATGACTTCCGCTATTCCACCATTTCATTTGTATATTGTAACAACCCGATATTTTCAACCATTCGCTTCCATTATAAGTGTATAGGTAGACACTCATGCCGGAGTTGAATTGCTCAAAATACCGCGTTGTAATTAAAATTTGCCAAATCTCAGAATATACAGTAAATAAATATAATCACAGATCACAGACACAGAGTAAAATAATGCAGCGGAAGTAAAAGAAATAGTAGTTCATGAAGCTACTATCTAAATATGTCAGAGTTACATAAGATACAACAGAAGAAATAGAGTACAACAAAAGTCCCACTAAAATAACCAAGTACAAGCTGAGTAGAACAACGGAACTGAAATAGATAGGACAAGACAAGCAGATAATCTCCAACGATTCAAATCTCCAAGCGAGTGGAAATCCAAATCTGTGAATAACTCAGGCTGACTCGAGCGTAAAGCAAAACACAAAACACTCGAGTTAGGACAATATATACTTATATAATGTAAACCAACTCAAGCGAACTGTAATAAGGGTACAAGTAACTTAGAAGATGCTTGGGACCGCCCATCCTCTAAGGATCCGTTAAAATATCTACTATGTAGTAATATTCGATATTATAATAGTGTCTAAATAAGTAAAGTATAATCATATAGAAAATAGCGTTAAGGGGATGGAGAACCTTAACGCGGTCGGATCTTAAAATCATAATCGTAGTAAAGCTCGATATGGTAGGTGACACGGCACAACTAGGCAATGCCAGGGTAGATATACCAATTACGCACACGGACTAATGGATACGCATAGCAGCCACTACCGTTCCACCTTGAACAACACTCCCAAATCGGAGGATGGCCATCTAATCAATCACAAGTAAGAGTATAATATCGAAGAAATGTGTCCGAGAAGAGGTGCTACCTCACTGGTCCGAGATCGCTCCTGTTTTAGCCACCTTATGCCAACTCACGGGAGTTGGGTCCACGTAACATACCTTAAGAACGTCGCCACCATCCTACTTCATTCTGGAATCTCCACCGCGTACACGGTTGCCAAAGTGGTTTTCGGTAAGACAGAGAGTATGTCCATATCCGATCCCGGTCTCTTTAACAACCCAACGTTATTATAACCCATGGTTATAAGTTTAAAAACAGTTTATACTTCAAAATATAATATCATTTCAAATCCAAATCTTTATCAAAATAAAGATTAAATCAATTCCAAACCATTTCCATATTTTTAAAATATCATATCATTTCAAAACTTCGTTTCAAATCATTTTAATATTCCAAATATCATTTGAGTTCAAATCTAAATATTCCACTTTAAATACCTTTTAAATTCAAAGATATCGTTCATTTACTATCATTTCAAATTACCTTTAAATAGTTTATATTCCAATCAAAATAATTCATTTAAACCTTTTAAAAGTGTAATTATTATATTTTCAAATCAAGTATTCAATTTCCAAAGTTTCAAACCATTCTGAGTTCGTTTACTAAGTCAAAAACCCTAATTATTAAAATTTCAGTATTTCACAGCATTTAAAAACAACTGCTATAAGTTATATTTGAAAACATTTTTAATTCAGCAAAGACAGCACTTAAAACTGCTGTTAAAACTCAGTTTTAGTTGAATTATAGTTCAAAACAGAAAAGACAGCATTTCAGAAGTGCTGCGGTAGTTCAGATTTCAAAACAAGGGTTAAATTTGGTTTCAGCAAAGACTGTAGACCATTATAGCATTTCAAGAGAATGCTATAATAGGCCTGAGTTCAATATTAACCTATAAGTTCAACTACAGCAACTACAACATTTCAGAAATGCTGTAATAGCTCCTTTTATACAATTTTAGTTCAAAACAGAATCTATAGCATTTCTGAATGCTATTAAAAGTAGATTTCAGGTGTTAGTGTATTTCCAGCAATTAAATAACTTCAATTTAAAACACATAAACATTTTAAAAATCATATTTTAACATTTAAAATGTTCATTTACATATCATTTAACATATATCTTTTTCACAATAAATTTCTTATAATTAAATCCAATTTTCAACAATTTACTTAATAAGTTTAAGTGTAAAAGTTCCAATTCTTCACATTTCAACAAATAGACTTAGCACTTCAAATTTAAATTACCATCTCACAATTTAACAAAATTTCCAATTTTATTTAATTAACTTAAACCTTTAATTAAAACCAAATTTCACATTTCGTAGTCAAGTTATATTTTAAAAGATCACTTTTAAACATTCATTTATTCAACCACTTAAATTCATAGAAAAATCAATAATACTTTAATAAATCACTTAAATTCAAATTTAATCAAATTATCATATTTACCATTTCCAAATAAAATTTAATATCCATTTTATTTATATAACTTAAATATCATTTTTAACCAAAATTCCAAATTTCCAACTTAAGTTATATTTCAAAAATCCAGTTAAACCATTCATTAGTTACATTTTTAACACATAGAAAAATCATAATTTCTTTATTTTAAAACATTTCAAAATCTATTTAAATCAAATTTCATAAATTTATAATTTTTAAAATACTTAAAAATATTCAAAACACTTTATAAAATAACCACGGACCTGTATGTAGTTTTCTAGCCTAGGTCAAGTGATACGGAAATGTATCATTTCAATCCGCAGTTTAAAAAGAAAAATCCGGGTTCTATCATTTCAAATCCGCAATCCCAAGTTAAAATAAATTAAATAAAAACCATTCAGGCCTATCATTTCAGCCCATAACGATTTTTCCCTATTCTAAAGTCCGTTCGGGTATGTATCATTTCAACCCATAGTGATTCTAATCTACAGGGAACTTGCAATGGTGATAACTGATATAAATAACAGAATAACATTAAATAACAGTAACAGGTGTGAACATCATATGATAATAATATAGGCATATATAACATGATAATATATTTCTACAGATTCACAGGGTGTCAATTTACTAGTTATATAGGTACATAATGTCTGGTGAGAATAACTCACCTTTTTATACTGGAGTTAGCGATCAAAACACACAGAATAGATTCCATAAAGCACGACAAACACGATACAGCATGACTTTTGATTTGAATGAATATAGAGCCTTGATATTTATCTTGTAAACAATAACCAAAACAAGACAATATATACATAAATATTTAACACAAACAATGTTGAAAAAAATGAAGATAAGAGACAACAAAGGAATGAATGTTTTTGCCTTGCTTTCTACACTTGCTAGCATGACTTAGGGAATGTTTTGGTTCAGGTTTGGACATGGTTTGGGTCTGGTTTGGACCTAAAAAGGCATGGCTACAGGGCAAGAGCAAGGTGGAGGTTACAAGCATGAGAATACAAGGGGTCTAGGCTTGACAGTGGAATTTTGGTGCACCACAAGACTCGTCTACATGCATTGTTTGGCTCGGATCTTCATGTTTCAGATCTGGACAGAGGTGGGGAGGGGTGTGTCAAGGTCAGGTAAGGGGAGTGGTGGTGGCTATGGTGGTGGTTTGGGTGGTGGTTGAAGTGGATGAGCATGTAGAGGTGAAATAAGTATAGATCTAGGCAGCTAGGTTGTAGTTTGAGGGGTTTGACCATCATTTGGGGTTCGGCTATGGTCAGATCTGGTGAGGTAGATGGTGGTGATGGTAGGGAAGAGATGGAAGGAGGTGGTGGCCGTGGAATAGGGGGAGAGCCGCTCCAATCAGGGGAGAAAGCAAAGCAAATTTGCATAGAAAATAGGAGAAAAAGTAGAAAGAAGAGAGGGATTTACCTAATTTTTTTGCAAGATGGAGGCCATGATTTTTTTTAGGGTTTAGGAGCTTTGGAAATTCGTGAATGAGAGGAAAAAAAAGCGGCGGCTGAAGAAATGAGGAGATGTGGCCAATTGAATGAAAAGTTAGGTTAAAAAGTAGAAGGGTTAGAAAATAAAAGGGCCTTAGGAAGATAGAAAGTTTAAGGCCTTTCAAATTTCTTTAATTCATTTTTATAAGTTTATATTTCTGGTAATAACATTAATTCCAGTTAAAAATTCGAAAATTTGATAAAATATAAAAATATATATAATATTTATTGATTATATAAAGTAGGATTAAGGAAAATAGTTAAAATAGTGAACTAGACTAGAAAATTTTGAAATTGAATAGAATAAATTTTAGAAAATTCATATGAGCTTGCAATATATTTTTAAACATAAATAATAACATAAAATAAAAATATATTCACAAAGTAAATATTTAAAATTAAATTTACATAAAATTTTTAAATGAAGAAAATAGTAGAAAATAGGAAAACAGCCCTTAAAAATGGAAAATCAACACGGTAAATTTTGGAAAAATTATATTATTATTTTAAAATATTTAGAGATGAAATTTCAAAAATAAAACAAATTTAAAAATAAAATAAAAAAATTTAAAATGAAGAAAATAGCAGAAAATTAGAAAACAGCCTTTAAAAATAGGAAATAAATACAGTAAATTTTGGAAAAATTCTATTACCATTTAAAAATATTAAAAGACAAAAATATACATAAAATAACATATTTACACATATTAAGATAAAATATAAGAAAGAAAAATATGATTTATAAAATTTAAAATAGGCAAAATTGCATAATAAAACAAATTATACTAAAAATTGAAATGTACATAACTTTTACATTTTAACTCCGTTTTCAACGAAACGAAAAGTAGTGTTCAAGTTATTACATCTATTTTCATAATAAAAGATAAAATATATAATTTCAAACTATTTAAAATTTAAACTTAAACGTCAAAGTTTGACTATTGACAAAAATTTACATTTTCTGGAAATATTAAATTTAGTCATATTTGGAATTCTAATTCACATCAAAATAAAAGTTTTTATATTTACAAAAACAAAATTTATTCTTTTTATAAATAAAGCTTTTGAATCTGGAAAAATCAATTTAAAAATGATTGTAAAATACAGGGTTGTTACACTCTCCCCCACTCAAAACTTTTCGTCCTCGAAAAGGAACGAGGTACGGGAAAGCATAGAAAAGATAGAGTGAAATAAGATTAAAATAAGATGACAAGGAGATTTAAATTACACCTGATAACTGTTGTTATAGGTAAGTTTAACAAGATGGAGGTGATCAAATCAAGAACACAAACACGAAAAAGATTCTCTAGAGTCTGAATCACCCATTTCACTTGACCGACGATCTATGAATGGAAAAACAGTGTTCAGATTCAAAAATGAGTATCCAAGATTATACAGAAAGATTTCTAAACAGACTGGTATAAGCAATAGCCTTTCCATTCTGTAACAAGATAAGAGAAATAAGGACAACCAAAAGATAGTTTGAAAAACAAAATAAGATAATAAACTTGAAACCATAATGCTTTGAAATCATAACAATTTAGGGATGTTTATCATTTGGAAATCATACTACTAAAAATCATAACACTTTGGAAATGAAGATTATTTTAAAGTTGTAACATTTCTATGTTCATTCATTCAATTATAAAATTTCCAAAACGTTGTATTTTCAAAACAACAGCACTTATAAAATGCCACAGTAGATATATTAATATTTCAAATCAGTTTAATTTCAAAAATATTCATTTGGATATCATTTAACTTATGACTTATTAAAACAAACTTTTATGAATGGAATATCCAAATTAAACTATACTGCATTTATTAATTCAAAAGTTCACTATTTTAGTTAGCTCTTAATTTAACACATAACCTAACACTTTATTTGAAATACCCATTTCATAAACAGATATTCCTTTAATAAGTTACACTTAAAATTCCATTTGAAACCTAAAATCTCAATTATCAATTTTTAGTGATGTTAAAATACATTTTAACTATTTAAATCATAATCATTCATTTTCAAGACATATCTATTTCATAAATAAAATATTTATATAGCAAATATAACAATCAAATTTCTTTACACATTTATTCATTTAGACATCAATTAAACTATGAATTCAAGTTAAATAAACTTTATTACCAAAAGTCCAATTCATATGTATTTTATTTTATCTATTCAAAGATACATTATTTATTATACAACATATTCATTTCAGGAAATAACCTTTATTAAAATTCCTAGGTTGGACTTAAGGTTCCATATTAAATCAAATTTGATTATTAAGTTATTTAAATAAAATCTCTTTAAATTTCCTTTTTAAATATTTACCTCTGTTAATCTTTTATAACTAAAATTTAAGCGTATAACATTTATTATAACCACTCAAATTTTATTTATAAAAATCCTTTCTATATTGTATATTATCCAATTTCATATTCACTTCTGTGTAATTTAGGTAAGTTATATTGGAAATGAAATTGTGTGTTATACAAATAAACTTTCCAATTCAATTATCTCAAGTTTGAATCATTTATTCAAAAAAATTAATTTTTCTTTTTATAATTGAAATTATTCTTCAAGATGAAATTTAAGAATTAATTTTCCGGTTTCCTTCAAACCAGTTAGAGATAAATAAATATATGTACATAATATGTCAAATCAATTTAAATCATATATCTATATGTATTATAAATCAAATCATATTTAGAAATTCAAATAAATTAAATCTTTCAAAACAAAGCTGTAGTAAGACTACAGAACAGTCTCTTCACTTTGAAACTCGAAAATGAACGTCGATGATGCTGCAGTCATCACCGAAATTATTTTCCAGCGACAAAGAGAAGAGCACTTAATTTTTAAACTTTAAAATCCTTTAGAGACAAATTTTTATTCAAAAATACTTTAAATAATATATCCTTTTAAAAATTTTAAACACAAGGTTTGAAACCATCGGAAATTAAATTATTTAAATTTCTTGTTTTAAATTCATTTCAGTTCCCAAATAAATTTATAAACAACTCTTTATAAATTCATTTGTAGAACAATAATTGATAAATCAAGTATTATCATTTCAAATTATCAATTCAAATCAATTTATTAAGTTCCATAAATTATATATCAAAATTTATTTCATTAACCAATTTTTTTTTATAATATTGTGTCAGTTTGTTCTGTCAAAGTGTTTTAGAAATCCTATCGATAGCGTTGATCAGACGAATCGATCGGAAACCCAAATCAACATCAACAACTCAAACAACACAATATAAAACAAAATATTAATTACAGATTTACAAATACAATTCAAAATGTTTTGAAGGTAGGTTGGAAACAAAAGACAAGATGATTAAATAACAAAGTAGGGAGATGGGTAAGCTTAGATAACCGCGGACAACCTTAACCGGGTTAACCGTGAGTTAAAGAATAAGATCGATGTGGTCCTGGGAAAAATCTACGTTCGATCTCAAGAGATAGAGTTTGGAAAAATAGAAGATATTAGCATCTAAACCAAGGATAAATATAAATCTCTGGTGAATCGATGCTGATTGTAAAGGATTTTCACCCTTTTACAAGAAAATTAGAATATTGGCGAGACCGCCAATTCACTATGAAGATCATTCGAAATGGAGTTATGGGATACTCCAGAATCAAAAGAAGATGGATAGTGAGGGACACGAATGGATTTTGGAACCGCAGGGAACATTACAAAATTCAAAGGAAACCGAGTCAAAAAGGAAGAGATTCAAACTCGAACCAAAGTGATTCTGTAAAATAAATTTACCCTATATTCTAAGTTTTGCCTCAAAGCCAAAGCTGTGATACCAACTGTAACAACCCGATATTTTCAACCATTCGCATCCATTATAAGTGTATAGGTAGACACTCATGCCGGAGTTGAATTGCTCAAAATACCGCATTGTAATTAAAATTTGGCAAATCTCAGAATATACAGTAAATAAATATAATCACAGATCACAGACACAGAGTAAAATAATGCAGCGGAAGTAAAAGAAATAGTAGTTCATGAAGCTACTATCTAAATATGTCAGAGTTACATAAGATACAACAGAAGAAATAGAGTACAACAAAAGTCCCAATAAAATAACCAAGTACAAGCTGAGTAGAACAACGGAACTGAAATAGATAGGACAAGACAAGCAGATAATCTCCAGCGATTCAAATCTCCAAGCGAGTGGAAATCCAAATCTGTGAATAACTCAGGCTGACTCGAGCGTAAAGCAAAACACAAAACACTCGAGTTAGGACAATATATACTTATATAATGTAAACCAACTCAAGCGAACTGTAATAAGGGTACAAGTAACTTAGAAGATGCTTGGGACCGCCCATCCTCTAAGGATCCGTTAAAATATCTACTATGTAGTAATATTCGATATTATAATAGTGTCTAAATAAGTAAAGTATAATCATATAGAAAATAGCGTTAAGGGGATGGAGAACCTTAACGCGGTCGGATCTTAAAATCATAATCGTAGTAAAGCTCGATATGGTAGGTGACACGGCACAACTAGGCAATGCCAGGGTTGATATACCAATTACGCACACGGACTGATGGATACGCATAGCAGCCACTACCGTTCCACCTCGAACAACACTCCCAAATCGGAGGATGGCCATCTAATCAATCACAAGTAAGAGTATAATATCGAAGAAATGTGTCCGAGAAGAGGTGCTACCTCACTGGTCCGAGATCGCTCCTGTTTTAGCCACCTTATGCCAACTCACGGGAGTTGGGTCCACGTAACATACCTTAAGAACGTCGCCACCATCCTACTTCATTCTGGAATCTCCACCGCGTACACGGTTTCCAAAGTGGTTTTCGGTAAGACAGAGAGTATGTCCATATCTGATCCCGGTCTCTTTAACAACCCAACGTTATTATAACCCGTGGTTATAAGTTTAAAAACAGTTTATACTTCAAAATATAATATCATTTCAAATCCAAATCTTTATCAAAATAAAGATTAAATCAATTCCAAACCATTTCCATATTTTTAAAATATCATATCATTTCAAAACTGCATTTCAAATCATTTTAATATTCCAAATATCATTTGAGTTCAAATCTAAATATTCCACTTTAAATACCTTTTAAATTCAAAGATATCGTTCATTTACTATCATTTCAAATTACCTTTAAATAGTTTATATTCCAATCAAAATAATTCATTTAAACCTTTTAAAAGTGTAATTATTATATTTTCAAATCAAGTATTCAATTTCCAAAGTTTCAAACCATTCTGAGTTCGTTTACTAAGTCAAAAACCCTAATTATTAAAATTTCAGCATTTCACAGCATTTAAAAACAACTGCTATAAGTTATATTTGAAAACATTTTTAATTCAGCAAAGACAGCACTTAAAACTGCTGTTAAAACTCAGTTTTAGTTGAATTATAGTTCAAAACAGAAAAGACAGCATTTCAGAAGTGCTGCGGTAGTTCAGATTTCAAAACAAGGGTTAAATTTGGTTTCAGCAAAGACTGTAGACCATTATAGCATTTCAAGAGAATGCTATAATAGGCCTGAGTTCAATATTAACCTATAAGTTCAACTACAGCAACTACAACATTTCAGAAATGCTGTAATAGCTCCTTTTACACAATTTTAGTTCAAAACAGAATCTATAGCATTTCTGAATGCTATTAAAAGTAGATTTCAGGTGTTAGTGTATTTCCAGCAATTAAATAACTTCAATTTAAAACACATAAACATTTTAAAAATCATATTTTAACGTTTAAAATGTTCATTTACATATCATTTAACATATATCTTTTTCACAATAAATTTCTTATAATTAAATCCAATTTTCAACAATTTACTTAATAAGTTTAAGTGTAAAAGTTCCAATTCTTCACATTTCAACAAATAGACTTAACACTTCAAATTTAAATTACCATCTCACAATTTAACAAAATTTCCAATTTTATTTAATTAACTTAAACCTTTAATTAAAACCAAATTTCACATTTCCTAGTCAAGTTATATTTTAAAAGATCACTTTTAAACATTCATTTATTCAACCACTTAAATTCATAGAAAAATCAATAATACTTTAATAAATCACTTAAATTCAAATTTAATCAAATTATCATATTTACCATTTCCAAATAAAATTTAATATCCATTTTATTTATATAACTTAAATATCATTTTTAACCAAAATTCCAAATTTCCAACTTAAGTTATATTTCAAAAATCCAGTTAAACCATTCATTAATTACATTTTTAACACATAGAAAAATCATAATTTCTTTATTTTAAAACATTTCAAAATCTATTTAAATCAAATTTCATAAATTTATAATTTTTAAAATACTTAAAAATATTCAAAACACTTTATAAAATAACCACGGACCTGTATGTAGTTTTCTAGCCTAGGTCAAGTGATACGGAAATGTATCATTTCAATCCGCAGTTTAAAAAGAAAAATCCGGGTTCTATCATTTCAAACCCGCAATCCCAAGTTAAAATAAATTAAATAAAAACCATTCAGGCCTATCATTTCAGCCCATAATGATTTTTCCCTATTCTAAAGTCCGTTCGGGTATGTATCATTTCAACCCATAGTGATTCTAATCTACAGGGAACTTGCAATGGTGATAACTGATATAAATAACAGAATAACATTAAATAACAGTAACAGGTGTGAACATCATATGATAATAATATAGGTATATATAACATGATAATATATTTCTACAGATTCACAGGGTGTCAATTTACTAGTTATATAGGTACATAATGTCTGGTGAGAATAACTCACCTTTTTATACTGGAGTTAGCGATCAAAACACACAGAATAGATTCCATAAAGCACGACAAACACGATACAGCATGACTTTTGATTTGAATGAATATAGAGCCTTGATATTTATCTTGTAAACAATAACCAAAACAAGACAATATATACATAAATATTTAACACAAACAATGTTGAAAAAAATGAAGATAAGAGACAACAAAGGAATGAATGTTTTTGCCTTGCTTTCTACACTTTCTTGCATGACTTAGGGAATGTTTTGGTTCAGGTTTGGACATGGTTTGGGTCTGGTTTGGACCTAAAAAGGCATGGCTACAGGGCAAGAGCAAGGTGGAGGTTACAAGCATGAGAATACAAGGGGTCTAGGCTTGACAGTGGAATTTTGGTGCACCACAAGGCTCGTCTACATGGATTGTTTGGCTCGGATCTTCATGTTTCAGATCTGGACAGAGGTGGGGAGGGGTGTGTCAAGGTCAGGTCAGGGGAGTGGTGGTGGCTATGGTGGTGGTTTGGGTGGTGGTTGAAGTGGATGAGCATGTAGAGGTGAAATAAGTATAGATCTAGGCAGCTAGGTTGTAGTTTGAGGGGTTTGACCATCATTTGGGGTTCGGCTATGGGCAGATCTGGTGGGGTAGATGGTGGTGATGGTAGGGAAGAGATGGAAGGAGGTGGTGGCCGTGGAATAGGGGGAGAGCCGCTCCAATCAGGGGAGAAAGCAAAGCAAATTTGCATAGAAAATAGGAGAAAAAGTAGAAAGAAGAGAGGGATTTACCTAATTTTTTTGCAAGATGGAGGCCATGATTTTTTTTAGGGTTTAGGAGCTTTGGAAATTCGTGAATGAGAGGAAAAAAAAGCGGCGGCTGAAGAAATGAGGAGATGTGGCCAATTGAATGAAAAGTTAGGTTAAAAAGTAGAAGGGTTAGAAAATAAAAGGGCCTTAGGAAGATAGAAAGTTTAAGCCTTTCAAATTTCTTTAATTCATTTTTATAAGTTTATATTTCTAGTAATAACATTAATTCCAGTTAAAAATTCGAAAATTTGATAAAATATAAAAATATATATAATATTTATTGATTATATAAAGTGGGATTAAGGAAAATAGTTAAAACAGTGAACTAGACTAGAAAATTTTGAAATTGAATAGAATAAATTTTAGAAAATTCATATGAGCTTGCAATATATTTTTAAACATAAATAATAACATAAAATAAAAATATATTCACAAAGTAAATATTTAAAATTAAATTTACATAAAATTTTTAAATGAAGAAAATAGCAGAAAATAGGAAAACAGCCCTTAAAAATGGAAAATCAACACGGTAAATTTTGGAAAAATTATATTATTATTTTAAAATATTTATAGATGAAATTTCAAAAATAAAACAAATTTAAAAATAAAATAAAAAAATTTAAAATGAAGAATATAGCAGAAAATTAGAAAACAGCCTTTAAAAATAGGAAATAAATACAGTAAATTTTGGAAAAATTCTATTACCATTTAAAAATATTAAAAGACAAAAATATACATAAAATAACATATTTACACATATTAAGATAAAATATAAGAAAGAAAAATATGATTTATAAAATTTAAAATAGGCAAAATTGCACAATAAAACAAATTATACTAAAAATTGAAATGTACATAACTTTTACATTTTAACTCCGTTTTCAACGAAACGAAAAGTAGTGTTCAAGTTATTACATCTATTTTCATAATAAAAGATAAAATATATAATTTCAAACTATTTAAAATTTAAACTTAAACGTCAAAGTTTGACTATTGACCAAAATTTACATTTTCTGGAAATATTAAATTTAGTCATATTTGGAATTCTAATTCACATCAAAATAAAAGTTTTTATATTTACAAAAACAAAATTTATTCTTTTTATAAATAAAGCTTTTGAATCTGGAAAAATCAATTTAAAAATGATTGTAAAATACAGGGTTGTTACATATATTCTGTTTTCATCTTCCTCCTCCATTTATTTTCTCATTTTTCTTTTCGGCATCACTTCATCTCTCGGTTTGAAGTATATTAATAAAATTTATAAATAAATATAAGGAAGGAGAGAGAGTGCAGCTTATATCTTTGCCTTTGCAATGTTCATTTCTCTTCCAGGCAGAAATGCCGAGTACCCTCTTCGGCCTTGCATGCACACAACAGCCGGCCATAGACAGCGCAACAAGTCATCACCCCTCGGCTGCCGCTCAACCTCCCACCACCACACTCCACCCACAAACGCCAAGCTCCGCCTCTGCCCGTTCATTCCCGAACCACTTCTGGCCAACGCCCACCAGCCTCCGCCATCTTCCACCTACTTCTCCTCCACGTGCAACCACTTCCCCTCACACCATTCACCATTCTCTGACCCCTCTTGTTGCTCGACCCGAGCACCGCGTCCCTCTACCACTTTTCTTTTCTGCACCACCTCATTTCCTCCGCCTCCAACCGTTCAATAGCTTCGCCCCGATGTAGACACCCAACACCCACGACAACAGCTCGCCGACCCCTCCAACTTTCGCCACTCTTTAGACCTCTGCCGTAGCCACCACATCATCTATCCTCGTCCACTTCCTGTGTGCCTATCCTCTGGTGACAGATTCGTATGGTATGTAGTTATCATATATAAGTTTATACTATCTGTCAGTTAGAAATGAGTATGAGTTTATATTGGTTACGTATGATTTGTGCTGTTTGTATATTTAAATATATATATAAAGTGGTCTGTTTTAAGTTATATATATATATTCATCTTTCTGTATATATATTGTTATTAGTAAAATTTGGTGAACATGTTTACAACCTTAACATAATAATTTTTAGTAATATATGTTAGCATATATATGACATTTTGTATATATAAAGTTTACATAAGTTTTATGGTCGGTTGATACTATATAATATAAGTATATTTTATATCTACATCTTTATACGGATTTTATATATATCATATTAGTTTTGGGTCATATAAGTTTAGCTACAGATTTGTCTGGTATATTTTTTTATATATACTGTTGTTACAATATTGGATAGTCAGCAGTCAATGAGCTTTGCTGTATTGTATAAACTAACCAAAGATTCTTGCCTAATACATCAACTAGGGGTTGTATTGTATCACTGTCATGTCATATATTAAGATTATTGTGAAAGGGCGTAACAATTCTTTGTTTGTGTTTTTGTCAAAAAATGCTTTATCCAAGTGGTGAGCGATACCACATTCACAGCTAGTGTAACGACCCAGAATTTTTGATAATTAAAATTCGAATATTTGATTAATTTTAAATATTAATAAATGGAATTTAGAAGTCGAATGATTTATTTTTCGAATACTGGATTTAATTGGATAATTTAAATCGATAAATTAAATAGTGAAATTCCAGAGATAATTGTAAATCGAGTTTAAAGTGATTGAAAATGATTTGTAAAGTTTTATTTAATCATACTGGAGTTATAGAAATATTTTAGAACTCTTAAAATTGAATTTGGAGTTAATCTATGAAAATTGAATATTTTAATATTTAATTATTGACTGTAAAAATAGCCAATTTTCGAACAGTCTCAGAATTGAACGAAACCAGTTCCATTGGATCCGTAATAGTTAGTTATTATCGGATTTCAATTTTCGTATCCATCGGAGTTGTCGTTTGACCATGGCAGCTCGAAACGCATCGATATCGTTTTAATTTTAATTCGGCGAGTTAAAATAGTCATTTTTCGAAAAGTCTCGGATTTCGACGAAACTAGTTTCATCGGATCCGTAATGTGAGATTATTGCATGGTTTCAGATTTCATAATTTTTGGATTTACCATTTGTCCGGTGCGAATCAAAACGCCTCGAAATCGATTTAAATCGGTTTAATTTAAAATCGATCGTTTTTCTCCGTAACTCGCACAGATGATCGAATTAGCTCCCGAAACACGTTCCATTGCGTTCGAAACGCGGGGTAAACCTTAGAAACGTCAGCCGGCACGTTCGATTTGGAGTTCGAAAATTTTGGAGTGAATAGTGTTTTTCGTCAATTTTCTATATAAGGACCTCTATTTTTCATTTTGCAAAACAAATGACTAGGGTTTCCTCTCAAATGCTCCAGCCGCCACTCTACTGTTCAATGGCCAGGAATTTATTTCGTTCCTCCTCAATTTTCTTCAAATCCACAACTCGATTCACAAAACTTCCAACACGGAAGTTGTAGAGCACAATACAATCTACGAATCCAACGGTTATGATTGTTTAAAACGAAGTGGATCATTGGCAATTTGGGTTGGAAGTGCAGCCATTCAATCACGTTTTTTGGGCTGAGAGCACAACCGAGCTCGATGCTATCTTGGCCAAAGGTAGAGTAGAGTGTGGCCGTTCGTTAGGCGCTAGTTGATCGATGCAGAAGTCGACGTGGTGGTGGAGGCTATTAGGGTTTTGAATGATTATATGGGTTCGAACGTGCATTTTGTTTACCTGGTGGATAACGTGATGAAGGAAGAAGCTAAGCACGGCCTTGATTTTGCCTTCCAGATCTTGTGGCCCATATTTAAAGGTTGTGAAAATAATAAAAGAAATTGTAAATGTTAAATTTTTTATAATGTGTACAAATTTTAAAATGTGATAACTTCTTCATACGAGGTCCGTTTTGGACGAAACGAATTGCGTTGGCTTCGTTTTATCGAGCTCTTCGCGATGCAACTGGATTGGAGTCGTTTGGAGATAGTGAAAAATTCGGGTAAAATTAAACGTCCGTTTAATTTTATTCGAAGTAAAACACTACAAATTGCTATCGTAAAATCACGGTGAGATCTTCTCACTCAAATGAAAGTGGATTTTCTTTTACAGTTATTGATTTGACTGATATGATTGCTATTGGATGTGATATTAGATATAGTAGGATATATATCTATATATAGCAATATATACATATTGGCATATGTATATATTGGATTGATTGATTTCCCGCCTCGTATAGCGGATGAGACCCTATTGCGCCGTTAGTAAGCGGATTTTTATAAAAACCTATATACCGCGATAATTCCGTACTGGAGCGGAATTGGTATTGTGCTAACATCTGTGGATGCAGGGAAACAGGTTGGAGGGATCCAACTGGATTCCTCACCGTATTGATTATTTACAGATATTTTGATATATTCTGTTATCATATGATGATATATGATATTTGACTGTTGTGATGGACTGATTGGTGTTGTTACATCATCAGATTCAGTTTTGAAATGTAAAAATAACGACTTTTACTTTAAAAGGGTTTTTAAAGTGATTTTTGAAAATATACGTTTTATGGAATTTTTGAATCGATTTATAAACGTAAAATTTTGAAGTTATAAAAGTTAAGATTTTTGTGAATTATGACCGTAAGGTGATTTTTGAAATAAATAGTTTAAGCAATTTATAAAATGGTTTGAACTGAGATTTTCGAATTTTTGTGAACAGTTTATTTAAAAGATTTAAAAAGTTGATAATTATAAATTTAAAATATTGGAATTTTAAAACGAGATGATAAGTGTTAAAGATGAAATTTATAGAATTATAAATCGTGAGGATATGGAATTTATAGATTCATAAATTATGAAATTATAAAATGGATGAAACTGTAGAATAAAAGATTTATAAGAGATTTACTTATAAATTGGATTTTTACCTTTAGATGGAATATTTACCGAATTTTTAATAAAGGAGATTTATTAAATTGAAGTTGTTAGAAAATAGAAATAGAATTTATAAACGTTGTTTTATAAATTCGAGATCAATTGGATTCGATAAATTAAATATAGAAGATTATTAAAGGAAATATATTCGCGATTTTGGATAGCGAATTATCCTTAAATTGAATGTGTAGAAAAGACTGAAATTTGGTTAGTGAAGTATATTCACGATTTTGGGACAGTGAATATATTGTTAAGTAAAATGGATTTATTTTTGAAGAAGTGATATTGAAAATGAAGTTAAACATTTTAGAGATGTTTTTAAAATGTATTATGATTTCGAATACATAGATTTCAACATTTTTATTGTTGAAATAGACGTTTTCGAGAAATAAGGAAATGGTGGACTATAACACTGTTGTTATAGTAAATGATTTCCGAAAGGAAATGTTTTATATAGTATTGGGATTTATATATCTATCTAAATCTCGAATCCCTATACTAGTGATTTTGAGTTGTCGTAACGATGTTTTACGTAACATTCGTTTTGACTCAAATAAATGTGTTTTAAGAATGATTTCCTTAAAAGAATGAAATATATACTTAATTTGATTTAAGTATATCGAATATTTTCAAATGTTGAAAATAAATGATTTGTGAAATACTTATTATTAAATAAGTATGGAAATGCTTTTCCAATATGAAGTGAACTGTTTAGAGATTTTATCTTTTAAAGATAAATTGAAAAGTGAATATTTGAAAATTTGTTTTCAAACGGTTAAGTGTGGAAATTATATATCTAGTAAAGATATTTTTGAAGATAAAATAATTTGGAAAATTATTTGGAATCTGATGATGTTGCGCATCTTTATTGATAGTTAAATAACCGACTATCAATAATTACCTTTAGATAGGTATCTGTTGTGAATTGGATGAATTTGAATGCCACACTTATTTTTGAATAAGCGCTCACTATTCGGGTTAGCCGAGAAAGGACCATGGGGTCGTATAACCCATTCCGAATATGTGATACGTCGTTGTGAATTGCATTTGAAGACCGGTGTTGAAGACCGGATATTTTTGAAAACGGAAGGATTACCGTCGAGTTACTCTACATCGGCTGATCTCCGATTTAGAGGTTTTATCACCCTTAGTGACGGGAAGTCCTGACGTGATTGAAAATTATCCGGAATGGCAAGGGCTTCGTGAGAAGTGCCTTCGGTTCTGTTCGATCCCGGAACAGACTTGTATGGATAGTGTGTCTGACGTTACAATTTGAGATATAGAGCTGATTTCTTTCAAATACATTTCTGTTGGTGGCGGAGAATTTATTCTCTTAGCTTAACACCCTTCTCTGAGACGTACGAGCTCAGAGGTTATGTAGTTGAAATTTATCAGCAATATATCCCAATTTGGTAACGTGGCATACTGAGTGTTGCTGTGAAATGATCAGTGTTTGATCATTTGCGATATGATCATTTGGTTGATCTTATATCTTTGTGATCATAGGTTGATCATTTTGTTTGACCCGAAGCAGGGCTTTTTGAGAAAGCGTAGCTTTGTGGACGAGACTTCGTCGAGCCTCACACCCCGGAAATGGTCGAAACAGGACGAATGCGGCAAGGTTCTAGGGAGTAGCGCCCCTTAGTGTATGTCATTCCTTCTGGATAAAGGTGGTATCATGGTATGGAGCCCAGATACTTAACCTCTGTGGTTACTGCATTATTATTATCTATGTGGTTTGTTGGAATCGGGGATCCTCGGGAAGATCGGTGACGATCGGGGGATGGCATACGCGTGTCAGTAGTTACCTATTTTTGCAGAGGTAACCCGGCCTTGTGTTGGCAGAGATCCGGTTAGGTTCTCGGGTCGTCTATTCCAGGGACGTACCCATCGTGGATAGGAAGTTCCTTAGCCTGACCATTTGTTGGAAATCCAAAGAAACAATACGAGCCTTTACGATTTCAATTGTATAACCTGTCTCCTCAAGAGGCAGCTATAGCAGGCATAATATAATGGTACCTATGCTGGCTAAGATTTATATTCTACTTTCGAAATGTTTTCCACTATGCACTAATAATAATATCAAAAAGAATTTGATTTTTGCGTAGTAAGCATCTTTGACTATCATAAGAAGAAATCTCCTCCAAGTCTGCATTTGCATTGTGTGTGTGGTGGGAGGTCTTATGGTAGTTTCATTTTCCAAAAGCATTGCGAATTGACATTAAAGTTTTCCTGTTGTTTATTTTAAAGAATAACTGTTTTTACGATCTCACACCAGTCACCATGACTGACTTGGAGTTTATTGTTCCCTTCTAAACTCTGGGTGCCCACCAATTTCCACACGGGCAGCCTAGAGTTATGTTATCAGGATATTCTGGATATTCTGGAGCTTTGGAGATAAGCTGGAGGACGAGACGTAGTATTTGTATCTGATAGTATTTATCCCGATGTGTATTCTGTATGAGGACAAGTTATATAACTGTCCATTGTTGTATATTGACTCTGATGATTGATGTATGTATAAAATGATATAGTTCTTTGTTTTAAAGATTACTGATTTATTTATTATATATTGTTCCGCTGCGATGTGTAAGATTCTGATATTGTTTTCTGTTTCTGCTGTTGTTCGGTTGTTCTCCTTCTTCTCTCTTTTTCTTCTTCTTTTCTTCTTCTTCTACCTTTTTCTTCTTTCTAAAACCCTCACTATTGGAGTTTCCGGCACTCGATTGCTCGGCAGTCGATAAAGTGAGTATCGATGTCGAATTTTCGAAAGTCGAAAATTTTCGGTCGTGACAGCGTGGTATCAGAGCATATGGTTAAGCGACAACCCTGCTCTGTTGGGTGTTACTCATTAGAGATAGAGTCAGTAGTACTCTAGAATGAGTTGAGTGTAATAATAGATACGAGTGCGTATTTGTTAGTGAATATAAAATTGTTTTATATTGTGATGATTGGTTTGTTGAGTGGTATATGGATTCTGGTCGGTATTGTCCGTACAACTCTATCGATAGGGATCTCTAAACACTTATATAGAACAATTCGGCACAGTATTGTTTTAAATAGGGTAAATGAGATAATTTTGCCCAAAACTATTTTTGTATAGAAAAGAAATGATTTTTCTATGAATTACTATAGTATATGGTTGCATGGTTGCTAGAAATGATAACATTAAACTATTATCATTGAAATTAAATGAGAAATTGGAATTATAACTCCAAAGTTAAAATAAATTCACATACTAATGAAATTTAAGAATGAAAATTATAAATGTGAATTGTAATTTAAAATGGAATTCTAGAGGAGTTTTTGGAAATGTTTTGAAAAGAATTTGAAAATTTTGGAGATGTGGAAAGTTTAAATCTTTTTAGAGTTAAAAATGAATTTCAAAGGTTTTGAAAGGTATTTTGGAGAAATGAAAGCTCTAAACTCTTTTCGGTCGCTGGAAAATAATTCCGATGATGATCGCGACATCATTGGTGTTCATTTTCGGGTTTCCAAAAGAGGAATTGCTGCCGATTGTTTTAAAAGGAAGTTGTTTGAAAAATTTGGATTTTGTTTTAGAAAATTCAAAGGATAAATTGAATTGTTTCAAAAAATTGGTTTTGAAATGTTGGTAAACTCTGGAATGCTATATTTAAAATATTTATGGGAATAATTAATAAGTTGATAACTTATACAAATTTAATATTGATAGAATAAATTCAACTTAAAGGATGAAGTTAAGTTAAAATAAATACAAGAGAATCAACTTGATGAAAGTAAATTGAATGTTAAAAAATTCATTTCGAATTTGTAGAGTAAAGTATTGAAATAAAATTAGTAACTGAAACTAATTGAAGAAATGACAAATTAATATGGTTTGGAATGAATTAAATTCATATGGAATTTGAAAATCCAGTTTAATATGAGTGGTTATAAACCAAAATGGCAAATTGAAAATAAATTTTGGGAATGAATGAAAGAATAAAACTGGAATTGAAACTGAATGTTGAAAACAAATTTGAATAAAGTGAATTACAATTTGTGATAAATTAGTAAATGAAACTAATTTAAAATGATGCAGTTGTGAATGAAAGATAATTGATAAAATTCAATATTCAGAAGTTAAATAGAATTCAAATTTTATTGGAATTGTGAATTGAATTCAAATGGAATTGAAATGAAAAATTGAACGAAAATAGATATGTAACTTCAATAGTGAAGTAAAAATATATAAGCAGTTATATTGAAAATTTTGTAATTGAATGTACGAAATGGTTTGAATATATGCAACTAGATATTATGGCTAGTAGGATATACAGGTATAAAGGAATTGGAATTTGATTTCGAAGATAAATTTGAATTGCTCGACAAAAGGTAAGTATTTAAATTTGAATATGAGATTTTGATGATTTCTTGTCTAGCCGCTTGGCTTTTTCTTTTTCTTTTTGAAATCTGAGAGTCCGTAGGGACGTTTTGTAGTCGTGCCGTATTAGCCGCGCAAAGGAGACGCTGGCGAAATTTTCTGAAAATTTAAGGCGTTGGAAATTTTTGAGAAATTTTGAAAGTTTAAAATTTGAATTTAAACTCGAATTTGAATTTTGAAGTTAAACAATGTTGTTTGAAACTTATAATTGAAATTGGGAAACGAGTTGAAATGATAACGAATCTTTAGTAGAAAGATTTGTTTTGATAGATTGATAAAATTATTGGATGATTGAAAAATTGTAGACGAGTTAAGGACCTTTCTTCCTAACTTGTAATTTCGAGGACGAAATTCTTTTAAGGGGGGAAGTCTGTAACGACCCAGAATTTTTGATAATTAAAATTCGAATATTTGATTAATTTTAAATATTAATAAATGGAATTTAGAAGTCGAATGATTTATTTTTCGAATACTGGATTTAATTGGATAATTTAAATCGATAAATTAAATAGTGAAATTCCAGAGATAATTGTAAATCGAGTTTAAAGTGATTGAAAATGATTTGTAAAGTTTTATTTAATCATACTGGAGTTATAGAAATATTTTAGAACTCTTAAAATTGAATTTGGAGTTAATCTGTGAAAATTGAATATTTTAATATTTAATTATTGACTGTAAAAATAGCCAATTTTCGAACAGTCTCAGAATTGAACGAAACCAGTTCCATTGGATCTATAATAGTTAGTTATTATCGGATTTCAATTTTCGTATCCATCGGAGTTGTCGTTTGACCATGGCAGCTCGAAACGCATCGATATCGTTTTAATTTTAATTCGGCGAGTTAAAATAGTCATTTTTCAAAAAGTCTCGGATTTCGACGAAACCAGTTTCATCGGCTCCGTAATGTGAGATTATTGCATGGTTTCAAATTTCATAATTTTTGGATTTACCATTTGTCCGGTGCGAATCAAAACGCCTCGAAATCGATTTAAATCGGTTTAATTTAAAATCGATCGTTTTTCTCCGTAACTCGCACAGATGATCGAATTAGCTCCCGAAACACGTTCCATTGCGTTCGGAACGCAGGGTAAACCTTAGAAACATCAGCCGGCACGTTCGATTTGGAGTTCGAAAATTTTGGAGTGAATAGTGTTTTTCGTCAATTTTCTATATAAGGACCTCTATTTTTCATTTTGCAAAACAAAAGACTAGGGTTTCCTCTCAAATGCTCCAGCCGCCACTCTACTGTTCAATGGCCAGGAATTTATTTCGTTCCTCCTCAATTTTCTTCAAATCCACAACTCGATTCACAAAACTTCCAACACGAAAGTTGTAGAGCACAATACAATCTACGAATCCAACGGTTATGATTGTTTAAAACGAAGTGGATCATCGGCAATTTGGGTTGGAAGTGAAGCCATTCAATCACGATTTTTGGGCTGAGAGCACAACCGAGCTCGATGCTATCTTGGCCAAAGGTAGAGTAGAGTGTGGCCGTTCGTTAGGCGCTAGTTGATCGATGCAGAAGTCGACGTGGTGGTGGAGGCTATTAGGGTTTTGAATGATTATATGGGTTCGAACGTGCATTTTGTTTACCTGGTGGATAACGTGATGAAGGAAGAAGCTAAGCACGGCCTTGATTTTGCCTTCAGATCTTGTGGCCCAGATTTAAAGGTTGTGAAAATAATAAAAGAAATTGTAAATGTTAATTTTTTTATAATGTGTACAAATTTTAAAATGTGATAACTTCTTCATACGAGGTCCGTTTTGGACGAAACGAATTGCGTTGGCTTCGTTTTATCGAGCTCTTCGCGATGCAACTGGATTGGAGTCGTTTGGAGATAGTGAAAAATTCGAGTAAAATTAAACGTCCGTTTAATTTTATTCGAAGTAAAACACTACAAATTGCTATCGTAAAATCACGGTGAGATCTTCTCACTCAAATGAAAGTGGATTTTCTTTTACAGTTATTGATTTGACTGATATGATTGCTATTGGATGTGATATTAGACATAGTAGGATCTATATCTATATATAGCAATATATACATATTGGCATATGTATATATTGGATTGATTGATTTCCCGCCTCGTATAGCGGATGAGACCCTATTGCGCCGTTAGTAAGCGGATTTTTATAAAAACCTATATACCGCGATAATTCCGTACTGGAGCGGAATTGGTATTGTGCTAACATCTGTGGATGCAGGGAAACAGGTTGGAGGGATCCAACTGGATTCCTCACCGTATTGATTATTTACAGATATTTTGATATATTCTGTTATCATATGATGATATATGATATTTGACTGTTGTGATGGACTGATTGGTGTTGTTACATCATCAGATTCAGTTTTGAAATGTAAAAATAATGACTTTTACTTTAAAAGGGTTTTTAAAGTGATTTTTGAAAATATACGTTTTATGGAATTTTTGAATCGATTTATAAACGTAAAATTTTGAAGTTATAAAAGTTAAGATTTTTGTGAATTATGACCGTAAGGTGATTTTTGAAATAAATAGTTTAAGAAATTTATAAAATGGTTTGAACTGAGATTTTCGAATTTTTGTGAACAGTTTATTTAAAAGATTTAAAAAGTTGATAATTATAAATTTAAAATATTGGAATTTTAAAACGAGATGATAAGTGTTAAAGATGAAATTTATAGAATTATAAATCGTGAGGATATGGAATTTATAGATTCATAAATTATGAAATTATAAAATGGATGAAACTGTAGAATAAAAGATTTATAAGAGATTTACTTATAAATTGGATTTTTACCTTTAGATGGAATATTTACCGAATTTTTAATAAAGGAGATTTATTAAATTGAAGTCGTTAGAAAATAGAAATAGAATTTATAAACGTTGTTTTATAAATTCGAGATCAATTGGATTCGATAAATTAAATATAGAAGATTATTAAAGGAAATATATTCGCGATTTTGGATAGCGAATTATCCTTAAATTGAATGTGTAGAAAAGACTGAAATTTGGTTAGTGAAGTATATTCACGATTTTGGGACAGTGAATATATTGTTAAGTAAAATGGATTTATTTTTGAAGAAGTGATATTGAAAATGAAGTTAAACATTTTAGAGATGTTTTTAAAATGTATTATGATTTCGAATACATAGATTTCAACATTTTTATTGTTGAAATAGACGTTTTCGAGAAATAAGGAAATGGTGGACTATAACACTGTTGTTATAGTAAATGATTTCCGAAAGGAAATGTTTTATATAGTATTGGGATTTATATATCTATCTAAATCTCGAATCCCTATACTAGTGATTTTGAGTTGTCGTAACGATGTTTTACGTAACATTCGTTTTGACTCAAATAAATGTGTTTTAAGAATGATTTCCTTAAAAGAATGAAATATATACTTAATTTGATTTAAGTATATCGAATATTTTCAAATGTTGAAAATAAATGATTTGTGAAATACTTATTATTAAATAAGTATGGAAATGCTTTTCCAATATGAAGTGAACTGTTTAGAGATTTTATCTTTTAAAGATAAATTGAAAAGTGAATATTTGAAAATTTGTTTTCAAACGGTTAAGTGTGGAAATTATATATCTAGTAAAGATATTTTTGAAGATAAAATAATTTGGAAAATTATTTGTAATCTGATGATGTTGCGCATCTTTATTGATAGTTAAATAACCGACTATCAATAATTACCTTTAGATAGGTATCTGTTGTGAATTGGATGAATTTGAATGCCACACTTATTTTTGAATAAGCGCTCACTATTCGGGTTAGCCGGGAAAGGACCATGGGGTCGTATAACCCATTCCGAATATGTGATACGTCGTTGTGAATTGCATTTGAAGACCGGTGTTGAAGACCGGATATTTTTGAAAACGGAAGGATTACCGTCGAGTTACTCTACATCGGCTGATCTCCGATTTAGAGGTTTTATCACCCTTAGTGACGGGAAGTCCTGACGTGATTGAAAATTATCCGGAATGGCAAGGGCTTCGTGAGAAGTGCCTTCGGTTCTGTTCGATCCCGGAACAGACTTGTATGGATAGTGTGTCTGACGTTACAATTTGAGATATAGAGCTGATTTCTTTCAAATACATTTCTGTTGGTGGTGGAGAATTTATTCTCTTAGCTTAACACCCTTCTCTGAGACGTACGAGCTCAGAGGTTATGTAGTTGAAATTTATCAGCAATATACCCCAATTTGGTAACGTGGCATACTGAGTGTTGCTGTGAAATGATCAGTGTTTGATCATTTGCGATATGATCATTTGGTTGATCTTATATCTTTATGATCATAGGTTGATCATTTTGTTTGACCCGAAGCAGGGCTTTTTGAGAAAGCGTAGCTTTGTGGACGAGACTTCGTCGAGCCTCACACCCCGGAAATGGTCGAAACAGGACGAATGCGGCAAGGTTCTAGGGAGTAGCGCCCCTTAGTGTATGTCATTCCTTCTGGATAAAGGTGGTATCATGGTATGGAGCCCAGATACTTAACCTCTGTGGTTACTGCATTATTATTATCTATGTGGTTTGTTGGAATCGGGGATCCTCGGGAAGATCGGTGACGATCGGGGGATGGCATACGCGTGTCAGTAGTTACCTATTTTTGCAGAGGTAACCCGGCCTTGTGTTGGCAGAGATCCGGTTAGGTTCTCGGGTCGTCTATTCCAGGGACGTACCCATCGTGGATAGGAAGTTCCTTAGCCTGACCATTTGTTGGAAATCCAAAGAAACAATACGAGCCTTTACGATTTCAATTGTATAACCTGTCTCCTCAGGAGGCAGCTATAGCAGGCATAATATAATGGTACCTATGCTGGCTAAGATTTATATTCTACTTTCGAAATGTTTTCCACTATGCACTAATAATAATATCAAAAAGAATTTGATTTTTGCGTAGTAAGCATCTTTGACTATCATAAGAAGAAATCTCCTCCAAGTCTGCGTTTGCATTGTGTGTGTGGTGGGAGGTCTTATGGTAGTTTCATTTTCCAAAAGCATTGCGAATTGACATTAAAGTTTTCCTGTTGTTTATTTTAAAGAATAACTGTTTTTACGATCTCACACCAGTCACCATGACTGACTTGGAGTTTATTGTTCCCTTCTAAACTCTGGGTGCCCACCAATTTCCACACGGGCAGCCTAGAGTTATGTTATCAGGATATTCTGGATATTCTGGAGCTTTGGAGATAAGCTGGAGGACGAGACGTAGTATTTGTATCTGATAGTATTTATCCCGCTGTGTCTTCTGTATGAGGACAAGTTATATAACTGTCCATTGTTGTATATTGACTCTGATGATTGATGTATGTATAAAATGATATAGTTCTTTGTTTTAAAGATTACTGATTTATTTATTATATATTGTTCCGCTGCGATGTGTAAGATTCTGATATTGTTTTCTGTTTCTGCTGTTGTTAGGTTGTTCTCCTTCTTCTCTCTTTTTCTTCTTCTTTTCTTCTTCTTCTACCTTTTTCTTCTTTCTAAAACCCTCACTATTGGAGTTTCCGGCACTCGATTGCTCGGCAGTCGATAAAGTGAGTATCGATGTCGAATTTTCGAAAGTCGAAAATTTTCGGTCGTGACAGCTAGGCTTATGTATCATCCACCAGCTATTGGTGTTTAGAAACACATATTATTTCTAGCCTTTGCATTATAATCTGATAAAAAAAAAACTGTTAGTTATAAAATATAAGTTTATACAAGTTTAAATTTATTTGTTCGTTTATATAAATGAAGGCCGTACCCATCTATTTTTCATGTTTCATTTGGTACAGGGGTGTAGCTTGTTTTTTTTAAGTCAGTTGAGTCTAGTCTATGTTGTAATAAAGGCGGGTCTAAATTGAATTTTATTGATTTTTTTAATATATGTATGAATGTTTATAAATATATATGTTTATATATACCGTTGTTGTTTAAATATAATCTGTAGGCCATATGGCTAAGGGACTTTGTATCCATGTGACTCTGTACATCGGTTTGAAACATATGTATTTTAATAAAGTATACTGGGACCCAATTTTGAGTTATATATAAGTATTTGTTTTAAGTATAATATATATATCTTTGATTTTAATAGTTGAGTTTTAAGAACGATGATTTTGAAATGTATATATATATTTTTTTTTAATTTGAAACGTGTTTGAATTTAGCATATGTTTTATATACATAAATAGTTATGTATATGTGTTCACTTTATACCATTTATCATCATCGATCCAGTTCTGATTTGATTTCGTCTATTCCTATTTATCAGCTTTGTTCGTCGAATCGTGTCCTTCTAGCTTTGCTTTGGAAGTCGTGTTTGCATTTTCGTTACTCATTTAACTCTCGTTCATCTCTAGCCTCGAAAGGTGAGCACTCACTCACGATTAACGTTCTTTTATTTATTAAATTTGATTTCAATTGAAACGACATTTGAAATATGCTGCTGTTAGTTAAATACACTGTTATATATGTTATTGCCTGTATCAGTTCACCTGTGACATCTGACACCATTATCTGTTAAATATTTATGCGATGATAATACAGTTTGGCTGATAGTTGATTGATTGTTGATGTTTATATTGGACGTTAAAATTGTTAATGTTAAACTGATAAATTGTATGCAATTGAACTTGATATATGATAGTTAAATGTTAAATTTGATTAATTGACATTTGTATAATATGACCCCTTTAACTGTTAAATTTATTGACACGTAGGATTTGTATAATTACACTTTGAACCACTGAATGTATGTTGTTAAACTGATGATGCATGAAATTGTAAATAGATGACAAGTGAAAACCGTAATGTAATAATCTTTAATCTACATGAAATGATAGTGTAGATTCTAGAAATAATTATATTAATTCGTACAAATAACAATGTGAATTAATACGGTTATTTCGGGATTATTTGAATTGATTATTGGATTGTTATTGATTGTTTTATTGCTTGTTTATTTACTTTGACACCATCCCAGTTATCACACTGCAAGTTCCCTTTGTTATGCTTCGATTTTTGAATTGAATTGGAATCGGGTTGACATGATAAATACCCAAATTGAACTTTGACCTAGGATAGAAAATTAAATAAAACCGATTGGTCAAATAATTTGGTTTAAAATAAAATAAAGATTTTATCTGAATAAATGATAAGGTTTGAAATGAGGTTGGAATTTAAATTTTAATGAAAGGAAAATGTTAATATTTAAAAATATGAAATAAAATATTAACAATGGAATTGATGAAAGAACGATGTTTAATCTGAGAAATGATTGAATTAACTTTGAAATGATTTAATAATTAAGTTTGAAATTATAATTGAGTTTGAAATTATTAAACTTTGAAATTATTTAATAATTAAGTTTTGAATTATTTAATAATTAAATAAGATTGAATTATTTAATGATTAAATTGAATTGGATTCTTTGATAAGAGAAATTGAACTTTTGAATAAGTGAATTTTACTTCGTAAATAATTGAAATTGAGTTTCTTTATTAATTAAGTTTTGGAAAATTATTTGAGTAAGTAAATAAGTGAAATTGAATTTCTTTAACAAGGAATAAAATGTGATTTATTGAAATTAATGTAAGACTTGAAATTGAAAGAATTTGATTTGATGAATTAATTTAATTCAATTTGTAAGTTGAATTTAAATAATGGATTTAATGAATTGGAAATTTAATAGAAATTGTTTCGAATGGCAAATTTACTTAACGAATATTGAATGAAATCGATAAATGAATTTAAATTGATTTAAATGTTAAATTAAATTTATTTAAATGATTTCGGAATGAAACTTATTTACGAATGTAAATCAATATTTGAATTGTTTTAAACAAGGATTGAAATTGAAGTATAAGATTTTGAAATGGTAATTATGAAGTTTTGAAACGTAAATATTGGAAATTGATTTAGAAAGACAAATGAAATGTTGGTTTATGAATTGAAATTGAAATTGATTTGGTTTTGAAATATATTAAACGACCAATCGGTGTAATAATTACGAAAGTTATTAAAGAGACCGGAATTCGGTTATGGATATACTCTCTATCTAAACCGAAAACCACTTTAATAACTATACGTGGAGTGATGATCCAGAATGAAGTGGTTGGAATGATGTACGTGATGACTGAAGAAAGAGAACGATTATGGATAGCCTTGACACTTGTGTCAAATTGGAAATGACTAAAACAGGAGCTGTGCCAGGCCAATGGAGGATTTGCTACCTCAAGTGGACACACTTCTTCGAACTACTTATACTTGTTGTCGATTGGTGCACCCTTGATTTTGGGAGTGTTGTTTCACGGTGTTGCGGGCGCTGCGGCGTTGCGTTCTCACCAGTCCGGATCAGGCGAACGGTAGTATCACTACCTTGGGTATTGCCTCATGTGCCTTGTCATACTTGTATTCCATTTATACGCGACCACTACGATTTTGATTTGTACCTTTAGTATATGGATTGCCCTCTGGTGACTTCCGGTTTTGGGGAAACTACGGTCTTGTATATGCTTTTGGGAATAAAAATGTGTTAAGGGTGGAATGGGGCATGACTTAACGCTATTTTGATATCTTATTATTACTGATAGACATTATCTACTTATCGTACATTACTACCTAGTAGATAGTTTAACGGATCCTTAAAGGATGGATATTCCAAACATCCTTTGAGTTACTTGTATTTCAATTGCTATTTCACTTGAGTTGGATTTATTAATATAAGAATGTTAATCCTGACTCGAGTGTCCTGTGTTTTGCTTTACGCTCGGGTCAGACTAAGTGGTTCAGCTTTCGAGACTCACCTTTGGAGTTGGAGCTTCGCTTGGAGATCCAGCTATCTATCCAGCTTTCAGTATTCGATGATTCCAGTGATGTATTCTGATTTGTATTTGATGTATCGTATTACTCTTCTGTTGTAAACTCTGATGTAATTTATATATTTATATAGTAGCTTCATGAACTACTATCTCTTTTATTTCCGCTGCACTTATTACTCTGTGTCTGTGTTCTGTGATTATTTATTTACTGTATATGTTCAGTTTTGCCAAATTTAAATTAACAACGCGGTATTTTGAGCAAATTCAACTCCGGCATGAGTGTCTACCTATACACTTATAATGGATGTGAATGGTCCAAAATGGCGGGTCGTTACAGTTGGTATCAAAGCTTTGGTAGCTCTAGGCAAAACTTAACATATAGGGTAAATGTATTTACAGAATCACTCTCATTCGAGTTTCAATCTCTTCCTTTTGACTCGATTCCTTTGAATTTTGGAACGTTCCCCTCGGTTCCGAAATTCATTCGTGTCCTTCACTATTCGTCATCTTTCAATTCTGGAGCACCCCATAACTCCATTTTGAATGATATCTATAATAGACCGCCGGTCTCGCCAATCTTCGAACGATTCGTAAAGGAGCAAAACTCCTTTATAATAGGCATCGATTTACCGGAAATTTCTGTATCCTCGGTTTACGATGTTATCCATCTCCTGCTATACCTGAATTCTATTTCTTGAGATTGAGTGCAAATTTGCCTTGGAATTCTGCATCGACCTTATTCTGAAGTCCCGGTCGACCCGGCTAAGGTTGCCCGTGAATTAAATAAAATCATCCATCTTACGATTGGGGTAATTGAATTATCTTATCTTCTGTTTCAAACTTATTTTCGAATCAAAATTCTCTTTGATTTGAGTCAACAAAAATTTGAATCCCTATCCTTATTTTGAAATTCCATCCCTGTATCGTCGAGTAAAGAAATGTATTTCTAAATTTATATTAAAAATGCTGTTTTCAAATTTGATAAACAAAATAGTTTTTAATGATTATATTATATATAAATATAAGTTTTCTAAAATTAAATTATTAATAAATTTGTTGTCTGAAAATAATAATATTTGATTTTCATTTATTGTTTTGAAACCATTGACTATTGCATAATATAAATAAATGAATTTATAAACTTGGTTATAAATTTATTGGAATTTGAAATGAATCTAATTCAGAAATTTGAAAATTTATTAGTTTCCGGTGATTTCGAACTTTGGTTTTTTAAAACTTTAAAGTATATAGTATTGAAAGTATTTTCGAATAGAAACCATTTTCAAAGAATTTTAAAATGTCGAAATCAGTGCTCTTCTCTTTGTCGCTGGAAAATAATTTCGGTGATGGC
Source organism: Allium fistulosum (assembly GCA_030737815.1). Lineage (NCBI taxonomy): Eukaryota > Viridiplantae > Streptophyta > Magnoliopsida > Asparagales > Amaryllidaceae > Allium > Allium fistulosum. The sequence continues at coordinate 1,104,991,884 of CM060902.1, forward strand.
GGCCGCATCATCGACATTCATTTTCGAGTTTCGAAGTGGAGAAACCATTCTGTAGCTTTGCTACGGTTTTGTTTTGAAAAAAAAAATTATTTTGATTTGAATTTCTTCAGTATATTTTGATTCACATATATATATATGTATCTTATTTTAAAATTTAATTTGATTTGATATAAATATATTATATATCTCTAAATTGTTTAAAGTTAATCGGAAATTAAATTCATAAATTTTGTTAAAGGATGATTTTAATTATAAATAAAACCAAAAATTTGGAATAAATATTTAAACTCGAATAATTGAATTGGAAAAAAATTATTTGTATATTGTTCAACTAAATTCTAATACAACTTACCTAAATCATTCAGAAGTTGAATATGTAATTGGATAATATATAAGATAAATTGAATTTATAAATAAAATGTGAGTGTTTATAATAAATGTTATACACTAAATTTTGATTATAAGGATGTTAATAGAGTTAAATAGAATAATAAGATAATTGAAAAATAAATTTTGTTTTGAAGGTTAATTAATAAATTGAAATTAGATCAACTTATGAAAATACCTTGAATTTAAAAGCAGTTAGTGAATATGAATTTATTTAAATCGGAACTTTTATAGTTTAAATTAATTTATAATGGGTTAAATATATGTGAGTAGATATATTAAGTAGAATAAATTTAACAATAATTTGGAATAAAGAAGAATTCAAATTGTTGAAGAAAATATGATTATAATAAAAGGCCATTCAAATTTATGGTTTTAGAAATTGTAAATTGCGGATAATTGGATAGTAAGATAATGAATTTAGAAATAGTGAGATTGATTTTAGTAAAAATCAAATGGATTAAATCAATTATTGAATATAAATTAATTTAAATTTGAATTTATAGGGTTTAAATTAATTGTTATTTTGAATTTCAAATCTGTTTCCTTTCTGGTTGTTTCTATTCTCCTACCTCGTTCCTTTTCGGGGACGAAAAGTTTTGAGTGGGGGAGAGTGTAACGACCCGTAAATTTCAACTGTTTAAATAACGTAATTAGTTGAAATTTTGTAAAATTTTAACGATAAAATTTTGAAATAAAAATTTAATATTTGGAATACGTCTAGTTAAACATAGCGACTGGTAAATTTTCGTCCGAAAATATGAAAGTTTATTTCGCGCGTAAATTCACTTCAATTCAATCAGTTAAAAAGCGATGAAAATAAAATGTTTTCGAAACCTAAATATTTTTACATAGAAAATTCTAAACCATCTTCTGAGCAAGATGTCAGTTTGTCATTTTTCCAAATTCGGACATCTTTGGCTCCGTCGATCTTATTTTTCAGTGTTTTTCTTGCATTTTCCGCTATTAGAAAATTCGAATTTTATAATTCAATCAAATCACCGATATATACCGTTTTGATCGTCTCGTCGTGCTGATCTCCATGGTGTATTCAATTCTGTATTTTTGAAGTCCGGAAAACGACAAAGTCTTCGGAACGATATCCGTATCGGTAACCGTTTGGAGTGCTGTATATTCAAATTTTCAAATGACTAAATGAATGGTCACCAACTTTATATTTTTCAGAATTGAATATTTATTGTCACTATTCCCGTTGATAGATATTCATTGATTAGTGCCCAGCTCATTCCCTATAGCCTATTCCTTTTCTTTTTCCAACGGTTGAAAAGCGAACAGACAATTACTTTTATGTCTACCTGAAATATTATGCCATGACTTCCGCTATTCCACCATTTCGTTTGTATATTCTGTTTTCATCTTCCTCCTCCATTTATTTTCTCATTTTTCTTTTCGGCATCACTTCATCTCTCGGTTTGAAGAATATTAATAAAATTTATAAATAAATATAAGGAAGGAGAGAGAGTGCAGCTTATATCTTTGCCTTTGCAATGTTCATTTCTCTTCCAGGCAGAAATGCCGAGTACCCTCTTCGGCCTTGCATGCACACAACAGCCGGCCATAGACAGCGCAACAAGTCATCACCCCTCGGCTGCCGCTCAACCTCCCACCACCACACTCCACCCACAAACGCCAAGCTCCGCCTCTGCCCGTTCATTCCCGAACCACTTCTGGCCAACGCCCACCAGCCTCCGCCATCTTCCACCTACTTCTCCTCCACGTGCAACCACTTCCCCTCACACCATTCACCATTCTCCGACCCCTCCTGTTGCCCGACCTAAGCACCGCGTCCCTCTTCCACTTTTCTTTTCTGCACCACCTCATTTCCTCCGCCTCCAACCGTTCAATAGCTTCGCCCCGATGTAGAGACCCAGCACCCACGACAACAGCTCGCCGACCCCTCCAACTTTCGCCACTCTTTAGACCTCTGCCGTAGCCACCACATCATCTATCCTCGTCCACTTCCTGTGTGCCTATCCTCTGGTGACAGATTCGTATGGTATGCAGTTATCATATATAAGTTTATACTATCTGTCAGTTAGAAATGAGTATGAGTTTATATTGGTTACGTATGATTTGTGCTGTTTGTATATTTAAATATATATATAAAGTGGTCTGTTTTAAGTTATATATATATTCATCTTTCTGTATATATATTGTTATTAGTAAAATTTGGTGAACATGTTTACAACCTTAACATAATAATTTTTAGTAATATATGTTAGCATATATATGACATTTTGTATATATAAAGTTTACATAAGTTTTATGGTCGGTTGATACTATATAATATAAGTATATTTTATATCTACATCTTTATACGGATTTTATATATATCATATTAGTTTTGGGTCATATATGTTTAGCTACAGATTTGTCTGGTATATTTTTTTATATATACTGTTGTTACAATATTGGATAGTCAGCAGTCAATGAGCTTTGCTGTATTGTATAAACTAACCAAAGATTCTTGCCTAATACATCAACTAGGGGTTGTACTGTATCACTGTCATGTCATATATTAAGATTATTGTGAAAGGGCGTAACAATGCTTTGTTTGTGTTTTTGTCACAAAATGCTTTATCCAAGTGGTGAGCGATACCACATTCACAGCTAGGCTTATGTATCATCCACCAGCTATTGGTGTTTAGAAACACATTTTATTTCTAGCCTTTGCATTATAATCTGATAAAAAAAACTGTTAGTTATAAAATATAAGTTTATACAAGTTTAAATTTATTTGTTCGTTTATATAAATGAAGGCCGTACCCATCTATTTTTCATGTTTCATTTGGTATAGGGGTGTAGCTTGTTTTTTTTAAGTCAGTTGAGTCTAGTCTATGTTGTAACAAAGGCGGGTCTAAATTGAATTTTATATATTTTTTTAATATATGTATGAATGTTTATAAATTTATATGTTTATATATACCGTTGTTGTTTAAATATAATCTGTAGGCCATATGGCTAAGGGACTTTGTATCTATGTGACGCTGTACATCGGTTTGAAACATATGTATTTTAATAAAGTATACTGGGACCCAATTTTGAGTTATATATAAGTATTTGTTTTAAGTATAATATATATCTTTGATTTTAATAGTTGAGTTTTAAGAACGATGATTTTGAAATGTATATATATATATTTTTAATTTGAAACGTGTTTGAATTTAGCATATGTTTTATATACATAAATAGTTATGTATATATGTTCACTTTATACCATTTATCATCATCGATCCAGTTCTGATTTGATTTCGTCTATTCATATTTATCAGCCTTGTTCGTCGAATCGTGTCCATCTAGCTTTGCTTTGGAAGTCGTGTTTGCATTTTCGTTACTCATTTCACTCTCGTTCATCTCTAGCCTCGAAAGGTGAGCACTCACTCACGATTAACGTTCTTTTATTTATTAAATTTGATTTCAATTGAAACGAAAATTGAAATATGCTGCTGTTAGTTAAATACACTGTTATATATGTTATTGCCTGTATCAGTTCACCTGTGACATCTGACACCATTATCTGTTAAATATTTATGCGATGATAATACAGTTTGGCTGATAGTTGATTGATTGTTGATGTTTATATTGGACGTTAAAATTGTTAATGTTAAACTGATAAATTGTATGCAATTGAACTTGATATATGATAGTTAAATGTTAAATTTGATTAATTGACATTTGTATAATATGACCCCTTTAACTGTTAAATTTATTGACACGTAGGATTTGTATAATTACACTTTGAACCACTGAATGTATGTTGTTAAACTGATGATGCATGAAATTGTAAATAGATGACAAGTGAAAACCGTAATGTAATAATCTTTAATCTACATGAAATGATAGTGTAGATTCTAGAAATAATTATATTAATTCGTACAAATAAAAATGCGAATTAATACGGTTATTTCGGGATTATTTGAATTGATTATTGGATTGTTATTGATTGTTTTATTGCTTGTTTATTTACTTTGACACCATCCCAGTTATCACACTGCAAGTACCCTTTGTTATGCTTCGATTTTTGAATTGAATTGGAATCGGGTTGAAATGATAAATACCCAAATTGAACTTTGACCTAGGATAGAAAATTAAATAAAACCGATTGGTCAAATAATTTGGTTTAAAATAAAATAAAGATTTTATCTGAATAAATGATAAGGTTTGAAATGAGGTTGGAATTTAAATTTTAATGAAAGGAAAATGTTAATATTTAAAAATATGAAATAAAATATTAACAATGGAATTGATGAAAGAACGATGTTTAATCTAAGAAATGATTGAATTAACTTTGAAATGATTTAATAATTAAGTTTGAAATTATAATTGAGTTTGAAATTATTAAACTTTGAAATTATTTAATAATTAAGTTTTGAATTATTTAATAATTAAATAAGATTGAATTATTTAATGATTAAATTGAATTGGATTCTTTGATAAGAGAAATTGAACTTTTGAATAAGTGAATTTTACTTCATAAATAATTGAAATTGAGTTTCTTTATTAATTAAGTTTTGGAAAATTATTTGAGTAAGTAAATAAGTGAAATTGAATTTCTTTAACAAGGAATAAAATGTGATTTATTGAAATTAATGTAAGACTTGAAATTGAAAGAATTTGATTTGATGAATTAATTTAATTCAATTTGTAAGTTGAATTTAAATAATGGATTTAATGAATTGGAAATTTAATAGAAATTGTTTCGAATGGCAAATTTACTTAACGAATATTGAATGAAATCGATAAATGAATTTAAATTGATTTAAATGTTAAATTAAATTTATTTAAATGATTTCGGAATGAAACTTATTTACGAATGTAAATCAATATTTGAATTGTTTTAAACAAGGATTGAAATTGAAGTATAAGATTTTGAAATGGTAATTATGAAGTTTTGAAACGTAAATATTGGAAATTGATTTAGAAAGACAAATGAAATGTTGGTTTATGAATTGAAATTGAAATTGAAATTGATTTGGTTTTGAAATATATTAAACGACCAATCGGTGTAATAATTACGAAAGTTATTAAAGAGACCGGAATTCGGTTATGGATATACTCTCTATCTAAACCGAAAACCACTTTAATAACTATACGTGGAGTGATGATCCAGAATGAAGTGGTTGGAATGATGTACGTGATGACTGAAGAAAGAGAACGATTATGGATAGCCTTGACACTTGTGTCAAATTGGAAATGACTAAAACAGGAGCTGTGCCAGGCCAATGGAGGATTTGCTACCTCAAGTGGACACACTTCTTCGAACTACTTATACTTGTTGTCGATTGGTGCACCCTTGATTTTGGGAGTGTTGTTTCACGGTGTTGCGGGCGCTGCGGCGTTGCGTTCTCACCAGTCCGGATCAGGCGAACGGTAGTATCACTACCTTGGGTATTGCCTCATGTGCCTTGTCATACTTGTATTCCATTTATACGCGACCACTACGATTTTGATTTGTACCTTTAGTATATGGATTGCCCTCTGGTGACTTCCGGTTTTGGGGAAACTACGGTCTTGTATATGCTTTTGGGAATAAAAATGTGTTAAGGGTGGAATGGGGCATGACTTAACGCTATTTTGATATCTTATTATTACTGATAGACATTATCTACTTATCGTACATTACTACCTAGTAGATAGTTTAACGGATCCTTAAAGGATGGATATTCCAAACATCCTTTGAGTTACTTGTATTTCAATTGCTATTTCACTTGAGTTGGATTTATTAATATAAGAATGTTAATCCTGACTCGAGTGTCCTGTGTTTTGCTTTACGCTCGGGTCAGACTGAGTGGTTCAGCTTTCGAGACTCACCTTTGGAGTTGGAGCTTCGCTTGGAGATCCAGCTATCTATCCAGCTTTCAGTATTCGATGATTCCAGTGATGTATTCTGATTTGTATTTGATGTATCGTATTACTCTTCTGTTGTAAACTCTGATGTAATTTATATATTTATATAGTAGCTTCATGAACTACTATCTCTTTTATTTCCGCTGCACTTATTACTCTGTGTCTGTGTTCTGTGATTATTTATTTACTGTATATGTTCAGTTTTGCCAAATTTAAATTAACAACGCGGTATTTTGAGCAAATTCAACTCCGGCATGAGTGTCTACCTATACACTTATAATGGATGTGAATGGTCCAAAATGGCGGGTCGTTACAGTAGTAGTCAGTGTACTGATTAGAATGATGTGTATTCATGTACATTAGTTGATAATGTATTTGTATATATAACTTCAAGAGTCGACAGTTGTAGTTGTATCATATGTACCGTGTCAAATGTATTGTAACTGACATTAGTTATTATATATATATGAGACTTTTTGTTCCATCTGTATTCCGCATTTATGTTATCTGTGTTATTTTTATTTCTATTGTCCTAAACTATTATAGCCACTGTGTAGTAGCTTTGTGTTTGTATCGATATGTAACAACCCGGCATTTCGTATCCAATTAATTATCGCCTCTTGACGATCTAATCTGGTTGCTAATAGCTATTGGCATTTTGATCGAATTGAAATTCAGGGAATAAAATTTGGTTAGAAGAAATTGTGGGCTGTGAAAATTTAAATTGTGGCCCATACTTATGCTGTGATGTTTATCTATGCCTTTTTCCTTGTATTCGTTTACTCGTGAAAACCGATCCCCCTTATCATTTTGGATAACCCTAATCAAAACAAACGACCGAAACAAATGGCGGTCTCGTCATCTCCAAATTAGGGCTGCGGCGATTTAGGGCTGCTCGTTCTCGTCGTCCCCCTTTTGAAGCTAGGTCACGTTCAAAAATCGAAGGCGCCATCCTCAAATAATCGATCGAATGAGGTCGCTCGGTCGATCGTTCGTGCTTCGATGGCATAGGTGAGTGATTTATTCACCACATCTAATTTAAACTCTGCTTTGTTCGATTCGAATATATAGAGCTTCGGCCATTTGATTTTGGTTTTTATAGGATTCGAAATCCCTGAATTTCATTCGTCTGATTTTGTCAATGATCTAGTATCGGCCATCTGATATTGTTTTGATGCTTGAGATTATTGCGACTAATTCCTATTCGCGTACATATTAGGCATTTCTCGTATATATTTTGGTTGCTCGACATTCACGGCATCGACTCGTTTCGTGATGATCTTCGTCGTATATACTTTGTTCAAATTCTTCACATATTTTTGCTTGAATTTGCTCGACTCCTTGATTTCACGGCTTCAGCTTCGATCATTTTTCTATTGCCTTTATTCTCTGACTTCATTTTGACTTTGGCATTGATAATTTGTGATAATATTTTTACTTGCTTTAAACTGCTTGACTATCTAGATGTGACTTCATATGGGTGCATATATACAATCGTATGTGTGTATGCATGCATCGTCGAGTCAACACTTTCAGTTTTTCCTGTATTTTGATATTGAGCCTCTGTCTTGTTTATTTGAAAGAATTCCTGGACTTTGACCTTTATCTTGACATTGTGTGCATTACAGAGTAGCACTCATGTCTTCATTCAAGTTAACTGTGCATGCCAAGGCCGAAATTTCACTGATGTGTGAATTTTATTGTAGTCTCTCTTATTGTAGCATACTTGACTATGATGTTATTTTATCACTGTCTGGATTCATCTTGTGGTCACTTGAAACTGACTTTGATCTTAGAATTTGTTTGTAGATTTGGTCTTGAGTCTGTTGCCTTACCCTGTGTACTTTGTTGACATTATAGCTTGGTCATTTGAGTCACTCATACCAGCCTCTTGTAACCTGTTATTTCCATTTCATTGTAGTCTTGATGCATTTGAACTGTAATTGTTAGTCCTGTATACAGATCACTTGTTCATTTGTTCATGTTGATTTATGAGTTGTACATCTCAGTTGAATTGCACTGCTTTATTGACTTGTAGATAGTCCACTGTTTTGACAATGCTTGTCTACCTTATATTCTGGTCTCTGACCTGCTGGTTGGAGTTCGAGACTTGTACTTCACCTGATGTATTTGAATCTTGTAGCTTGTATTCTCTGCTGCATATCAACTTGTTCACCTGTCTGCACTGTAGCTTTTGTATTGATGCAGTAGTCTCTTGCTCATTTGCGTGCTGTTACATGTGCTGGTTAGTTTGATCAGAGGCATTGTAGCTTTGTTCTTCATAGCAGGTGTGTTGTTCCAATTGAGTCTGCACATGTTTGGATTTCATATATGTACTGCCCTTGTACATGTTTCACTGCATCACCTTCTACCTGTTGCACTTGCAATGATGTTCTCCATTTCATGTTTGAATTCCTACTTGTCTGCACTGATGTTCATCTGTTCTTGTTGGCATTGGATTCACTTGTGTACTTTGACTCTGCCCTGTCTGCATTTGTGATATTTGTTCATCTGATTACTGTTCTGGTCATTTGTGACTGTTCATTTGTTCATGTTTGATCTTGACCTCCTCACCTGACTTTAGATCTTTACTGAAAACAGTTTGTACATGTTTATTCTCGAGTTGTCCATCTTAGTTGAACTGCACTTGGTTCTGCTTTATGATGTACTTGAATTCGTCTCTATTGTTGTATATGCTTGAATTGTTGATGACTTTTCTGCAGTTTAGTTGCAGCCTGCCTTTGTCCTTACATCTGTTTGCCACTGCAGTTTCATTGTGGTGGTGACTTTATATTTGGTGATGGCGAGGCAGTGCACGCGTGCGTGCACTGCAGCCACCCAGAATTGACAGTTTTGAATTGATTTAGTCGATTTGATAAATTGTTTATTTATCTCTGTTGATGATTTAAATCTGCTGATTTTTGCTTAACACTATTAAGTGTTATATTTTTAGTTATCCGATTTCTTTGTTAAAAGGATTGGATAGACGGAAATTATTGTGACTGTCATCTATTTGATTATTATTGCTTCCATGCATTAATAACTGAGTTTGAATTAGACTGATCCGGGTATTATATTCTTTTGAATGTAATACTCGGGTCAGACCGAGTATTTACAGGTTGTAGATTTTTAGCTTTGGGTTGCTGCTAGAGCTATGAAGACTTTTTATATCACTTGAAGTGGTCTTCGTCTTGTTGTAGTAGTCAGTGTGTCTGTTTTAAGATGATAATGTATTCATGTATATTAGTCGATAATGTACTTGTATATATAACTTCTTGAGTCGACAGTTGTAGTTGTATCATTTGTATTGTGTCAAATGTATTGTAACTGATATCAGTTATTATATATATGAGACTTTTCGTTCCATCTGTATTCCGCATTTATGTTATCTGTGTTATTTTTATATCTATTGTCCTAAACTATTATAGCCACTGTGTAGTAGCTTTGAGTTTGTATCGGTATGTCGGATTTCCTCTAAAGATGAAATGCAATGTTTTATTATCTGACATATCGGTGCTCGCACAAAGCAATTACATAGATGGTCGCTCCTCAACAGCCTTATTCTCCATGCTAGTTGACAGCACTACACCGTAGTGTTCTTGGCTAGCGTGGGTATAGAGGTGGGGCTTCACAGCTTGGTATCAGAGCCTGGGGTTTAGGACAATTATAAAACATAACTTAGATGGAGCATGTGTTACAACTATTTGTCGATGTTTTATCTCTCATCTTTACATATGATTATTTTTGACTGTTAGGTATGAATTCCTAACGCTTATTCTTGTGTTTTCGGCTTTGAATTGATTTAGCCGATGTTGATTTTGTTTTAATTTGGCAAATTAAAGCCATTTTGACTTTTGGACTTTGTTCCACTTTTATTCTATGCTATGAGTGTCATTGTGTACCTGTTACACTGTGATGAAAAATAGCTGGACCAGTTGCAAATTGAGTGATTTTGATTTCTCATTCACATCTAGTTTGAATCTCAGCGATTTTGAACTTGATATTTTGTGTTTTCCTCATCTTGAATTTCATTCGACTTCGGTCACTTTGTTTTTGAGAAATTGCTAATTTCTAGATTTTTAAGACTCTGATTTTGTTTTGCCGTTGGTTTCTTTGATAATGATGATTGAATCATTTTGTACTCGACTGCGGCTATTAATTGTTGACTTCGACATTGACTTGATTCTTACTTTTGTTGAAGTCATTTATGCATTTCTGCTCGTTTTGCTTTGTTTTTCCAGTTGATAATCGATTCTTCTTTTCTAATTAGTTGTTATCAACTTTGTCGATTTTGATAACTTCTATTTCTGCAATTTTTGGGTATTCCTACTTTGATGAATTTGGAATCGAATTCTTTGGATTTTATTCACGTCTTCGAATGTGAAATTTTAGTGAACTGACTTGGTTTCCTAATTTAATCGATTCTTGATCATTTCCCCGATTTGTTGCTATCATTTATTAGCAACTTTGATGACATTTTCTTCGGGATTTTTGTGAACATACTTTCTGATGGATTCAGTATCGATTTCTTTGGATTCCATTCACATCTTCGTATGTGAATTCTTGTGATTGATTGTTTCTACAATCATTTTTGTGATTTGTCACTTTAAAAATATAAAGGTTTTCTATACTAGTAGTAAATATTAAAATCCCTTTTTTCCAAACGATTTCAAAACTATTTTACTACAAAGCTCTTTTTCTTAAACCGTTTTCCAATCTATTAGTATATACAAGCCTTTATTTCACTCGTATGAGAAATTGAATTAAACGGCCTAGTAAAACAAGTGGTATGAAACGCTTGCGTTTAATTCGTCGGTTAACTCCTGGACTTGTTCGATTGACCCTTTTGTGACAATTTTCTAGTGTAGATTTACAGTTTGTTCGTAAATATTTAAGTTAAGCAAGTGGTTATGGGACATGAAGCTAAACTTTTATATTTACTAGCTTAGTGTAATTGACACTTCTCGTTGATCATGATGATCATTTTATGATTTAGACTAGCAATTGTGCGATGTCTCTTTGTTTGCAAGGTTAGACTAGACCGCAGTGGTGTGATTCTGACTCACACATATCTCTTTGTTCGTAAGGTTAGTCTAGACCGCAGTAGTGTGATTCCGACTCACACATATCTTTTTGTTTGCAAGGTTAGACTAGACACCACTTGTGTGATTCCATTCACACATACCTTTTTGCTTTTTGGTTAGTCTAGACCTTAAATTTGTGTGATTCCACTCACAGATATCTTTTTGTTTGCAAGGTTAGACTAGACACCACTTGTGTGATTCCATTCACACATACCTTTTTGCTTTTTGGTTAGTCTGGACCTTAACTTGTGTGATTCCACTCACACATATCTTTTTGTTTGCGAGGTTAGACTAGACACCACTTGTGTGATTCCATTCACACATACCTTTTTGCTTTTTGGTTAGTCTAGACCTTAATTTGTGTGATTCCACTCACACATATCTTTTTCTCTGCGAGGTTAGCCTGGACCTCAATCTGTGTGATTCCGACTCACACATGTGGGATAGCGACCCACGGTCTTCGGACCATTCCTGTGTGAAAATTTAATGGATGGCTTCCATGAGATAGCGTCTCGTCTTGTGATACCGGTGTTTTGGAGTTTTCATGCTCCCATTTTGTGATAGGCATTCCACTTTTCCTTTTTATGATTTAGACTAGCAAATGTGCGATGTCTCTTTCTCTGCGAGGTTAGCCTAGACCTCAATCTGTGTGATTCCGACTCACACGTGTGGGATAGCGACCCACGGTCTTCGGACCATTCCTGTGTGAAACTTTAATGGTTAGCCACCATGAGATAGAGTCTCGTCTTGTGATACCGGTGTTTTGGAGTTTTCATACTCCCGTTTTTATGCTAGGCCTCCCCCTCTATTTGTGATTTCTGGATTTCTTGTGATGATTTCTAGAATTTGTGCTTCACCAATTTTCGTGATTTCTATTAACAAGTTTTGTCAATTTTTGTGTATTGGTGAATTCATGTGTTATTGACTTGTTATGAATACAAGTTTAGGGTATGATATCCCTTTCTATCTTTGAGAAGATTCTTGTGACATTTTTGATGAATGAAAATTCATTTGGTATTATATTTCGATGCCAGTTATTTTGATGAGATTTTGACGTGTTAACTTCAGTAACCGTCAATTTTGAAATGGATTTACAAGCGGTTCTCCCGCAATTGTCACGTATATGAATTTTCGACTTTCGAAAATTCGACATCGATACTCACTTTATCGGCTGCCGAGAAATCGAGTGACGGAAACTCCAATAGTGAGGGTTTTAAAAAGAAGAGGTAGAAGAAAAAGAAAGCAGAAGAAGAAGAAGAGAAGAGAGAAAGAAGAACAATAGAACAACATCAGAACAGAAAACAATATCAGAATCTCACATATCGCAGCGGAACAATATACAATAGATACATAATAGTCTTTAAACAAAGAACTATATCATTTTATACATACATCAATCATCAGAGTCAATATACAACTCAATACAACAATGGACAGTTATATAACTTGTCCTCATACAGAATACACAGCGGAATAAATACTATCAGATACAAATACTACGTCTCGTCCTCCAGCTTATCTCCAAAGCTCCAGAATATCCTGATAACATAACTCTAGGCTACCCGTGTGGAAATTGGTGGGCACCCAGAGTTTAGAAGGGAAACAATAAACTCCGAGTCAGTCATGGTGACTGGTGTGAGATCGTAAAACAGTTATTCTTTATAACAACAAAATAATTTTTAAAGTCAATTCGCAATGCTTTTGGAAAATGAAACTACCATAAGACCTCCCGCCACACACACAATGCAAACGCAGAATTGGAGGAGATTTCTTCTTATGATAGTCAAAGATGCTTACTACGCAAAATCAAATCATTTTTGATATTATTATTAGTGCATAGTGTAGAAAACATTTCGAAAGTACAATATAAATCCTAACCAGCATACGTACCATTATAGTATGCCTACTATAGCTACCATATTAGATGGCAGGTTCTACAACTAAAACCGTACAAGTCACGTATTGGAGTTTGGATTTCCAACAAATGGTCAGGCTAAGGAACTTCCTATCTACGATGGGTACGTCCCTGGAATAGACGACCCGAGAACCTAACCGGATCTCTGCCAACACAAGGCCGGGTTACCTCTGCAAAAATAGGTAACTACTGACACGCGTATGTCATCCCCCGATCGTCACCGATCTTCCCGAGGATCCCCGATTCGCAACAACCACAAACTAATAAATTTGCAGCAACCACAGAGGTTAAGTATCTGGGCTCCATACCATGATACCACCTTTATCCAGAAGGAATGACATACACTAAGGGGCGCTACTCCCTAGAACCTTGCTGCATCCTTCCTGTTTCGACCATTTCCGGGGTGTGAGGCTCGACGAAGTCTCGTCCACAAAGCTACGCTTTCTACAAAGCCATGCTTCGGGTCAAAACAAATGATCAACCTATGATCACAAAGATATAAGATCAAACAAATGATCATATCGCAAATGATCAAACACTGATCATTTCACAGCAACACTCAGTATGCCACGTTACCAAATTGGGATATATCGCTGATAAATTTCAACTACATAACCTCTGAGCTCGTACGTCTCAGAGAAGGGTGTTAAGCTAAAAGAATAAATTCTCCGCCACCAACAGATATGTATTTGAAAGAAATCAGCTTTATATCTCAAATTGTAACGTCAGACACACAATCCATACAAGTCTGTTCCGGGATCGAACAGAACCGAAGGCACTTCTCATGAAGCCCTTGCATATCCGGATAATTTTCTAATCACGTCCGGACTTCCCGTCACTAAGGGTGATAAAAACCTCTAAACTGGAGATCAGCCGATGTAGAGTAACTCGACGGTAATCCTTCCGTTTTCAAAAATATCCGGTCTTCAACACCGGTCTTCGAATGCAATTCATAACGACGTATCACATATTCGGAATGGGTTATACGACCCCATGGTCCTTTCCCGGCTAACCCGAATAGTGAGTGCTTATTTAAAAATAAGTGTGGCATTCAAATTCATCCAATTCACAACAAATACCATTCAAGGTAATTATTGATAGTCGGTTATTTAACTATCAATAAAGATGCGCAACATCATCAGATTCCAATTAATTTTCCGAATTATTTATTTTCAAAAATATCTTTACTAGATATAGAATTTCCACACTTCAAAAATAAATCAACGTTTATTTTTCTAAAACAATTCCCCTTTCTTTTATAATTCCCATAGTGAATTTATATTTCAAAAATATCTACTGATATACGATTTTCAAATCGATTTCAATATTCAATTTCAATTTATCTTTACAAGGATAAATTCTCAAAACGTTTCATTGCATTTTGGGAATGCATTTCCCTACTTATTTAATAATAAGTATTTCACAAATCATTTATTTTCAACACTTGGAAAATATTCTATATACTTAAATCAAAATTAAGTATATATTTCGTTCTTTAAGGAAACCATTTACTACAACAACATTTATTTGAGTCAAAACGAATGTTACGTAAAACATCGTTACGACGACTCAAAATCACTAGTATAGGGATTCGGATTTTGATAGATATATAAATCCCAATACTACATCAAAACATTTCCTTTCGGAAATCATTTACTATAACAACAGTGTTATAGTCCATCATTTCCTTATTCCTCGAAAACGTCTATTTCAACAATGAATGTTGAAATCTATGATTTCGATATTCAATATATTTGAAAACATCTTTAAAACAATTAACTTCATTTCAAATATCACTTTCCCAAAACCATATCCATTTTACTTAAAAATATATTCACTATCCAAAATCATGAATATACTTCACTAACCACATTTCAATCTTTTCCTACACATTTATTTTCAAGAATTTATCCACTATCCAAAATCGTGGATAAAATTTCCTTAATAACCTTCTATATTCAATTCATCAAATTTGATTGATTTTCGAATTTATAAAACAACGTTTATAAATTCCATTTTCTATTTTCTATAACAACTCCGGTTTATAAATCTCATTTGTACTTTATAACGATTTCAACTTTAAAAAGAATCATTTATGAACAAATTCGATCAATATTCCATTTAAAGGCAAAAATCCAATTTATAAGTAAATTACTTATAAATCCTTTATTCTACAACTTCCTTCATTTTTAACTTCACAATATAAATCTATTGATTTCATTCACTTATGAAATCCATTTATACTTCTTTTTAACACTTATAAAAATTCGTTTTATAAGTCCAATATTTTGATTTATAAAATATCAATTTTATAAATCTTTTTATACAAATCGTTTATAGTTATTCAAAAATCCCAACTTAAACCATTTTATAAATTTCTTAACTTTTATTTCAAAAATCACACTTTGATTTTATTTCACAAAAATCTTAACTTTTATAACTTTAAAATTTTAGACGTTTATTTATTCGAAATAAATCAATTCAAAAATTCAATAAAACGTCTACTTTCAAAAATTACTTTAAAATCCTTTTAAAGTAAAAGTCGTTATTTTTAAACTTCAAAACTTGAATACGATGATGCAACAGCACCAATTAGTCAATCACAACAACAAACATCATATATCAACATATGATAACAGAATATACATCAATATCTGTAAATAAATAAATACTGGTGAGGAATCCAGTTGGATCCCTCCAACCTGTTTCCCTGCATCCAAAGACGTTAGCACAATACCAATTCCACTTCGAGGTGGAATATCGCGGTATATGGGTTTTATAATATATCCGCTTACTAATGGCGCAATAGGGTCTCATCCGCTATACGAGGCGGGAAATCAATCAATCCAATATATACATATGCCACTATGTATATATTGCTATATATATATATAGATATATCCTACCATATCTAATATCACATCCAATGGCAATCAAATCAGTCAATAAATAACTGCAAATCATTTTGAGTGAGAAAGATCTCACCTTAGCTTTTTATTTTGCAATCCAATCCAATCCTTCTTTTGTTTTCTTGATTTAACCTTGTATAAATAAATTTATACAATTCATTAATATTCGAACAGATCGAAAAATAAATTTCCTATTTTGTAATTTTAATTATCCAATGATTTTGTTTTTAAACCAATTTCTCTAAATAACCTTATCTAACTAAAATTTTAAATTTAAAACTAAATTTTCTTCTTTCTACTTCTGTATTTATATTTTCAGTTTGCAACTAAAATAATTAGATTCATTGATTGTTTCGTTTAACCCAATTTTGTCTTTAATAATTGATTTAACTAAAAATTAAATTCAAAACACACTTCAAAAATACTTTTTGGTAACAAAAATAATTGAACAAATTTATTCCTATTTTATAAATTTAACTTACTGAACTCAGAATTTATTTTGAACTAATTTATAAGTTTCAAAAATGTTGTGAATATATATTTATACGTACGCGAATGTTAAATTGAAAATGCAGATTGTAAATATACCTCACTGCAGATTTAAAAATCTACTTCCTGTAGAAATCATCTCCACGAGCATCACGTAGCCATCGATCCCCAGCCCAACGCACCGCTGCCCTCGGCCTCTAGCACTGACCCTCACAACGCCCAACATGCCAATCGCCATCATGAAGCCCTCGCGTTCACCTGGCCTCGCGCATCGCTGCTACTGCCACGACGAACCCCTTGCTTAACCAAGCATTGCCCCTGCTCCTTTCAAATCGACCCCGAGACCACCGAAATCCCATCGCCGAACCACCTGACGCCTGTTGCCATGCTCGAGTCTGCCACCATCGCCGCCGCGCCTTGCTCGCGACCCACGTTCGCCGACCCTCCAACCTCACGCGCCTCGAATCACCTCGATCGACGCCCACTCCTCCCCGCGTACGCCATCGCCTCACCATCGCGGCCCCTATCCAACTGAACTCGCGATGCCTCCTTAAATCGACGAGTACTCCTCTCTGAAGTCGCGAGCACGAGCCTCCATCGCGATAATGCTGAGTCGTGGTTCAACTCGTTTCCCCCCTCTCTGCCATTTCATTTTATTTTATTTTTTTGTTGAACGAACTGAAGAAAATTTCTGCGATTTCGTTATAAGGGGAGACCGGCCATTTATTTATCTTTGATTTCGAACGAGGATTCTTTTGAACGAGAAAGTTGCTCACGTAATAAAAGGAATCGAAGGGAACAAAAGTTTGTAACGACCCTGGATTTTGTATATATTTAAATTTATAATTTATTGAAATTTTGAATTAAATTGAGTAATTAAATAAATTTTTGGATAAAAATTTGTTAATTTAATTAGAAAATTGGAGCGAGTTTCCCCGACTCGTATATGAGTGAATTTGAAATAATATATATAGAATAAATAAAATAAAAGAAATAAGTACATTTGAAAAACATAACAATATATATATATACATAAATATCAAATAGCAAAACAAGAAATAAGATAGAAATTCATTTTATTATGAAGTAATAGAACATAAATCAAAGAAATAAAATATACTACAAGTATAACTATAAATGACCTTCATAAATAAAGATTACACAAATTCAAACCAGGTAATCAAAATAGGTGAAATAAAAATAAAGTGCATCAACCTGGGAAAGTTAAATAAGTAACAAAACAAATACAAATAATCAAAGCATATGTAAGGTAAACATATTAACTAAAATCCAACAATACAAACTCAAAGCAAACTAGAGGAGTGAATTAAAGATCAAAGAGGAAGATCTTCAGCTGCAAATATAAAATAAAATTCAAAACTGCATTCAAGCAAGTTTTCAAAAGATTCAAAAGAATTTTCAAATATCAGGTGCTCTGTTCAATCTTGTTTCCAGGTGAGCAAACTTTTTTTTAAGATCCTACACTTGTTTAGCTTGATGATCTGTTGAAGTATGATATGAAGGATGTTTAAGTGATGGTGTGAATTTGCTTGCATGTCTACGTATAAATAATTTCCAGTCCAAAATCCGAGAACCTCAGTTTTAAACCTCTGTAAACATGCTATATCCTGAAAGTAACAAAATTTACAAGTTTAAACAATTGTTTGATGAATCTAATGCATGATGTAATTCTTGAATCTATGATGTGATGCTTGCATGTTTGTTTAGGTATGAATTGAAGCTGCATATGTGAATATTGTTGTGTGTATGTCTGATATCATTTCTGTAAGTTACAGAGTTAAAAATGTAACCAAATCCCAAATCAAAATCAAGTTCAAAATCCAAATCCTCTTCCTCTGATTTCTTTTAACCTATGATATTTAAAAGAAATCTGTTTGTTTTGATATAATACAAATTTTAAAAATCTGTTTAAGTTAAATTAAAATCTGAAATCCCACTGGAAATTTAAAACAACAGTGCATGTGTAATAAATTTGAAAACTCAAACATCTAAATTGATAAATCCCGGATTTTAATTTGAATACGTTAACCAAAACATGATTTTTAAAATAAAAATTATGATTTTTAGTGCTGAAAATAGTGAGATTTCTCGAGTTGAACGGGAATGCGATTTTTGGCTTTTTCTGGCGATAGACGAAGTTCTGGAAGTCGGGTTTTTGCGTGGAGGTGGGGAAACCTATGGTGGTGTTGGGAAAAATGACTGGAGTCGTTCCAGTTCGACGAGGCGACGGCGGTGCAGGGTTTAAATTTGTAAACCTAGTTTTGGGAGGTCGAGGATTTTGGGTTCGTTCATCGTCGATGTGCGATCGAGTTCGACGCAGTTCGAGGAGAGGGTGGAGGAGGTGTCAAGGAGTGTCAGGCCGATGTTTCGCGTGTTCAGACGATCAGAGCGTCGAGCACGAGACGATGACAGGGTTGTGGTGATGATGTAGTTATGTTCCAGGTTTAGTTCGAATACTCGATTTCGAATTCGAGGCTGGGGAGATGGTCGGAGGCTAGGGATAGAATGTCGGGGTGGTCGCCGTGATGTGGGGATGGTCGTGGTCGACCGGAGGTGGATGATGGGAGCGTGCACGTGCACGGTCGAGTGTCTGGTTTTCGTTATGGTGACAGGGAAATGAAACTCGAAAATTGCTCGAGTAATTCTTCGTTTGGATCGAGTGATTTCATGATTTGCCTCGAAGTAAAATAAGAGAACTCGAGTTGTTTGGTTTACAACATTTAACAGCGCCCAGTTTTAAACTCGAGTATATACTCGGGTAAAATACATTTTGGTCCGGGTAAATTTATAATTTTCTCGAAGTAAAACCACGAAGTCTCGGGTCAGTTCACTTTCCAGTTTTAAACAGTGCAAAATTTACAGTTTTTAAATTAGTAAGTTTTGAAAATTTTAAATCAAGTTAAACTGAGTTTAATTTAAGTGTTAATTCCAGATTTTTGGGGAAAAGAAAAGTTATAAATTTAAATACTCTTGGATAAGTAGATATTTTGAAAATTATATTGATTAAATTTGTAACTATAAGTTTAAAGGTATTAATTAAAGTTTAAAAAAATGAATTAAGTAATTAATTTGAAATTATAAGTTTAAAAAGAATTTAATTAAAAGTTTTTAATAATAAGTTAAGTAATTGGTATGTTATTAAAATCATGGATTAGACTTTAATTAATTTATAAATGGTAAATTAAACTTATTAATAATTAATATAAGTTAATTACTTTAGAATAGTAACTTATAGTTGTTAATGAAGGTCATTAATTAGATTAATTAATTCGATAAGCAACATTGAAATTGTTTAAGTGTAATTAAAAATGGGAAGTAATTAAGGTATTAAATACCCATTTTAGTTAATTGAGTAATTGATTAATTTGAGTTAATTAATTGGGATTAATCACTTGATAATTGGGAGATATAATTACTTAGGAAAGTAATTGATGAATAATTACTAGATGTATTTGTTTGGATGATGTTTTGTGATATACCCTGATTTATGCTGTGATCTGAAATTTCTATTTCTGTGATATATTATTATGTGAATAGGAAACCCTTGATCTGTAAAACGACATTTGAGTTTCGATGCGACAGGGAGTCGGATTCCAGTTGGTTATCCGAAACCCACATCGAATTGTAATAGTGAATCTTTGTGACTGATAAATTTATTTTATCTATGAATCTATGAATGGAGATAAGCGTTATCGATTATACCGCTTATCGATATATCTGTGATGATTGATGTTGCACTATTGTGTGTGAAACCCCTGGACCACACTTTTACACACACAAATATGGATTTCACGTGGAAATCGGTTAAGTCACAGATAATTTAAATTTGATGTTTTTGAAATTGAAATTTTAATTTCAATTGATTTTGAAGTTAGAAATTTGGGGTTTAAAATAAAAAACTTTTGAAATGGAATTTCAAAGATAAAAGTTATTTTGAATAACTTAATCGAGTTTTGAAAATTTAAATAATTTAATTTAAATTTGAATCCAATATTTGAAATTGAAATCTATGATTTGGAAACTAGGGATAAAAGATGATATAAATGTGTTTATATGAATTTAAACCATTTTAAAGGTAAAATTTTGAGAATTTGAATTTAACCCAAGAACCTTAACTCGTATGAATAAATCAGATTTTCTGAAATGAAACTGTTTGTTTTAAAAGGATAAAAGCTTTCAGATAAGAAAAGAAATTCCAATTTAGTTAAAGGAATTTCAAGATTTAATTGAAAAATTGTTTTCCAAGTTATAAATGAATTCTTTTCGAAAGCTATGAATTAAATCTGTTTATTTTTAACAGATTTAATATGATGTTTTGTTAAACCATTCGAAATGGAATTGTTTTGAAAGCTATTTGTTAAATCTTTGATTTAAAGATTCAACGAATTAATTAAATTAAAATGGAAATCGATTTGGAAAATCTGTGAATGAATCTTTGTGAAATTAAGTGAACTTTGTGAATTAAATCTTTTTGTTTAAAAAAGATTAAAATGGTAATTTGTTAAACCATTTGAAAAGAAAGTTGGGTTTAAATTGTGACTTAATTGAATTCTCAATATCCATATATTTTTGAATATTACGCTCACTATTCGGGTTATCCGGGAAAAGACAATTGTGTCATATAACCCATTCCGAATAGTGATACGTCGTATATGGATAGCATTTGAAGATCGGTGTTGAAGACCGGATATTTTCGAAAATGAAAGGACAACCTGTCGAATGTCTCTGCACTGGGTAGCTCCCGGTATAGAGATTTATATCACTCTTTTGTGACGGGAAGTCCGGACGTGATTGAAAGTTATCCGGAATTGCAAGGGCTTCGTGAGAAGTGCCTTCGGTTCTGTTCGAACCCGGAACAGACTTGTATGGATACATGTCTGACATTACACTTTGAGATATAAAGCTGATTTCTTTCAAATACATTTCTGTTGGTGGCGGAGAATTTATTCTCTTAGCTTAACACCCTTCTCTGAGACGTACGAGCTCAGAGGTTATGTAGTTGAAATTTATCAGCGATATATCCCAATTTGGTAATGTGGCATGCTGAGTGTTGCTGTGTAATGATCAGTGTTTGATCATTTGCGATATGATCATTTATTTGATTTTATATCTTTGTGATCATAGGTTGATCATTTGTTTGACCCGAAGCATGGCTTTGTAGAAAGCGTAGCTTTGTGGACGAGACTTCGTCGAGCCTCACACCTCGGAAATGGTCGAAACAGGAAGGATGCAGCAAGGTTCTAGGGAGTAGCGCCCCTTAGTGTATGTCATTCCTTCTGGATAAAGGTGGTATCATGGTATGGAGCCCAGATACTTAACCTCTGTGGTTACTGCATTATTTTTACTATGTGGTTTGTTGGAAATCGGGGATCCTCGGGAAGATCGGTGACGATCGGGGGATGGCATACGCGTGTCAGTAGTTACCTATTTTTGCAGAGGTAACCCGGCCTTGTGTTGGCAGAGATCCGGTTAGGTTCTCGGGTCGTCTATTCCAGGGACGTACCCATCGTGGATAGGAAGTTCCTTAGCCTGACCATTTGTTGGAAATCCATCTTCCTATACGAACTGTGTACGGTATTAGTTGTAGAACCTGCCATCTAATATGGTAGCTATAGTAGGCATAGTATAATGGTACCTATGCTGGCTAAGATTTATATTCTACTTTCGAAATGTTTTCTACACTATGCACTAATAATAATATCAAAATGATTTGATTTTTCGTAGTAAGCATCTTTGACTATCATAAGGAGAAATCTCCTCCAAGTCTGCGTTTGCATTGTGTGTGTGGCGGGAGGCCTTATGGTAGTTTCATTTTCCAAAAGCATTGCGAATTGACTTTAAAATTCTTTTGCTGTTGTTTAAAGATAAACTGTTTTTGTTGCTCACACCAGTCCCATGACTGATCAGGAGTTTATTGTTCATTTCCTAAACTATGGGTGCTCATAATTTTCTACACGAGCAGTCTAGAGTTGGGTTTTTCAGATAGTCAGGTTCAGTAGGTTATCTGGAGCTAGTTCAGTCTTTGGATCGGACTGCACTTGCTTATTCTTGGTGTATCGTTATTGGGAGTTCGAGCTACTGCTGGAGTTCTCTCTTGAAGACTATCTTAGAGTTATTTGTTCCGCTGCTGATATTATCGTTTTTCTTTTCCGCTGCTATTTGTTGTATCATATCTCTGATGTATATTGATATTCATTGTATCACTCTGTTGTATCAGATATTGTATATCAATGTATTATTCATTTTTCTTTTCCGCTGTGTTATTTACTTAATGTTGTTATAAGCTCCGGCGACTCGGATTTGAACGGTCGAATCTGCGGCAATTCGAGTACGATGTAAAGTATGGATGTCGATTTTCGAGCGTGAAAATCTGGGACGTTACATTTGGTATCAGAGCAAAGGTTGAACTTTAGCTCAGGAGTATAACACGTTAAGTAGCTCATTAGAGATAGAGTGAAGTAAACTCTAGAATGAGTAATTCCTAAGATATCCGTCTGAACGTCTCAGTAAATTCTCTTACTATCCACCGATAGTAGATATGAGTGCAAGAAGAAGACGAGATAGGGGACAGGGGAATACGACTATAAATGGTCAATACCCTGCAACAGTGGAAACAACTTTCTCTATCAATTTCCTTTGATTCGTCTTTCAAAATTCTTTTGATTGCTTCGTGACAGCTCTAGAAGTAGTTTCGGTGTGATGATGGCTCTACGAACCGTTGTAGGAGATCGAATCTATCTATCTTCGTTGTTTTCGTGCCTGCGAATTTCGAGGACGAAATTCTTTTAAGGGGGGAATTTGTAATGACCCTGGATTTTGTATATATTTAAATTTATAATTTATTGAAATTTTGAATTAAATTGAGTAATTAAATAAATTTTTGGATAAAAATTTGTTAATTTAATTAGAAAATTGGAGCGAGTTTCCCCGACTCGTATATGAGTGAATTTGAAATAATATATATAGAATAAATAAAATAAAAGAAATAAGTACATTTGAAAAACATAACAATATATATATATACATAAATATCAAATAGCAAAACAACAAATAAGATAGAAATTCATTTTATTATGAAGTAATAGAACATAAATCAAAGAAATAAAATATACTACAAGTATAACTATAAATGACCTTCATAAATAAAGATTACACAAATTCAAACCAGGTAATCAAAATAGGTGAAATAAAAATAAAGTGCATCAACCTGGGAAAGTTAAATAAGTAACAAAACAAATACAAATAATCAAAGCATATGTAAGGTAAACATATTAACTAAAATCCAACAATACAAACTCAAAGCAAACCAGAGGAGTGAATTAAAGATCAAAGAGGAAGATCTTCAGCTGCAAATATAAAATAAAATTCAAAACTGCATTCAAGCAAGTTTTCAAAAGATTCAAAAGAATTTTCAAATATCAGGTGCTCTGTTCAATCTTGTTTCCAGGTGAGCAAACTTTTTTTTTAAGATCCTACACTTGTTTAGCTTGATGATCTGTTGAAGTATGATATGAAGTATGTTTAAGTGATGGTGTGAATTTGCTTGCATGTCTACGTATAAATAATTTCCAGTCCAAAATCCGAGAACCTCAGTTTTAAACCTCTGTAAACATGCTATATCCTGAAAGTAACAAAATTTACAAGTTTAAACAATTGTTTGATGAATCTAATGCATGATGTAATTCTTGAATCTATGATGTGATGCTTGCATGTTTGTTTAGGTATGAATTGAAGCTGCATATGTGAATATTGTTGTGTGTATGTCTGATATCATTTCTGTAAGTTACAGAGTTAAAAATGTAACCAAATCCCAAATCAAAATCAAGTTCAAAATCCAAATCCTCTTCCTCTGATTTCTTTTAACCTATGATATTTAAAAGAAATCTGTTTGTTTTGATATAATACAAATTTTAAAAATCTGTTTAAGTTAAATTAAAATCTGAAATCCCACTGGAAATTTAAAACAACAGTGCATGTGTAATAAATTTGAAAACTCAAACATCTAAATTGATAAATCCCGGATTTTAATTTGAATACGTTAACCAAAACATGATTTTTAAAATAAAAATTATGATTTTTAGTGCTGAAAATAGTGAGGTTTCTCGAGTTGAACGGGAATGCGATTTTTGGCTTTTTCTGGCGATAGACGAAGTTCTGGAAGTCGGGTTTTTGCGTGGAGGTGGGGAAACCTATGGTGGTGTTGGGAAAAATGACTGGAGTCGTTCCAGTTCGACGAGGCGACGGCGGTGCAGGGTTTAAATTTGTAAACCTAGTTTTGGGAGGCCGAGGATTTTGGGTTTGTTCATCGTCGATGTGCGATCGAGTTCGACGCAGTTCGAGGAGAGGGTGGAGGAGGTGTCAAGGAGTGTCAGGCCGAAGTTTCGCGTGTTCAGATGATCAGAGCGTCGAGCACGAGACGATGACAGGGTTGTGGTGATGATGTAGTTATGTTCCAGGTTTAGTTCGAATACTCGATTTCGAATTCGAGGCTGGGGAGATGGTCGGAGGCTAGGGATAGAATGTCGGGGTGGTCGCCGTGATGTGGGGATGGTCGTGGTCGACCAGAGGTGGCTGATGGGAGCGTGCACGTGCACGGTCGAGTGTCTGGTTTTCGTTATGGTGACAGGGAAATGAAACTCGAAAATTGCTCGAGTAATTCTTCGTTTGGATCGGGTGATTTCATGATTTGCCTCGAAGTAAAATAAGAGAACTCGAGTTGTTTGGTTTACAACATTTAACAGCGCCCAGTTTTAAACTCGAGTATATACTCGGGTAAAATACATTTTGGTCCGGGTAAATTTATAATTTTCTCGAAGTAAAACCACGAAGTCTCGGGTCAGTTCACTTTCCAGTTTTAAACAGTGCAAAATTTACAGTTTTTAAATTAGTAAGTTTTGAAAATTTTAAATCAAGTTAAACTGAGTTTAATTTAAGTGTTAATTCCAGATTTTTGGGGAAAAGAAAAGTTATAAATTTAAATACTCTTGGATAAGTAGATATTTTGAAAATTATATTGATTAAATTTGTAACTATAAGTTTAAAGGTATTAATTAAAGTTTAAAAAAATGAATTAAGTAATTAATTTGAAATTATAAGTTTAAAAAGAATTTAATTAAAAGTTTTTAATAATAAGTTAAGTAATTGGTATGTTATTAAAATCATGGATTAGACTTTAATTAATTTATAAATGGTAAATTAAACTTATTAATAATTAATATAAGTTAATTACTTTAGAATAGTAACTTATAGTTGTTAATGAAGGTCATTAATTAGATTAATTAATTCGATAAGCAACATTGAAATTGTTTAAGTGTAATTAAAAATGGGAAGTAATTAAGGTATTAAATACCCATTTTAGTTAATTGAGTAATTGATTAATTTGAGTTAATTAATTGGGATTAATCACTTGATAATTGGGAGATATAATTACTTAGGAAAGTAATTGATGAATAATTACTGGATGTATTTGTTTGGATGATGTTTTGTGATATACCCTGATTTATGCTGTGATCTGAAATTTCTATTTCTGTGATATATTATTATGTGAATAGGAAACCCTTGATCTGTAAAACGACATTTGAGTTTCGTTGCGACAGGGAGTCGGATTCCAGTTGGTTATCCGAAACCCACATCGAATTGTAATAGTGAATCTTTGTGACTGATAAATTTATTTTATCTATGAATCTATGAATGGAGATAAGCGTTATCGATTATACCGCTTATCGATATATCTGTGATGATTGATGTTGCACTATTGTGTGTGAAACCCCTGGACCACACTTTTACACACACAAATATGGATTTCACGTGGAAATCGGTTAAGTCACAGATAATTTAAATTTGATGTTTTTGAAATTGAAATTTTAATTTCAATTGATTTTGAAGTTAGAAATTTGGGGTTTAAAATAAAAAGCTTTTGAAATGGAATTTCAAAGATAAAAGTTATTTTGAATAACTTAATCGAGTTTTGAAAATTTAAATAATTTAATTTAAATTTGAATCCAATATTTGAAATTGAAATCTATGATTTGGAAACTAGGGATAAAAGACGATATAAATGTGTTTATATGAATTTAAACCATTTTAAAGGTAAAATTTTGAGAATTTGAATTTAACCCAAGAACCTTAACTCGTATGAATAAATCAGATTTTCTGAAATGAAACTGTTTGTTTTAAAAGGATAAAAGCTTTCAGATAAGAAAAGAAATTCCAATTTAGTTAAAGGAATTTCAAGATTTAATTGAAAAATTGTTTTCCAAGTTATAAATGAATTCTTTTCGAAAGCTATGAATTAAATCTGTTTATTTTTAACAGATTTAATATGATGTTTTGTTAAACCATTCGAAATGGAATTGTTTTGAAAGCTATTTGTTAAATCTTTGATTTAAAGATTCAACGAATTAATTAAATTAAAATGGAAATCGATTTGGAAAATCTGTGAATGAATCTTTGTGAAATTAAGTGAACTTTGTGAATTAAATCTTTTTGTTTAAAAAAGATTAAAATGGTAATTTGTTAAACCATTTGAAAAGAAAGTTGGGTTTAAATTGTGACTTAATTGAATTCTCAATATCCATATATTTTTGAATATTACGCTCACTATTCGGGTTATCCGGGAAAAGACAATTGTGTCATATAACCCATTCCGAATAGTGATACGTCGTATATGGATAGCATTTGAAGATCGGTGTTGAAGACCGGATATTTTCGAAAATGAAAGGACAACCTGTCGAATGTCTCTGCACTGGGTAGCTCCCGGTATAGAGATTTATATCACTCTTTTGTGACGGGAAGTCCGGACGTGATTGAAAGTTATCCGGAATTGCAAGGGCTTCGTGAGAAGTGCCTTCGGTTCTGTTCGAACCCGGAACAGACTTGTATGGATACATGTCTGACATTACACTTTGAGATATAAAGCTGATTTCTTTCAAATACATTTCTGTTGGTGGCGGAGAATTTATTCTCTTAGCTTAACACCCTTCTCTGAGACGTACGAGCTCAGAGGTTATGTAGTTGAAATTTATCAGCGATATATCCCAATTTGGTAATGTGGCATGCTGAGTGTTGCTGTGTAATGATCAGTGTTTGATCATTTGCGATATGATCATTTATTTGATTTTATATCTTTGTGATCATAGGTTGATCATTTGTTTGACCCGAAGCATGGCTTTGTAGAAAGCGTAGCTTTGTGGACGAGACTTCGTCGAGCCTCACACCTCGGAAATGGTCGAAACAGGAAGGATGCAGCAAGGTTCTAGGGAGTAGCGCCCCTTAGTGTATGTCATTCCTTCTGGATAAAGGTGGTATCATGGTATGGAGCCCAGATACTTAACCTCTGTGGTTACTGCATTATTTTTACTATGTGGTTTGTTGGAAATCGGGGATCCTCGGGAAGATCGGTGACGATCGGGGGATGGCATACGCGTGTCAGTAGTTACCTATTTTTGCAGAGGTAACCCGGCCTTGTGTTGGCAGAGATCCGGTTAGGTTCTCGGGTCGTCTATTCCAGGGACGTACCCATCGTGGATAGGAAGTTCCTTAGCCTGACCATTTGTTGGAAATCCATCTTCCAATACGAACTGTGTACGGTATTAGTTGTAGAACCTGCCATCTAATATGGTAGCTATAGTAGGCATAGTATAATGGTACCTATGCTGGCTAAGATTTATATTCTACTTTCGAAATGTTTTCTACACTATGCACTAATAATAATATCAAAATGATTTGATTTTTCGTAGTAAGCATCTTTGACTATCATAAGGAGAAATCTCCTCCAAGTCTGCGTTTGCATTGTGTGTGTGGCGGGAGGCCTTATGGTAGTTTCATTTTCCAAAAGCATTGCGAATTGACTTTAAAATTCTTTTGCTGTTGTTTAAAGATAAACTGTTTTTGTTGCTCACACCAGTCCCATGACTGATCCGGAGTTTATTGTTCATTTCCTAAACTCTGGGTGCTCATAATTTTCTACACGAGCAGTCTAGAGTTGGGTTTTTCAGATAGTCAGGTTCAGTAGGTTATTTGGAGCTAGTTCAGTCTTTGGATCGGACTGCACTTGCTTATTCTTGGTGTATCGTTATTGGGAGTTCGAGCTACTGCTGGAGTTCTCTCTTGAAGACTATCTTAGAGTTATTTGTTCCGCTGCTGATATTATCGTTTTTCTTTTCCGCTGCTATTTGTTGTATCATATCTCTGATGTATATTGATATTCATTGTATCACTCTGTTGTATCAGATATTGTATATCAATGTATTATTCATTTTTCTTTTCCGCTGTGTTATTTACTTAATGTTGTTATAAGCTCCGGCGACTCGGATTTGAACGGTCGAATCTGCGGCAATTCGAGTACGATGTAAAGTATGGATGTCGATTTTCGAGCGTGAAAATCTGGGACGTTACAAAGTTCGTGGCTTTGCAGAGAAGAACCGTGCTTGCCTTACTCTACAGTGTTTTGATTTGAGTCAGACGTGCTAACTTTTGACCAAATTTAAATTTAAATTTAAATTGAATCCGATTCAATTTCAACGCGTTTATGTGTCGTACGCTCACATAATAACTCCGAAAAATACGAAATTTAAAACCCGGTGATAATTTAACGTTACGGACCCAATGGAACTGGTTTCGTCGAATTCCGAGACTGTGCCTCGGACGGCTATTTTTAAATATCGGCTGAACGATATAATTTTCAAAACTGAACAAATAACTGTAAACTTCAATTCTGAAGCTTCTATTATCTTCAGTGTTATCAATACGAATTTTAAAAGCTTTCGAAATATTTTTCTTCGGCTTAAAATCGAAGATACAAATTTTTATTCTGCATTCACTAGATTAAATTTTAAAGTTTAATCGCCAAATTCCAAGTTATATTCGGGATTCAAATTAAATCATCGTTCAAATATTTAAAATTAATTAAATATTTTCAATTTAATTCGTTCAAAATTCTGGGTCGTTACAAACTTCCCTCCTTAAAAGAATTTCGTCCTCGAAATTACAAGTCAAGAAAAATGATCCCTAACTTGTCTACTATTTTTCACAATTCAATAGTTTTATCAAATTTATCAAAACAAATCTTTCTACTAAAGATTCGTTATCAATTCAACTAATTTCCTACTTTCAAAAATAGGTTTCAAACAACATTGTTTACTTCCAATTCAAATTTAAATTCAAATTCAAATTTAAACTTTCAAAATTTTCTCAAAAATTTTCTAACACTCGAAATTTTCGAAAAATTTCGCCAGCGTCTCCTTTGCGCGGCTAATACGACACGACTACAAAACGTCCCTACGGACTCTCAGATTTCAAAAAGAAAAAGAAAAAGCCAAGCGGCTAGACAAGAAATCAGCAAAAACTCATATTGGAATTTAAATACATACCTTTTGTCGAGCAATTCAAATTTATCTTCACAATCAAAATTCCAATTTCTATTTCCTTTATAACACCTGTATATCTACTAGCCATAATATCTAGTTACAACATTCAATTTATCATTTTGCACATTCCATTACAAAATTTCCAATATAAACTGCTTATATCATTTGTAGCTTACTATTGAAGTTACATATCTATTATCATTCAATTTTGCATTTCAAAT
This sequence comes from Allium fistulosum, assembly GCA_030737815.1. Classification (NCBI taxonomy): domain Eukaryota; kingdom Viridiplantae; phylum Streptophyta; class Magnoliopsida; order Asparagales; family Amaryllidaceae; genus Allium; species Allium fistulosum. The sequence continues at coordinate 1,105,022,145 of CM060902.1, forward strand.
TTCATTTATTTGTTCACAAATTCTTTTATTTCAATTTGAACTCTCATTTCTATCCAATTTCAAATGTTTAATAAGTTATCAACTTATTTACATCTCGATTTATCAAATCATTTATACATTCACATTACAATTTCATTCCTTTAATGAATTTTAATTTCAATTATCTTCTTTGAAATTCCATTTTCATTTATTCAAATTTACTCACTTATACTTACTTTGATTTAACTTCATTCTTTAAGTTAAATTTATTCTATCAAAATTCAATTTGTATAAGTTATCAACTTAATAATATTCCATAAACATTTTTATATAGCATTCCAGAGTCTTTTCAACTTTTTCAAAATTATTTTGAAAACCATTCAAATTATCCTTTGAATTTCCAAAACAAAACCCAAATCTTTCAAACAACTTCTATTTAAAACAATTTGGCAGCAATTCCTCTTTTGGAAACTCAAAAATGAACACCGGTGATGTCGCGATCATCATCGTAATTATTTTCCAGCGACCGAAAAGAGTTTAGAGCTTTTCATTCCTTCAAAATACTTTTCAACACCTTTGAAATTCATTTTCAAATCAAAAAGATTTAAATTTTCCAAATCTCCAAAATTTTCAAATTCTTTTCAAAACATTTCCAAATACTTCTCTGGAATTCTATTTTCATTTATAAATCACGTTTATAATTTACATTCCTTAATTTCATTTGTATGTGAATTTATTTCTTAACTTTGGAGTTACGATTTCAATTTCTTATTCAATTTCATATAACAATGATAACATTCAATATTATCACTTCCTAACAACCATGCAACCATATACTGTAATAATTTACAGAAAAATCATTTCTTTTATATACAAAAATAGTTTTGGGCAAAATTATTTCATTTACCCTATTTTAAAACAATACTATGTCGTCTTGCCTCGTTTAAGTGTTTAGAAATCCCTATCGATAATATGGCGTCCCACATACCGACCAAAATTCATAAACATCTCAATGGATAAGCAAACACAATATAAAACATTTTTATATTCACTAACAAATACGCGCTCGTATCTATTATTACACTCAACTCATTCTAGAGTACTACTGACTCTATCTCTAATGAGTAACACCCAACAGAGCAGGGTTGTCGCTTAACCATATGCTCTGATACCACGCTGTCACGTACAGGAATTTTCGACTTTCGAAAATTCGACATCGATACTCACTTTATCGGCTGCTGAGAAATCGAGTGTCGGAAACTCCAATAGTGAGGGTTTTAAAAAGAAGAGGTAGAAGAAAAGGAAAGCAGAAGAAGAAGAGAAGAGAGAAAGAAGAACAACAGAACAACATCAGAACAGAAAACAATATCAGAATCTCACATATCGCAGTGACACAATATACAATAGATAAATACTAGTCTTTAAACAAAGAACTATATCATTTTATACATACATCAATCATCAGAGTCAATATACAACTCAATACAACAATGGACAGTTATATAACTTGTCCTCATACAGAATACACAGCGGAATAAATACTATCAGATACAAATACTACGTCTCGTCCTCCAGCTTATCTCCAAAGCTCCAGAATATCCAGAATATCCTGATAACATAACTCTAGGCTGCCCGTGTGGAAATTGGTGGGCACCCAGAGTTTAGAAGGGAAACAATAAACTCCGAGTCAGTCATGGTGACTGGTGTGAGATCGTAAAACAGTTATTCTTTATAACAACAAAATAATTTTTAAAGTCAATTCGCAATGCTTTTGGAAAATGAAACTACCATAAGACCTCCCGCCACACACACAATGCAAACGCAGAATTGGAGGAGATTTCTTCTTATGATAGTCAAAGATGCTTACTACGCAAAATCAAATCATTTTTGATATTATTATTAGTGCATAGTGTAGAAAACATTTCGAAAGTACAATATAAATCCTAACCAGCATACGTACCATTATAGTATGCCTACTATAGCTATCGTATTAGATGGCAGGTTCTACAACTAAAACCGTACAAGTCACGTATTGGAGTTTGGATTTCCAACAAATGGTCAGGCTAAGGAACTTCCTATCCACGATGGGTACGTCCCTGGAATAGACGACCCGAGAACCTAACCGGATCTCTGCCAACACAAGGCCGGGTTACCTCTGCAAAAATAGGTAACTACTGACACGCGTATGTCATCCCCCGATCGTCACCGATCTTCCCGAGGATCCCCGATTCGCAACAACCACAAAGTAATAAATTTGCAGCAACCACAGAGGTTAAGTATCTGGGCTCCATACCATGATACCACCTTTATCCAGAAGGAATGACATACACTAAGGGGCGCTACTCCCTAGAACCTAGCTGCATCCTTCCTGTTTCGACCATTTCCGGGGTGTGAGGCTCGACGAAGTCTCGTCCACAAAGCTACTGTAACAACCCGGGGTTTTGCACCATTTTAATAATCGTCATTAAATGATTATTGTGACATTTAATTGATAATTGAAGTTTTTAATCGAGTTGAAAATTCTTTTGTAATTCGTTAAAGGATTCGGGCTTTGAAATATTGGGCCACGTTTTCTTGTTCATGTTGTGTTATCGTAGTGATTACCGTCCCCCTCTTATAAAAGTAAAAATTCGACCCGTTCCTTTTTCATTTTCACTCGTTCGAAAATCAAAAGCAAAACCCTACTGGGTAAAACCAAGCCCAAACGAATTTTATGACCGGCCCAAACTAGGTGATAAAAATGCATCCCTCTTCCCTTTTTATTGGATCGACCCGGTTCCTCCACTTCGTCCTTCAAAAAAAAAAAAACCTAGAAACAAACGAAAAATAAAATAGACAATGGCGGCTTTGAATTCTCGTGTTCGTTCCTTCCTCTGTTCGAAGCTAGGGCTTCTAGCAAACAAGAAGTGATGGCGGCCTCGTCCTCAACTTCGTTCTTCTACAAATTAGGCCATCGAAGAAGTCGAAGATAGGGGCGGCTAACTTCGTTCGTTTTTCTCTCCGCTCCAATTAGAGCCTCTGCTGAGTGACTCGATCGAAGACACTGTCGATCGAAGCTTCCACTTTTCGAGCTTACTCGTAGAAAAAGGTGAGTTCTGCTCACATCTAATTCATACTCGAGTATTAGGGTTTGAATTCTGTTTTGTGCTCGAATTGTTTTGAGATGTTTGTTCTCATGATAATCACTATTACGAGTTTGAATTTGACGACGTTGACTTCGTCTCCGTGATTTTGGCTGTTGCTTTGATGTTCGTTCGTTCACGACTAATTGAATTCGACACTTATACATTTTATTTGATTTGTTCATTTTCGACTTTGTCAAACTCGATTTTTAAGTTGCTGCAATTGAACTTGATATTGTGAGATTTGGTCATTTATTTGCTACTTGACTTTAATGATAGTACACGGGCACTTATATGTGTACGTATGTTGTTCGACTTGGTCGATTGTCGATGATTTTCTGTGATGATTTTGGTTGTTTGACTTTGGCCATCCTTCGGTCACTTGACTTTGTTGAATTCCTATATCTTTGTTCGACTGTCACTGCTTCGACTTGAGATTGTTGCACACTTGTTTATGCTCCTTGTATTCTGGTTGCCAGATCGTAATCTTTTCATCATTTGTTCTGTATTAATTTCGATTACCTGTGCACTGTTTTGAGTTCATCAGTTTACAGGCTGTCTGGTCATCAAGTTTGCATATGTACATTAAGTAGTTGCCACTATGTTGCCTCAGGGTTGCTTGTTGCCATCTCTTGTGGTCGAGTTGCATTGGTTGAGATTGGTTTATATTCTTGGTCGAATTCATTTGCAATGTGTTTTATTTGAGTCTGGTTTATGCTGCACTTCACTGGTCTTGTATCTGCTAATGTTGTGCTTCACTGGTACATTGCCTCGTAGCTTCATGTCTGCACTCTCTTGAGCCTTTATTTAATTGTGCTTGTATATCCACTTGATTCATTTCTACTGTCACTGTTCTTTGGCATTGCTGGTTTGAACCATGACTTAAAGCACTGTACATTTATTTTCTTCAGTCTGCATCCTTGAAGATTCAGTGTGTTGCATTGTTGGTCTGTACCATTCAGATCTGTTGCATTGAGTGGGTCTATCCTAAACCCGATTCACTTGAACTTTAGTGTAGTGTTGTGGTGCATTCACTTGCAGCTGTTCCTAGTATTTTAGTCTGATGCAGTTGACAAATAGTTATGTCCATTGTAATTTCATTATACTGGTCTTGTTTATATTGGACTAGTCTACACTTGAGTTTGCATTAGTTTACTGGAGCATTTAGTTGTGTTGCCAATGACTGGAGTCGATGCTTGAGTCGTTTGGATCTGACCATTTAAACAAGTACATGAATGATAACTTGTTGTTTGGTCTTCTGTCGGATTTAGTTGAAGTTGCAGTCTGATAACTTTATTTTTGGGTATTACTTCCTTGACGACATTTGATCCTAACAGTGTTGTATTATTAGTAGTACATTGTGTTGAATCCAGTCTCAAAGACTCGGGTTTGACCTTGTACTCAGTTGTCGATTTTTACTGAGCTTTGGTGTACCTCTTGCGATAGTGGCGAGGCAGTACACGCGTGCGTGTACTGCAGCCCTATCAGATTTGACAGTTTTAAATTGATTTAGTCGATTTGATAAATTGTTTATTTATTTCTGTCGATGATTTAAATCTGCTGATTTTTGCTAAACACTGTTAAGTGTTATATTGACCGTTATCCGGTTTCTTTGTTTAAAGAATCGGATAAGCGGGAATTATTGTGACTGTCGTCTATTTAAATTATTACTGCCTATATGCACTAATAAACTGGTTTGAATTAGACTGACCTGGGTATTATTTTCTTTTGAATGTAATACTCGGGTCAGACCCGAGTATTTCAGGTTGTAGATTTCTTTCTTTGAGTTGCTGTTCGGGATTGAAGACTTTTCACATCTTCTGAAGTTGTCAGTCATTTTGTAGTAGTCGTGTCATTGTATAGAATGATATGTATCCTTGTATATTAGTCGATAATGTACTTGTATATATAACTTCTAGAGTCGACAGTTGTAGTTGTATCATATGTATAGTGTCAACTATGTATTAACTGACATCAGTTATATATATATGAGACTTTTGTTTTTATCTGTGTTCCGCATTTATATTATCTGTGTTATTGTTATATCTAATGTCCTAAACTATTATGAACTATCGTAGTTTGTTTTATACTGATAATTGGATATGTCGATGGGAGTAAATAAATAATAGATGAAAAATAAAAAGTATATACCACTCCTATCGAGATAACCAATATTAGTGTAAGGCCAATTACGGATGGTCGCTCCTATCCAGCCTTATTCTTCGTAATAATAGACAGTATTTCCTTTAATACTCTTTGTTATTATGAGCATAGAGGTGGGGCGTCACAGTTGGTATCAGAGCCAGGTTTATGGACATAACATAAAACATAACTTAGATGGAACATATGTTACAACTATTGGTCGATGTTTTATTTGTGATTTGAGTCAAAACTAAAGTTTTGAAATTTTGATGAAATTTTTAAATATCTTTATTTAAAAATAAAAGTGGAATTGTGTTTTGTTGATTTGATGAAATTGTGTTCTGATGATTTGATTGATTGTGTTCTATTTATCAGAGTGCGCAGCGGAAATAGTGAAACTGTCTTCGCTGAGTATAACTGATAATCTTTTTGATTTAAAAATCAGAATACGAAATTGATATGAATTCCAATTTTTGTTTACATAGCTGTAATTATTTTGTTTCTTTGAGAATTTCGAATCCAAATTGAGGATTTGAAGAAATTGCAGAATTGTGATTTTTGTTGAAATTTCCGCTGGCTTTCTTTTGTACTAATCATCTAGTGATTAGATTTTTGCTGTTTTGAATTATCTTCATTGAAGTTACATTTGAATGATTCTTTGTCCATTTTGTAGTACGTGCAAAAATTTAAATTGCACGTTATTGCATTTATTTTACGTTGAACCGATGCTTGGTTATGAAACGTATTTTGTTGCCGTTGTTTTTACAACGGAATTTTACACCAATGCTATATTTTGGAAGTACGGTGTTTTGTGGCATTTTGATGAATGAAGATTCTCTGATATTACATTTAGATGTAAATTGTTTTGATGTGATTTTGACGTTTTAAAATTTCTGTCGCTTTGGCTTCAGTAACCGTCAAATTTTAAAAGTGGATTTTCAAGCGGTTATTCCGCAATACTGATTTGTGACCGTTTTTACGGTATTTTGAGAAGTACAATTTCCTTATCGAAATTGTTACTAATATTGCTGCTTTAATCACGTGATTGGAAACTCGTTTAAAAATGAAAATTGTTTATAAATTTTTAACGGTTTGCGTTTTCAAAAGGATGAGAAAGCGACTTAAACGATTCAGCAAAATCGAGGATTATGACCCCTTTCTTTTACTGTTTCGCTTAACTCCGGACTTGTCCAGTTGAGAAGGTGAATTGTTATTTTTACAAAATAAATAACAATTGTTTTCAGAAATTTAACAGTTTACGCTTTCAAAAGAATGAGGAAGCGATTTAAACGTTTCAGCAAAATCGAGGACTATGACCCCTTTCTTTTACTGATTCGCTTAATTCCGGACTTGTCCGTTTGAGAATGTAAAGTGTATTTTTACAAAATACACAATTTTGCACTTTCAAGGAAACGATGAAGTGATTTAAACGATTTAGCAAAAGTGCGGAGTATGGAACCACACTTTTACTATTTCGGTTAATTCCGGACTCGTTAATTGAATATCTGTCGTTTTGATGATTTTGATGATTTCACACTTTCAAGGAAACGATGAAGAGAATCAAACGATTTAGTAAAACACGTGGTATGGGACATGTGCGTTTGCTATTTCGGTTAATTCCGGACTCGTTAATTGAAATATTTTGATGCTTTCGTGTGCTTTCGAGCCACTATGAGGACCTTCGGGTCATTTGTTGGACCTTCGGGTCAATACCAGTACTAGACCTTCGGGTCATTTGTTGGACCTTCGGGTCATTTGTTGGGCGCCAAAAATTATGTTGAGTACTTGGTAGGCTTCGGCCATTTGTTGATGCACGTGCGGCGAATTAAAAACTCGCCATCTGATGGGATCGATCCAAGCTTTTATGTTGATTTTCTAGTCTTCTTAATTGATTTCTAGATATTTGTTGCATCCAATTATCTGCAGGTAATTGGATATTTGTTGATATGAGTTCTGATTATCGTTTTTGATAATCAGATATTTGTTGTTTCTAATTATCGCTTGTGATAATTGGATATTTGTTGATATGAGTTCTGATTATCGTTTTTGATAATCAGATATTTGTTGTTTCTAATTATCGCTTGTGATAATTGGATATTTGTTGATATGAGTTCTGATTATCGTTTTTGATAATCAGATATTTGTTGTTTCTAATTATCGCTTGTGATAATTAGATATTTGTTGATATGAGTTCTGATTATCGTTTTTGATAATCGGATATTTGTTGCTTTTAATTATCACTTTAAATAATTAAATATTTGTTGATTTGAGATTTAATTATCGCTTGAGATAATTAAATATTTGTTGAATTTAGATTTAATTATCGCTTTAGATAATTAAATATTTGTTGATTTGAGATTTAATTATCGTCTTTGATAATTAAATAATTGTTGATTTGAGATTTAATTATCGCTTGAGATAATTAAATATTTGTTGAATTTAGATTTAATTATCGCTTTAGATAATTAAATATTTGTTGATTTGAGATTTAATTATCGTCTTTGATAATTAAATATTTGTTGATTTTAGATTTAATTATCGCTTGAGATAATTAAATATTTGTTGAATTTAGATTTAATTATCGCTTTAGATAATTAAATATTTGTTGATTTGAGATTTAATTATCGTCTTTGATAATTAAATAATTGTTGATTTGAGATTTAATTATCGCTTGAGATAATTAAATATTTGTTGAATTTAGATTTAATTATCGCTTTAGATAATTAAATATTTGTTGATTTGAGATTTAATTATCGCTTGAGATAATTAAATATTTGTTGAATTTAGATTTAATTATCGCTTTAGATAATTAAATATTTGTTGATTTGAGATTTAATTATCGTCTTTGATAATTAAATAATTGTTGATTTGAGATTTAATTATCGCTTGAGATAATTAAATATTTGTTGAATTTAGATTTAATTATCGCTTTAGATAATTAAATATTTGTTGATTTGAGATTTAATTATCGTCTTTGATAATTAAATATTTGTTGATTTTAGATTTAATTATCGCTTGAGATAATTAAATATTTGTTGAATTTAGATTTAATTATCGCTTTAGATAATTAAATATTTGTTGATTTGAGATTTAATTATCGTCTTTGATAATTAAATAATTGTTGATTTGAGATTTAATTATCGCTTGAGATAATTAAATATTTGTTGAATTTAGATTTAATTATCGCTTTAGATAATTAAATATTTGTTGATTTGAGATTTAATTATCGTCTTTGATAATTAAATATTTGTTGATTTGAGATTTAATTATCGCTTGAGATAATTAAATATTTGTTGAATTTAGATTTAATTATCGCTTTAGATAATTAAATATTTGTTGATTTGAGATTTAATTATCGTCTTTGATAATTAAATATTTGTTGATTTAAGATTTAATTATCGCTTGAGATAATTAAATATTTGTTGAATTTAGATTTAATTATCGCTTTAGATAATTAAATATTTGTTGATTTGAGATTTAATTATCGTCTTTGATAATTAAATATTTGTTGATTTTAGATTTAATTATCGCTTGAGATAATTAAATATTTGTTGAATTTAGATTTAATTATCGCTTTAGATAATTAAATATTTGTTGATTTGAGATTTAATTATCATCTTTAATAATTAAATATTTATTGAATTTGAAATTTGATTATCGTTTTTGATAATTGAATATTTGTTGATTTGAAATTTTAAATTACCGGTTGTGGTAATTAGATATGTGCTGATTTGTCTTCTGATTATCGTTTGAGATAATTAGATAATTGATGTATGCTGATTTTATTGAATCACTGTTTTCTATCTATTTCTGTTAATAGTTAGAGTTTGTTGATTTTGGAATTTGGGTTTTCTAGTTAATTGTTGGATAACTAGATATTTGCAGTTTGCGATTTGTGGTTTGTGTTTCATAATTATCCTTGTTGATAATTAGATTTTGTTGTTTTCTAATTATCGTATCGATGATTAGACATTGTTGCTTTATGATTCTCTGTATTTTAATTATCTTGTTGATAATTGATTATCGCTGATGATTACATTTATTCAGTTTTGTTGTTTTCTGATTATCTGTTGATAGTTAGATTTTGTAAAAAAAAAAAATATATATAAAATAAAAAACTTTGAGGATTTCTTTTATTGGAATTAAAAGATTTCTTTGGCATTTAAATTCTTGACTTTTCTTTTCTAACTTAACCAGTTTACGTTAGAAAGAAAATTGTTATTGACAACCTTAATTATGAAAATTGCGGGGACGCAATTTTTATAAGGAGGGGAGTCTGTAACAACCCGGGGTTTTGCACCATTTTAATAATCGTCATTAAATGATTATTGTGACAGTTAATTGATAATTGAAGTTTTTAATCGAGTTGAAAATTCTTTTGTAATTCGTTAAAGGATTCGGGCTTTGAAATATTGGGCCACGTTTTCTTGTTCATGTTGTGTTATCGTAGTGATTACCGTCCCCCTCTTATAAAAGTAAAAATTCGACCCGTTCCTTTTTCATTTTCACTCGTTCGAAAATCAAAAGCAAAACCCTACTGGGTAAAACCAAGCCCAAACGAATTTTATGACCGGCCCAAACTAGGTGATAAAAATGCATCCCTCTTCCCTTTTTATTGGATCGACCCGGTTCCTCCACTTCGTCCTTCAAAAAAAAAAAAAACCTAGAAACAAACGAAAAATAAAATAGACAATGGCGGCTTTGAATTCTCGTGTTCGTTCCTTCCTCTGTTCGAAGCTAGGGCTTCTAGCAAACAAGAAGTGATGGCGGCCTCGTCCTCAACTTCGTTCTTCTACAAATTAGGCCATCGAAGAAGTCGAAGATAGGGGCGGCTAACTTCGTTCGTTTTTCTCTCCGCTCCAATTAGAGCCTCTGCTGAGTGACTCGATCGAAGACACTGTCGATCGAAGCTTCCACTTTTCGAGCTTACTCGTAGAAAAAGGTGAGTTCTGCTCACATCTAATTCATACTCGAGTATTAGGGTTTGAATTCTGTTTTGTGCTCGAATTGTTTTGAGATGTTTGTTCTCATGATAATCACTATTACGAGTTTGAATTTGACGACGTTGACTTCGTCTCCGTGATTTTGGCTGTTGCTTTGATGTTCGTTCGTTCACGACTAATTGAATTCGACACTTATACATTTTATTTGATTTGTTCATTTTCGACTTTGTCAAACTCGATTTTTAAGTTGCTGCAATTGAACTTGATATTGTGAGATTTGGTCATTTATTTGCTACTTGACTTTAATGATAGTACACGGGCACTTATATGTGTACGTATGTTGTTCGACTTGGTCGATTGTCGATGATTTTCTGTGATGATTTTGGTTGTTTGACTTTGGCCATCCTTCGGTCACTTGACTTTGTTGAATTCCTATATCTTTGTTCGACTGTCACTGCTTCGACTTGAGATTGTTGCACACTTGTTTATGCTCCTTGTATTCTGGTTGCCAGATCGTAATCTTTTCATCATTTGTTCTGTATTAATTTCGATTACCTGTGCACTGTTTTGAGTTCATCAGTTTACAGGCTGTCTGGTCATCAAGTTTGCATATGTACATTAAGTAGTTGCCACTATGTTGCCTCAGGGTTGCTTGTTGCCATCTCTTGTGGTCGAGTTGCATTGGTTGAGATTGGTTTATATTCTTGGTCGAATTCATTTGCAATGTGTTTTATTTGAGTCTGGTTTATGCTGCACTTCACTGGTCTTGTATCTGCTAATGTTGTGCTTCACTGGTACATTGCCTCGTAGCTTCATGTCTGCACTCTCTTGAGCCTTTATTTAATTGTGCTTGTATATCCACTTGATTCATTTCTACTGTCACTGTTCTTTGGCATTGCTGGTTTGAACCATGACTTAAAGCACTGTACATTTATTTTCTTCAGTCTGCATCCTTGAAGATTCAGTGTGTTGCATTGTTGGTCTGTACCATTCAGATCTGTTGCATTGAGTGGGTCTATCCTAAACCCGATTCACTTGAACTTTAGTGTAGTGTTGTGGTGCATTCACTTGCAGCTGTTCCTAGTATTTTAGTCTGATGCAGTTGACAAATAGTTATGTCCATTGTAATTTCATTATACTGGTCTTGTTTATATTGAACTAGTCTACACTTGAGTTTGCATTAGTTTACTGGAGCATTTAGTTGTGTTGCCAATGACTGGAGTCGATGCTTGAGTCGTTTGGATCTGACCATTTAAACAAGTACATGAATGATAACTTGTTGTTTGGTCTTCTGTCGGATTTAGTTGAAGTTGCAGTCTGATAACTTTATTTTTGGGTATTACTTCCTTGACGACATTTGATCCTAACAGTGTTGTATTATTAGTAGTACATTGTGTTGAATCCAGTCTCAAAGACTCGGGTTTGACCTTGTACTCAGTTGTCGATTTTTACTGAGCTTTGGTGTACCTCTTGCGATAGTGGCGAGGCAGTACACGCGTGCGTGTACTGCAGCCCTATCAGATTTGACAGTTTTAAATTGATTTAGTCGATTTGATAAATTGTTTATTTATTTCTGTCGATGATTTAAATCTGCTGATTTTTGCTAAACACTGTTAAGTGTTATATTGACCGTTATCCGGTTTCTTTGTTTAAAGAATCGGATAAGCGGGAATTATTGTGACTGTCGTCTATTTAAATTATTACTGCCTATATGCACTAATAAACTGGTTTGAATTAGACTGACCTGGGTATTATTTTCTTTTGAATGTAATACTCGGGTCAGACCCGAGTATTTCAGGTTGTAGATTTCTTTCTTTGAGTTGCTGTTCGGGATTGAAGACTTTTCACATCTTCTGAAGTTGTCAGTCATTTTGTAGTAGTCGTGTCATTGTATAGAATGATATGTATCCTTGTATATTAGTCGATAATGTACTTGTATATATAACTTCTAGAGTCGACAGTTGTAGTTGTATCATATGTATAGTGTCAACTATGTATTAACTGACATCAGTTATATATATATGAGACTTTTGTTTTTATCTGTGTTCCGCATTTATATTATCTGTGTTATTGTTATATCTAATGTCCTAAACTATTATGAACTATCGTAGTTTGTTTTATACTGATAATTGGATATGTCGATGGGAGTAAATAAATAATAGATGAAAAATAAAAAGTATATACCACTCCTATCGAGATAACCAATATTAGTGTAAGGCCAATTACGGATGGTCGCTCCTATCCAGCCTTATTCTTCGTAATAATAGACAGTATTTCCTTTAATACTCTTTGTTATTATGAGCATAGAGGTGGGGCGTCACAGCTACGCTTTCTACAAAGCCATGCTTCGGGTCAAAACAAATGATCAACCTATGATCACAAAGATATAAGATCAAACAAATGATCATATCGCAAATGATCAAACACTGATCATTTCACAGCAACACTCAGTATGCCACGTTACCAAATTGGGATATATCGCTGATAAATTTCAACTACATAACCTCTGAGCTCGTACGTCTCAGAGAAGGGTGTTAAGCTAAAAGAATAAATTCTCCGCCACCAACAGATATGTATTTGAAAGAAATCAGCTTTATATCTCAAATTGTAACGTCAGACACACAATCCATACAAGTCTGTTCCGGGATCGAACAGAACCGAAGGCACTTCTCATGAAGCCCTTGCATATCCGGATAATTTTCTAATCACGTCCGGACTTCCCGTCACTAAGGGTGATAAAAACCTCTAAACCGAAGATCAGCCGATGTAGAGTAACTCGACGGTAATCCTTCCGTTTTCAAAAATATCCGGTCTTCAACACCGGTCTTCGAATGTAATTCATAACGACGTATCACATATTCGGAATGGGTTATACGACCCCATGGTCCTTTCCCGGCTAACCCGAATAGTGAGCGCTTATTTAAAAATAAGTGTGGCATTCAAATTCATCCAATTCACAACAAATACCATTCAAGGTAATTATTGATAGTCGGTTATTTAACTATCAATAAAGATGCGCAACATCATCAGATTCCAATTAATTTTCCGAATTATTTATTTTCAAAAATATCTTTACTAGATATAGAATTTCCACACTTCAAAAATAAATCAACGTTTATTTTTCTAAAACAATTCCCCTTTCTTTTATAAATCCCATAGTGAATTTATATTTCAAAAATATCTACTGATATACGATTTTCAAATCGATTTCAATATTCAATTTCAATTTATCTTTACAAGGATAAATTCTCAAAACGTTTCATTGCATTTTGGGAATGCATTTCCCTACTTATTTAATAATAAGTATTTCACAAATCATTTATTTTCAACACTTGGAAAATATTCTATATACTTAAATCAAAATTAAGTATATATTTCGTTCTTTAAGGAAACCATTTACTACAACAACATTTATTTGAGTCAAAACGAATGTTACGTAAAACATCGTTACGATGACTCAAAATCACTAGTATAGGGATTCGGATTTTGATAGATATATAAATCCCAATACTACATCAAAACATTTCCTTTCGGAAATCATTTACTATAACAACAGTGTTATAGTCCATCATTTCCTTATTCCTCGAAAACGTCTATTTCAACAATGAATGTTGAAATCTATGATTTCGATATTCAATATATTTGAAAACATCTTTAAAACAATTAACTTCATTTCAAATATCACTTTCCCAAAACCATATCCATTTTACTTAAAAATATATTCACTGTCCAAAATCGTGAATATACTTCACTAACCACATTTCAATCTTTTCCTACACATTTATTTTCAAGAATTTATCCACTATCCAAAATCGTGGATAAAATTTCCTTAATAACCTTCTATATTCAATTCATCAAATTTGATTGATTTTCGAATTTATAAAACAACGTTTATAAATTCCATTTTCTATTTTCTATAACAACTCCGGTATATAAATCTCATTTGTACTTTATAACGATTTCAACTTTAAAAAGAATCATTTATGAACAAATTCGATCAATATTCCATTTAAAGGCAAAAATCCAATTTATAAGTAAATTACTTATAAATCCTTTATTCTACAACTTCCTTCATTTTTAACTTCACAATATAAATCTATTGATTTCATTCACTTATGAAATCCATTTATACTTCTTTTTAACACTTATAAAAATTCGTTTTATAAGTCCAATATTTTGATTTATAAAATATCAATTTTATAAATCTTTTTATACAAATCGTTTATAGTTATTCAAAAATCCCAACTTAAACCATTTTATAAATTTCTTAACTTTTATTTCAAAAATCACACTTTGATTTTATTTCACAAAAATCTTAACTTTTATAACTTTAAAATTTTAGACGTTTATTTATTCGAAATAAATCAATTCAAAAATTCAATAAAACGTCTACTTTCAAAAATTACTTTAAAATCCTTTTAAAGTAAAAGTCGTTAATTTTAAACTTCAAAACTTGAATACGATGATGCAACAACACCAATTAGTCAATCATAACAACAAACATCATATATCAACATATGATAACAGAATATACATCAATATCTGTAAATAAATAAATACTGGTGAGGAATCCAGTTGGATCCCTCCAACCTGTTTCCCTGCATCCAAAGACGTTAGCACAATACCAATTCCACTTCGAGGTGGAATATCGCGGTATATGGGTTTTATAATATATTCGCTTACTAATGGCGCAATAGGGTCTCATCCGCTATACGAGGCGGGAAATCAATCAATCCAATATATACATATGCCAATATGTATATATTGCTATATATATATATAGATATATCCTACCATATCTAATATCACATCCAATGGCAATCAAATCAGTCAATAAATAACTGCAAATCATTTTGAGTGAGAAAGATCTCACCTTAGCTTTTTATTTTGCAATCCAATCCAATCCTTCTTTTGTTTACTTGATTTAACCTTGTATAAATAAATTTATACAATTCGTTAATATTCGAACAGATCGAAAAATAAATTTCCTATTTTGTAATTTTATTTATCAAATGATTTTGTTTTTAAACCAATTTCTCTAAATAACCTTATCTAACTAAAATTTTAAATTTAAAACTAAATTTTCTTCTTTCTACTTCTGTATTTAGATTTTCAGTTTGCAACTAAAATAATTAGATTCATTGATTGTTTCGTTTAATCCAATTTTGTCTTTAATAATTGATTTAACTAAAAATTAAATTCAAAACACACTTCAAAAATACTTTTTGGTAACAAAAATAATTGAACAAATTTATTCCTATTTTATAAATTTAACTTACTGAACTCAGAATTTATTTTGAACTAATTTATAAGTTTCAAAAATGTTGTGAATATATATTTATACGTACGCGAATGTTAAATTGAAAATGCAGATTGTAAATATACCTCACTGCAGATTTAAAAATCTACTTCCTGTAGAAATCATCTCCACGAGCATCACGTAGCCATCGATCCCCAGCCCAACGCACCGCTGCCCTCGGCCTCTAGCACTGACCCTCACAACGCCCAACATGCCGATCGCCATCATGAAGCCCTCGCGTTCACCTGGCCTCACGCATCGCTGCTACTGCCACGACGAACCCCTTGCTAAACCAAGCATTGCCCCTGCTCCTTTCAAATCGACCCCGAGACCACCGAAATCCCATCGTCGAACCACCTGACGCCTGTTGCCATGCTCGAGTCTGCCACCATCGCCACCGCGCCTTGCTCGCGACCCACGTTCGCCGACCCTCCAACCTCACGCGCCTCGAATCACCTCGATCGACGCCCACTCCTCCCCGCGTACGCCATCGCCTCACCATCGCGGCCCCTATCCAACTGAACTCGCGACGCCTCCTTAAATCGATGAGTCCTCCTCTCTGAAGTCGCGAGCACGAGCCTCCATCGCGATAATGCTGAGTCGCGGTTCAACTCGTTTCCCCCCTCTCTGCCATTTCATTTTATTTTATTTTTTTGTTGAACGAACTGAAGAAAATTTCTGCGATTTCGTTATAAGGGGAGACCGGCCATTTATTTATCTTTGATTTCGAACGAGGATTCTTTTGAACGAGAAAGTTGCTCACGTAATAAAAGGAATCGAAGGGAACAAAAGTTCGTGGCTTTGCAGAGAAGAACCGTGCTTGCCTTACTCTACAGTGTTTTGATTTGAGTCAGACGTGCTAACTTTTGACCAAATTTAAATTTAAATTTAAATTGAATCCGATTCAATTTCAACGTGTTTATGTGTCGTACGCTCACATAATAACTCCGAAAAATACGAAATTTAAAACCCGGTGATAATTTAACGTTACGAACCCAATGGAACTGGTTTCATCGAATTCCGAGACTGTGCCTCGGACGGCTATTTTTAAATATCGGCTGAACGATATAATTTTCAAAACTGAACAAATAACTGTAAACTTCAATTCTGAAGCTTCTATTATCTTCAGTGTTATCAATACGAATTTTAAAAGCTTTCGAAATATTTTTCTTCGGCTTAAAATCAAAGATACAAATTTTTATTCAGCATTCACTAGATTAAATTTTAAAGTTTAATCGCCAAATTCCAAGTTATATTCGGGATTCAAATTAAATCATCGTTCAAATATTTAAAATTAATTAAATATTTTCAATTTAATTCGTTCAAAATTCTGGGTCGTTACAATACTGATATTACTAATTTAATCACGTATTTTCAAAATTCTTATTTTTAAAAGTTGTTTCAAAATATAAATTAAAATTGTTTTCAAAATTATTACAGTTTGCATTTTCAATAGAATGAGGAAGCGATTTAAACGTTTCAGCAAAATCGAGGACTATGACCCCTTTCTTTTACTGGTTCGCTTAATTCCGGACTTGTCCGTTTGAGAATGCGAAATGTTATTTTTAAAACACACAATTCTGCACTTTCAAGGAAACGATAAAGAGATTTAAACGATTTAGCAAAAGTAAGGAGTATGGAACCATACTTTTACTACTTCGGTTAATTCTGGACTCGTTAATTGAATATTTATGACTTCTGATTTATCGTTTTTGATAATCAGATATTTGTGTTTCTGATTATCGTTTTAGATAATCGGATATTTCTTATTTCTGATTATCGTTTTGATAATCAGATATTTGTGAAATTTGATTATCATTTGTGATAATTAAATATTTTCCGATTTAATTATCGTTTGAGATAATTAAATATTTTTCGATTTGATTAATCGAGTATTTGTGTTTCTGATTATCGTTTTTTGATAATCAGATATTTGTGAAATTTGATTATCGTTTGAGATAATTAAATATTTTTCGATTTGATTAATCGAATGTTTGTGTTTCTGATTATCGTTTTTGATAATCAGATATTTGTGAAATTTGATTATCATTTTTGATAGTTAAACCTATTTGCGATTTGAAAATTCGATTATCATTTTTGATGATTGAATATTTGCGATTTTGAGATTTGAGCTTCGTCTTTTTCTCTGACGATTCAGGTGAGTAATTTGATTTACTCACATTCAATTCGTGCAGTACGTGAATTCTGCTCTGTTTTTCCTTTTCTTTTAAATGCTGGAACTCGATTGATTCTCCCTTTTGATAGTCGTCTGATTTTGATTCCTTGATCCCCACGATTGTTGATTCTTTTGATTTGAATCAGTCGAACCTTTTGATTCTATATCTGATACTTCCATAATTCCTATACTTCCCTGTTGACCTTTGCTTTGCTTATGCATTCGACATTGTTATGTTCTTATGGTTGTTACCTCTTTCCCACTTATCCCTTAGGATTGCGAGGACGCAATTTCTTTAAGGAGGGGAGTCTGTAACAACCCGACATTTCGTATCCAATTAATTATCGCCTCTTGACGATCTAATCTGGTTGCTAATAGCTATTGGCATTTTGATCGAATTGAAATTCAGGGAATAAAATTTGGTTAGAAGAAATTGTGGGCTGTGAAAATTTAAATTGTGGCCCATACTTATGATGTGATGTTTATCTATGCCTTTTTCCTTGTATTCGTTCACTCGTGAAAACCGATCCCCCTTATCATTTTGGATAACCCTAATCAAAACAAACGAGCGAAACAAATGGCGGTCTCGTCATCTCCAAATTAGGGCTGCGGCGATTTAGTGTAACAACCCTAGACTTTGCATATATTTTAATTTTGACTTTATTTTTATTTTTAAATTATCTTAAACTTTTTATATTTCAAACATTTCATTTTAAAAATATAAATGTTGATTATTAAGTGAATTTTTGTTTCAAACTAGTATAAATTGGATATTTCACTAAAATGTGAATTTCTGTTCAAACTGGTGAAACTGGTCAAACTTTGACTTTTGAACTTTAAATTTTAATATTTCAAATTCTTAAATTTTATCTTTTGTTATGAAAATAGATTTAATTCCATGAATACTGCTTTTTGTTTCGTTGAAAACGGACTTATATTGTAGAAGTTATGTAATTTTCAATTTTGTGTATAAACTATTTATTTTGCAATATTATTTATTTTAAATCATATAAATTATATAAATAATATTTTATTTGGTCATGTAATGTTATAAGTTATATTTATATGGGTAAAATAACATGTTATGAACATATTTTGGTTTTAAAACATTTTAAAGTGTAATTGACATTTTCCAGTATCAGTTGTATATTTGTTTACAATTTATAATTTCCAGCTTCAATTAACTAAAGTAATTCTTTATTTATCTTTATATTTTTCTTAAGAACTTATTTATTCTCTTCCCACTTTATTTTGTTTCTCATTTTATTTTATTTATTGGACTTTTATTTGTTTTAAAGTGAAATAAATTTTTTGTAAAACTAGTGATGTTTATTTGTAATTTTCATGTCCTATTTCCAATTTTTAAACATTTTCTTTATTCTTTTTCTATTTTCTCTAAATTTAATTATTTATTTCACTTTAGAAATGATAAATGAATTATTTTATTTCAAAATTTTGCTTTAGAATATTTTAAAATGAAGTAGATAATTTTCCAAAGACAATGGTGATTTATTTGAAATTTCTGGACCCTATTTTCAATTTTTAAGCAATTTCTTATATTCTTTTCCATTTTCTTTAAATTTGATTATTTATTTTATTCTATTTTTACTTTGTTTCAGTTTTTAAATTCATTTACTGAAATTTTGTTTTGTTTTATTTGAATTAGAGAAAAGGAAATTTGAAGAGACTTAAGCCTTAAAAAAACTTGACTTTTCACTTTCTAGACTTTTCATTTCTTTAGCCGTTCATTACTTTATTGTTGGCCGTGAGTTTTTATTTCTTTTTCACGTGAAAACATCTTGCTTCATCACAAATTTTCGGCCATTTTAGATCTGAAAAGAATTGAGAAAAAAATTGCAAGTTAATGTCTTCTTCTTTCTACTTTTCCCTCTTATTTTTCATTGTTTTCCTAGATCTCTCTTCAACTTTGCTTGGCCACAACCACCACCATCTTCTCCCGCAACCACCATCATCTCCTCCTCTTCATCATCCCATGCCAAACACCTACCCTTCAGACCAGATCTGGCCTTGACCATTAGATGAAGCCACCACCTCAAATTTGCACAAGAACTCCACAAAACAATGCATAGCCTACCAAAACTCCACCACCACCTTCATAGTTGACTTCGGCCACCCCTATAGCCTCCACCACCAGCAAGTGCCATCACCAATAGCCTTGTTTCAGATCTGACCTGACCTGTAGTGTAACGACCCCAGATTTTAAATTAATTTAAATTAATAATTTATTGAATTTTTGAGTTAAATTTTATAATTAAATAAATTTTTGAATAAAAATTTGTAAAATCAATTGATAAATTGATTCGAGTTTCCCTGAATCCCAATTATATTTGAACGATTATTTAAATTTAAATATTGTATATGTTGAATTTGAGTTTCAAGTAAATAGTTTAAGAATAATTATAAAATATAGAATGTCATTTATATTACAAGATAAAATGAAAATAAAATAATTAAAACAACATTTTAGTAAGCAAGGCAAATTAGTTATGTAGACTAGAATTAAATATAAATTGAATACAAAGTAACACATTAGCTAAACCTTAACAATAAAATAAAAATAGGAGTTCACTCATATACATAACATAACCAAAACTACTTTATAACTATATCTATATTACAAAATAAATAGAGTAAAATATAAAAACCATATCTCATCAACAAATAGATCTGCATAGTCAATCTAGACAACAACACTTAAATATAAATAAAACTAGCAGCCACCATTGTAAAACAAATATATACAAACAAATTGCAAAAGTCAATACAAAGTAACAAAACAAAACAAAAGATAAAACAAAATATCTACAAGCTTGAGGAATAAGATAAAGTAAATATATATATATATATGTAAGTATATATGTAAGCATAAAAGCAAGATCATGTATGTACAGCCGAAATAAGCAAGAAATAAACAAAACAAAGAAGTACAAAGACAAGCATATGAAGTATTGCAAAAGAATATAAGTATACAAGGAGGCATGGTCATTAATGCTTTCATTTAATGCCATCTACTCTCCAGCATGAACAAGATCACTTCACCGATCCTATTATACTAAACAAAACAAAGAAAAGTGATAAAGGACTCATGCATTTAATACAAAACACTCAGCCATGCCTATGAAAAAAAAACAATATAATCTGTAAAACTACTTTTTATATACCAACCTCATACATACCAGCCTTCTCCTCTCGATTCAATTCGAAACCGTGAAAAGAAAAAAAAAAGAAACTAAAGTATATCATCTCCTCTAAAACAGACAATGAACAACATCACCCTGTAAACCCATTTATAAATATATATCCACTTCGTACAGTTGCATACCATATAACTGAGTAAACCAAGGCAATATTATCATCATTCAAACAAAACATCACCTTATATTCAAAGTTGAAAGCAATTTACTGAAGAAACAAAGCAGAGGAAGATTCAATCTGCAGTTTTAAAATCAATAAAGTCTCTGTTCTTCCTCTTCTTTCAAAGGTGAGCAACTTTTCTTTTAAACCTATAACACGTTTTAATGTTTTGATGCCTGTGAGTAAGCACTGAGTTGATCTGCTACTTGATATTGATGTTGCATAAAAACTTCTCAGTTTTTATATAATTAAAATTGCATTATGTATATATGTGTGAGTATGTCTGTATATACACATACCCTGTTTCCTGTTGTTTTTAGTTCCTATCTTGCCTTCAAAAATTCAAAGCTTCCAATAGAATTGAAATTAGACTTTGATGTTTAAATGGAAGATGGTTGTTATTGTATGATGGTGTTTATAAAAACTGTTTCAAGGTTTTAAATTTAACAAATAGGCTTAAAAAATGAACTTAACAGTAAGATTATATATATAAGTTAAAAATCAACGAAATCAATTTCTGTTTTAAATTACCTGTATGAGTTCGTTATCGAAAATCATGATTTTTAACATGCATTTCGAAATTTTAAATTTGTTATTCGATTGGGAATTTTGAGTTGAAGGTTTTCGGCAATTTGATGAATTGCCGATGGTCCACTTGATAATTTGAGTTGAATTCTTGGTCGTAGCTAGCTATGGCATTGTGGATGAAGGGAAAAATGCTGTCGAATTTTTCCTATGGCAGATTCGTTCGATTTAGGGTTTAAACCCATGTATTGGTCGGGGTTGAATATCTGGTTGCTGCAGCTTCGTCAGTGCGCCGGAGTCGATCGCACAAGTGGGGTTCGAAGCGTGGGAGATAGACGGAGCTCGAGTCGAAGGCTCGTGATCTCTAGTGGTCGGCAATGACAGGTCGAGGTGATTTAAGTTGGTCGAGTTCGGTTCCAGTTTTGATCGAATAGCTAAATTTCGATTTTGGGTTCGTGATGAACTTTGGGTGGTTAGGATCGAAGGTGAGGATGATCGGCGACTCGATGGCGTGTTCGATGGTGATCGCCGTAGCTCCGGCGCCTCGTGCACGTGCACGCGTGAAACGTGTATCTGGGTTGTTTACGAAGTGTGGAAGAAGCAGATGTACGCGTGTACGTATGGGGATGAAAATGGTTTTGTCGTTGAGGAAGACGTGGATTCTTGGGAGAGACTCGAAGTGTTTGATAATGTGCTCAGGGATGATGCCGGGGAAATTTAATTTCACTCAAGTTCGTTTCAGGGGAAGGCTCGAGTAGTTTGGATTCAGAATTTAAAACCTGTACCATTTAACAATTTTTAAAAAAAATTTAGTTTTTAAATTAAATAAATTTTAAACTGAGTCTAAATAAAGTTTAAGTATATAAATTCAAGTTAGATTGTAAAATCAGATTTTGATAAAGTAAAGTTTGTTTTAACTCAAATTTGTTCAAGGCATTAAGTAGTTAAGTAAGAAGAAGAAAAAAAAAGTTGATTAACCAAGTGATCAAACAATAAATAAATTAAAGGATAATTAATTTATTTAAATTTTAATAAATTAATGGAGAATGATAATTAATCAAGGAATAATAAATTAAAGAGATTAATTGAGGATAATTAATCAAAGTAATTAATTAAAGATAATTGATTTAATAGTAAATTAAATAATTAAAGATTAATTATTTAATAATTAAAGGTTGATGAATTTTAACTAAAGGTAAATTGATTTATTATTAATGGATAATTAATAAATGATTTAAGAATAATAAATCAAGATAATTTGTAAAGTATTAATGTTAATCAACCCGGATTAGAAATTCGTAAGAAATTAATTCGATCTAAATTAATTAGATAATTTATTGACCTTACCTTTTGATATTTGGATTCTATTGGATGACTTGATTGTTGATATTCCTGATTTGTGATGCTTTGTATATATCCTGATTTATGTTGTGATCTGAGATAAATTATCTGTGATGTAATTTACTATCTGTGACATATATATCTGTGATCTGTATATAACAGATAAGCGTTATAGTTTATATCGCTTATCAACTATATCCCTGTATTCTGATCTATGATGATTGATTGATGTTGCACTATACTGTGTGAAACCCCTGGACTACACCATACACACACAAATATGGATTTCACGAGGAAATCGGTTAAGTCACAGATAATTTAAATTTTGATGTTTTTGAAATTGAAATTTTAATTTCAATTGATTTTGAACATTTGAAATTTGGGGTTTAAAGTGAAAAGATTTTGAAATGGAATCTCAAAGATAAAAGTTATTTTGAATAACTTAATCGAGTTGTGAAAATTTAAATAATTAGATTTTAATTTGAATTCAAGTTTGAAATTAAATCTATGATTTGGAAACTAGGGATAAAAGATGATATAAAATGTGTTTGTATGAATTTAACCATTTTAAAAGTATAAGTTGGGAATTTGGATTTAACCCAAGGATTTCAACTCGTATGAATGAATCAGATTTCCAAATTGAAACTGTTGTTTTCAAATGATAAAAGCTTTTAGATAAGAAAAGAAATTCCAGTTTAAATTAAAGGAATTTCAAGTGAATTGAAAAATGGATTTTCCAAGTTATGAATGAATTCTTTTTGAAAGCTATGAATTAAATCTGTTTGTTTTTAACAGATTTAAAAGTGATGTTTTGTTTAAACCATTCGAAATGAAATTGTTTTGGAAGCTATGAGTTAAATCTTTGATTTAAAGATTTAACGAATTAATTCAATTGAAATGGAAATCGATTTGGAAAATCTGTAAAGGAATCTTTGTGAAATTAAGTGAACTTTGGGAATTGAATCTTTTTGTTTAAAAAGATTAAAATGGTAATTTGTTAAACCATTTGTAAAGAAAGTTTGGGTTTAAGTTGTGACTTAATTGAAATCCCAATATCCATATGTTTTTAAATATTTCGCTCACTATTCGGGTTAACCGGGAAATGACCTTTGGGTCGTATAACCCATTCCGAATAGTGATACGTCGTATATGGATGGCATTTGAAGACCGGTGGTGAAGACCGGATATTTTTCGAAAATGAAAGGACAACCTGTCGAATGTCTCTGCACTGAGTCGCGCCGGTATAGAGATTTATATCACTCTTTTGTGACGGGAAGTCCGGACGTGATTGAGAATTATCCGGATTTGCAAGGGCTTCGTGAGAAGTGCCTTCGGTTCTGTTCGAACCCGGAACAGACTTATATGGATACATGTCTGACATTACACTTTGAGATATAAAGCCGATTTCTTTCAAATACATTTCTGTTTGGTGGCGGAGAATTTATTCTCTTAGCTTAACACCCTTCTCTGAGACATACGAGATCAGAGGTTATGTAGTTGAAGTTATCAGCGATATATCCCAATTTGGTAATGTGGCATGCTGAGTGTTGTTGTGTGATGATCAGTGTTTGATCATTTGTGATATGATCATTTGTTTGATCATTTATCTTTGTGATCATAGGTTGATCATCTGTTGACCCAAAGCGTGGCTTTTTGAAAAAGCGTAGCTTTGTGGACGAGACTTCGTCGAGCCTCACAACCCGGTAATGGTCGAAACAGGAATCGTGCGGCAAGGTTTTCAGGGGTAGCTCCCCTAGGGTATGACCATTCCTTCTGGAAAAGGGTAGTATCATGGTATGGAGCCCAGATACTTACTCATGTGGATACACTTTCTTTATGATGTGTGATGTTGGTTATCGAGCGCTCGGATAAAGGTCCCAAAGGACCGGGGGTGGCATATCTGAGGTTTCTTTTATCCCTTGGGAAAAGGGGTTGCCGGCCTTGTTTGGCAGAGAACAGTTGGTTCTCGGAACGTCTCGCCAGAGGCGTTTCTTTCGTGGAATAGGAAGTTCCTTAGCCTGACCATTTGTTGGAAATCCAAACAAAACAATACGAGCCCTGTACGGTTTTAGTTGTATTACCTGCTATGGAATGTGGCGGTAACCTGCTATTGAACATAGTAGCTATAGTAGGCATAAGTGCGGAATGCCTATGCTGGCTAAGATTTATATTCTACTTTCGAAATTGTTTTCTACACTATGCACTAGTAATAGTATCAAATGATTTGATTTTGCGTAGTAAGCATCTTTGACTATCATAAGAAGAAATCTCCTCCAATTCTGCGTTTGCATTGTGTGTGTAGTGGGAGGTCTTATGGTAGTTTCATTTTCCAAAAGCATTGTGAATTGACTTTAAAATTCTCTGCTATTTGTTTTAAAGATAAACTGTTTTTGTTGCTCACACCAGTCCCATGACTGATCCAGAGTTTATTGTTTCTTTTCTAAATTCTGGATGCTCAAAATTTTTCTACACGAGCAGTCTAGAGTTTGGTTTTTCAGATAGTCAGATTAGTAGGTTATCTGGAGCTAGTTCAGTCTTTGGATCGGACTGCACTTGCTTATCTTTGTGCATCGTTATTGAGAGTTCGAGCTATTTCTGGATCGTGCTTTGGAGATGAAGATTATCCGCTGCTGATGTTATCTATTTTTCTTTCCGCTGCTATTTGTTGTATCATATCTCTGATGTATATTGATATTCTTTGTATCACTCTGTTGTATCAGATATTGTATATCAATCTGTTATTCTTTTTATTCCGCTGTGTTATTTACTTAACTGTGTTATAAGCTCCGGCGACTCGGATTTGAACGCTCGAATCTACGACATTCGAGTACGATGTAAAGTATGGATGTCGATTTTCGAACGCGAAAATCTGGGACGTTACATTTGGTATCAGAGCTAAGGTTGAACTTTAGCTCAGGAGTATAACACATTAAGTAGCTCATTAGAGATAGAGTGAAGTAAACTCTAGAATGAGTATATTCTCAGATATCCGTCTGAACGTCTCAGTAAATTCTCTTACTATCCACTGATAGTGAGTATAAGTGCAAGAAGAGGACGAGATAGGGAACAAGGGAATATGACTATAAATGGTCAATACCCTGCAACAGTGGAAACAACTTTCTTATCAATCTCCTTTGATTCGTTTTCAAATTCTTTTCATTGCTTCGTATTAGCTACAAGAAGAAGTTTCGGTGTGATGGTGGCCCTACGAATCGTCGTAGAAGATCCTTACTTCGTATCTTCATCGGTTTCTTATCAGCCTTTTGATTTAAACCTTAATGAATTTGAAATTGGAAATTTTAATTTAAGGTAAATTGATTAATATAATATGAGGATAAAATTGAATTAAATCAATAAAACGATATCGTTTAAAACCAAATTTGAAATTCTATTATAATTTCTTGTATCTATTGTTGATATTCTGATTTGGTAAGCCAAATGCAGAATAAATATTCAGTTTGATTAGATGAAACATTCTTCATCTGTCTTTGTTTCGTGCCTGCGAATTTCGAGGACGAAATTCTTTTAAGGGGGGAAGTTTGTAACGACCCCAGATTTTAAATTAATTTAAATTAATAATTTATTGAATTTTTGAGTTAAATTTTATAATTAAATAAATTTTTGAATAAAAATTTGTAAAATCAATTGATAAATTGATTCGAGTTTCCCTGAATCCCAATTATATTTGAACGATTATTTAAATTTAAATATTGTATATGTTGAATTTGAGTTTCAAGTAAATAGTTTAAGAATAATTATAAAATATAGAATGTCATTTATATTACAAGATAAAATGAAAATAAAATAATTAAAACAACATTTTAGTAAGCAAGGCAAATTAGTTATGTAGACTAGAATTAAATATAAATTGAATACAAAGTAACACATTAGCTAAACCTTAACAATAAAATTAAAATAGGAGTTCACTCATATACATAACATAACCAAAACTACTTTATATCTATATCTATATTACAAAATAAATAGAGTAAAATATAAAAACCATATCTCATCTACAAATAGATCTGCATAGTCAATCTAGACAACAACACTTAAATATAAATAAAACTAGCAGCCACCATTGTAAAACAAATATATACAAACAAATTGCAAAAGTCAATACAAAGTAACAAAACAAAACAAAAGATAAAACAATATATCTACAAGCTTGAGGAATAAGATAAAGTAAATATATATATATATGTAAGTATATATGTAAGCACAAAAGCAAGATCATGTATGTACAGCCGAAATAAGCAAGAAATAAACAAAACAAAGAAGTACAAAGACAAGCATATGAAGTATTGCAAAAGAATATAAGTATACAAGGAGGCATAGTCATTAATGCTTTCATTTAATGCCATCTACTCTCCAGCATGAACAAGATCACTTCACCGATCCTATTATACTAAACAAAACAAAGAAAAGTGATAAAGGACTCATGCATTTAATACAAAACACTCAGCCATGCCTATGAAAAAAAAAACAATATAATCTGTACAACTACTTTTTATATACCAACCTCATACATACCAGCCTTCTCCTCTCGATTCAATTCGAAACTGTGAAAAGAAAAAAAAAGAAACTAAAGTATATCATCTCCTCTAAAACAGACAATGAACAACATCACCCTGTAAACCCATTTATAAATATATATCCACTTCGTACAGTTGCATACCATATAACTGAGTAAACCAAGGCAATATTATCATCATTCAAACAAAACATCACCTTATATTCAAAGTTGAAAGCAATTTACTGAAGAAACAAAGCAGAGGAAGATTCAATCTGCAGTTTTAAAATCAATAAAGTCTCTGTTCTTCCTCTTCTTTCAAAGGTGAGCAACTTTTCTTTTAAACCTATAACACGTTTTAATGTTTTGATGCATGTGAGTAAGCACTGAGTTGATCTGCTACTTGATATTGATGTTGCATAAAAACTTCTCAGTTTTTATATAATTAAAATTGCATTATGTATATATGTGTGAGTATGTCTGTATATACACATACCCTGTTTCCTGTTGTTTTTAGTTCCTATCTTGCCTTCAAAAATTCAAAGCTTCCAATAGAATTGAAATTAGACTTTGATGTTTAAATGGAAGATGGTTGTTATTGTATGATGGTGTTTATAAAAACTGTTTCAAGGTTTTAAATTTAACAAATAGGCTTAAAAAATGAACTTAACAGTAAGATTATATATATAAGTTAAAAATCAACGAAATCAATTTCTGTTTTAAATTACCTGTATGAGTTCGTTATCGAAAATCATGATTTTTAACATGCATTTCGAAATTTTAAATTTGTTATTCGATTGGGAATTTTGAGTTGAAGGGTTTCGGCAATTTGATGAATTGCCGATGGTCCACTTGATAATTTGAGTTGAATTCTTGGTCGTAGCTAGCTATGGCATTGTGGATGAAGGGAAAAATGCTGTCGAATTTTTCTTATGGCAGATTCGTTCGATTTACGGTTTAAACCCATGTATTGGTCGGGGTTGAATATCTGGTTGCTGCAGCTTCGTCAGTGCGCCGGAGTCGATCGCACAAGTGGGGTTCGAAGCGTGGGAGATAGACGGAGCTCGGGTCGAAGGCTCGTTGTGACGACCCGGCTTTCATCGACCAGAAAGTCGTATCGCTAATAAGAAAGAAAGGGATAGAAAGAGAAAAGAAGAGAAGAAAGAAAGAAACAACAACAGAATCTAAACAGCGGAACGAATAAATTATATTAATAACATAAACTATTACATAGTATCATATACAACAACTATCAGAGTTACACAACATATACAACACATACTAGACAGTTATAAACACCTGTCTAGTTTCTACAATATAAGATATAACACAGATAACAATGACTCAGAGATCAACACAGCGGAACTACTATATCTCTACAGCGCTGAAGCCTCCTGCTCCATTGCTCCTCCAGATAACTCGTCAAAGCAAACCTGACTCTCTTGGCTACTCGTAAAAATTTGAGTACCCAAGAGTTTATATAAAACAGAAATAAACACTTGGGTCAGACATGGGTCTGGTGTGAGTAAACGGGTTAACTTACTTAACTTCAAAACCTTTGAAATTAAAAGGTATCACGTAAGACTTCCCACACATAAACATGGAAAACTTTTTACCTTACGCTAACCAAAACTTGATAGGAAATCTGGTTATATTATAATAGGTCTAGGGTTTTCAAATAAATATGAAATAGCCGAAATTGTTACATTATTAAATTTCAGCATACATAGGTATACAATCAAGTCCGTTATCACTTATTGGAAGTTGGATTTCCATACAATGGCAGGGCTACTGGGGTACCGCCCGTCACAGTACGTGGCCTAGATCACCGTACCGAGGAGTACGCCCGCTCCCCTGCAACACAAAGCCGGAACCATCCCTTAATGGATAATTCCGAATAAAATCACCCCACGGTTGTGTACTGCAACCGTACCACTAAGTCGAAATAGAAAGGGACATCTAGACAGGGATGACCTTACTCTCAGTGGGCGCTACCCACGAAGCCTTGCTGCACCTCCCCTGTTTTAGCCATTCCCAGTTGATGAGGCTTGAGGTCACGATTACCTTTAATCAGAACACATCACTTAGAATGCTCATCGTCCACCTGACGATGTGCTGAAAGCATTCAATCCATACAAGTTCGTTCCGGGTTCGAACGAAACCGAAGGCATTATCTCGTTACACTCGTTTTGGAATCACCCTCAGAGTTAACGACAATAACCCTTGCACTCTGAATCTTCATCTTCACTTGAGATTCACAACCTATCGTTAATTTGGATCGATGTGGTATTCGTGTCTCCAGACCTGGAAATCCGGTATACGGAAACCCGATCCCGGTCTCATCGAAATCCAAAACGTATCTTTTAAGGCCAAGTTGTTTAAAGGTTTAAACAATTCAATTCAATTTAATAATTGAATTCACATAGCATTAACATAGATAAATATCACACATTTATCACAGATATATCATAGTATATCATCCAATAGATATCAACCAAATCAGACATTCTACTCAAACAATCATCTATAAGCAACCATTTATTAATCCATATTATAATCAATTTAATCATCTTAAATTAAATTAATTACTTAAGAATTAATTCCTGACCTTGCTTAAATCAACTATTAATTAATTACAACCATTTAATTAATTAACCATTAATCACTCTTGATTAAATTATCCATTAATTACATAAAGTAATTATCCTTTAATTAATTTAACAAATTAATTATCCTTAATCATTTATAGTAATTAACCTTTAATTACTCACATTAATTATAATAATTAATTATCCTTAATTAATTACTTTAATTAATTAATTAACTATAATTAATTACATTATTCCTTAATTAATTACATTAATTAATCATACATTAATTAATTACTTTCATTTATCAACCTTACATAATCATCAACAGTAATTAACTATTCTTAATTACTTTAATTTCTTTTATAAATCCTTTTTAATTAATTACACCAATTTCATACAATAATTCATTTATCAATTACTTACACTAAGTAATTACTCTTATCCAATCTTATTAAGTAATTATACTTAATTACCAAGTGACTATCTTTAATTAATTAACAAATTAATTAACTTAAATAAATCACAATCATTCCTAAATCATAACTGAGTAACTCATCCTTAATTACCCTTTAAACAATTTAATTAATCCTTGATTAATTATTCTTTAACTATTAATTAATAAACCTTAATTATTAATCAATATTCTTTAATACAAAGTAATCAATCCTTAATTACTTTTATAATTAATTACTTAAACTTAATTAACTAATTAATTATTCTTAGTTATTAATTAATAAAAGTTAATTATTAATTAACAACCTTAATTACCAATTTAATTAATCCATAATTATCTATTAATCAATCTTTAATGATAATTAACTAACCTTAATAACAGTTAATTAATCCTTAATTAACTTTAATTATAATTTAATAATTTCTTAATTATTAATTAAGAAAACTTAATTATTATTTAATAAAACTTTATTAAGTACTTCTTAATTTCTAGTTTAATTAACCCTTATTTACTTAATTAATCCTTATTAAAAATAAATTAAATTAATTAATTAAACTTAAATTTCTTAATTAACTTGGTTCATTTCAACTCTTTAAAAAACTTAATTAATCTTAAGATAAAAACATTATCATTAAAAACATTTGATCTTAGTAATTAACTTACTTAATTAAAATCATTAATTAAATTAAATTAAATAATCATTAATTACTTATCCTTAATTATTTATTAACAATCCTTAATTACAAATGAATAAAACACTTGAAACTTAATTGTTAATTCTACTCATCCTTAACCATTAACTAATTAAATTAAATCACTCTTTATTTATTTCCATTTATTATCAACTTCAATTAAGTTTTAAGATAAAACATTTTTTTTATTAATTACCTTTTTTCCAAATTAAATTTGAAAATAACTTAAGGATTTAACTTAATATTTTTAAGTAAATCAATCATACAATTAAGTTTTATTTAAAACATTTATTACTAAGAAATGGATTTACAAGAAAATAATTTACTTGCCTATTTAAAATTTAAAATCTTACCTTTTATTAAATTTTAAAAACTGATTTAAATATTTACTTTGGATTTAACCTAGCTGTACTTGAAATAAAACAAATACATCTGCATCTTCTTTTTAAGCAGGGTTTAGTTTTTAATTTTTTTAAAAACTGTTTTAGACTTGACAGTTCATTTCAAAATCTCGTGCACAATTCTATAAAACCCCGAGCCAAAGCTCTTCTTCCTCGAGTTCCTTCCCGGGTGAATTTACCCCTGTTCGCTTGCAACTTAAAACTGTTAAAACAATTCACTCAAACACTCGCGTATCTCCCTGGAAACGACTTCGAGCCAAGAACCCTTTTTCCCTTAATCGTCTTCGAGAAAACACTCAAACCCAAAACCAGATAAACTGACACAAACGTACACGCGTGTATGTGCACCTCCGACCTGATCGCCTCCGACCCTCGCCGAGACTTCCAACAAGTCGCCGATGATCTTGTCGACATCCCAGACCACTCAGCACCTCGTACTTGACTGAGAAATGAAAACGAGAAATTTGATCCTTCCAAAAACCCAACCCATCGCTAGTAAAATCCTCTACACCCTCGCCTCCGATGATGATAACCACCACGATTCCGGCTATAGATTTCCGATCCAACGCGCTTCCACTTCCCGGAATTCCCTTCAAACTCGAATCACCATAAGAAGAACAGTGGTTCAATTTACAGCAAGAACCTAAAACTAGGTTTAAAACAAATCTCGAGCAAATTTAAACTACATAGTGGATTATCATCCCTTCAACCATTTTTACTATACTCCCCAATGCTTCACCTAGCTCCATCATCAATCTCGAGCAACCCAGATGCATGGATCAACAGAATTAGACCAAAACCCAAACTCTGGTTAACTAAGAAATTCACTCTCAATACAATTTTAAAAATTGTAATTTTTGTTTTAAAAATCTTGTTTTTCAAAGGTGATTCCAGATATGAACTTGAATTAGTATAATTCGATATTTGATTTTTGATGTCTTATAGTATTCTTACTGTTATTTCACAAAAACAAGCATATTCCAAAACATATATACTTGCTTATATTTTTAGTACTTAGATTAGATTAAAACTAAACTAATTTGTCTTAAAACAAAGTGCTAATATTGATCAAATAAAGAGATATGAAATTTTTGATAAATTTATAAACACTGAACTCTGGAAAACAGATATACAAGCACATGCATAATTCTATACTTACATACAACTGTATTCATATAAATAAACATGCATATATATACTTTTCAAACATTCATTCCCAAGTTAATTCCAACATATATTATCTGCATCAATCTAAGGGGAATTCCATGTTCACAGTTTAAAGGCAGAGTATTGAACTAATAATTAGATGTTTAAAAATTAACAGATATACACATTTCTTAAATATACAAGAGCATACATAATTTCAGACATGCAAAGCAATTACCACACATTAATTCACATGCAATAAATATTAGATACTTTAGGTTTTAATTTAAAGGTTTACTCACCTAAAATGTTGAACAGAGAAGTTATAACTGGAATGTTGATCTTTTGAAAACTGGAAGCTTTGAACTGAATCTACTTTCAATTTGACTCCCTTGATTCCTTTTTAAAATTTGAGAAGCTCTTGAAAACTTCAGATTTACTTGCATGCATTAATTACTGGTCTTGAAAAATAAATGTTTACAGGCTTGAAAGAATACATGGTTTCAGGCATTTGAGAAGGGTTACAGACTTGGTTTGAAACATGAAAATGGTTGCAGGCTTTGGCTTTTGATTGGAAAATGTTTACAGGTTTGTTTTTGAGGAAATGATTTCAAGTTATTTCTGGTTTTAAAAATAAATTAGAGGGTTTGATTGTTGAAACAGGAAAATGTTTTCAGGTTGTATAATAAATGGTTTCAGGCATTTGAGAATCAAGCTTTTGAAGATGAATTCAGGTTTGAGGAGATTTGATTTCAGTTTTGGTTGAAGATGATTATGGTTTGAGATGAATTTCAGTTTTGTTTGTTGGAAATGATTTCGGGTTGAACAATTTCTGATTTGGTTTTGGTCTTTGAAAAATGAGATTAGAAAAGAAAAGAGAATGGAGAGGTAGGCTTATATAAACTAAATTTATGGTTTATTAAAAATCAAGGAAAATGGAAAGAAAATTGACACTTGTCTTCATCCATTCTTAATTACCTTACACATATTACTAACATGACTTAATTTATTAACACTTGTCATTATGATGCATATAAAATTTACACTTGTCCTTAATCATTTTATATTACTTTTAAAAAGAGTTTAAAAGCTTTTATATTTATTTCCTAAATAGGTAAATACATTTATTAATCATAAATGCTTTCCTATATTATATATAAATGAAATTTTTAAAAGAAAATAAAATAGAAACTAATCATATTCTAATAAAATCATATACAATATATTTAATTCATTTATAAGTGTAAATATATCTTTTGTACTAAATTTACTATTAAATAAATACTTTCTAAATTTATATACAAAATCTCTTTAAGGAAGACAAAAATAAAACAAAAGCCTTATTTTAAATAAAAGCCTTGTTCATATATTTTATAATCAAATATATTAAAATATTTATCTTTAAAGATTCAAATTTAAATCCAGATTCAAATTCAAATTTGACTTTTAAAATCCAATTTAAAATCAACTTAACATTTATATTTTTATATAAACACATTATTAAGTTTGAACTTAATTATTTCATTTAAAAACAACTCAAGACAATATATATATATATTTAAACAATATTTATTAATTTTAGAAATGATAAATCTATTAAAAATCAAATTTATAAAATAACATAATTTAAACAATTATTCTTATTACAAATCAATCTATACCATAATTAAAACATCTTATTATTATATTATTTGGTTATTTATATTAATATTATCAATTTAAAATAATTTAAATTAAGAGATTATCACATTTTAAATTCCTCGAAATCCCGGGATATTACATTCCTTCCCCCTTAAAAGAATTTCGTCCTCGAAATTTAAAACAAAAGATAATCCAAAATTTTATTTTATTTCAATCCATTTTAAAACAATTCAAGCATACTTATTAGCCATACACTATCAAACAAACAACCATTCATCCAAACAAACAATTTCATCCAAGCAACAATTCATACAAACAACAATTCTAGCTATCCGAACATAGATCCGGATAAACTACCTAAAATTATCCCGAGTTTCCCCGATACAGATACTGGGTTACTCGCTCTATTAAATCCAAAATGGTAATTCAATACCGAAGCCAAAACACATATCCTCACCAAAAACTCAGAAAGATCTAATATACTCGGAGCTATCTTCCTAGTCTTACCCAATCTTATTTGCTCCCTTTTACTAGAGAAATAACAATGAAGTCTCCAACTTCGAATTCCAAAATCTCCATCTCTAATCCACAGAACTCTTTTGACGATTCTGGGTTGCCTTCACCTTTCCTGATCAGCTCAATCTTCGCTGACGCTTCTCAAAACAAACAGGACCAAAAACAATCCAATAAACGGATCCTCTCAAGATCTACAGAAATCCAGAACACAAACTCTACTCCACAATCATCGGTAGATTCCAAATACTTCTCCTATCCGGAAAAAAAACAAAACAGATGCTCTCACCAATCTGACCTTCAAAACTTGAAAAGCTTCCTGTAGGAACCCTCTAATCCAAACACTGCAACTTCCGGTTGCTTCTACTCTAGAACAACTACTACCAAGCTTTCGCTGCTCAACTCTGATCTAGATGTCGTCTATGAACTCGAACACAAACTAGATCAACACTTCAGAAAATTTCTGACAACTCTATAACTCGTACATCTTCTAGAGATGCCTCAAACCCAAGCAAAGATTTCCCAAGAGAATACTCAATTATCGCAAGTCACTTTTGCGATTCTATCCAGTTCAATATCCAAAAATATTGTTCCATCTTTACCAATTGGAACAGTCTAGTGCTTGGCCAATCCATTTTGAAAAATGAATTTACTCCGCAGCTTCTGAACTCCACTCTACGAACTGCTAAGCCAAAAGATCTTCCAGCAGGAACACAAAACACTCGAGCAGCACCGCTGACACAAATGCCAAAGACTCCTTATCCAAAGCTTCTGGAGAAACTCGGACCTCAGACCAAACACAAACATTATGCTGAACTCAGCCACAATACCGAAGCAGATATACTTCCTTAAACTTTCTCCAAACAGAAACATCGTCGGAGATATCCATAGTTACTGCATCTCATCACGCAGCTACTACTCCTGAGTTACCCAAGATACCATCACTCGCTTCTGTTCAACCAACAGATCCAAACTCCTGAAAATCCACTCGCACGAGCACGATCAAACTTATACTTCAATGATCGACTCCGAACCTTAACAGGTTTCCTTCAGAGATCAGAGAAATCCTTATATCATATCAAAGTTTACTCGAGACGGTATTCGGTCTACAGTCTCGACAGATATATTTCCAATCTCAAACATTCAAACTCCAACTATTTGTAGTCGTGTTACACACCACTACCTTATCTACCTTTAGAACTCGTATTGGAAAACCCGAAAAGGTAATCCAACAAATAGGTAGAATAGATATATATATAGTTATATAAAATTTACAAATACGTTCTCTCAAGATAGACACCACTCCAGAGCCTAGGTATTCACTCAACCAAATGCTCTGATACCAAATGTCACGGGCCGAGCCAGTGGCGACTGGTAGGCTTTGCAACCATCCCAGACCCACCGTGGCAAACAGTGATACCTCGAATTTGCTTTTACGGCCAGCCTCTCGACTCGCAACCAACCCCTCAATGGGACATGTAGGGGTAAGAGTCTCCCGTTCGCCACCAAACCGCGAAGCGAGAACCCCCTATCACGTTGTAATGTAGCAAACCCGATCCCGGTCTCATCGAAATCCAAAACGTATCTTTTAAGGCCAAGTTGTTTAAAGGTTTAAACAATTCAATTCAATTTAATACTTGAATTCACATAGCATTAACATAGATAAATATCACACATTTATCACAGATATATCATAGTATATCATCCAATAGATATCAACCAAATCAGACATTCTACTCAAACAATCATCTATAAGCAACCATTTATTAATCCATATTATAATCAATTTAATCATCTTAAATTAAATTAATTACTTAAGAATTAATTCCTAACCTTGCTTAAATCAACTATTAATTAATTACAACCATTTAATTAATTAACCATTAATCACTCTTGATTAAATTATCCATTAATTACATAAAGTAATTATCCTTTAATTAATTTAACAAATTAATTATCCTTAATCATTTATAGTAATTAACCTTTAATTACTCACATTAATTATAATAATTAATTATCCTTAATTAATTACTTTAATTAATTAATTAACTATAATTAATTACATTATTCCTTAATTAATTACATTAATTAATCATACATTAATTAATTACTTTCATTTATCAACCTTACATAATCATCAACAGTAATTAACTATTCTTAATTACTTTAATTTCTTTTATAAATCCTTTTTGATTAATTACACCAATTTCATACAATAATTCATTTATCAATTACTTACACTAAGTAATTACTCTTATCCAATCTTATTAAGTAATTATACTTAATTACCAAGTGACTATCTTTAATTAATTAACAAATTAATTAACTTAAATAAATCACATTCATTCCTAAATCATAACTGAGTAACTCATCCTTAATTACCCTTTAAACAATTTAATTAATCCTTGATTAATTATTCTTTAACTATTAATTAATAAACCTTAATTATTAATCAATATTCTTTAATACAAAGTAATCAATCCTTAATTACTTTTATAATTAATTACTTAAACTTAATTAACTAATTAATTATTCTTAGTTATTAATTAATAAAAGTTAATTATTAATTAACAACCTTAATTACCAATTTAATTAATCCATAATTATCTATTAATCAATCTTTAATGATAATTAACTAACCTTAATAACAGTTAATTAATCCTTAATTAACTTTAATTATAATTTAATAATTTCTTAATTATTAATTAAGAAAACTTAATTATTATTTAATAAAACTTTATTAAGTACTTCTTAATTTCTAGTTTAATTAACCCTTATTTACTTAATTAATCCTTATTAAAAATAAATTAAATAAATTAATTAAACTTAAATTTCTTAATTAACTTGGTTCATTTCAACTCTTTAAAAATCTTAATTAATCTTAAGATAAAAACATTATCATTAAAAACATTTGATCTTAGTAATTAACTTACTTATTTAAAATCATTAATTAAATTAAATTAAATAATCATTAATTACTTATCCTTAATTATTTATTAACAATCCTTAATTACAAATGAATAAAACACTTGAAACTTAATTGTTAATTCTACTCATCCTTAACCATTAACTAATTAAATTAAATCACTCTTTATTTATTTCCATTTATTATCAACTTCAATTAAGTTTTAAGATAAAACATTTTTTTTATTAATTACCTTTTTTCCAAATTAAATTTGAAAATAACTTAAGGATTTAACTTAATATTTTTAAGTAAATCAATCATACAATTAAGTTTTATTTAAAACATTTATTACTAAGAAATGGATTTACAAGAAAATAATTTACTTGCCTATTTAAAATTTAAAATCTTACCTTTTATTAAATTTTAAAAACTGATTTAAATATTTACTTTGGATTTAACCTAGCTGTACTTGAAATAAAACAAATACATCTGCATCTTCTTTTTAAGCAGGGTTTAGTTTTTAATTTTTTTAAAAACTGTTTTAGACTTGACAGTTCATTTCAAAATCTCGTGCACAATTCTATAAAACCCCGAGCCAAAGCTCTTCTTCCTCGAGTTCCTTCCCGGGTGAATTTACCCCTGTTCGCTTGCAACTTAAAACTGTTAAAACAATTCACTCAAACACTCGCGTATCTCCCTGGAAACGACTTCGAGCCAAGAACCCTTTTTCCCTTAATCGTCTTCGAGAAAACACTCAAACCCAAAACAAGATAAACTGACACAAACGTACACGCGTGTATGTGCACCTCCGACCTGATCGCCTCCGACCCTCGCCGAGACTTCCAACAAGTCGCCGATGATCTTGTCGACATCCCAGACCACTCAGCACCTCGTACTTGACTGAGAAATGAAAACGAGAAATTTGATCCTTCCAAAAACCCAACCCATCGCTAGTAAAATTGTGACGACCGCCCATGACCCCTGCACAGAATTTTGAGATACAGCGCTGTAAAGTGTGCTAGGCGACCATGGACGATTGTCAAGGTAAGATTTAAAACAAAAGAATCTATCGTATTACTCACAGCGCATGGACAAAATACAATAGAACATATGTATAGTGAAGCTTTACAGAACAAAATGACATCATATAAAACTCCATAATAGTTGAATACAAGCATCCACATAGTCAATACATCAAGCCTCACTACATATCTCTCAGAGAATACAAAACAGCGGAATATCCAGTACATATAATAAGAAGATAATATGCAACCCTCCAGCTCGTCTTCGATATCAGCATCGTGAGAGGAGAACAGCACCTGTCACCTGCTACCTAGTCTGCCCGTCCCAAAATGGACGAACAGCCCAAGGCAATAAGAATTAAAACATAAAGCCTTGAGTCAGACAACAGTCTTAGTGAGCAGTAAATCAACTAACAACATACCAAAAGAGCATAAAGGAAAAAAGAATAGGAATACAACCCTCCCACTCCAACCTCATTCTACAGTGATAGCCCCCAGACACACACTAAGCAGAAACAAACATAGCAGAGCATACAATTTAAAGTAAAGCTACTATCACTCGAGTCAAGGGCGATGTTTTCCAAGTACCAAGGCCTAAATCAGATAAGCACCCAGAAAATACCGCTCCTGAGTCCGAATGACGATACAACCAAACATCCATGACTCTGGCTATCACTGTTATCATTGCTTCGATATCACCGTTAATTGAATGACCGGCACATTCTTTCAGCCGTCCGTCAAGGGCTAATGGAAACCACGGTTCTAGACATAACTCCCGCACGTCGTCGCAGCCCGTGCCTAGGACTATCGAATCTGCCCAGAGTACTCGACCATCAATAGTTGGCCGTTGGGACTATCGAATCTGCCCAAACGTACTCTTGCTTAGAGCATGCTAGAACCTTCAACAACGATGCTATCCAAGCCTCCTAGTCATCCTCCTCGACGACTATTCTCATATCCATTCATTATCTTCAACTCGAATCATATCACCGAGTTATCAACATGCTTGGAATGATCCCGTCTGGATTAGACCAAGTCTTCACCACATGATTGCCTCGCTTCATTACATCCTCGCAAAGCCTCATCTCATCATTACACCATCAAATCTATGCATAAGAGCTTCATCATTCCGCTACATATGCCACGAGCAGCTTTTCCATTTCAAGAGCCTTTCCCTTAGCTTTTGAATCATCTTCGATCTAAATCTAATCATCAATCATCTAGTTCATAACAATCAATCAAATCAAACATCAATCCAAGTAATCAAGCATTCAAAAATGATCTAAGTAGACAATTATAACAATAATGGCATTTTCGTAATTAAAGAGTTGAAAGTCCAATAAGCATGAAAACATGGATTATATCTCTACAAACTTGATGAATGAACTTGCATAGGTTAACATATGATAAAATGGATGCAACATCATCATGAACAATGGATCTATATGGATCTACACATAGGATGAAGAAAATGCATGGAAATCTCTATTTTAACACCAAAACGAGCCAACAATCCGATATACTCCTTTGGATCCGTGTGAGAGATAATCACCACTCACCAAATCACCTAAACAATCCAAAAGATATCAACTTCAGATCTGGACAGCGAAGAACTAAGCTAAATCCGACAAGATCTCACTTCAAACGATGAAATCTCTCTTGAAAAGATGAAGATCTTCAATCTAAGCTCTTGAATCTTCAATCTTGATCTTCGATTTGGATGGATGGAAGCACTAGATTAGAGTGGAGAAAAGAAGTGAAGAAGTGTAGAAGTCGAGTTCTCAAAATGGCAGCACTTCGTCGCTTCAAAATCCGGATCCCAAAAAGTGAGAACAACCCCTCCTATTTATAGCAGAAATTTCCTTAAGTCGCTTAACTCGGCTATCTCCCTAGGTCGTTTCCGACCTAAGCCTCTCCGACCTAAGACTCTCCGACCTAACAGATGCACGACAAAACTCCTCAGCGACCTAACACTAGACGACCTAAAGCAATGCGCTTTCCTTCGCCCTACGACCTAGTTGGGTTGCGACCTAACAACTTAGACTTCTACGCGACCTAACACAACATACGACCTAACAGTTAGATCTACGCGACCTAACACTTATGCTATCCTAGCGACCTAACAACTCAGCAACCTACGCGACCTAACACAACATACGACCTAACAGTGTTACGACCTAACACATAGCCTAACTTCTAAGGTCGCCAACTTGTTAACTCCTTAGGTCGCCAAATTGTTAACTCCTTAGGTCGCCAACACGGAACCACTAGGTCGCTAACTCAGAACCACTAGGTCGCTAACTCAGAACCACTAGGTCGCTAACTCAGAACCACTAGGTCGCTAACTCGGCAACTACTAGGTCGCTAACTCGGCAACTACTAGGTCGCTAACTCGGCAACTACTAGGTCGCTAACTCGGCAACTACTAGGTCGCTAACTCTCCCAGCCGACCTAACACTTAACAAAACTTAGGTCGCTCACAACATTTTCTTAAGTCGCAGACCTTCTCTAAGTTGCCAACAACCCTTAGGTCGCGTACGACCTAGGACTTAGACAAATCTGCCTAAAAATCTGAAATGACATGAAAGTGCTAAAATTCCAGATTTTGACGAACATGTTGATCCGTAAAAATACGGGTCGTTACATTCTCTCCCCCTTAGAAATTTCGCCCCCGAAATTCCAAGCAATCAAAACTATTCTGTACGCCTACCATCCATAACAATCAACAAACCATGCATCCAACTCTAACTTAGCGTACAGAATTCTAAAACTTAGAACAAGTTACAATATCGCGAGATGAGACGACATCTTAGGGCCATACCTTGAAGAGTTCAGGATGAGCTGCCTTCATCCTCTCTTCCACCTCCCACGTACAGTCGTTATCATCATCACTCCATTGTATCTTGAGCAACTTAACTATCTTCCTCCTAAGCTGTTTCGTGTCGGTTTCCACAACACGAAGTGGCTTACGAGGTCTTCTATCAACTGGATCAACTTCAAAATCTTCATAGCTATCAGCAGAAACCACTGGATTCGAGTCATGCACATACTTCCGTAGATACGATATATGAAAAACATTGTGCACACTCGACATCTTCTCTGGTAACTCCAATCTGTAAGCGAGCTTTCCAATTCTCTCGATGATCGGGAATGGTCCAACAAATCTCGGAGTCAACTTTCCTTTCTTCCCGAATCGAATAACATTCTTCAGTGGAGAAATCTTCACAAAAACCATATCTCCTACGTCGAATTCCAAATCCTTTCGACGCTTATCGGCATAACTCTTCTGACGGTCTTGGGCTGCCTTCATTCGTTGCCGAATGATCTCTATGCAATCCGAAGTCTGTCGAATCATCTCTGGCCCAAGCATCAGCTTTTCTCCAGTTTCCAACCAACATGTCGGAGAGTTACACGGTCTTCCATATAATGCCTCATACGGTGCCATACCAATGCTTGACTGGTAACTGTTGTTGTACGCAAACTCCACCAAATGAAGGTGATCTTCCCATGATCCTCCGAAATCCAAAACACAAGCTCTGAGGAGATCTTCCAAAACTCGGTTGACTCTCTCGGTCTGACCATCTGTTTGGGGATGATAAGCTGTACTCAAACACAACTCGGTTCCCAAAACTTCCTGGAAGCTCTTCCAAAATCCACTAGTGAACAATGGATCTCGATCGCTCACTATACTCCTCGGAATACCATGGAAACGAACTATCCACTTAACATACAACTCAGCCAACTTTGATGCGGTCCTAGTCGATCGAACAGGAATGAATCGTGCACTCTTTGTCAGACGATCCACAATGACCCAAATTCCTTCATTTCCCGTTCTGGTTCTAGGCAATCCATCAATAAAATCCATCGACACTTGTTCCCACTTCCATGTAGGAACTTCTAAGGGCTGAAGCAATCCACTTGGCTTCTTCTGCTCGGCTTTAACCAACTGGCAATTCATACACTTGGAAATGAAATCTCCAACATCCTTCTTCATGCCTTCCCAATAGTAGGTTCTCTTCATATCCCGATACATCTTATTTCCACCTGGATGAATTGTCAACCTCGAGTGATGACTTTCCTTCAGAACTTCACTCCTCAACTCATCTATATCGGGAACAACTAGTCGTCCTTGCTTCCGAAGCCAACCCTCTCGATCGATCTCGAATCCTTTATCCTTTTCTGGATCCAATCCAGATTCCAACTCACGGATAATCTTGACAAGCTTATCATCTCGCTTTTGGCTCTCACCAATCCTTTCCACAAGAGTGGGTCTTATTGATAAGTTTGCCAGCATCTCAGGTTCCAAT
The DNA here is from genome assembly GCA_030737815.1 of Allium fistulosum. Classification (NCBI taxonomy): domain Eukaryota; kingdom Viridiplantae; phylum Streptophyta; class Magnoliopsida; order Asparagales; family Amaryllidaceae; genus Allium; species Allium fistulosum. The sequence continues at coordinate 1,105,065,232 of CM060902.1, forward strand.
TCGCATCTAGGCCTGAAGTCAAATCCAGCTAAATACTCGAGACTCTTCCATTCAGAAAACATGGCTCCCAATCCTGCATGTCTTCGACTTAACGCATCTGCCACTGCGTTACCTTTTCCCGGAGTATAAGCTATTCCAAAATCATATGATGCCAAAAACTCTAGCCAACGTTGCTGCCGAAGATTCAAATCCTTTTGGGAGAAAAGATACTTCAGCGACTTATGATCCGTAAACAACTCGAATCGAACTCCCAATAGATAATGTCTCCACATCTTCAGAGCAAATACAATCGCCGCTAACTCCAAATCATGAGTTGGGTAATTCCTTTCATGCGGCTTCAGTTGTCGACTCGCATACGCAACAACTTTATCCTTCTGCATCAGCACTGCTCCAAGTCCAGTACCACATGCGTCGGTGTAAACCACCATCTCATCATTCCCACTAGGAATAGTCAAAACAGGAGCACTCGTCAATCGCTCTTTCAGGATTCCGAAAGCTTGCTCACACTTAGCATCCCAACTGAACACTTGGTTCTTCTTCGTCAATCCTGTTAACGGTGCAGCTATCTTGGAGAAGTCTTTGATAAACCGTCGATAATATCCTGCTAATCCAAGAAAACTTCTCACATCAGATGCATTCTTAGGTCTAACCCAATCCTGGATTGCTGCCACCTTAGCGGGATCAACCGCTATTCCATTTCCAGAAATCACATGGCCTAAGAACCTCACTTCACTCTTCCAGAAGTGACACTTCGAAAACTTAGCCTTCAGCTGATGTTTCCGTAAGATCTCCAAAACAATACGCAAGTGCGTCTTGTGCTCTTCTTCCGTTCTGGAATAAATCAGAATATCATCCACGAACACAAGTACGAACTTGTTCAACTGATCTCTGAACACTCTATTCATAAGATCCACAAAATATGCTGGCGCGTTAGTCAATCCAAACGGCATTACCAGCCACTCAAAGAAACCGGATGGTGTCCTAAAAGCAATCTTCGGCACACTATCCTTAGCCACTCTCAACTGGTGAAATCCCGTTGCCAAATCCATCTGAGAAAACACCTTAGCTTCGTGAAGCTGATCAAACAAGTCATCTATTCTCGGCAATGGATACTTGTTATTCTTAGTCACCTTATTCAGCTCACGATAATCCACACACAATCTCAACGATCCATCTGCCTTGGTTGCAAACACAACTGGTGCACCCCACTCGGACACACTTCGCCGAATGAATCCTTTCTGCAAAAGATCATCAACTTGCACCCTCAACTCTTGCTGTTCCCTAGGCGCCATCCGCCTAAGAGGCATCACAACAGGTCTGGCTCCTTCAACTAGATCTATACGAAACTCGATCTCTCTATGCGGCGGCAACCCTTTGACTTCGTCAAAGACATCCTCGAATCTATTTGCGATCGGCACTAAAGACAGTCCATCCCGTGGAACAACTAGCGAATACATGAAGCTCATGAAGACGCCTTCCTCATGCTTACATCGTATCACAATCTTTCGCCCTTCCACATTCACGACTGTCACCTCCAGCCTCTCACAATCAACCTTAGCCGCATACTTTCTAAGCCAGTCCATACCCAAGATAATTCTGAACCCCGCAAAGTTCAGAACAAAGCAATCACAAACAAAAGAGCAACCATGACTCGACACAACTAGACCACGGCATAACATACACAAACAAGACGAACCCCCAACTGGATTAGTCACAACCAATGGCCTATCAACAATATCCGGTTCCAAACCTAACCGGCCTACTAGTTCATTACAAACAAACGAATGCGATGCTCCAGTATCAAACAAAACTCTAACTGGAATACCACATAGGAAAAGAGTACCTTGAACAACCACACTCTTTCCCTTCTCTTCAGCAGTAGGAGCTTTCGAAGACGACGGAACAGCCCCCAAAGCATAGGCTTGCACAATCTGCCTGTCCTTCCTTGGTTCTGGACAATTCTTCCTGAAATGCCCCGGCTTGTCACAGTTGTGACACTTCATCGGTACCTTAGGATTCTTACAATCCTTAGAGAAATGGCCCTTCTGCTGACAATTGTAGCAAGTCACCTCGCCTTTCGGCTTCTTCTGGCCATCCTTACCCTTCTGCTGCTGCTGCTTCCTCTTCTGGTTTCCACCCTGCTGTGGTTTAGATTCTCCCTTGGTAATAGCAACAACAGGTCCTTCCTTAGGAAACAGACTCTCATGCCTAAGAGCTTTCTCCACAAGTTTCTCAAATGAATCGTCCAAATGATCCACCAACTGTCTCCCAAGATAACTATCCAAGCCGGTCACAAACTTCTCATTCTTCTGATAAGCAGATTCAATATATGACCGGGCATACTTGGACAAAGCTTCAAACTCAGAAACATACTCAAGAACAGATCTTCCACCCTGCTTGAGCTCTACAAACTTCTTGAACAGAACAGACTTCTGAGCTGTAGAAATGAACTTAGCTTCAAATCTGACTTGGAATTGCTCCCAAGTAATCTCTTCTTCCGGAGTAGTGATGGTAATAGAGTTCCACCAATCAGAAGCTCTCCCTTGAAGCTGCCTCGATGCCAACTTCCTCTTAGTTGCATCATCAATTCCCAAATCACCAAAGATCCTTCTACAAGCATCTATCCACCTCTGGACTTCAATGGTAGATTCTGTTCCCAAGAAAACCTTCCCTCCAAGAGCAGTATAATCCTTGCACAACTTAGCAAAATCCACTGGTTTCGGAGTTTGGACTTGAACTCCAACATCAACTGCCGCTCCCGGAACTGGTATCCTTCTCATGATCGAAGTCATCATAGCTTCGAACATGGCTGCATAATCAGCAGTCTCTTCAGTAGCATGGCCTTCCCTAGCAGCTGGTCTCCCTCTTCGACTCATTCTCAATATCTATAAAAAGGAATGATTAGAACATCTAGAGAAACAACTGCATAAAGGACTCAAACTCTACTAAGCTACTATATTATATATAGTAATCATCCATCAAAATACAATTACGTCTCTCATACGTAGTTACGACAGCGAGCGTTGGGTAAAATCGATTAACCAATGCTCTGATACCAAATGTGACGACCGCCCATGACCCCTGCACAGAATTTTGAGATACAGCGCTGTAAAGTGTGCCAGGCGACCATGGACGATTGTCAAGGTAAGATTTAAAACAAAAGAATCTATCGTATTACTCACAGCGCATGGACAAAATACAATAGAACATATGTATAGTGAAGCTTTACAGAACAAAATGACATCATATAAAACTCCATAATAGTTGAATACAAGCATCCACATAGTCAATACATCAAGCCTCACTACATATCTCTCAGAGAATACAAAACAGCGGAATATCCAGTACATATAATAAGAAGATAATATGCAACCCTCCAGCTCGTCTTCGATATCAGCATCGTGAGAGGAGAACAACACCTGTCACCTGCTACCTAGTCTGCCCTTCCCAAAATGGACGAACAGCCCAAGGCAATAAGAATTAAAACATAAAGCCTTGAGTCAGACAACAGTCTTAGTGAGCAGTAAATCAACTAACAACATACCAAAAGAGCATAAAGGAAAAAAGAATAGGAATACAACCCTCCCACTCCAACCTCATTCTACAGTGATAGCCCCCAGACACATACTAAGCAGAAACAAACATAGCAGAGCATACAATTTAAAGTAAAGCTACTATCACTCGAGTCAAGGGCGATGTTTTCCAAGTACCAAGGCCTAAATCAGATAAGCACCCAGAAAATACCGCTCCTGAGTCCGAATGACGATACAACCAAACATCCATGACTCTGGCTATCACTGTTATCATTGCTTCGATATCACCGTTAATTGAATGACCGGCACATTCTTTCAGCCGTCCGTCAAGGGCTAATGGAAACCCCGGTTCTAGACATAACTCCCGCACGTCGTCGCAGCCCGTGCCTAGGACTATCGAATCTGCCCAGAGTACTCGACCATCAACAGTTGGCCATTGGGACTATCGAATCTGCCCAAACGTACTCTTGCTTAGAGCATGCTAGAACCTTCAACAACGATGCTATCCAAGCCTCCTAGTCATCCTCCTCGACGACTATTCTCATATCCATTCATTATCTTCAACTCGAATCATATCACCGAGTTATCAACATGCTTGGAATGATCCCGTCTGGATTAGACCAAGTCTTCACCACATGATTGCCTCGCTTCATTACATCCTCGCAAAGCCTCATCTCATCATTACACCATCAAATCTATGCATAAGAGCTTCATCATCCCGCTACATATGCCACGAGCAGCTTTTCCATTTCAAGAGCCTTTCCCTTAGCTTTTGAATCATCTTCGATCTAAATCTAATCATCAATCATCTAGTTCATAACAATCAATCAAATCAAACATCAATCCAAGCAATCAAGCATTCAAAAATGATCTAAGTAGACAATTATAACAATAATGGCATTTTCGTAATTAAAGAGTTGAAAGTCCAATAAGCATGAAAACATGGATTATATCTCTACAAACTTGATGAATGAACTTGCATAGGTTAACATATGATAAAATGGATGCAACATCATCATGAACAATGGATCTATATGGATCTACACATAGGATGAAGAAAATGCATGGAAATCTCTATTTTAACACCAAAACGAGCCAACAATCCGATATACTCCTTTGGATCCGTGTGAGAGATAATCACCACTCACCAAATCACCTAAACAATCCAAAAGATATCAACTTCAGATCTGGACAGCGAAGAACTAAGCTAAATCCGACAAGATCTCACTTCAAACGATGAAATCTCTCTTGAAAAGATGAAGATCTTCAATCTAAGCTCTTGAATCTTCAATCTTGATCTTCGATTTGGATGGATGGAAGCACTAGATTAGAGTGGAGAAAAGAAGTGAAGAAGTGTAGAAGTCGAGTTCTCAAAATGGCAGCACTTCGTCGCTTCAAAATCCGGATCCCAAAAAGTGAGAACAACCCCTCCTATTTATAGCAGAAATTTCCTTAAGTCGCTTAACTCGGCTATCTCCCTAGGTCGTTTCCGACCTAAGCCTCTCCGACCTAAGACTCTCCGACCTAACAGATGCACGACAAAACTCCTCAGCGACCTAACACTAGACGACCTAAAGCAATGCGCTTTCCTTCGCCCTACGACCTAGTTGGGTTGCGACCTAACAACTTAGACTTCTACGCGACCTAACACAACATACGACCTAACAGTTAGATCTACGCGACCTAACACTTATGCTATCCTAGCGACCTAACAACTCAGCAACCTACGCGACCTAACACAACATACGACCTAACAGTGTTACGACCTAACACATAGCCTAACTTCTAAGGTCGCCAACTTGTTAACTCCTTAGGTCGCCAACTTGTTAACTCCTTAGGTCGCCAACACGGAACCACTAGGTCGCTAACTCAGAACCACTAGGTCGCTAACTCAGAACCACTAGGTCGCTAACTCAGAACCACTAGGTCGCTAACTCGGCAACTACTAGGTCGCTAACTCGGCAACTACTAGGTCGCTAACTCGGCAACTACTAGGTCGCTAACTCGGCAACTACTAGGTCGCTAACTCTCCCAACCGACCTAACACTTAACAAAACTTAGGTCGCTCACAACATTTTCTTAAGTCGCAGACCTTCTCTAAGTTGCCAACAACCCTTAGGTCGCGTACGACCTAGGACTTAGACAAATCTGCCTAAAAATCTGAAATGACATGAAAGTGCTAAAATTCCAGATTTTGACGAACATGTTGATCCGTAAAAATACGGGTCGTTACAAAAATCCTCTACACCCTCGCCTCCAATGATGATAACCACCACGATTCCGGCTATAGATTTCCGATCCAACGCGCTTCCACTTCCCGGAATTCCCTTCAAACTCGAATCACCATAAGAAGAACAGTGGTTCAATTTACAGCAAGAACCTAAAACTAGGTTTAAAACAAATCTCGAGCAAATTTAAACTACATAGTGGATTATCATCCCTTCAACCATTTTTACTATACTCCCCAATGCTTCACCTAGCTCCATCATCAATCTCGAGCAACCCAGATGCATGGATCAACAGAATTAGACCAAAACCCAAACTCTGGTTAACTAAGAAATTCACTCTCAATACAATTTTAAAAATTGTAATTTTTGTTTTAAAAATCTTGTTTTTCAAAGGTGATTCCAGATATGAACTTGAATTAGTATAATTCGATATTTGATTTTTGATGTCTTATAGTATTCTTACTGTTATTTCACAAAAACAAGCATATTCCAAAACATATATACTTGCTTATATTTTTAGTACCTAGATTAGATTAAAACTAAACTAATTTGTCTTAAAACAAAGTGCTAATATTGATCAAATAAAGAGATATGAAATTTTTGATAAATTTATAAACACTGAACTCTGGAAAACAGATATACAAGCACATGCATAATTCTATACTTACATACAACTGTATTCATATAAATAAACATGCATATATATACTTTTCAAACATTCATTCCCAAGTTAATTCCAACATATATTATCTGCATCAATCTAAGGGGAATTCCATGTTCACAGTTTAAAGGCAGAGTATTGAACTAATAATTAGATGTTTAAAAATTAACAGATATACACATTTCTTAAATATACAAGAGCATACATAATTTCAGACATGCAAAGCAATTACCACACATTAATTCACATGCAATAAATATTAGATACTTTAGGTTTTAATTTAAAGGTTTACTCACCTAAAATGTTGAACAGAGAAGTTATAACTGGAATGTTGATCTTTTGAAAACTGGAAGCTTTGAACTGAATCTACTTTCAATTTGACTCCCTTGATTCCTTTTTAAAATTTGAGAAGCTCTTGAAAACTTCAGATTTACTTGCATGCATTAATTACTGGTCTTGAAAAATAAATGTTTACAGGCTTGAAAGAATACATGGTTTCAGGCATTTGAGAAGGGTTACAGACTTGGTTTGAAACATGAAAATGGTTGCAGGCTTTGGCTTTTGATTGGAAAATGTTTACAGGTTTGTTTTTGAGGAAATGATTTCAAGTTATTTCTGGTTTTAAAAATAAATTAGAGGGTTTGATTGTTGAAACAGGAAAATGTTTTCAGGTTGTATAATAAATGGTTTCAGGCATTTGAGAATCAAGCTTTTGAAGATGAATTCAGGTTTGAGGAGATTTGATTTCAGTTTTGGTTGAAGATGATTATGGTTTGAGATGAATTTCAGTTTTGTTTGTTGGAAATGATTTCGGGTTGAACAATTTCTGATTTGGTTTTGGTCTTTGAAAAATGAGATTAGAAAAGAAAAGAGAATGGAGAGGTAGGCTTATATAAACTAAATTTATGGTTTATTAAAAATCAAGGAAAATGGAAAGAAAATTGACACTTGTCTTCATCCATTCTTAATTACCTTACACATATTACTAACATGACTTAATTTATTAACACTTGTCATTATGATGCATATAAAATTTACACTTGTCCTTAATCATTTTATATTACTTTTAAAAAGAGTTTAAAAGCTTTTATATTTATTTCCTAAATAGGTAAATACATTTATTAATCATAAATGCTTTCCTATATTATATATAAATGAAATTTTTAAAAGAAAATAAAATAGAAACTAATCATATTCTAATAAAATCATATACAATATATTTAATTCATTTATAAGTGTAAATATATCTTTTGTACTAAATTTACTATTAAATAAATACTTTCTAAATTTATATACAAAATCTCTTAAGGAAGACAAAAATAAAACAAAAGCCTTATTTTAAATAAAAGCCTTGTTCATATATTTTATAATCAAATATATTAAAATATTTATCTTTAAAGATTCAAATTTAAATCCAGATTCAAATTCAAATTTGACTTTTAAAATCCAATTTAAAATCAACTTAACATTTATATTTTTATATAAACACATTATTAAGTTTGAACTTAATTATTTCATTTAAAAACAACTCAAGACAATATATATATATTTAAACAATATTTATTAATTTTAGAAATGATAAATCTATTAAAAATCAAATTTATAAAATAACATAATTTAAACAATTATTCTTATTACAAATCAATCTATACCATAATTAAAACATCTTATTATTATATTATTTGGTTATTTATATTAATATTATCAATTTAAAATAATTTAAATTAAGAGATTATCACATTTTAAATTCCTCGAAATCCCGGGATATTACACTCGTGATCTCTAGTGGTCGGCAATGACAGGTCGAGGTGATTTAAGTTGGTCGAGTTCGGTTCCAGTTTTGATCGAATAGCTAAATTTCGATTTTGGGTTCGTGATGAACTTTGGGTGGTTAGGATCGAAGGTGAGGATGATCGGCGACTCGATGGCGTGTTCGATGGTGATCGCCATAGCTCCGGCGCCTCGTGCACGTGCACGCGTGAAACGTGTATCTGGGTTGTTTACGAAGTGTGGAAGAAGCAGATGTACGCGTGTATGTATGGGGATGAAAATGGTTTTGTCGTTGAGGAAGATGTGGATTCTTGGGAGAGACTCGAAGTGTTTGATAATGTGCTCAGGGATGATGCCGGGGAAATTTAATTTCACTCAAGTTCGTTTCAGGGGAAGGCTCGAGTAGTTTGGATTCAGAATTTAAAACCTGTACCAGTTAACAATTTTTTAAAAAAATTTAGTTTTTAAATTAAATCAATTTTAAACTGAGTCTAAATAAAGTTTAAGTATATAAATTCAAGTTAGATTGTAAAATCAGATTTTGATAAAGTAAAGTTTGTTTTAACTCAAATTTGTTCAAGGCATTAAGTAGTTAAGTAAGAAGAAGAAAAAAAAGTTGATTAACCAAGTGATCAAACAATAAATAAATTAAAGGATAATTAATTTATTTAAATTTTAATAAATTAATGGAGAATGATAATTAATCAAGGAATAATAAATTAAAGAGATTAATTGAGGATAATTAATCAAAGTAATTAATTAAAGATAATTGATTTAATAGTAAATTAAATAATTAAAGATTAATTATTTAATAATTAAAGGTTGATGAATTTTAACTAAAGGTACATTGATTTATTATTAATGGATAATTAATAAATGATTTAAGAATAATAAATCAAGATAATTTGTAAAGTATTAATGTTAATCAACCCGGATTAGAAATTCGTAAGAAATTAATTCGATCTAAATTAATTAGATAATTTATTGACCTTACCTTTTGATATTTGGATTCTATTGGATGACTTGATTGTTGATATTCCTGATTTGTGATGCTTTGTATATATCCTGATTTATGTTGTGATCTGAGATAAATTATCTATGATGTAATTTACTATCTGTGACATATATATCTGTGATCTGTATATAACATATAAGCGTTATAGTTTATATCGCTTATCAACTATATCCCTGTATTCTGATCTATGATGATTGATTGATGTTGCACTATACTGTGTGAAACCCCTGGACTACACCATACACACACAAATATGGATTTCACGAGGAAATCGGTTAAGTCACAGATAATTTAAATTTTGATGTTTTTGAAATTGAAATTTTAATTTCAATTGATTTTGAAAATTTGAAATTTGGGGTTTAAAGTGAAAAGCTTTTGAAATGGAATCTCAAAGATAAAAGTTATTTTGAATAACTTAATCGAGTTGTGAAAATTTAAATAATTATATTTTAATTTGAATTCAAGTTTGAAATTAAATCTATGATTTGGAAACTAGGGATAAAAGATGATATAAAATGTGTTTGTATGAATTTAACCATTTTAAAAGTATAAGTTGGGAATTTGGATTTAACCCAAGGATTTCAACTCGTATGAATGAATCAGATTTCCAAATTGAAACTGTTGTTTTCAAATGATAAAAGCTTTTAGATAAGAAAAGAAATTTCAGTTTAAATTAAAGGAATTTCAAGTGAATTGAAAAATGGATTTTCCAAGTTATGAATGAATTCTTTTTGAAAGCTATGAATTAAATCTGTTTGTTTTTAACAGATTTAAAAGTGATGTTTTGTTTAAACCATTCGAAATGAAATTGTTTTGGAAGCTATGAGTTAAATCTTTGATTTAAAGATTTAACGAATTAATTCAATTGAAATGGAAATCGATTTGGAAAATCTGTAAAGGAATCTTTGTGAAATTAAGTGAACTTTGGGAATTGAATCTTTTTGTTTAAAAAGATTAAAATGGTAATTTGTTAAACCATTTGTAAAGAAAGTTTGGGTTTAAGTTGTGACTTAATTGAAATCCCAATATCCATATGTTTTTAAATATTTCGCTCACTATTCGGGTTAACCGGGAAATAACCTTTGGGTCGTATAACCCATTCTGAATAGTGATACGTCGTATATGGATGGCATTTGAAGACCGGTGGTGAAGACCGGATATTTTTCGAAAATGAAAGGACAACCTGTCGAATGTCTCTGCACTGAGTCGCGCCGGTATAGAGATTTATATCACTCTTTTGTGACGGGAAGTCCAGACGTGATTGAGAATTATCCGGATTTGCAAGGGCTTCGTGAGAAGTGCCTTCGGTTCTGTTCGAACCCGGAACAGACTTATATGGATACATGTCTGACATTTACACTTTGAGATATAAAGCCGATTTCTTTCAAATACATTTCTGTTTGGTGGCGGAGAATTTATTCTCTTAGCTTAACACCCTTCTCTGAGACATACGAGCTCAGAGGTTATGTAGTTGAAGTTATCAGCGATATATCCCAATTTGGTAATGTGGCATGCTGAGTGTTGCTGTGTGATGATCAGTGTTTGATCATTTGTGATATGATCATTTGTTTGATCATTTATGTAACGACCCGCCTTTTTGGACAGTTTAAATCGACAAATCAACACACATGCCGATTCCAAACCATTCAAAAGGGCGGATGGTTAGTGGGGTAAATAAGAAAAGAAGAGAAAAGGAACAAAACAATCACAGAATCTCGCAGCGGAAAGATAAAATATAATAATCAAATAAACAGTTCATGAAGCTGTTAAATATACTTTTGATTATCATTTATACATCATTTATCAGAGTTATACACATACAATAGAACGAATAAAATAACGCAGCAGACAGCATGATGCAAAGATAATAATAGTTAATAGTATACCAAATCTTCGTCTTCGTCCTCCAGAATAGATCTTCGAAATCTGGAAAAAAAACTCAGGACTGACCCGAGCGTAATGAAAAGACAAAACACTCGAGTCAGGACTAAAACATCCTTACGTAAGTTAAATCAATCGTAAATAAAGATGAGTGTAACGGCGTTAGAGATGTTTACGGGGTTTGACATCTCCTATCCAGTGTCGACGTGCGTGCAATAACTCAAGAGACGTTACGGGATTTTCCATCACTTAAGGATCCGTTAAACTATCTACTATGTAGTACAATACGCTATTATACAATAATGTCTATCATAAAGTAAAATATTAAACTAGCGTTAAGCCATGGCCCATTCCACCCTTAACACATTTTTATTCCCAAGAGCATATACAAGACCGTAGTTTCCCCAAAACCGGAAGTCACCAGAGGGCAATCCATATACTAAAGGTACAAACCAAAATCGTAGTGGTCGCGAATAGGATAATCAGTATGACAAGGTACATGAGGCGATACCAACTAGGATACTAGTAGTTGCGTGATCCGGACTGATGTTGAGCATAGCAGCTACTACCTCAACACCGCGAAACAACACTCCCAAATCAAGGGGTGCACCCAAATCGAATCACAAATGTAATAGATATGGTAACGAAGAAGTGTGTCCGCTAGAGGTGGCGAACCTCAATGGCCCGGCGCGGCTCCTGTTTTAGTCATGTCAGGGGTCATCCAATATCGTTCTCTTTCTTCAGTCAACGCGTTCATCAAACCATCCACTTCATTCTGGATCAACACTCTGCGTATATTAGTTATTAAAGTGGTTTTCGGTATCGACAGAGAGTATGTCCATATCCGATCCCGGTCTCTTTAATAACTACGTATTATTACACCGATGGCTCTTTTACAATTTCAAAATCAATTCATACTTGATATCAAAATATCATATTCGCTTCAAAATCAAATCCATTTCAAATATCATCATATCTATTCAAGATGTAAGATTCCGTTTCAAAATAATTTTTCGCCTCAATATCTCATTTCGATTTCCAAAATCATTTTTCGCCTCAATAACGCATTTCGATTTCCAAAACCATTTCGAATTTCAATTTAGGTTGCAACTTCATTTAACCCAATTCGTATTTAAATCCAAGATTTAAATATAAACATTTCACCTTATTGACCAGCTTGAAATTTTTAGAAAATAGTTTTAAGTAGTTTAAAAGTAGTTTAAATGTAGTTTAAATAATTAAAATAGTTAAAAATACTTAAAATCTTTAAATGGATTTCAAATAGATAAATTAGTTTAAAATAATTTAAATCGGGTTAAGTAGATTAAAATAGATTAAAATAGTTTTAGTATTTAAAGATGGTTTATATAACAGAGAAATTTGGAAACAAAATGAAACAGCTTCAAAACAAAACCATTTCAATTATAACTTTCAAATTCAAATCAATTTCAATTTCCATTCTACCGATTCAATTTCGATTTCAATTCAAATCAATGTCAACTTTGACTTCAAATTAATTCAATTTCTACATTCACCTCCAATTAATTCAATTTCAGTTTATATCGATTTTTGAGCTTGATTTTCAGAATATCGATTTATAACACTTAACAAATTTTCCTTCAATATTCAAATTTAAATCCAAATTTCAAATATGATTCAATTCCAAGCTCAATTTCAAAATATCATTTTTATATCACTTTTACTTAGTAATATTCAAAGCTCGAAATAATGTTCAATCTTTAAAACAAATCAATTTTCGAAATTCAATCATATCCCGATTTCAAATTCCAAAGTCTCAACTTTAACTATTTAACAATTTCTTTTAACCAAAATTTATTTCAACATTCCAAACTCAAATTTGCGGTAAAATTCGATTTCTATAAATCGATTTTATTTATAACTTTTAAATCAAACATTTAAATAAATTTCAAATCAACGATTTTTAAAAATTATTAATTTAACCAATCCGGTGTCCGTATATAATTTTCTATCCTATGGCCAAGTGATTAGTTATTTCAATTAAATGTCAGGGATGAAGATATATCACTTAAACCAATCATAGTGTTATATGTATGTATAACAGGATATATATAAGCAAATAAACATCCAAACATTTAAATATCAACCAATAGCATCCATCGAAACAAATCATCCAATAGACAATATAATTCACGGCAATTTCATGGTTATCAATATTCGGTAATTTAATTTCAATTCAATTTTAATTTCAATTTGACTGTCAATTTAATTTTCAACGGTGATTTTAAATAACAATCTATATGACAATTAAATTTTATCAAACAACGACCAATAAAATTCATAACACTTCATAATATCAAATTTAACTACCATAAAGATATTCAGTACATTGTGAGCGTTATAAAACACTCACCTTGATTTTACGATTTTTAATCAAATCGAACGACGTTCGATTTAACCAAAAATTTAACAAGCTCGAAACAGTCCCGGATCTGCACTGCAGCGTAGCACTCGTCGCTGCGATTCCAACGTTGCCAATTTCATCCGATTCTGATAACGAATGAAGGAGTTACACTATTTTCAAGTTTGAATACAATTTAAATAACAATTCTTTTTTTTCTTTTTTTTTTAAACGAGACAGATCTGCCGTTCGTTACCCTTCTGAAATCAAGACCGTGCATTGCTCCTTCTTCCCAAACACGCGCGTACCAGGCACCAGTAAAACCCATCACACGCAACACAAATCGCGAGCTGCCCCCACGTACGCTCGTCCGGAGATTGATCGGAGACCCCAGTTTGAACGCCCCTTGCGAGCCCTGCCAACGGCCAGAAACACGCGACACTCGGTTGCCTGAAGATCTCGAGAAACGTGCACAAATGGAGGGTAAACGTGGCCCAATTTCGTCACCTAACGACGATGCTAGGAAAGATCCACCGTTGGATATAACGAGCTCGACGAGCTCTACAACTTTCCAGTTGACAGTTTTGGACGATAACGAGTGGATGAGCGAAGATCGAAGGGAGAATATGGAAGAGTTTCGGCCATTAATCCATAGAACGGCGGCCACGAAATGGAGCTAGGGTTTTCTGTTGAGCAAATGCGTATATACGCGTATAGAATATTATTAAAATATTATATTTCCAAAATTCAAGCTTTTTCAAACGAACTCCAAACGAGACGTGCCGACAGGCGTTCGTAATGTTTTACCCACATTCCGAACACAATGGAATAGGATCCGGAGGCTAATTTGATCGTATGTGTGAGTTATGGAAATAACGATCGATTTTAAATTAAACCGATTAAATGAATTTCTAAGCGTTTTCAACTGCCACGGTCAAATGGTAACTCCGATTGCTACCAAATTTGAAATCCGATAATAATAAACTATTACGGATCCAATGGAACTAGTTTCGTCGAATTTCGAGACTGTTCGAAAAATGGCTATTTTTCAGTCGATAATTAAATATCAAAAATATTCAATTTTCACAAATTAACTTTAAATTCAATTTTAAAAGTTCTATAACATTACTATAACTCCAATATGATAAGATAAAATTTTAAAAATCATTTTCAATCATATTCAACTCGATTTTCAATTATTTCTGAAATTTAACTTATTAAATTATCGATTTAATTGTCTAATTAAATCCAATATTCGAAAAATAAATTATTCGACTGCTTAATTTCAATATAAAATTCCCAATTTTAAATTATTAACTTTTAAATCAAATTTCAATTGTTCACAAATCCCATTTTTAATTTCACAGTAATTAACAATCTTTTACAATGCAGTTTTCCATTATAAATCCAATATAAAAGATTATATTAGATTCAGCATTCAATTATATTGTAATTCAAATTCAAGTTATTTAATTCCAAATGAATTCTTTTATTTCGATTTACACTTTCATTATTGAATCAACCATTTACTTATACATTATTATCAATAGTTTATAATTCATTTACTTTCATTTTCTTCAGCTATCATCTTATTTAAATTCACAGTAATATTAAATTACATTCATTTACGTTGATTTCCATATTATAACTTCAATATTAAATGTAACATTTTATTTATTTCGTTGTTTACAATCAAATTCAATTCAATTCAATTACTTGTTACATTCAAATTTAAATCTTTACTTACGTTCAATTACAAGTTAACATCTTTATCGAATTACAGTTTCAGTTATTATCTGCTTTCAATCAACTGTAATATTAAGTTACATTTATTATATTAGTTTCAATAACATAAACTTCCATTATTAAATCTACCATTTTATTTATTCTTTGTTTACAATCATAACCAATTTGGTTTACAATCAAATTCCATTCATTATTTACATTCACTACAAGTTAACATCCATGTTTAATTTACAAATAAGTTATTCCAGAATTCAGTTTTGTATTTTAACTTGTAATTCACATTTAACAACACAAAATTTTATTTCCTTCGGATTTTTTTATCCAAAATTTTCATTTTAATTCGTATTTTTAAAGTGTTAAAAATACGGGTCGTTACATTCTTCCCCACTTAAAACTTTTCGTCCTCGAAAAGGAAAAAGAAACTAAGTAAAGAATTCAACATTTGATATATTTTATTCAAAATTATCAACTTATAAAACAATGAAATTCCATTTAAAAGTCATAGCTACGCTTCCACTAAGTTACTCCGAACGGCTTTCTAAATTTAAAATTAGTTATCAAAACAAGTTATAAATTTAAAACTTGAAAAAAAATTCTAACACCCGGATTTACGAAAAATTTCGGCAGAGTCTCCTTTGCGCGGCTCGATCGGTACGACTACAAAATGCCTCTACGGGCCCCAAACCAACAAAAGAAAAATCAAAAGCCAAGTGGCTCATCAAAAATCACCAAATCCAATGACAAAATAAACATGTACCTTTTGTCGGGCAATCCAAATTTCCTTGATTTTAAATACCTGCATCTTATTTTCCAATGATAACCAATCATATAATTTTAAAAGAATCATTTTATATTTGGCATCTTAAATTTCCAATATTAACTTTAATTAAGTCTGTAAGCCCTACATATATCATTCGTGAGCAATATCAAATCTAATCGCCTATTCGATCACACAATTTCACTTCCAACTAGTATCGTTCACACGACTCTCTAGTGCGGACTCAGATTTGGTTCCTTTATTGGAAACTGTTACTCTCCTTGCATAGCCATATACTATGATAGAGAATTCCAGAATCAAATAAAAAATCCATATCCAGGGTTCGCCGTCGAGAATCGAGTGAAAAATCCTAACTTGGATCGATATAAATTATCTCGAAATTTTGTGCTCGAATTCAGATCAAATTGTTATGCGAATAAAATAATATACGTACAACTTACGTATTAACTTTCAATAGATTCATATACAATTCATTTATATTCAATTAATTTACTTACCTTCATTTCATTTACAATTAATTATTCACAATACATTATTCATATCCCTTATTTACTTAGTATATCCATTTCTTTACACAGCATATTCTTTAATACTATCATTTCTTAAACATCATCCTATAGAATTTACTTTCTCAAGTTCATTTTAAACTTTCTATACAATTTAATTAAATTCAATTTCACCTTCCAAATGATTCTTAGCTATCCCCAAATTCTTTTGTTTACATTTACTACATTCATAATTTCAGTTAATAACATAGTTATTTATGGAACATTTTATTAACCAACACTTTAGTTTATTAACCATCCTATAAAAGTCATATATAAGAAGTTGGACTTTATCTAAGTTTATAATTACCTCAAAAGCTACAAATTTCAATTTCACAATTTCTTTGCAAATTTATATTCAATTCTATAACAAATTTACAAAGATATTATTTAGTTCATATTTCTGCTTCCTTAAATTCTACTTACTTATTCCATTTAGCCATTCATCATTTCATATTATACTTAAGTATATAACATTTTTATCACAACCAAATTTCCATTTATCTACATTTTAATTACCTTTAAGTTTTGCTTATTTGTATATTTCAATTACCTTTAGGTTTTGCTTATTTGTATATTTCAATTACCTTTAGGTTTTGCTTACTTGTATATTTCAATTGCTTTTAGGTTTTGCTTACTTGTATATTTCAATTGCTTTTAGGTTTTGCTTACTTGTATATTTCAATTACTTTTAGGTTTTGCTTACTTGTATAATATCTCATTACATCTCTAAATCATTCTTTTAACTATTTAACGTTTGGTAAGTCATATTATATGTTATTAGGATGCAATGTGGTATTATACAAATTTAGAATTCATTTTACTACAGTAGAATGTTCACAATTTTTTTTTTACTTGTTTTAAATTTTCTTTACTTTTCAATACTTTTTAATTTTAAGAGTTACGCTTCAACTCTAAAGTTTCTCAAAACCTTTAGCTTAGAGTTTTTTAATCCTCTTATTATATAAGTTCTGATTATTCACATTTCATTCAGATAATTTGAAAAATATTAATTAACAGGACTTAGAAATTTAAATGCCCGGTTCATTTTAAATCATTTGAAATAAAATAAAATCATTTGAAATGTATATATATCAAATCATACTTTCTAAGTTTAAACCAAAATGCATTTTTCAAAATAGTTTTGAAGCAAAGCAAAGCTTCGTATAAGTCTCCTTCACTTTGAGACTCGAAAATGAACGTCGATGATGCTGCGCAGTCATCATCGAAATTATTTTCCAGCGACATAACTGAGGAGTACTGAATTCATTTCTTTATAAAAATCCTTTCAAAAATATTTCCCATAAATATTTTTCAACTAATATCACTACATATTTTTCTTCAAAGTTTTGAGAACCATTTTCAAAATCTCTGGGTTTTAAACTCAATATTTCTCAATTTAAATCTATCCTGATTTATAAGTCACATTTATAAATTATTCTTACAAAATTTTACTTTCTTAAAACATTCCCTAAATTGTTTTATCATTATTTATTTTGTAATATACCTTATTTATTAAAACACAATATCCAATTTGTGATAACCATCCATATTATCCTTTCTAACAACCAAACAAACTGGATGAATCATAATAGTTTCTAAAAAATTATTTCTTTATGTATAAAATATAATTAGGGAAAAATTATTTCATTTACCCCATTTCAAAACAATACTATGTCGAATTGTTCTGTTCAAGTGTTTAGAGACCCCTATCAATGACGTTAATTACTCGTATTGACCAGAATCCATAAGCCACTCAACAAATCAACCAACACAATATAAAATAATTTTATGTCACTAACAAATACGCTCTCTCATACATACACTCAGCGACTCATCATAGGGTATTATTACCCTATTTATAAAGAGTCAGACCCCACAAAGCTAAGGTTATCGCTAAACCAAAGCTCTGATACCAACTGTAACGACCCGCCTTTTTGGACAGTTTAAATCGACAAATCAACACACATGCCGATTCCAAACCATTCAAAAGGGCGGATGGTTAGTGGGGTAAATAAGAAAAGAAGAGAAAAGGAACAAAACAATCACAGAATCTCGCAGCGGAAAGATAAAATATAATAATCAAATAAACAGTTCATGAAGCTGTTAAATATACTTTTGATTATCATTTATACATCATTTATCAGAGTTATACACATACAATAGAACGAATAAAATAACGCAGCAGACAGCATGATGCAAAGATAATAATAGTTAATAGTATACCAAATCTTCGTCTTCGTCCTCCAGAATAGATCTTCGAAATCTGGAAAAAAAACTCAGGACTGACCCGAGCGTAATGAAAAGACAAAACACTCGAGTCAGGACTAAAACATCCTTACGTAAGTTAAATCAATCGTAAATAAAGATGAGTGTAACGGCGTTAGAGATGTTTACGGGGTTTGACATCTCCTATCCAGTGTCGACGTGCGTGCAATAACTCAAGAGACGTTACGGGATTTTCCATCACTTAAGGATCCGTTAAACTATCTACTATGTAGTACAATACGCTATTATACAATAATGTCTATCATAAAGTAAAATATTAAACTAGCGTTAAGCCATGGCCCATTCCACCCTTAACACATTTTTATTCCCAAGAGCATATACAAGACCGTAGTTTCCCCAAAACCGGAAGTCACCAGAGGGCAATCCATATACTAAAGGTACAAACCAAAATCGTAGTGGTCGCGAATAGGATAATCAGTATGACAAGGTACATGAGGCGATACCAACTAGGATACTAGTAGTTGCGTGATCCGGACTGATGTTGAGCATAGCAGCTACTACCTCAACACCGCGAAACAACACTCCCAAATCAAGGGGTGCACCCAAATCGAATCACAAATGTAATAGATATGGTAACGAAGAAGTGTGTCCGCTAGAGGTGGCGAACCTCAATGGCCCGGCGCGGCTCCTGTTTTAGTCATGTCAGGGGTCATCCAATATCGTTCTCTTTCTTCAGTCAACGCGTTCATCAAACCATCCACTTCATTCTGGATCAACACTCTGCGTATATTAGTTATTAAAGTGGTTTTCGGTATCGACAGAGAGTATGTCCATATCCGATCCCGGTCTCTTTAATAACTACGTATTATTACACCGATGGCTCTTTTACAATTTCAAAATCAATTCATACTTGATATCAAAATATCATATTCGCTTCAAAATCAAATCCATTTCAAATATCATCATATCTATTTAAGATGTAAGATTCCGTTTCAAAATAATTTTTCGCCTCAATATCTCATTTCGATTTCCAAAATCATTTTTCGCCTCAATATCGCATTTCGATTTCCAAAACCATTTCGAATTTCAATTTAGGTTGCAACTTCATTTAACCCAATTCGTATTTAAATCCAAGATTTAAATATAAACATTTCACCTTATTGACCAGCTTGAAATTTTTAGAAAATAGTTTTAAGTAGTTTAAAAGTAGTTTAAATGTAGTTTAAATAATTAAAATAGTTAAAAATACTTAAAATCTTTAAATGGATTTCAAATAGATAAATTAGTTTAAAATAATTTAAATCGGGTTAAGTAGATTAAAATAGATTAAAATAGTTTTAGTATTTAAAGATGGTTTATATAACAGAGAAATTTGGAAACAAAATGAAACAGCTTCAAAACAAAACCATTTCAATTATAACTTTCAAATTCAAATCAATTTCAATTTCCATTCTACCGATTCAATTTCGATTTCAATTCAAATCAATGTCAACTTTGACTTCAAATTAATTCAATTTCTACATTCACCTCCAATTAATTCAATTTCAGTTTATATCGATTTTTGAGCTTGATTTTCAGAATATCGATTTATAACACTTAACAAATTTTCCTTCAATATTCAAATTTAAATCCAAATTTCAAATATGATTCAATTCCAAGCTCAATTTCAAAATATCATTTTTATATCACTTTTACTTAGTAATATTCAAAGCTCGAAATAATGTTCAATCTTTAAAACAAATCAATTTTCGAAATTCAATCATATCCCGATTTCAAATTCCAAAGTCTCAACTTTAACTATTTAACAATTTCTTTTAACCAAAATTTATTTCAACATTCCAAACTCAAATTTGCGATAAAATTCGATTTCTATAAATCGATTTTATTTATAACTTTTAAATCAAACATTTAAATAAATTTCAAATCAACGATTTTTAAAAATTATTAATTTAACCAATCCGGTGTCCGTATATAATTTTCTATCCTATGGCCAAGTGATTAGTTATTTCAATTAAATGTCAGGGATGAAGATATATCACTTAAACCAATCATAGTGTTATATGTATGTATAACAGGATATATATAAGCAAATAAACATCCAAACATTTAAATATCAACCAATAGCATCCATCGAAACAAATCATCCAATAGACAATATAATTCACGGCAATTTCATGGTTATCAATATTCGGTAATTTAATTTCAATTCAATTTTAATTTCAATTTGACTGTCAATTTAATTTTCAACGGTGATTTTAAATAACAATCTATATGACAATTAAATTTTATCAAACAACGACCAATAAAATTCATAACACTTCATAATATCAAATTTAACTACCATAAAGATATTCAGTACATTGTGAGCGTTATAAAACACTCACCTTGATTTTACGATTTTTAATCAAATCGAACGACGTTCGATTTAACCAAAAATTTAACAAGCTCGAAACAGTCCCGGATCTGCACTGCAGCGTAGCACTCGTCGCTGCGATTCCAACGTTGCCAATTTCATCCGATTCTGATAACGAATGAAGGAGTTACACTATTTTCAAGTTTGAATACAATTTAAATAACAATTCTTTTTTTTCTTTTTTTTTAAACGAGACAGATCTGCCGTTCGTTACCCTTCTGAAATCAAGACCGTGCATTGCTCCTTCTTCCCAAACACGCGCGTACCAGGCACCAGTAAAACCCATCACACGCAACACAAATCGCGAGCTGCCCCCACGTACGCTCGTCCGGAGATTGATCGGAGACCCCAGTTTGAACGCCCCTTGCGAGCCCTGCCAACGGCCAGAAACACGCGACACTCGGTTGCCTGAAGATATCGAGAAACGTGCACAAATGGAGGGTAAACGTGGCCCAATTTCGTCACCTAACGACGATGCTAGGAAAGATCCACCGTTGGATATAACGAGCTCGACGAGCTCTACAACTTTCCAGTTGACAGTTTTGGACGATAACGAGTGGATGAGCGAAGATCGAAGGGAGAATATGGAAGAGTTTCGGCCATTAATCCATAGAACGGCGGCCACGAAATGGAGCTAGGGTTTTCTGTTGAGCAAATGCGTATATACGCGTATAGAATATTATTAAAATATTATATTTCCAAAATTCAAGCTTTTTCAAACGAACTCCAAACGAGACGTGCCGACAGGCGTTCGTAATGTTTTACCCACATTCCGAACACAATGGAATAGGATCCGGAGGCTAATTTGATCGTATGTGTGAGTTATGGAAATAACGATCGATTTTAAATTAAACCGATTAAATGAATTTCTAAGCGTTTTCAACTGCCACGGTCAAATGGTAACTCCGATTGCTACGAAATTTGAAATCCGATAATAATAAACTATTACGGATCCAATGGAACTAGTTTCGTCGAATTTCGAGACTGTTCGAAAAATGGCTATTTTTCAGTCGATAATTAAATATCAAAAATATTCAATTTTCACAAATTAACTTTAAATTCAATTTTAAAAGTTCTATAACATTACTATAACTCCAATATGATAAGATAAAATTTTAAAAATCATTTTCAATCATATTCAACTCGATTTTCAATTATTTCTGAAATTTAACTTATTAAATTATCGATTTAATTGTCTAATTAAATCCAATATTCGAAAAATAAATTATTCGACTGCTTAATTTCAATATAAAATTCCCAATTTTAAATTATTAACTTTTAAATCAAATTTCAATTGTTCACAAATCCCATTTTTAATTTCACAGTAATTAACAATCTTTTACAATGCAGTTTTCCATTATAAATCCAATATAAAAGATTATATTAGATTCAGCATTCAATTATATTGTAATTCAAATTCAAGTTATTTAATTCCAAATGAATTCTTTTATTTCGATTTACACTTTCATTATTGAATCAACCATTTACTTATACATTATTATCAATAGTTTATAATTCATTTACTTTCATTTTCTTCAGCTATCATCTTATTTAAATTCACAGTAATATTAAATTACATTCATTTACGTTGATTTCCATATTATAACTTCAATATTAAATGTAACATTTTATTTATTTCGTTGTTTACAATCAAATTCAATTCAATTCAATTACTTGTTACATTCAAATTTAAATCTTTACTTACGTTCAATTACAAGTTAACATCTTTATCGAATTACAGTTTCAGTTATTATCTGCTTTCAATCAACTGTAATATTAAGTTACATTTATTATATTAGTTTCAATAACATAAACTTCCATTATTAAATCTACCATTTTATTTATTCTTTGTTTACAATCATAACCAATTTGGTTTACAATCAAATTCCATTCATTATTTACATTCACTACAAGTTAACATCCATGTTTAATTTACAAATAAGTTATTCCAGAATTAAGTTTTGTATTTTAACTTGTAATTCACATTTAACAACACAAAATTTTATTTCCTTCGGATTTTTTTATCCAAAATTTTCATTTTAATTCGTATTTTTAAAGTGTTAAAAATACGGGTCGTTACAATTTATCTTTGTGATCATAGGTTGATCATCTGTTGACCCAAAGCGTGGCTTTTTGAAAAAGCGTAGCTTTGTGGACGAGACTTCGTCGAGCCTCACAACCCGGTAATGGTCGAAACAGGAATCGTGCGGCAAGGTTTTCAGGGGTAGCTCCCCTAGGGTATGACCATTCCTTCTGGAAAAGGGTAGTATCATGGTATGGAGCCCAGATACTTACTCATGTGGATACACTTTCTTTATGATGTGTGATGTTGGTTATCGAGCGCTCGGATAAAGGTCCCAAAGGACCGGGGGTGGCATATCTGAGGTTTCTTTTATCCCTTGGGAAAAAGGGTTGCCGGCCTTGATTGGCAGAGAACATTTGGTTCTCGGAACGTCCCGCCAGAGGCGTTTCTTTCGTGGAATAGGAAGTTCCTTAGCCTGACCATTTGTTGGAAATCCAAACAAAACAATACGAGCCCTGTACGGTTTTAGTTGTATTACCTGCTATGGAATGTGGCGGTAACCTGCTATTGAACATAGTAGCTATAGTAGGCATAAGTGCGGAATGCCTATGCTGGCTAAGATTTATATTCTACTTTCGAAATTGTTTTCTACACTATGCACTAGTAATAATATCAAATGATTTGATTTTGCATAGTAAGCATCTTTGACTATCATAAGAAGAAATCTCCTCCAATTCTGCGTTTGCATTGTGTGTGTGGTGGGAGGTCTTATGGTAGTTTCATTTTCCAAAAGCATTGCGAATTGACTTTAAAATTCTCTGCTATTTGTTTTAAAGATAAACTGTTTTTGTTGCTCACACCAGTCCCATGACTGATCCGGAGTTTATTGTTTCTTTCCTAAACTCTGGATGCTCAAAATTTTTCTACACGAGCAGTCTAGAGTTTGGTTTTTCAGATAGTCAGATTAGTAGGTTATCTGGAGCTAGTTCAGTCTTTGGATCGGACTTCACTTGCTTATCTTTGTGCATCGTTATTGAGAGTTCGAGCTATTTCTGGATCGTGCTTTGGAGATGAAGATTATCCGCTGCTGATGTTATCTATTTTTCTTTCCGCTGCTATTTGTTGTATCATATCTCTGATGTATATTGATATTCTTTGTATCACTCTGTTGTATCAGATATTGTATATCAATCTGTTATTCTTTTTATTCCGCTGTGTTATTTACTTAACTGTGTTATAAGCTCCGGCGACTCGGATTTGAACTCTCGAATCTACGACATTCGAGTACGATGTAAAGTATGGATGTCGATTTTCGAACGCGAAAATCTGGGACGTTACATGTAGTGAGCCATAGACGAGCCCATAGATCCCTTTGGTCGAGCCTAGATGCATCCAAACTCCATTGTTAGCCTTGCCTTTTAACCTCCTTCCAATTGTAACTCCAAGACCCTTCCTCTTCTCAAGCCAAACCATATATTTCAGTCCAAACCTGATCTATTTCCACATGAAAACATCATGGCCTAACCATAAGCATGTATGGTTGAGCACAAGTTGAGGCAAGATCAAGCAAACATTGATTTAAAGCTAGGTGATGTTATTTGTCTAGCCTAGTTTCCATTTGTTTCAATTTTATCTTTGGTATTGCAAATATATTTATAATGTACTTTGCTTTATTTTTGTATACAAGGTTTATATCTTGGATCTCTCCACTCAAAACAAATCGTGCTATTGTGCTTTCTGGAATTTATCTGTGTATTTTGTTTTGCAAACTCCAGCGTAAAAAGGTGAGTTATTCTCACCAGACTATATGTACATATATAACTGATAAACCGACACCATTTGAATCTGTAATGTATATCATCATGTTATATATGTTTATATTATTATCATATGATGTTCACACCTGTTATTACACTTATTATATCATATGTTACTATTATTTAATGTTATTCTGTTATTTATATCTGTTATCACCATTGCAAGTTCCCTGTAGATTAGAATCACTATGGGTTGAAATGATACATACCCGAACGGACTTTAGAATAGGGAAAAATCGTTATGGGCTGAAATGATAGGCCTGAACGATTTTTATTTAAATTATTTTAACTTGGGATTGCGGGTTTGAAATGATAGAACCCGGATTTTTCTTTTTTAACTGCGGATTGAAATGATACATATCCGTATCACTTGACTTAGGTTAGAAAATTATATACAGGCCCGTGGTTATTTTATAAAGTGTTTTGAATATTTTTAAGTATTTTAAAAAATATAAATTTATGAAATTTGATTTAAACAGATTTTGAAATATTTTGAATTAAAGAAATTATGATTTTTCTATGTGTTAAAAATGTAATTAATGAATGGTTTAACTGGATTTTTGAAATATAACCTAAGTTGGAAATTTGGAATTTTGGTTAAAAATGATATTTAAGTTATATAAATAAAATGGATATTAAATTTTATTTGGAAATGGTAAATATGATAATTTGATTAAATTTGAATTTAAGTGATTATTAAGTATTATTGATTTTTCTATGAATATAAGTGGTTAAATAAATGAATGTTTAAAAGTGATCTTTTAAAATATAACTTGACTAGGAAATGTGAAATTTGGTTTTAATTAAAGGTTTAAGTTAATTAAATAAAATTGGAAATTTTGTTAAATTGTGAAATGGTAATTTAAATTTGAAGTGTTAAGTCTATTTGTTGAAAGGTGAAGAATTGGAACTTTTACACTTAAACTTATTAAGTAAATTGTTGAAAATTGGATTTAATTATAAGAAATTTATTGTGAAAGAAACGTGTAAAGTTCTAATTAATGAAAGAAATATGTAAAGTTTAATTTATGAAAGAAACGTGTAAAGTTCTAATTAATGAAAGAAATATGTAAAGTTTAATTTATGAAAGAAACGTGTAAAGTTCTAATTAATGAAAGAAATATGTAAAGTTTTACCTACTGAAAGAAACATGTAAAGTCTTAATTAATGAAAGAAACATGTAAGTCTTAATTTGTGTAATATTGATTTAAAATAATAAATGCCCCTTTTGTAATAAAACGTAAATTAAAGCGTACATTCGATAATGTAAGTTTAATTAGTGTAATATTTATTAAATGATAAATGCTCTTTACTGTAATAGGAATGTTAGTTAAAAAGTACATTTAATATGTAAGTTTTAATTAATGTAAATGACATATTTTAATGACTAAAATAATAAAGTTTCTTTATTGTAATGATAATGTAAGTTAATAAGGTACTCTTAACTTAACATAAGAATTTCAGCATTAAATTGGATATTATAGTAATAAAGTTTATTTAACTATAAGGCTATGATAAAATGACCATGTTAAAAATTTGTAAGTATATAAATACTTTGATTATATAAAATGTTAAATTGGAAAGTATTACCTACCAAAAATGCTATGATTCCTTAAGGTTACATTACCAAAATGCTATGATAATTTGAAGGAAGATTTCAAGTTTAATAAATTAAAGGAAATATTCAGTGATTTTGAAATTTGGGTTTTATTGAAATGATATATTATTGAATTGGTTTTGAAATGGAAATGATATATTTTTGAATTGGTTTTGAATAGATATGTTTTGGGTTTGAAAGTATGTATTAGTTTGAAATAAATGATATGATTTTGAAATGGTTTAAAGGATGTATTTTGATTTGAAACATAAACTATTTTTAAAAGTTATAACCACGGGTTATAATAATGATTGGTTGGCAAAGAGACCGGGATCGGATATGGACATACTCTCTGTCGATACCGAAAACCACTTTGACAACCGTGTACGCGGTGGAGATTCCAGAATGAAGTAGGATGGTGGCGACGTTCTTAAGGTATGTTACGTGGACCCAACTCCCGTGAGTTGGCATAAGGTGGCTAAAACAGGAGCGATCTCGGACCAGTGAGGTAGCACCTCTTCTCGGACACATTTCTTCGATATTATACTCTTACTTGTGATTGATTATATGGCCATCCTCCGATTTGGGAGTGTTGTTCGAGGTGGAACGGTAGTGGCTGCTATGCGTATCCATCAGTCCGTGTGCGTAATTGGTATATCTACCCTGGCATTGCCTAGTTGTGCCGTGTCACCTACCATATCGAGCTTTACTACGATTATGATTTTAAGATCCGACAGCGTTAAGGTTCTCCATCCCCTTAACGCTATTTTCTATATGATTATACTTTACTAATTAGACACTACTGTATATAGCGTATATTACTACATAGTAGATAGTTTAACGGATCCTTAGAGGATGGGCGGTCCCAAGCATCTTCTAAGTTACTTGTACCCTTATTACAGTTCGCTTGAGTTGGTTTACATTATATAAGTATATATTGTCCTGACTCGAGTGTTTTGTGTTTTGCTTTACGCTCGGGTCAGCCTGAGTTATTCACAGATTTGGATTTCCACTCTCTTGGAAATTTGAATCGCTGGAGATTTTCTGCTTGTCTTGTCCTATCTATTTCAGTTCCGTTGTTCTACTCAGCTTATACTTGGTTATTTTATTGAGACTTTTGTTGTACTCTATTTCTTCTGTTGTATCTTATGTAACTCTGACATATTTAGATAGTAGCTTCATGAACTACTATTTCTTTTACTTCCGCTGCATTATTTTACTCTGTGTCTGTGATCTGTGATTATATTTATTTACTGTATACTCTGAGATTTGCCAAATTTTATTTACAACGCGGTATTTTGAGCAATTCAACTCTGGCATGAGTGTCTACCTATACACTTATAATGGATGCGAATGGTTGAAAATATCGGGTCGTTACAGTTGGTATCAGAGCTTTGGCTTTGAGGCAAAACTTAGAATGTATGGTAAATTTATTTACAGAATCACTTTCGTTCGAGTTTGAATCTCTTCCTTTTGATTCGATTTCCTTTGAATTTTGGAACGTTTCCTGCGGTTCCAAAATTCATTCGTGTCCCTCACTATTCATCATCTTTTGATTCTAGAGTATCCCATGACTCCACTTCGAATGATCTTTATAGTGAATTGGCGGTCTCGCCAATATTCTAATTTTCTTGTAAAAGGGTGAAAATCCTTTACAATCAGCATCGATTCACCAGAGATTTTTATTTATCCTTGGTTTAGATGCTAATATCTTTTATTATTCCAAACTCTATCTCTTGAGATCGAACGTAGATTTATCCCAGAAAAATCCACATCGATCTTATTCTTTAAGTCACGGTTGACCCGGTTAAGGTTGTCCGCGATTTATCTAAGCTTACCCATCTCTCTACTCTGTTTAACCATCTTGTCTTTTGTTTCTAAACTATCTCCAAACATTTTGAATTGTACTTGTAAATCTATGTTTTGTTTTATATATGGTGTTGTTTGAGTTGTTGATGTTGATTTAGGTTTCAGATCGATTCGTCTGATCAACGCTATCGATAGGATTTCTAAAACACTTTGACAGAACAAACTGACACAATATTATAAAAAAAATTTGGTTAATGAAATAAATTTTGATATATAATTTATGGAACTTAATAAATTGATTTAAATTGATAATTTGAAGTGATAATACTTGATTTATCATTTATTGTTCTACAAATGAATTTATAAAAAGTTGTTTATAAATTTATTTGGGAACTGAAATGAATTTAAAACAAGAAATTTAAGAATTTAATTTCCGATGGATTCAAACCTTATGTTAAAAGTTTTAAAAGGATATATTAGTTAAAGTATTTCCAAGTAGAAATTTGTTTCTAAAGGAGTTTTAAGTTTAAAAATTTAGTGCTCTTCCTTTTGTCGCTGGAAAATAATTTCGGTAATGACTGCAGCATCATCGACGTTCATTTTAGAGTTTCGAAGTGAAGAGACCGCTCTGTAGGCTTGCTACAGTGTTGCTTTGAGAATTTGATTGGTTTAAATTTCTAAAATATGATTTGATTTATATTATATATAGGTATATGATTTAAAATTGATTTGACATATTATGTACATATATTTATTTATCTCTAACCGGTTTGAAGGAAATCGGAAATCTAATTCTTACATTTTTTTCTTAAAGAATAATTTCAATTATAAAAAAGAAAAAAATCAAAAATTTGGATAATGATTCAAACTTGAGATAATTGAATTGGAAAGTTTTATTTGTATAATACAATTGCATTCAAATATAACTTACCTTAAATTTTTTTAGAAGTTAACAATGTAATTGGATAATATACAATATAAAAAGGATTTTATAAATAAATTTTGAGTGGTTATAATAAATTTTATACTCTTAAATTTTAGTTATAAAAGATTAACCGAGGAAAATAGTGAAAAAGGAATTTAAAGAGATTTTATTTAAATAACTTAATAATCAAATTTGATTTTATATGGAACCTTAAGTCTAACCTAGGAATTTTAATAAAGGTTATTTCCTGAAATGAATATGTTGTATAATAAGTATCTTTGAATAGATAAAATAAAATACATTTGAATTGGACATTTTGTAATAAAGTTTATTTAACTTGAAATCATAGTTTAATTGATGTCTAAATGAATAAATGTGTAAAGAAATTTGATTGTTATATTTGCTATGATAAATATTTTATTTATGAAATAGATATGTTTTGAAAAATGAATAATTATGATTTAAATAGTTAAAATGTATTTTAACATCACTAAAACTTGATAATTGAGAATTTGGTTTTCAAATGGAATTTTAAGTGTAACTTATTAAAGGAATATCTATTTGTGAAATGGGTATTTTAAATAAAGTGTTAGGTTATGTGTTAAATTAAGAGCTAACTAAAATAGTGAACTTTTAACTTAATAAATGAAGTATAGTTTAATTTGGATATTCCATTCATAAAAGTTTGTTTCAATAAGTCATAAGTTAAATGATATCCAAATGAATATTTCTGGAATAAAACTGATTTGAAATACTAATATATCTACTGTAGAATTTTATAAGTGCTACTATTTTGAAAAGACAATGTGTTGGAAATTTTTATAATTGAATGGACTTAGAAATGTTACAACTTTAAAATGAATATTATTTGACCTTGAATTAAAATGGTTTAAATGAAGATTATTTTTTTAAAAGGAGTTATGATTTTCTAAGTATTATGTTTTTTTAGAATAACATTTCCAAGTGTTATGATTTTAGTAGTGTGATTTCCAAATGATAAACATCCCTAAATTGTTATGATTTCAAAGCATTATGGTTTCAAATTATTATCTTATTTTGTTTTTCAAACCATCTTTTGGTTGTCCTTATTTTCCCTCATCTTGCTACAGGCTGGTATAAGCATCTTTCTATAATCTTTCTGTTTAGAAATCTTTCTGTCATCTTTGATAATCTTTGTTACTCATCCGGATCTGAACACTGTTTTCCATTCATAGACCGTCGGTCAAGTGAAAGGGAGATTCTGACTCTAGAGGATTTTTTTTCGTGCTTATATTCTTGATTTGATCACCTCCATCTTGTTAAACTTACCTATAACAATAGTTATCAGGTGAAATTCCAATTTTCTTATCATCTTGTCTTAATTCTATTCATTCTATCTTTTTCTGTGCTTTCCCGTACCTCGTTCCTTTTCGAGGACGAAAAGTTTTGAGTGGGGGAGAGTGTAACAACCTTAGACTTTGCATATATTTTAATTTTGACTTTATTTTTATTTTTAAATTATTTTAAACTTTTTATATTTCAAACATTTCATTTTAAAAATATAAATGTTGATTATTAAGTGAATTTTTGTTTCAAACTAGTATAAATTGGATATTTCACTAAAAAGTGAATTTCTATTCAAACTGGTCAAACTTTGACTTTTGAACTTTAAATTTAAATATTTCAAATTCTTAAATTTTATCTTTTGTTATGAAAATAGATTTAATTCCATGAATACTGCTTTTTGTTTCGTTGAAAACGGACTTATATTGTAGAAGTTATGTAATTTTCAATTTTGTGTATAAACTGTTTATTTTACAATATTATTTATTTTAAATCATATAAATTATATAAATAATATTTTATTTGGTCATGTAATGTTATAAGTTATATTTATATGGGTAAAATAACATGTTATGAACATATTTTGGTTTTAAAACATTTTAAAGTGTAATTGACATTTTCCAGTATTAGTTGTATATTTGTTTACAATTTATAATTTCCAGCTTCAATTAACTAAAGTAATTCTTTATTTATCTTTATATTTTTCTTAAGAACTTATTTATTCTCTTCCCACTTTATTTTGTTTCTCATTTTATTTTATTTATTGGACTTTTATTTGTTTTAAAGTGAAATAAAATTTTTGTAAAACTAGTGATGTTTATTTGTAATTTTCATGTCCTATTTCCAATTTTTAAACATTTTCTTTATTCTTTTTCTATTTTCTCTAAATTTAATTATTTATTTCACTTTAGAAATGATAAATGAATTATTTTATTTCAAAATTTTGCTTTAGAATATTTTAAAATGAAGTAGATAATTTTCCAAAGACAATGGTGGTTTATTTGAAATTTCTGGACCCTATTTTCAATTTTTAAGCAATTTCTTATATTCTTT
Source organism: Allium fistulosum (assembly GCA_030737815.1). NCBI lineage: Eukaryota > Viridiplantae > Streptophyta > Magnoliopsida > Asparagales > Amaryllidaceae > Allium > Allium fistulosum. The sequence goes on from CM060902.1 coordinate 1,105,096,958, forward strand.
TCCATTTTCTTTAAATTTGATTATTTATTTTTATTCTATTTTTACTTTGTTTCAGTTTTTAAATTCATTTACTGAAATTTTATTTTGTTTTATTTGAATTAGAGAAAAGGAAATTTGAAGAGACTTAAGCCTTAAAAAAACTTGACTTTTCACTTTCTAGACTTTTCATTTCTTTAGCCGTTCATTACTTTATTGTTGGCCGTGAGTTTTTATTTCTTTTTCACGTGAAAACATCTTGCTTCATCACAAATTTTCGGCCATTTTAGATCTGAAAAGAATTGAGAAAAAAATTGCAAGTTAATGTCTTCTTCTTTCTACTTTTCCCTCTTATTTTTCATTGTTTTCCTAGATCTCTCTTCAACTTTGCTTGGCCACAACCACCACCATCTTCTCCCGCAACCACCATCATCTCCTCCTCTTCATCATCCCATGCCAAACATCTACCCTTTAGACCAGATCTGGCCTTGACCATTAGATGAAGCCAACACCTCAAATTTGCACAAGAACTCCACAAAACAATGCATAGCCTACCAAAACTCCACCACCACCTTCATAGTTGACTTCGGCCACCCCTATAGCCTCCACCACCAGCAAGTGCCATCACCAATAGCCTTGTTTCAGATCTGACCTGACCTGTAGTGAGCCATAGACGAGCCCATAGATCCCTTTGGTCGAGCCTAGATGCATCCAAACTCCATTGTTAGCCTTGCCTTTTAACCTCCTTCCAATTGTAACTCCAAGACCCTTCCTCTTCTCAAGCCAAACCATATATTTCAGTCCAAACCTGATCTATTTCCACATGAAAACATCATGGCCTAACCATAAGCATGTATGGTTGAGCACAAGTTGAGGCAAGATCAAGCAAACATTGATTTAAAGCTAGGTGATGTTATTTGTCTAGCCTAGTTTCCATTTGTTTCAATTTTATCTTTGGTATTGCAAATATATTTATAATGTACTTTGCTTTATTTTTGTATACAAGGTTTATATCTTGGATCTCTCCACTCAAAACAAATCGTGCTATTGTGCTTTCTGGAATTTATCTGTGTATTTTGTTTTGCAAACTCCAGCGTAAAAAGGTGAGTTATTCTCACCAGACTATATGTACATATATAACTGATAAACCGACACCATTTGAATCTGTAATGTATATCATCATGTTATATATGTTTATATTATTATCATATGATGTTGACACCTGTTATTACACTTATTATATCATATGTTACTATTATTTAATGTTATTCTGTTATTTATATCTGTTATCACCATTGCAAGTTCCCTGTAGATTAGAATCACTATGGGTTGAAATGATACATACCCGAACGGACTTTAGAATAGGGAAAAATCGTTATGGGCTGAAATGATAGGCCTGAACGATTTTTATTTAAATTATTTTAACTTGGGATTGCGGGTTTGAAATGATAGAACCCGGATTTTTCTTTTTTAACTGCGGATTGAAATGATACATATCCGTATCACTTGACTTAGGTTAGAAAATTATATACAGGCCCATGGTTATTTTATAAAGTGTTTTGAATATTTTTAAGTATTTTAAAAAATATAAATTTATGAAATTTGATTTAAACAGATTTTGAAATATTTTGAATTAAAGAAATTATGATTTTTCTATGTGTTAAAAATGTAATTAATGAATGGTTTAACTGGATTTTTGAAATATAACCTAAGTTGGAAATTTGGAATTTTGGTTAAAAATGATATTTAAGTTATATAAATAAAATGGATATTAAATTTTATTTGGAAATGGTAAATATGATAATTTGATTAAATTTGAATTTAAGTGATTATTAAGTATTATTGATTTTTCTATGAATATAAGTGGTTAAATAAATGAATGTTTAAAAGTGATCTTTTAAAATATAACTTGACTAGGAAATGTGAAATTTGGTTTTAATTAAAGGTTTAAGTTAATTAAATAAAATTGGAAATTTTGTTAAATTGTGAAATGGTAATTTAAATTTGAAGTGTTAAGTCTATTTGTTGAAAGGTGAAGAATTGGAACTTTTACACTTAAACTTATTAAGTAAATTGTTGAAAATTGGATTTAATTATAAGAAATTTATTGTGAAAGAAACGTGTAAAGTTCTAATTAATGAAAGAAATATGTAAAGTTTAATTTATGAAAGAAACGTGTAAAGTTCTAATTAATGAAAGAAATATGTAAAGTTTTACCTACTGAAAGAAACATGTAAAGTCTTAATTAATGAAAGAAACATGTAAGTCTTAATTTGTGTAATATTGATTTAAAATAATAAATGCCCCTTTTGTAATAAAACGTAAATTAAAACGTACATTCGATAATGTAAGTTTAATTAGTGTAATATTGATTAAATGATAAATGCTCTTTACTGTAATAGGAATGTAAGTTAAAAAGTACATTTAATATGTAAGTTTTAATTAATGTAAATGACATATTTTAATGACTAAAATAATAAAGTTTCTTTATTGTAATGATAATGTAAGTTAATAAGGTACTCTTAACTTAACATAAGAATTTCAGCATTAAATTGGATATTATAGTAATAAAGTTTATTTAACTATAAGGCTATGATAAAATGACCATGTTAAAAATTTGTAAGTGAAATGACCCTCCTATTTCTACTCTAATTCCATAAGGAATTTTTTTTTTAGGTAAAGAGGATATATATATATAGATAGATATATCATCCATTGCAATCATAATTCTCAGGGTCAATATCTTTCTCCAATAAACCAAATATATCCAGGATCACAATAATCAACCAATATAAATATATCAGTACATTCACAAAGATAAGCACATACATGTGAGGATGTATATGCCTCTCTTGTTTGAATCAGAGTTCTGGAAAACAAGAGGATGTTGGATTGCTAAATTTTTTTTTTGACCAAACAATCCACTGGAAACTCACACATTAGTCTGTTTATACTAACTAAGAAGTGATCAAGTAATAATCAGTAGTAAACAAGCTTTTAATATAGATGTTTGTGTTAAGCTCTGAATAGTGACAAAATCAAGCTAAAAAGAAGTGGATCCTAAGTGAACACAAGCAACATCTAGGCGTAATGGAAACGCGCCTAACTTATACACAAGAGATCACGAGTTCGAGTACTATGCTGGTTGGTTCAAACACAATTTTTGTTTTTCATTTTTCTCCTGTACAGTTTGCAATCTATTATCTACCTATATCTGCACATATATATTTTATTTTTGGCCTATAATCTAACATACAAAAACAATATTTCTTGCTTAATTATTTTTGAAACCCATCCCTATAACCTGGAAGGCTTCAGGATTGTTATGAATTAAGAGTCTGGTTCTTGGGTTTTGAGGATGATAGAAGTGTTTATCATTATTCAGGTTTTTATTGCTTCTTATAAGATCTGTCTGGCATTTAAAATGCATTTGGTTAAAATCTGAGTGAAATTCAGATTCCTATTACAAGTGCAAAGAAAAAAAGGTGTGTTGATATTTGCACAAAACATGTTTATGTGCATATATATATAACTGCAACTATTTGAATCTGGCTTCCATCTACCTTACTACAGATCCTTTCTTTATTTAAAAATAGGACATGAAACATTTGTATGGAACAAGTTAAATTATGGAAACCTTGCAGCCAAATAAAAACATTCAACTTATGCCTATTTTCTTTTGTATTCATATGCCATGGTAGAAAATAAAACCATTTAAAATTTTTTTTTTCTGAGAATCAACTACCCAGATTTTCCAAAACTTAAATCCTTTCCAAAGACTCAAGATTGACTAATTCATTTATAAAATGTAATCATTCAATTTTTAACAGGGTGTTCTTGCTAAATCCCCTTACAAGATTTCGATTAACTTTTTAAACATATCAGGAATTTAACTAGGTTCATAGATTCCAGATACAAGTCAAATTCTTAACAAAATACTTAACAAAATATCCCTCCAATATTCAACACTTAGTACAAGTAGCAATTTAAGTTATCAATACATGCAGATTTCAACATTTAGGCTCTTATCTAACTAAGTTTAGCATGCTATATCTTCTTCTCAAGGCCTTGCTCCTACTCCTACTTAGTTGCTGCAATCCCTGAAAAAGCATTTGAAACTGCCTCATTTTAAATGAGACACCCCAGATGCCATTAGCACACTAGGGTCAGACACATGTCTGGTATGAGAAAATTCACAAAAGCAATTTGTTAATTAGGTTAAAATCAAGTTAAGTACATATACATAAGGTTCTGTCCTTTGGAATCAGGTAAATACTTGTGTGCATGCTCTGTGTCATTGTGCATGTGCACACTTTAACTTTCTTTCCAGAGACTACACATGTGAATATGGCACATACATTCAAGCATACAACTCAATCATAGACAAACAATCATTCATACCAAACAGGAAAATAACTAATATGAGTTAAATCATTTATTCAATTCTCATATTTCAAATCTGGGAAAAACTCTAGTTTTCTCATCTGCTCAAGTATTATTTCCTTGGTATATTTATCTATCCTTGGTCTCATCTGCAATATTTATGAATCAATGGACACACTGTAATGAACTAATTCACTCCATTACACAAAGATCTCAGGACTTAATCAAGCCATGTGTCAACCTGTGTTTCTCAAGCACACAAGTCATTCCTGCAGTGTTCTTGACCCCAATTTCCTAATCAGGTTTTAGTTAATAATAACCCCTTTTGATTGTTCATGACAAAACCATTCAGTGATCCATTAACTGAAAACATCTATATCATGGTATCTCATATTATTCATGACCATACAGAAACAACAAGCAAACAACCATTGGTGACTACAAAATAAGGTTCTGTATATATATATAGATATTCATCCTGGTATATTTTTCTTTAAAGGAGTTTAGGCAGCTAACATTGGTTTATGGCTTCTGGGGGAGTTTTTCTTTTTTTTTGCAAACATTTGTGCTTGAGTTAAACTCAAAATAATCTGGTTTCACTGAATCACAAAATTTTGTTTGCTATGCATTTTATTGAATCAGGAGCATCAGCACATAGGCAACCCTATTGCACTCCTAATTCCTTTCTATTTCAAGCCTCAGCACTTATACATGAGTATATTGCAGCTCAACATTATTTACATCTTTCTGGGTTGAGCCAAAACCAATACTACTTGCCTATTCTCAACATTTTATTTTCTGGGTATTTGTTTATATCCCTAAATATTAACATATCAGAGATCTGAGTGTATAAACCAGATATGTATACCAACAACACATGAAACTTTGTTATAATAAAACAAGTAATCAACCAAAGAAAATCAAAACATTTTCAGATTTAAATTCACAGATAAACATTCATATATGAAAATACTCTTTTAAGAAAATACTTTTAACTGGCTGCCTACATTAGGACTTATTGCCATAGATTTTTGAGTGAGTTTTCTCACCTAGCTCTCTCCTTTGTTTCCTTAATTAATTGATGAACTCCTGCTCTTATCCTCAAGCTCTCTTTCTTCCCTTGTCTTATGATTTCTGTGGTATTGTTTTTCTTCCTTTTTTTTTTCAAAATTCTTTTCTGAGGAGAAGAGGAGGCTGCTGCATATACATGTATATATACAGGGTCTTTCTTAGGGTTTTGGGTATTGGCTAAAGCCATTTTTGCCCACCAGAAAAATCATGTTATCTGAATTTTAAACCCAAAGTTTTACCCCTCCCGGCTTAATTTGGGTGAAGAGAAAAGTGGTTACACATTTTTTTTCAGAAATTTGCTTTTCAGAAAATACTTTTCTCCCTTGTCTACAATCATGCTAAAAATGTGACTTGGTTTTGTTATTTATTAAATACTCTTTTCTATTTTTAGCTTTCATGCAAATGGTATGTACTTCCTTCATTTATTTATAAGAGAATTATTCCTTTTTATATCTCCATTCTTTTCATTTCTGCTTATATTAAAATGTGTCTGTATATTTTATTTCACTAGTTTAAACTCTAGTATTTTATTAACACATATATATTTGTATATAAGTCTTTCTGAAATAATTAGTATACCCTCCTATATATTCCTACATCATTCTATACTGACACACACACACATGCACATGTACACTCACAATATTCAGTAGCACTCATATATACATTTACTTATGCATACTACTTTTAAGAATTTAATCTACATATATATATATATATATATATATATATATATATTTCCATACACATCAATATGTATGTATTCTTGGAGTTCAGGGTTTTAGCTTATATTCATGTGCATTTCCTGTGCACACATGTACACACACTGATACACTATCAAGCTATATCAATTCCTCCTTCAAAGTTTATTTAAAAATTATTTTAAATTCATTTATATTTTCCAGAATAAGTTCCTAAAATCTTGGGTCATTACATACACCCCTCCTTTTAGAAATTGTGTCCCACAATTTTCCTAAGCTTAAAATAAATTTTAAACTTAATTCAGAGAACAAGTATATTCTCTACCAAATAGATTCTTAGTTCTATACTAACTAAAAATATATTCATCCAAAATAAAGAAAACAATCAAAAATCAGAATTACCTTAATCTGAAAATAGCTTAGGATAATTCATCCTAACTTTGTCTTCTAATTCCCATGTGCAATCACTAGGATCTAGACTCCACTGTACCTTCACAAGTTTCAGAGATTTATTCCTCAACTTCTTCACATCTTTTGCCAAAATTCCCACTGGATCCTTTTCATAAATCAAATTAGGATTTATCTGCACTTGGGTTGGGGTTTCAAGAATTTCTGCCTTGTCATGGACCCACCTTCTCAATTGTGATACATGAAAAACATCATGTATGCCTTGCATGTTTTCTGGTAATTCCAACTTATATGCCAAGGGACCAATTCTCTCCAGAATTTTGTATGGTCCAATATATCTTGGGGTTAATTTGCCTTGTTTTCCAAACCTCAACACATTTTTCATGGGTGAGATTTTGATGAAAACAAAATTTCCCACTTCATATTCTACCTGCCTCCTTCTCATGTCTGCAAATTTCTTTTGTCTATCTTGAGCTGCTGTCATTCTTCTTCTTATGAACTCAATTTTCTCCTTGGTTTCTTGTATGTACTCAGGTCCTAAAATAGACCTTTCTCCTGCTTCTACCCAGCAAACAGGTGACAAACAGGGTTTACCATATAAGGCTTCAAATGGAGCCATTCCTATGGTGCTTTGGTAGCTGTTGTTGTATGTAAATTCAACTAGATGAAGGTAATCTTCCCAGTTGCCCCCAAAATCCAGTATACATGCCCTCAACATGTCCTCCAAAACTTTGTTTACCACCTCAGTCTGCCCATCTGATTGAGGATGGTAGGCAGTACTTAAACATAGTTCACTTCCCATTGCTTCTTGAAAGCTTCTCCAGAATTTTGAAGTGAAGATGGTATCCCTATCACTCACAATGGTTTTGGGAATGCCATGTAACCTTACCACTTCTTTTATAAAAATTTGAGCTAGTTTTGGTGCTGTTCTTTCTGACTTGACTGGGATGAAGTGTGCTACCTTGGTTAGCCTATCAATTATCACCCATATGCTTGTATTACCTCTCTTAGATCTAGGCAGTCCATCTATGAAGTCCATAGATATGTCTTCCCACTTCCACTGTGGTACACTAAGAGGTTGCATCAACCCTGATGGTCTTTGAGTTTCAGCCTTGACTTGTTGGCAAGTCATACATTTGGCAATGTACTTGGCTATATCAGATTTCATTCCCTTCCACCAGAAGTCTCTTTTCAAATTTTGATACATTTTTGTGTTACCTGGGTGTATGGAGTATTTACTTCTGTGATATTCATTCAATATCTCCCTCTTCAATTCTATGTCCTCTGGTACACACATCCTATTCTGGTATCTCACATAACCATCTTTATCAATGTGGTGATTCATTACTTCCTCCCCTCTTGAGAGGAGCATTCTCTTCTCTAATAAGTGAGCATCTTGTTCTTGCATTTTTCCTACCTTCAGAATTAAATCTGGTTGAAGTGTCATTAAGCTTAACTTCCCTTTATCTTCTTGTGCACCATGCATCTGCACACAACCATTCTCCTCAATCTCTAACTCAGTTAGCAAAGACAAATCTTTAAATTCTGCTATCATCATCATAGCCAATTTAGCATGCTGTCTACTTAGAGCATCTGCAACTTTGTTTGCTTTGCCTGGTGTATAGAGTATGTCAAAATCATAGGCAGCTAAGAACTCCACCCATCTATGTTGCCTCATGTTCAAATCTTTTTGTGAAAACAAATATTTTAGAGACTTGTGGTCAGTGTAAAGTTCAAACTTTGTGCCTAATAAATAATGTCTCCAAAGTTTTAAAGCATATATCACAGCTGCTAATTCGAGATCATGTGTGGCATACCTTACTTCATGGGGTTTAAGTTGTCTGGATGCATATGCAATGACTTGGCCTTGTTGCATCAACACTGCACCCAAGCCAAATCCACTAGCATCAGTGTATACCACTAATTCTTCATTTCCATGTGGTACCTTTAGAATTGGAGCATTCACCAATGCCTCCTTCAACTGTTCAAAAGACTTTTCACATTTTTCTGACCAAACAAAAGCTTGGTTCTTCCTGGTTAGGTTAGTGAGTGGTGTAGAAATTTTTGAAAAATCTTTTATAAACCTTCTATAATACCCTGCCATCCCCATAAATGACCTCACTTCACTCACAGTGCTTGGCCTCTTCCATGCTTGAATAGCCACTACTTTATTGGGGTTCACAGAAATTCCTTTGGCAGATATAACATGGCCAAGAAAATGTACTTCCTCCTTCCAGAACACACATTTTGAAAATTTTGCCTTTAAATCTTTTTCCCTTAGCCTAGACAAAACCAGGTGCAAATGATGCTTATGTTCTTCCACTGTCTTGGAATAAATCAAAATGTCATCTATGAAAATAAGCACAAACTTGTCTAAACAATCTCTAAAGGTTCTGTTCATTAAATCTACAAAGTAAGATGGTGCATTGGTCAAGCCAAATGGCATAACCAAAAATTCATACAACCCATACCTAGTGTTAAAGGCAGTGTACTTGATGCTTGATTCTTCCACCTTCATTTGATGAAAACCAGATGCTAAGTCTAGTCTAGAAAATACTTTTGCCCCTGCTAATTGATCAAAAAGATCATCTATTCTTGGCAATGGGTATTTATTTTTAATAGTTACTTTTTTTAATTCTCTATAATCTATGCAGAGTCTTAAGGAGCCATCTTGCTTCTTAACAAACACCACTGGTGCTCCCCAACAAGAATTACTTGGTCTTATAAAACCCTTTTCTTCCAATTCTTCTAACTGTTTCTTTAATTCTTTTAGTTCATTTGGCCCCATTCTAGTTGGCTTTTTAATCACTGGGCTTGCTCCTGGAACTAGATTGATCTGGAATTCTACTGGTCTATGGTGTGGAATACCCTTGACCTCACCAAACACATCCAAATATTCATTGACTATGGGAATTTCTTCAATGGTTAGTTCACTGAAATCTTTTTCTGAGTCAACTAAATGATATAGTTTTCCTTCCTTAGCTACCTCACATAAAACTGTGATTCTCTGGCCTCTAGAATTTTGCAATGATATGGTGGATGAGTCTAAATTAATTATGGCTTTAAATTGCCTTAACCAGTCTACCCCCAATATAACACCTATATTTGGGTAATTCAAAACATATAAATTGGAAATAAAATATTTCCCCCTATGTTTAACTCCACATCCACACAAATCATATTTAAAACACTAGAACTCTCCAATGGACTGTGTATATGCAATGGGGTTTCAACCAACATGCAATTCAGTTTTAGCATTTTAACCAATTCATAAGAAATTAAAGAGTGAGTTGCCCCAGTATCATATACTACTGTTATGGGTATGGTACAAATAAGTAATGTACCTTCCACTTGGCTATGGTTTACAGTGTTACTTTCCACTATGGCTTTGCCTTTCCCTTCCAAATTTGCCAATTTGCCTTGCTGTTTATACTCAGGACAATTCCTCTTCATATGCCCCTCTTTCCCACATAGATAGCATTTGAAAGCTCCTCCTTTCAATTCTGGACATCTTGGTTTGATATGCCCTTCCTTTCCACACTGATGGCACACAATTTTCTTCTTGTCTTCCTTAGCTTTGACATCTCCAGTGCTTTTGTTACTAGCCTCTTCTTTCTTCTTATCATAAGGGTGATACCTCCCCTTACCTTTCTTGTTATTATTGCTCTTAAAATTTCTGAACTTCTCCCTTTCCTTGTCATGCTGCTCCAACCTCAAAGCTAAGTTTATCACATGATCAAAAGTCTTGTCTGCATAGGGTAACATGGCTCTGCTAAGTCCTGGGTTCAGACCTTTTATGTACCTATCATTTTTGGATGCCTCATCTGCCACAAGCATTGCTCCATATGTGGAAAGCCCCTCAAACTTTTGAGTGTATTCTGTGACAGTCATGGTTCCTTGTCTAAGTCTAATGAATTCTTCTAGCAAGGTAGTCTTTGCTGATGCTGGTACAAACCTTGCTTCCAACATCTCTTTGAATTGATTCCAAGTGATTTCATTCTCATTCCTTCCTGCTATGATTACTTCCCACCAGCCTAAAGCTACTCCTTTTAGCTGTCTTGAAGCCACTTGCCTCTTTCTTTGATCATCAAGTTGCATGTCATTGAAAATTCTTTCCAATGTTCTCAACCATGTTTGAATTTCCATGACACTCTCTATCCCTTCAAAGCTTTTGCCTCCTAAATGAGTATATGTTTTAAGTAATTTTGAGAGTTCTTCATAGGGATTTTCTTGCCTTTGTCCTGCCCCATCCCTAAATGCTCTCACCAAATCTTGCAGATTGACCATTGGTGGTGCATGGGAAGATCCTGCTCCCTGATTTGGTGGTCTCCCTACCATAGTTTGCTAATAATAATTTACATAGCTGGTCAGTTTGATTGGTAATTTGGTTGTTTCAGTGGTTTTTTTTTCACACTGAACACATTGTTATATATATATTTAGTTCCTTTAAATTTTATTTCTATCTAAGAACTTGATCCTTACTTCTACTATGTTAAATAACATAGCTCTGATACCAACTGAAATGACCCTCCTATTTCTACTCTAATTCCATAAGGATTTTTTTTTTAGGTAAAGAGGATATATATATATATAGATAGATATATCATCCATTGCAATCATAATTCTCAGGGTCAATATCTTTCTCCAATAAACCAAATATATCCAGGATCACAATAATCAACCAATATAAATATATCAGTACATTCACAAAGATAAGCACATACATGTGAGGATGTATATGCCTCTCTTGTTTGAATCAGAGTTCTGGAAAACAAGAGGATGTTGGATTGCTAAATTTTTTTTTTGACCAAACAATCCACTGGAAACTCACACATTAGTCTGTTTATACTAACTAAGAAGTGATCAAGTAATAATCAGTAGTAAACAAGCTTTTAATATAGATGTTTGTGTTAAGCTCTGAATAGTGACAAAATCAAGCTAAAAAGAAGTGGATCCTAAGTGAACACAAGCAACATCTAGGCGTAATGGAAACGCGCCTAACTTATACACAAGAGATCACGAGTTCGAGTACTATGCTGGTTGGTTCAAACACAATTTTTGTTTTTCATTTTTCTCCTGTACAGTTTGCAATCTATTATCTACCTATATCTGCACATATATATTTTATTTTTGGCCTATAATCTAACATACAAAAACAATATTTCTTTCTTAATTATTTTTGAAACCCATCCCTATAACCTGGAAGGCTTCCGGATTGTTATGAATTAAGAGTCTGGTTCTTGGGTTTTGAGGATGATAGAAGTGTTTATCATTATTCAGGTTTTTATTGCTTCTTATAAGATCTGTCTGGCATTTAAAATGCATTTGGTTAAAATCTGAGTGAAATTCAGATTCCTATTACAAGTGCAAAGAAAAAAAGGTGTGTTGATATTTGCACAAAACATGTTTATGTGCATATATATATATATAACTGCAACTATTTGAATCTGGCTTCCATCTACCTTACTACAGATCCTTTCTTTATTTAAAAATAGGACATGAAACATTTGTATGGAACAAGTTAAATTATGGAAACCTTGCAGCCAAATAAAAACATTCAACTTATGCCTATTTTCTTTTGTATTCATATGCCATGGTAGAAAATAAAACCATTTAAATTTTTTTTTCTTCTGAGAATCAACTACCCAGATTTTCCAAAACTTAAATCCTTTCCAAAGACTCAAGATTGACTAATTCATTTATAAAATGTAATCATTCAATTTTTAACAGGGTGTTCTTGCTAAATCCCCTTACAAGATTTCGATTAACTTTTTAAACATATCAGGAATTTAACTAGGTTCATAGATTCCAGATACAAGTCAAATTCTTAACAAAATACTTAACAAAATATCCCTCCAATATTCAACACTTAGTACAAGTAGCAATTTAAGTTATCAATACATGCAGATTTCAACATTTAGGCTCTTATCTAACTAAGTTTAGCATGCTATATCTTCTTCTCAAGGCCTTGCTCCTACTCCTACTTAGTTGCTGCAATCCCTGAAAAAGCATTTGAAACTGCCTCATTTTAAATGAGACACCCCAGATGCCATTAGCACACTAGGGTCAGACACATGTCTGGTATGAGAAAATTCACAAAAGCAATTTGTTAATTAGGTTAAAATCAAGTTAAGTACATATACATAAGGTTCTGTCCTTTGGAATCAGGTAAATACTTGTGTGCATGCTCTGTGTCATTGTGCATGTGCACACTTTAACTTTCTTTCCAGAGACTACACATGTGAATATGGCACATACATTCAAGCATACAACTCAATCATAGACAAACAATCATTCATACCAAACAGGAAAATAACTAATATGAGTTAAATCATTTATTCAATTCTCATATTTCAAATCTGGGAAAAACTCTAGTTTTCTCATCTGCTCAAGTATTATTTCCTTGGTATATTTATCTATCCTTGGTCTCATCTGCAATATTTATGAATCAATGGACACACTGTAATGAACTAATTCACTCCATTACACAAAGATCTCAGGACTTAATCAAGCCATGTGTCAACCTGTGTTTCTCAAGCACACAAGTCATTCCTACAGTGTTCTTGACCCCAATTTCCTAATCAGGTTTTAGTTAATAATAACCCCTTTTGATTGTTCATGACAAAACCATTCAGTGATCCATTAACTGAAAACATCTATATCATGGTATCTCATATTATTCATGACCATACAGAAACAACAAGCAAACAACCATTGGTGACTACAAAATAAGGTTCTGTATATATATATAGATATTCATCCTGGTATATTTTTCTTTAAAGGAGTTTAGGCAGCTAACATTGGTTTATGGCTTCTGGGGGAGTTTTTCTTTTTTTTTGCAAACATTTGTGCTTGAGTTAAACTCAAAATAATCTGGTTTCACTGAATCACAAATTTTGTTTGCTATGCATTTTATTGAATCAGGAGCATCAGCACATAGGCAACCCTATTGCACTCCTAATTCCTTTCTATTTCAAGCCTCAGCACTTATACATGAGTATATTGCAGCTCAACATTATTTACATCTTTCTGGGTTGAGCCAAAACCAATACTACTTGCCTATTCTCAACATTTTATTTTCTGGGTATTTGTTTATATCCCTAAATATTAACATATCAGAGATCTGAGTGTATAAACCAGATATGTATACCAACAACACATGAAACTTTGTTATAATAAAACAAGTAATCAACCAAAGAAAATCAAAACATTTTCAGATTTAAATTCACAGATAAACATTCATATATGAAAATACTCTTTTAAGAAAATACTTTTAACTGGCTGCCTACATTAGGACTTATTGCCTTAGATTTTTGAGTGAGTTTTCTCACCTAGCTCTCTCCTTTGTTTCCTTAATTAATTGATGAACTCCTGCTCTTATCCTCAAGCTCTCTTTCTTCCCTTGTCTTATGATTTCTGTGGTATTGTTTTTCTTCCTTTTTTTTTTCAAAATTCTTTTCTGAGGAGAAGAGGAGGCTGCTGCATATACATGTATATATACAGGGTCTTTCTTAGGGTTTTGGGTATTGGCTAAAGCCATTTTTGCCCACCAGAAAAATCATGTTATCTGAATTTTAAACCCAAAGTTTTACCCCTCCCGGCTTAATTTGGGTGAAGAGAAAAGTGGTTACACATTTTTTTTCAGAAATTTGCTTTTCAGAAAATACTTTTCTCCCTTGTCTACAATCATGCTAAAAATGTGACTTGGTTTTGTTATTTATTAAATACTCTTTTCTATTTTTAGCTTTCATGCAAATGGTATGTACTTCCTTCATTTATTTATAAGGGAATTATTCCTTTTTATATCTCCATTCTTTTCATTTCTGCTTATATTAAAATGTGTCTGTATATTTTATTTCACTAGTTTAAACTCTAGTATTTTATTAACACATATATATTTGTATATAAGTCTTTCTGAAATAATTAGTATACCCTCCTATATATTCCTACATCATTCTATACTGACACACACACACATGCACATGTACACTCACAATATTCAGTAGCACTCATATATACATTTACTTATGCATACTACTTTTAAGAATTTAATCTACATATATATATATATATATATATTTCCATACACATCAATATGTATGTATTCTTGGAGTTCAGGGTTTTAGCTTATATTCATGTGCATTTCCTGTGCACACATGTACACACACTGATACACTATCAAGCTATATCAATTCCTCCTTCAAAGTTTATTTAAAAATTATTTTAAATTCATTTATATTTTCCAGAATAAGTTCCTAAAATCTTGGGTCATTACAGTAAGTATATAAATACTTTGATTATATAAAATGTTAAATTGGAAAGTATTACATACCAAAAATGCTATGATTCCTTAAGGTTACATTACCAAAATGCTATGATAATTTAAAGGAAGATTTCAAGTTTAATAAATTAAAGGAAATATTCAGTGATTTTGAAATTTGGGTTTTATTGAAATGATATGTTATTGAATTGGTTTTGAAATGGAAATGATATATTTTTGAATTGGTTTTGAATAGATATGTTTTGGGTTTGAAAGTATGTATTAGTTTGAAATAAATGATATGATTTTGAAATGGTTTAAAGGATGTATTTTGATTTGAAACATAAACTATTTTTAAAAGTTATAACCACGGGTTATAATAACGATTGGTTGGCAAAGAGACCGGGATCGGATATGGACATACTCTCTGTCGATACCGAAAAACACTTTGACAACCGTGTACGCGGTGGAGATTCCAGAATGAAGTAGGATGGTGGCGACGTTCTTAAGGTATGTTACGTGGACCCAACTCCCGTGAGTTGGCATAAGGTGGCTAAACCAGGAGCGATCTCGGACCAGTGAGGTAGCACCTCTTCTCGGACACATTTCTTTGATATTATACTCTTACTTGTGATTGATTAGATGGCCATCCTCCAATTTGGGAGTGTTGTTCGAGGTGGAACGGTAGTGGCTGCTATGCGTATCCATCAGTCCGTGTGCGTAATTGGTATATCTACCCTGGCATTGCCTAGTTGTGCCGTGTCACCTACCATATCGAGCTTTACTACGATTATGATTTTAAGATCCGACCGCGTTAAGGTTCTCCATCCCCTTAACGCTATTTTCTATATGATTATACTTTACTGATTAGCCACTACTGTATATAGCGTATATTACTACATAGTAGATAGTTTAACGGATCCTTAGAGGATGGGCGGTCCCAAGCATCTTCTAAGTTACTTGTACCCTTATTACAGTTCGCTTGAGTTGGTTTACATTATATAAGTATATATTGTCCTGACTCGAGTGTTTTGTGTTTTGCTTTACGCTCGGGTCAGCCTGAGTTATTCACAGATTTGGATTTCCACTCTCTTGGAGATTTGAATCGCTGGAGATTTTCTGCTTGTCTTGTCCTATCTATTTCAGTTCCGTTGTTCTACTCAGCTTGTACTTGGTTATTTTATTGAGACTTTTGTTGTACTCTATTTCTTCAGTTGTATCTTATGTAACTCTGACATATTTAGATAGTAGCTTCATGAACTACTATTTCTTTTACTTCCGCTGCATTATTTTACTCTGTGTCTGTGATCTGTGATTATATTTATTTACTGTATACTCTGAGATTTGCCAAATTTTATTTACAACGCGGTATTTTGAGCAATTCAACTCCGGCATGAGTGTCTACCTATACACTTATAATGGATGCGAATGGTTGAAAATATCGGGTCGTTATATTTAGGGCTGCTCGTTCTCGTCGTCCCCCTTTTGAAGCTAGGTCACGTTCAAAAATCGAAGGCGCCATCCTCAAATAATCGATCGAATGAGGTCGCTCGGTCGATCGTTCGTGCTTCGATGGCATAGGTGAGTGATTTATTCACCACATCTAATTTAAACTCTGCTTTGTTCGATTCGAATATATAGAGCTTCGGCCATTTGATTTTGGTTTTTATAGGATTCGAAATCCCTAAATTTCGTTCGTCTGATTTTGTCAATGATCTAGTATCGACCATCTGATATTGTTTTAATGCTTGAGATTATTGCGACTAATTCCTATTCGCGTACATATTAGGCATTTCTCGTATATATTTTGGTTGCTCAACATTCACGGCATCGACTCATTTCGTGATGATCTTCGTCGTATATACTTTGTTCAAATTCTTCACATATTTTTGCTTGAATTTGCTCGACTCCTTGATTTCACGGCTTCAGCTTCGATCATTTTTCTGTTGCCTTTATTCTCTGACTTCATTTTGACTTTGGCATTGATAATTTGTGATAATATTTTTACTTGCTTTAAACTGCTTGACTATCTAGATGTGACTTCATATGGGTGCATATATACAATCGTATGTGTGTATGCATGCATTGTCGAGTCAACACTTTCAGTTTTTCCTGTATTTTGATATTGAGCCTCTGTCTTGTTTATTTGAAAGAATTCCTGGACTTTGACCTTTATCTTGACATTGTGTGCATTACAGAGTAGCACTCATGTCTTCATTCAAGTTAACTGTGCATGCCAAGGCCGAAATTTCACTGATGTGTGAATTTTATTGTAGTCTCTCTTATTGTAGCATACTTGACTATGATGTTATTTTATCACTGTCTGGATTCATCTTGTGGTCACTTGAACCTGACTTTGATCTTAGAATTTGTTTGTAGATTTGGTCTTGAGTCTGTTGCCTTACCCTGTGTACTTTGTTGACATTATAGCTTGGTCATTTGAGTCACTCATACCAGCCTCTTGTAACCTGTTATTGCCATTTCATTGTAGTCTTGATGCATTTGAACTGTAATTGTTAGTCCTGTATACAGATCACTTGTTCATTTTTTCATGTTGATTTACGAGTTGTACATCTCAGTTGAATTGCACTGCTTTATTGACTTGTAGATAGTCCACTGTTTTGACAATGCTTGTCCACCTTATATTCTAGTCTCTGACCTGCTGGTTGGAGTTCGAGACTTGTACTTCACCTAATGTATTTGAATCTTGTAGCTTGTATTCTCTACTGCTTATCAACTTGTTCACGTGCATGGGTACTTCCATATTTTTGTTAGACACGGTTGCATTTGTTCATCTGGACATGTATTTGTTTCCATTGTAGATTGATGTCTGCACTGTAGCTTTTGTATTGATGCAGTAGTCTCTTGCTCATTTGCGTGCTGTTACATGTGCTGGTTAGTTTGATCAGAGGCATTGTAGCTTTGTTCTTCATAGCAGGTGTGTTTTTCCAGTTGAGTCTGCACATGTTTGGATTTCATATATGTACTGCCCTTGTACATGCTTCACTGCAT
This sequence comes from Allium fistulosum, assembly GCA_030737815.1. NCBI lineage: Eukaryota > Viridiplantae > Streptophyta > Magnoliopsida > Asparagales > Amaryllidaceae > Allium > Allium fistulosum. The sequence continues at coordinate 1,105,114,769 of CM060902.1, forward strand.
CACCTTCTACCTGTTGCACTTGCAATGATGTTCTCCATTTCATGTTTGAATTCCTACTTGTCTGCACTGATGTTCATCTGTTCTTGTTGGCATTGGATTCACTTGTGTACTTTGACTCTGCCCTGTCTGCATTTGTGATATTTGTTCATCTGATTACTGTTCTGGTCATTTGTGACTGTTCATTTGTTCATGTTTGATCTTGACCTCCTCACCTGACTTTAGATCTTTACTGAAAACAGTCTGTACATGTTTATTCTCGAGTTGTCCATCTCAGTTGAACTGCACTTGGTTCTGCTTTATGATGTACTCGAATTCGTCTCTATTGCTGTATATGCTTGAACTGTTGATGACTTTTCTGCAGTTTAGTTGTAGCTTGCCTTTGTCCTTACATCTGTTTGCCACTGCAGTTTCATTGTGGTGGTGACTTTATATTCGGTGATGGCGAGGCAGTGCACGCGTGCGTGCACTGCAGCCACCCAGAATTGACGGTTTTGAATTGATTTAGTCGATTTGATAAATTGTTTATTTATCTCTGTTGATGATTTAAATCTGCTGATTTTTGCTTGACACTATTAAGTGTTATATTTTTAGTTATCCGATTTCTTTGTTAAAAGGATTGGATAGACGGAAATTATTGTGACTGTCATCTATTTGATTATTATTGCTTCCATGCATTAATAACTGAGTTTGAATTAGACTGATCCGGGTATTATTTTCTTTTGAATGTAATACTCGGGTCAGACCGAGTATTTATAGGTTGTAGACTTTTAGCTTTGGGTTGCTTCTAGAGCTATGAAGACTTTTTATATCACTTGAAGTGGTCTTCGTCTTGTTGTAGTAGTCAGTGTGTCTGTTTTAAGATGATAATGTATTCATGTATATTAGTCGATAATGTACTTGTATATATAACTTCTTGAGTCGACAGTTGTAGTTGTATCATTTGTATTGTGTCAAATGTATTGTAACTGATATCAGTTATAATATATATGAGACTTTTCGTTCCATCTGTATTCCGCATTTATGTTATCTGTGTTATTTTTATATCTATTGTCCTAAACTATTATAGCCACTGTGTAGTAGCTTTGAGTTTGTATCGGTATGTCGGATTTCCTCTAAAGATGAAATGCAATGTTTTATTATCTGACATATCGGTGCTCGCACAAAGCAATTACATAGATGGTCGCTCCTCAACAGCCTTATTCTCCGTGCTAGTTGACAGCACTACACCGTAGTGTTCTTGGCTAGCGTGGGTATAGAGGTGGGGCTTCACACGATACGTCAGATTTCCTCCTAAAATAAAATTGCATGTTATACTATCTGACATATCGGTGCTCGCACAAAGAAATTACACAGATAGTCGCTCCTCAACAGCCTTATTCTCCGTGCTAGTTGACAGCATTACACCGTAGTGGTTTTGGCTAGCACGGGTATAGAGGTGGGGCGTCACAACCCGATTAAGGTTGCCCGAGATTTATATAAGCTTATCCATCTCCGTTATTATGTTGTTTAATCATCTTGTCTTTTGTTTCCAATTCATCTTCAAATCATTCTTGAAGTGTATTTTTGTAAACTAATATTTAAATTATTTTATCATATATTGTGTTGTTTGAATTATTGATGTTGATTTGGGTTTTCCGATCGATTCGTCTGATCAACGCTATCGATAGGATCTCCAAAACACTTGAACAAAGCAAACTGACACAATATGGTTTTCAAATTTAGTAAATGATAAATTTTGTATAATCATATTATATATATGTATAATTTTCTAAATTTTGATAGTTAATTGAATTGGTTGTTAAGAAATAATATTTGATTTGTATATATATTGCAATCATTGGCTTTTGTTTCATATAAAAATAGTTGAACTATAAAATATGGCTACAAATTAATTTGGAAATTTAAATGAATTTAAAACAAGAATTGAGAATTTTATTTCGGAAGATTTCAAACTTTGGGTTTTAAAGTTTTTAAAAGGATATATTATATAAAATATTTTCGAATAGAAATTGTTTCTAAAGAATTTTAAATGTTTCAATCAGTGCTCTTTTCTCTGTCGCTGGAAAATAATTTCGATGATGACTGTAGCATCATCGACATTCATTTTCGAGTTTCGAAGTGAAGAGACCATCTTGTAGCCTTGCTACATTTTTGTTTTGAAAAATTTAATTGATTTGAATTTCTAAAATATGACTTGATTTGTAATATATATTGGTATATGATTTCAAATTTGATTTTATATTATATATATATATATATATATATATATATTTACCTAGAATAGTTTGAAGTTAATCGGAAATTTAAATTCTTAAAATTTTATCTAAAAGGATAATTTCAATTATAAAAGGAAATCAAGAATTTTGAATAAATATTTAAACTTGAAAAGTTGAATGAGAAAATTTTACTTGTATAATACTCAATTACATTTCAATATAACTTACCTAAATTATTCAGAATTTAAAAATGTAATTGGATAATATACAATATAAAATGTTTTATAAATAAAATTTGAGTGTTATAATAAATATTATACACTTAAATTTTGATTATAAAAATGCTAATAAAGATAAATAGAATAATAAGTTAATTGAATAATAGATGAGACACATAAATTTGTTTGGAAGGAATTAATAAATTGAAATTAGATTAACTTATGGAAATACCTTGAATTTAAAATCAATTATTGAATATAAATTAATTTAAATTGAAATTTATATGGTTTAAATTAATTTATATGGTTTAAATATATGTGATAAGATATATTAACTGGAATATAGTTAATAATAAATTGGAATGAAAGAATTAAATTTGTTGAATAAAATATGAGGATAATAAATGATTATACAAGTTGATTGATTTAGAAATTGTTAATTAAGGATGACTAGATAATAAGATAATGAATTTAGAAATAGATAGATTGATTTAACTTAGGTGAACTCAAATGGAGTAAACCAAATTGTTGGTATTAAGTAGTTTAATTTGAAGTTTATATGGTTTAAATTAATTGACTTATGTTGTTTTGAAACCTATTTTCCTTTCTGGTTGTTTCAATTCTCCTACCTCGTTCCTTTTCGGGGACGAAAAGTTTTGAGTGGGGGTGTAACGGCCCGTAAATTTTAGATAATTTTATTTATTTATTTATATATTTAATTGAAATTTTGTGAAACTTTAAACAATAAAATTTTGAAATTTAAATTTTATATTTGAAATGCGTCTGTTTTAACATAAAAACTGGTAAATTTTCATCAGATAATTTGGAAGTTTATTTTCTAGTGTAATTTTATTCCAATTTATATCAGTTAAAATTGAAGATAATAAAAGTGTTACGAAACCTAAATATGTAAACATGAGGAAATTTATTTAGAACACTCTGAATAAGACTGCGTAATCCGTTTCACGAAATTCGGACGTTTCTAGCTCCATTTGGATTTTTCCGTACGGGATAACAACGTATATCAGTGTCCGTGTAGACTTTTGAACGGATAATCGTACCAATGATATCTATATACCATTTTGATCGTCTCGTCGCGCTGACCTCTGTAGTATATTCAATTCGGTGTTTTGAACTCCTGTTCGCTATGGAATCGATAATCGACTTCGTATCGGTACGTATCCGTTCGTTACCTTTTGTTTTCCATCTACCCACCTGTTCAAAACCCTAACAACCATTTCCTTTTAATTATTTATTTCTGAAATCAAACTTATGGCTTTCAACATTCCCATTATTAATTTTCGGTTGCCATTTTATTTGTTTCTCTGGTTCATCATCTGCTTCAATTAGCTGGTTCATTTCTTTTATGTAACAAAACCTCATGTCCGCTTCCCACAGTCTGCTCGTATTTTTATTCTCCTTCCTCCTTTTCATTTTCTTTTCTTTCCACCATTCTTCCTTATGTTCGGCCTTCCCCAGTTACTCACCCAACCAACGCCTCATCTCTCCGCCTACCAACGCACCCTCACCTCCGTACTCCGCTTGCTATCCACTCCGCAACTCTTCCCATCTACACTCAACGATAGCCACCCTAGCCGCGAAGGTGAGCATCACTCACGATTAACGTTCTTATATTTATTAAATTTGATTTTAATTGAAACGTCAATTGAAATATGCTGCTGTTAGTTATTTACATTGTTATATATGCTATTATTTGTATCAGTTCACCTATGACATCCGACACCATTATCTGTTATTTATATTGATGATATATGCCTGTTATGTTATTATCATATTTGTTATCACTCTACAAGTTCCTTGTTAGTATAGAATTCACTATGGGTTGAAATGATACATTCCCGAACGATCTTGTAGAACAGGAGAAAATCGTTATGGGTTGAAATGATAAACCCAAGCGATTTTCATTTGATTGAATTTGGAATTTTGGGTTGAAAAGATATATACCCGTATATATTTAAATTGCGGATTGAAATGATAAATATCTGTATCACTTGACCATAGGGTAGAAAATTATATACAGACACCGTTGGTCTACATAAAAATATTTTGAAAATGATTTCTATGGTTTTGAAAATAAATATATGGTTTTGATAAATATTGATTTTTAAGATTTATTAAAGTTGATATATAATATGTTTAAGTATTTATTTAAAATTTATATTTTCGAATACAGAGTTTGTAATGATTCAGGTTGTAAAGATAAATTTGAAATTGATTTGAGATTTTATTTATTTAAGAATTATACTTAAATAAGTTTGATTTGAAATTTATTGAATTTGAAATTTTAAAGAAGTGTTTTACAACTTGAAATTTGATTAAAGGTGACTTAAATGGATATTTCAAACTTATATGAATTTAAATGGGATATTTTGTAAATTGAAGTTGTATTCAAATGATATTGAAATAATTAAGTAAATATTTCAAAACTAAATAATAGAAAAGTGAATTGATATATATATATATATATATATATATAATTATCGAATTTTGTTTTGAAATGTGGAATATTTGAAGCTTTGAAATATATTGAAATTGAAATGGATTATTTGTGGTTCAAATCGGTATTTGAAATCGATATAACTTGAAAATGTTTAATGGAATTGGAATTGAAATTGATGATTTAGATTTGATTAAATTTGAATTTGGAATTCGAATTGATTTGAATCAATTTGTGAAAGTCGAGGAAACTATTTTATTTTTTAAAGTAATTTTAAATTATATTTAAAAATATTGATATTTTACTTTATAAATTATTTTAATATAAACTATTTTAATATAAATCATTTTTAATATAAATTATTTTATTATAAACTATTTTAAATAATAACTATTTATATATACTATTTTTATTTATAAACTATTTTAACTTATAACTATTTATATAAACTATTTTATTTATAAACTGTTTTATTATATATACAAATTTTAATATCTAAACTGTTTAAGAGGAAAGTGTTATGATTTCCAAAATTATATAATTTCAAAAGTGTTATGATATCCAAAATGCTATAATTTCAAGGGTTATGATTTCCAAAATGATATGATTTCAATGTTGTGATTTCCAAATTGTTTTGATTTTTAAGGACTATGATTTCGAAAGCATTATACTTTGGAAAGTGATATGATTTTTGGAAATGGATATATTTGAAATGGAAATGATATCGTCTTGATTTGGTTTTGAAATGGAAATGATATATTGGTTTTGAAGTATAAAGTATTTTCAAATGACCACGGTGTTATAATAACGATTGGTTGTTAAAGAGACCGGGATCAGATATGGACATACTCTCTGTCGATACCGAAAACCACTTTAACAACTGTGTACGCGGTGGAGATTCCAGAATGAAGTAGGATGGTGGCGACAACCCTAAAGGTATATACGTGGACCCAACTCCCGTGAGTTGGCATAAGGTGGCTAAAACAGGAGCGATTCTCGGGCCAATGAGGTAGCACCTCTGATCGGACGCATTTCTTTGATACATTTCTATTACTTTGTGACTAACTTGGTAGCCACCCTTCGATTTTGATTGGGAGTGTGTTTCGAGGTGGGCGGTAGTGGCTGCTATGCGTTTCCACCAGCCCGGATGCGTAATTAGTATATCTACCTTGGCAATGCCTTGTTGTGCCATGTCACCTACCATATCGAGCTTTACTACGAGTTTGGATTTGTGCTGTAGCCTGTGGAGTATTGAGCGTAGCCCCCGATCTGGGAGTATGCTAATACTGGATAGACTATTGGGACTAAGGTGGAAAATGTAATGCCTTAATGCTATTTAAAATTAAGTTTATTTATTATTAAACATTATTATAATAGCGTATATTACTACATAGTAGATAGTTTAATGGATCCTTAGAGGATGGTTATCCCAAACATCCTTTGAGTTACTTGTATTTTAGTTGATATTTCACTTGAGTTGGATTTATTTATATAAGAATGTTAATCCTAACTCGAGTGTGTTTTGCTTTACGCTCGGGTCAGACTGAGTGATACAGTATTTGAGACTCATCTTTGGAGTTGGAGCTTCGCTTGGAGATCCAACTATCTATCGATTCTGCTTTTAGTTGTTCAGTTGATTCCAGTGATGTATTCAGATCTTGTACTTGATTATTGTATTGAGACATCTATGTATTCGTGACTTCTGTTGTATCTTGTTTAACTCTGTTATATATATAGTAGCTTCATGAACTACTATCCTTTTGTTTCCGCTGCGTTATTGTTATATTACTCTGTGTCTGTGATCTGTGATTATTTTATTTACTGTATATGTTGAGTTTTGCCAAATTTATATTTACAATTTGGTATTTTGAGAAATTCAAGTCCGACATGTGCGGATGCAAATGGTCCAAAATATCGGGTCGTTACACAATCTTTCAGCTACCAAACATTTCAAATAAATAGACATATGATTTCTTATTTAATAAAGAAACATTTATTATTCTTTATAAACATTTATTATTCCAATCAATTGGAAATTTACATTCAGACAATTGTTAATTTCACTCAAACCAATGTTATTAAAATACACATTAGCATTTGTTATCATCCTTACATTATAGCAAACATGTTTCATTAATAGAAATTTTACTTAAGCTCATAACTTGTATTATAATTTAATTTGTATCAGTAAAATCTTAATTTTTTTTATTCCTAACAATTTTATTCAAAAATCTTATTTAATTTAATATTTTTAAATGTTTAAAAATACGGGTCGTTACGATCTCCCCCCCCCCCACTCAAAACTTTTCGTCCTCGAAAAGAAACAAGAAGGAATCCAAAATCTATTATATTTTATTTAAAACAGTCAATTTATAAACAATTAAACCTACATATTTAAGTTTACTAAAATTTGAATATAACTCAAATTCTACAAAAAATTTCTGTCTTAAATTTTTGAAAAATTTCGGCAGAGTCTCTCCTCGCGCGGATACATCCGAAAAATAATGATATCAATAATTTCAATATATATATATATCATATTTCAAAATAAAATTCCAAACCACGGGAAAATAATATAATATCGCTATAAAACCGTAATCCGAAAACATACCTATTTTTTGGGCAAAGAAAATTTATTTATGAAACAAAAAGCAGTAGCTATTGCTTTCATAACCTGTATTTCACTAATATAATCCAAAAAGTTAAAATTATGTGAAAGAATAATATTTCAGTTGTTTTAAATCAATAGCACAAACAACATACAATATATCACAATCATATGCAAACAAAACTATACAACCAACATAGGCAACAAAAAATACATCACACATCCATAGCAACCAAAACTAATGGTTTGTTCAGGTTCAGAACTTTTAATCATACAAGGGTTATAAATAAACTAGTAAGTGTACCTTATGCTCAACAGCCTTAGATAATTACTTAATAGATTATTCATACAACCTCAAACAACTAGAAGTATTCTTTCCTAAACTTCCCATCAGCCAAATAACAAGAATTTTAAATTTACTTAAGTTTATTCTACTAGTTTTTTTCTTCTCATCATTTACCTTTCCATTCATTTATTTATATAAAGATCAATCACTTACATAATTTGTTTTCCATAATGATTTAAGTCATTAATGAATCATTTCATAAAATATTACTTAAGCTCCTACTGCCTTACTTAAGTTTGTAACTTAATTCTGTTATAGAATAAAATTTTAAGTTTTTGGAATTCGCTCTTGAAGAGAAAAGAAATATTTCAATATATCTAAAATTAAATTAAAACATTTAACCCCATTCAATTAGTAAGAATATAAGATATATTTAAAACATCCTCATAGCATTTTGCAAGGATTTTCCAAAAAGTTTAAACAATGTTAGAAGTTTATATCAAAACATTATGATAACCTTTTAAAAAAAATAAAGTTCCTTAAATTCGATAATTTATTAGACTCATTATTTTAAAATAAGTATAAACTCTAGATTATTAAACTGAAACTAATAGTATAGTCAAATCTTACATTAAATATCCAAATCAAAGTATAAAATTTCATATCTTCATAATTAATTTTACACACTTATTTTAAATGAATATTCAAATCATGGAAAAAACATTTATTATGGTTTAATACAAAATTCAAATAGTAAATAAACCTATAAATTTACTATTAGTACTTTGAAATCAAGTAAATATTTCAAACCATACTTCCAAAATAGAGATTCAGATTTATTTGTCAAGTATATTACTATAAATGAACTTCGCAAATCATTTTTTTTCCATTTATATAATATCTTTAAATTATACATTCAAAGAAACTTATATAAATTTTCCTAGAAATATTCATTTGAAACTACATTTGCAAATCAATCATCTTTAATACTTTACGGAAAAATTCATCTATCAAATTTCTTGCTTCATTTATAAATACCATTTAAAAATTTTAAATAACATCTTTATAAATATATGTAAACTATTTGAAAACAATTATTTACATCATTACATATATTTAAAAAGAAGTTATTGAAAACCTTAAATCCATTATATATAAATTTTATTAGTTTTAAATCTCAAAATGCTTTTAAACATCATTAATAAATCAATAATCATGAACTTTAAATATGTTTTATTTAATTAATAACTTCTCACAATATTTGCAACACTAATAATTTACTATTAAACCATGTTGTACATAAATAAACAATAATTTAAACATTTTAAAGTATTTAGAAATGAAAAAAATGACCAAATTTTTTTTTATACAATACTTTATCAAAATACTTTTATAACTCGATGTTTTAACACGTTTATCCTCATTCTTGCAGACTCTGGTCGTACGTTGATCAGGCGTAAGACTAGAAATCTCCAAGTACTTAGTAGACATGTTTCAACACCTAGTGAAAAATACTTAAAAACATGTATGAGAAGCACCGCTCAAAATCTGATGTCAAAAGACAATGTTACGATAGCAATGGCCCGCTGCTAATCCAGTGTTTACGCAATGGACACAAAACTTTCCAAAAGATCCTTCCACCTTCCGGATTCTAGAAAAATATCGTAGCCATTTCGTAAACAAGGGATCATCGACCCCTGTTGTAGTGGTAACTGCTGATTCAATGATTTATGCAATGGATGCACTTCCTTCTCAAAAGATCCATAAACAACAAATCCCAGGATCGAAAGCCCCTCCATTGGGTAAACTAAAGAACCATCTATCCTGAAAAAAATCGAGGAACTCATGAGTTTAAGTATGGACAACCATATCGGTTCGAATCCATTTCTGAATTCACCCAAGTATATTAGGGTTTATCGATCGAATCCATTCCTGGATTCCCCAAGTCCATCTGGGTCGAAGCATATCATACTATACTTCTTCGCGAAGGGTACTTCCCTATACCTCTTACTTCAAAATATAACATACCATATATAGTACCTATTCAAAATCATAGCTTTAAATATCATACTTATATAAATTCCATTATATATAAGGTTTCATTTTAAGATAGAGTACGTTTCAAAATCAATAATCTCGAATATATCAAATCATTCTTATATAATGTAACGACCCGTAATTTTCGATAATTAAAATTAGTTAATTTAATAAGGTTTTGTGATTTAATGTTGGAAGAAGAAAAAAATTTGTGATTTAATAATAATAATATAACTGGAATGAAATGTAATAGTATTAATTTAAGGTAATTGATAACTGCTTTAGATGTAATTCCAATTAATTAAAATGATTAAAAAGTTATAATTGGTTGTAGATTGTAAATTAATTGTAATAGTGTGTGTATTAATTGGTAATTGGATTAAAAGAGTAATTGATAATTTAAATGTTGTATTAACAAATGAAATAGTATGTAATAAATTACAATTGAATAAAAATTAGTAGTGTATAAATAATTATAACATTTGTTGTAAACAATCAACTTATAAATATAATTAAATTAAGCTAAAGAGACAATTGTTATTTGTTACCTATTAGTTTAACTTGTTGAAATCAAATTGGAAATAAATTGCAATAAATGTAATTAAATATTGCGTTAATGGAAATTAATGTAATGACCCGTATTTTTACGGATCGAATGTTTATAACAGTTGTCATTAGGTCGTAATGTTGTTAAGTTGTTCAGAATTTAGGTTGACTAGAGCTTAAGTCGTGTAGAAGTTAGGTCGTGTGGAAGATTAAGTCGTGGAGCGACCTAAAGAAATTTGCGACTTAAGGGGGGTAGACGACCTAAGGGTTAGCGACTTAACAAGGTTGGCGACCTAAGGGGGGGTTGGCGGTCTAAGAAAGTGAGCGACTTAAGAGAGTTGGCGACTTAAGAGAGTTGGCGACTTAAGGATTAGCGGCATAGGAGTAGCGACTTAGGAGATTGGGCGAGTTAACGACCTAAGAAAGTTAGGTCGTGGACGCGTTAAGGAGATAAGTTGATTGAGTCGTTAAGTCGCAAGAATGATGAGTCGATGAGTTGTTGAGATGATGAGTCGTTGGATCGTGAGTGCAGTTAGGTCACGCACTTTCGCGCATGCGTTAAGTCGTATCCCAGTCAACTCGTTAGGTCGGCATTGTTGCTAAGTCGTAAGTCGCTAGGTCGTGCGCATGTATGTTAGGTTAGGTCGTAAGTCGCGCACGTGTGTTATTGCTTAGGTCGTTGAACTGCTAGGTCGTAGGTCGAAGGGGATGGTTAAGTCGTAGGATCTGCTAAGTCGTAGGTCGGAGGATTGTTAGGTCGTAGGTTGTGGGGTTTCGTTAAGTCGTGGACGACTTAAGGGGCGAACGACTTAAGGAATTTCCAGCCTATAAATACACGGTTCTACTTCACTTTTTGGGATCCGGATTTTGAAGCGATGAAGTGCTGCCATTTTGAGAGTTCGAGAACTACACTTCTTCACTTCTTTTCACCACTTTAATTTTGTACTTCCTTCCATCCAAATCGAAGATCAAATCGAAGATCCAAGAGCTTAGATTGAAGATCTACCAACCATCGAAGAGAGATTTCATCGTTTGAAGTAGGGTTTTGGAGAATCGAGTTAGAACCTTCGCTGTCCAGATCTGAACTGTGTTGCTTTTGAGGTGTTTAGGTGATTCGATGAGTGGTGGTTATCTCTCACACGGATCCAAAGGAGTATATCGGATTGGTGGCTTGATTATGTGTTAAAATAGTGATTTCCATGCATTTTCATAAACTTAAGTGTAGATCTATTGTTCATGATGATTTGACATCCATTTTACTACATGTTAATCTATGCAAGTTCATTCATCAAGTTGTAGAGATATTGCTCATGATTCATGCTTGTTAGATTTGGACTCTTTATTTACAAAATTGCCATTTTAGTTATAATTGCTTTTAGATCTTGTTTGCATGATTGATTACTTGGATTAATGATTGATTTGATTGATTGTTATAAATTAGTTGACTAGTTGATGGATTTAGACAAGATGGTCGAAGATGATTCAAATGCTAAGGGAAAGGCTCTTGAATTGGAAAAGCTGCTCGTGGCATATGTGGCGGTTGATGAAGCTCATTTGGATAGATTTGATGATGATGTTGAGATGAGGCTTTGCTATGATGAGATGAAGCGAGGCATGATGTAAGATAGCCTTGGTTTAATCCAGACGGGATCATTCCAAGCATGATGATGACTCGGTGAAATGGTTCGAGTTTGAGGATAATGGTTGGCTCGAGAGGCGCTTGAGCTAGTATGAGAATAGTCGTCGAGGAGGATGACTAGAAGGCTGAGATTTCATCGTTGTTGAAGGTTCTAGCAGGCTCAAAGCAAGAGTACACTGGGCAGACTCGATAGTCCCAAAAGACTACAGTTGGTAGTCGAGTACTCTGGGCAGATTCGATAGTCCTAGGCACGGGCTGCGACGACGTGCGGAGTTCTGTCTAGAACCGGGGTTGCCATTAACCCTTGACGGACGGCTGAAAGAATGTGCTGGTCATTCAATTAACGGTGGTATCGAAGCAATGATAACAGTGATAGCCAGAGTCATGGATGTTTGGTTGTATCGTCATTCGGTCTCAAGAGCAATATTTTCCGGGTGCTTATCTGATCTTGGTTTAGGCCTTGGGGGTTTGTACTTGGAAAACATTGACCTTGACTCGAGTGATAATTGCTTTACTTTAAATGTTTGCTATGCTATGTTTACTTCTGCTTAGTGTGTCTGGGGGCTATCACTGTAGAAAGAGGTGGAGTGGGAGGGTTAGATTCCTATTCCTTTTACCTTTATGCTCTTTTGGTATGTTGGTAGTTAATTTACCGCTCACTAAGACTGTTGTCTGACTCAAGGTTTTATGTTCAACTCTTATTACCTTGGGTTGTTCATCCATTTTGGGACGGGCAGACTAGGTAGTAGGTGACAGGTGCCGTTCTTAGTTTCCAACGATGCTGATGACGAAGACGAGTTGGAGGCTTGCATATTATTTTCTTGCTATATGTACTGGATGTTCCGCTGCTTGTATAATTCTCTGAGTGATATGTAGTGAGGCTTGATGTATTGACTATTCAGATGTTTGTATTCAACTATTATGAAGCTAAATTGATAAGATTCTATTTTGTGAAGCTTCACTATATATATTCTCTATTGTATTTTATCCATGCGCTGTGAGTAATACGATAGATTCTGCTGCTTTAATTTACCTTGGTGATCGTCCATGGCTGCCTGGCACACCTTTCAGCGCACTATTTTCCTTGTTCAGTGCAGGGGTCATGGGCGGTCGTCACATTTGGTATCGGAGCTTTGGTTAATCGATTTTACCCAACGCTCGCTGACATAACTACGTATGAGAGACGTAATTGTATTTTGATGGATGATTAATATATATAATATAGTAGCTTAGAAGAATTTGAGTCCTTTATGAAGTTGTTTCTCAAGGTGTGCTGATCATTTCTTTTATAGATATTAAGAATGAGTCGAAGAGGGAGACCAGCTGCTAGGGAAGGCCGTGCTACTGAGGGGGCTGCTGATTATGCTGCTATGTTCGAGGCTATGATGACTTCGATCATGAGAAGGATGCCAGCTCCGGGGCCATCAGTAGATGCTGGAGTTCAAGTTCAAACTCCAAAACCGGTGGATTTTGCTAAGCTGTGTAAAGATTATACTGCTCTTGGAGGAAAGGTTTTCTTGGGAACAGAGTCAACCATTGAAGTCCAGAGATGGATAGAGGCTTGTAGAAGGATCTTTGGTGATTTGGGAATCGAGGATGCAACTAAAAGGAAGCTCGCATCAAGACAGCTTCAAGGAAGAGCTTCTGATTGGTGGAACTCTATCACCATTGATACTCCGGAGGAAGAAATTACTTGGGTGCAATTCTAAGCCAGATTTGAAGCTAAGTTCATTTCTACAGCTCAGAAATCTGTTCTGTTCAAGAAGTTTGTGGAGCTCAAGCAAGGTGGAAGACCAGTTCTTGAGTATGTTTCTGAGTTTGAAGCCTTGTCCAAGTATGCCCGGTCGTATATTGAATCTTCATATCAGAAGAACGAGAAGTTTGTGACAGGCTTGGACAATTATCTTGGGAGGCAGTTGGTGGATCATTTGGACGATCCATTTGAGAAGCTTGTGGAGAAAGCTCTCAGGCACGAGAATTTGTTTCCTAAAGAGGGATCTATTGTTGCTGTAACCAAGGAAGAGTATAAACCACAGCAGGGTGGAAACAAGAAGAGGAAGCAGCAGCAGCAAAAGTGTAAGGATGGCCAGAAGAAGCCGAAGGGCGAAGTGACCTGCTACAATTGTCAACAGAAGGGCCATTTCTCCAGAGATTGCAAGAATCCAAAGGTGCCGGTGAAGTGCCACAACTGTGACAATCCGGGGCATATCAAGAGGAATTGTCCAGAACCGCGGAAGGACAAGCAGATTGTGCAAGCTTATGCTTTAGGGGCTGTTCCATCATCTTCGGAAGCTCCTACCGCTGAAGAGAAAGGAAAGCGTGTGGTGGTTCAAGGTACTCTTTCCATATGTGGTGTTCCAGTTAGAGTGTTATTCGATACTGGGGCGTCGCATTCTTTTGTTTGTAATGAACTTGTAAGCCGGTTGGGTTTAAAACCAGATATCGTTGATAGACCATTGGTTGTGACTAATCCAGTTAGGGGTTCGTCCTGTCTGTGTATGCTATGCCGTGGTCTGATTGTATCGAGTCATGATTGCTCTTTTGTTTGTGATTGTTTTGTTCTGAACTTTGCGGGCTTCGTAATTATTTTGGGTATAGACTGGCTTAGGAAGTATGCAGCAAAGGTTGATTATGAAAGGTTGGAGGTGACAGTCGAGAATGTGGAAGGGCGAAAGGTTGTGATACGATGTAAGCATGAGGAAGGCGTCTTCATGAGCTTCATGTATTCGCTGGTTGTTCCACGGGATGGACTGTCATCGGTGCCAATCGCTAATGGATTTGAGGATGTCTTTGATGAGGTCAAAGGGTTACCGCCGCATAGAGAGATTGAGTTTAGTATCGATCTAGTTGAAGGAGCCAAACCTGTTGTGATGCCTCTTAGGCGGATGGCGCCTAGGGAACAGCAAGAGTTGAAGGTGCAAGTTGATGATCTTTTACAGAAAGGATTCATTCGGCGTAGTGTGTCCGAATGGGGTGCACCAGTTGTGTTTGTAACCAAAGCGGATGGATCGTTGAGGTTGTGTGTGGATTATCGTGAGCTGAATAAAGTGACTAAGAAGAACAAGTATCCATTGCCGAGAATAGATGACTTATTTGATCAGCTTCACGAAGCTAAGGTGTTTTCTCAGATGGATTTGGCAATGGGATTTCACCAGTTAAGAGTGGCTAAGGATAGTGTACCGAAGACTGCTTTCAGGACACCATCCGGTTTCTTTGAGTGGCTGGTAATGCCGTTTGGATTGACCAATTGTAACGACCCGTAAATTTTAACTGTTTTAATAACGTAATTAGTTGAAATTTCGTGAAATTTTAAACGATAAAATTTTGAAATATAAATTTAATATTTTGAATACGTCTAGTTAAACATAGCAACTGGTAAATTTTCGTCCGAAAATATGAAAGTTTTTTTCGCACGTAAATTTACTTCAATTTAATCAGTCAAAAAGCGATGAAAATAAAATGTTTCCGAAACCTAAATATTTTTACATAGAAAAATTCTAAACCATCTTCTGAGCAAAATGTCAGTTTGTCGTTTTTCCAAATTCAGACATCTTTGGCTCCGTCGATCTTATTTTTCAGCGTTTTTCTTGCATTTTCCGCTATTAGAAAAATTCGAATTTTTATAATTAAATCGTACCACCAATATCTGTGTACCGTTTTGATCGTCTTGTCATGCTAATCTCCGTAGCCTATTCAATTGTGTGTTTTGATATTCGGTACACGACGATTCTGGCTAAATAGATAACCACATTGGTACTCGTTTTAACTTTTCCAATGACCATTCAAATTTCCCAACGGTTGAAAACAAACAGCTCTTTGCATTTATATAATTCATAATTTCTCGTGCCTGACTTTCAATGCTTTGCCATTTCATTTTGGATCCGTTTCTGTAACGACCCCGGATTTTATATATATTTTAAATTAATAATTAATTAATTTTTGAATAAAGATTTGTGAAATAAATCGATAAATGGATGCGAGTTTCCCCGAAGTCAAATAAATGTTGTATAAATCATTTAATTTAAAAATATTGTAATTATTATATATATGTGAATATATATGTGTTTGAGCATATATGAGTGAATTTGGAATGATATGTATGTATGTATATATATTTGATTTGAATTTAAAATTAAAAATAAATGGTTTAATAATAATAATAAATGATAATAGTAGATATTAAGTTATAAATAGAATCGAAATATATAAGATAAATTATATAGTTTTATAATAAAATGAAAGTGTATAAAACAAATAAAAATAATAAAGAAAGATTTAATAAAAATTAGAAGTTCACTTGTATTTTAAAAGTAATCAAAACAAAAAGAAAACAACTTACATTCAAATAAGTAAAAATATAAAGTGATTACACTACAATAATTCAAACAACAAGTAAACAAGACAAAGACAAAATAAATATATATTCAAAACATAGGTAAGATGTGCCAGGCTTGTATATTGTAGCTATAATTAAGTATGCAAGCAAGTAATAAGTAAAAAGAATAGGGTATGTAGCCTGTAAAGGCAAGTAAAATAAAATATGCAGGCAAGTAATATCATATTGGTACATACGAAAGTGAAGAGAAAAGATAGGTGTGCAATGTGTAAGGTACTCATGGAAATAAAATAAGATACCAAAATCACCTCAGCCGAAACGCAAAGATATCAGCCACCATATGTAGATTAAAATATATAGAAAACAAAACATAAAGTACTAAGTCATTAATGCAAGCATGCTAAAGATTATCATCAGCAAGCAAAAGAAGTGAACAGCCTCCATTTGCTAGTAAAAATCACTGGCTATTGTACCAAACGAAAATCTATCAGCCACCATTTGAGAAATAATCTCTGCTTTGTTGTACAACCAAAATATAATATACAACTTGTACAAATTTATATGCACCCTGTCACCTTCTTTTCCATATACCCTCATTTTAGTTCGAGCTGAAAGTATAGAGCAAACATTATTTTGAAAACTAAAAGATAAATCTAATGAAGATGGAATGCAAAGGTTCAAATTGGAAAATCAAAATGGAAGCTTGCATTTCTCAAACCTGTTCAAATTTAAAGCTCTGTTCTTTCTTTTTAAGGTGAGCAAACCTTCTACTTTGAATCTGTTACTATTTTTTTGGGAGTAAATTAATCTCTTTTACCCTCTTATACTTGGTGTGATGCTTTGATAATGTTGGTGATGATTGAAACATGTCTGTACATTTGAAATAAGATATGCATGTTGGTTCCAGGCAAATGTGCCTCTGATTCTTTTCATCACAGGGTTGATAAACCTGTTTAGAAATATATATCATCCAAATACAATCCAAGTTAGGTACTGATCTCTAAAAACAAAATGTTTAGAACATTGCAAATTGAATTTTAAAAATAAATTCCAAGCATAAATATTTAAATAAATATTGTGAAAAGGGTAATTTACAGGCAGATCATAAGATATCAGAAAATTCGAACATCTTAACTTCAAAATCTGATTTCATAATCAAGTTTATATCACGAAATAATGATTTTTAGTGAAGGTCCTAAAATTGTTAAGCTTATAATAGTCGAGAAATTTGGGTTTGGAGGCAACAAACAAATTCTTCAAATTCTGTCAAACGGCAAGGTTAGGTTCTTCGTGGTTTGGTCAGAAGGTGGTTCGGGGATAGTTGATCATCAGAAAAATGGTTGATAATTTTATAGATTGTCGTGGAGGATTAACGAGCTTGAATTAGGGTTCAAACTTGTTTATGGGTCGCTGAGTTGTGGGAAGCCGCCGCGATCACTCCAAGTGATCGAGTTCGACGTGGGTCGGGGGATTGATGGAGGAGGTGTTGATGAAGTGGTGGCCGAAGTTTTGCACGTTCAGATGGTCGGAGCACCGAGAAATTGATGATGACAGGTTTGAGAGTGGATGGACCTGTTGCGTTCCAGGTTTGGCCAAATCACTCGATTTCGATTTCGAGTGATTTTGTGAGCTTTGTTGGTCGCGAATGGATCTGAGGACGATCGTTGACATGAGGGGATTGTCGCGGTTGATCGGAGTCGACTACGCTGATGGTGCACGTGCACGATGACGTCGCATGTATCTGGGTTGAAAGTGTGGGGAAGAAGAAGGTACAGGAGCTCGAGTAAAGACGCGTGCGAATGGGGGATGGACTCGAAGCATTCGAGAAAATCGTCTCAGCAAAAGGAAATTTTGGACATGAATGGATCGTGAGTGGCACGAGAGAGGCTCGGGAATTTTGTGTGATTATACAGGCATTTTAAAATACAAGAAGTTTTAAATTTATAACGTAAATTTGGTTCAGTTTTAAAGACAATATAAAGTGTACAAAGTTTTTAGGCAATTTCTATTCAAAATTTTGAAGTATAAGAAATCAAATAAGTTTCCAAATTAGAATTATTGAATAAGATTTTAAAACAAGATTCAAGGGTTAAATGTTAAGACTAAATGTTTTAAATTATTTTGAGAAATAATTTGATTTAGAAATGATATGATGATAATGAATAAATTTATAAGTATTTTCAAATGGAGTTTAATAATGTATGAGTTAAGAAGGTGATTATGGTAAGCGTATTGAACTTTAATAAATCAACATTTTTGTATAAAATAATTTCGAGCATTAAATTTAGATGATGAAATTAAGTAATGAATTAAGATAAAACGGCTTATCTTCAATTAATTAAGGTTGATTAATTAATAAATAAATGTTGATGAATTATAATTACAGGTTAATTAATTTATTATTGATGGTTAATTAATGAATGATTAAAGAATAATTAATCAAAGTGATTTGTAATTAATTAATATTGATTAACCAAGATTTGTAGTTTATTCATAAGTAATTAATCTGGTATAAATTAATTTTAATCAGATATTAATTGATCTTACTTATGATGTTTGGATTTCATTGAATGCTGCATATTGGATTTATATCTCTATTATGTGATTATGATGCTATGAATTGCTTTATGCTGAACTGTGATACCTGTGATGAATATACTGCTATGTGAATATGAAAACCCTTGATCCGTAAACGACATTTGAATTTCGATGCGACAGGGAGTCGGATTCCAGTTGGTTATCCGAAACCCAAATCGAATTGTAATGATGAATCTTTGTGACTGATAAATTTATTTTATCTATGAATCTGTGAATGAAGATAAGTGTTATCGATTATACCGCTTATCGATATATCTGTGATGATTGATGTTGCACTATTGTGTAAAACCCCTGGACCACACTCTTACACACACAAATATGGATTTCACGTGGAAATCGGTTAAGTCACAGATAATTGAAATTTGATGTTTTTGAAATTGAAATTTTAATTTCAATTGATTTTGAAATTGAAATTTGGGTTTAAAGTGAAAAGCTTTTGAAATGGAATTTCAAAGATAAAAGTTATTTTGAATAACTTAATCGAGTTTTGGAAATTTAAATAATTTGATTTAAATTTGAATTCGAGTTTGAAATTGAATCCTATGATTTGAAACTAGGGATTAAAGATGCTGTACAAGTTATATATGGGTTAAACCATTTTAAAGGTATTGATTTGGGAATTTGAATTTAATTCAAGGGTTTTAACTCGTGTAAATATAACTGGATTTTTCTGAAATGAAACTATTTGTTTTCAAATAGTAAAAGCTTTCACATAAGTAATGAACTTCCAATTTGTGTTGAAAGAATTTCAAGTTCGAAATGGAATTGAAATGTTTTGAAAACTATGAAACAAGTCTTTGATTTCAAAGACCGGATGAGTTAATCTAACTTGAAATGGAATTGTTTTGGAAGACTATGAATGAATCTTTGGAAACGAGTTTTGAAAGCTATAAGTTAAATCTTGATTTAAAGATTTAACGAGTTAATCAATTGAAATGGAAATTGTTTTGAAATCCATGAATGGATCTTTGTGAACGGGGTAAACTTTGTGAATTGAATCTTTTTGTTTAAAAGATTAAAAGTGTGGAAATTGTTTAAACCAGTGAAGGTTTTTGAATTGAATCTTGTTGTTTAAAAGATTGGAAATGGTAATTTGTTTTACCATTCGAATGAAAAGTTTTGGGCTTTAAGCTGTGATTTAACTGAGACCCCAGTATCCATATGATTTTTAATTGCGCTCGTTATTCGGTTTAGCCGGGAGAGGACCTTTGTGTCATATAACCCATTCCGAATAGTGATACGACGATATGGATAACATTTGAAGACCGGTGGTGAAGACCGGGTATTTGCGAGAGCGATATGATGACCTATCGATTTTCTCTGCATCATGGCTCCGGTATAGAGATTCCCTAAGTGATGGGAAGTCCGATCGAGATTGTGAATACCCGGATTTGCAAGGGCTTCTTTGGAAGTGCCTTCAGTTCTGTTCGAACCCGGAACAGACTTGTATGGATGTGTGTCTGACGTTACACTTTGAGATGTAAAGCTGGTTTCTATTAAATACATTTCTGTTGGTGGCGGAGAATTTATTCTCTTAGCTTAACACCCTTCTCCGAGACGTACGAGCTCAGAGGTTATGTAGTTGATGGTTACTAGTGATACATTCCCAATTTGGTAATGTGGCATACGAAGTGCTGATTGATCATTGTTAATCAAAGCGTTGCTTTGTGAAAAAGCGTTGCTTTGTGAAAAAGCGTAGTTTTGTGGACGAGACTTCGTCGAGCCTCACAACCCGGTAATGGTCGAAACAGGAATGTTGCGACAAAGGTTTTTAGGGGTAGCGCCCCTAGGGTATGTCATTTCCTTCTGGATAAAAGGTGATATCATGGTATGGAGCCTAGATATTTTACCTATGTTGATTATACTTTGTGGCTGTTGCTTTATGATTGAGGATCCTCGGATAAAGGTCGGTAACGACCGGGGGATGACATGACTCGTGTGTTAGTTACCTAGTTACAGCTGTACAGCGTGAGGTAGCATCAGTGTGTTAGTTACCTAGTTACAGCTGTACAGCGTGAGGTAGCGTCGGCCTTTTTGTTTGCAGAGATCCGGTTAGGATCCGGGGCGTCTTTCCAGAGGCGTTTCTATTTCGGTAAGGAAGTTCCTTAGCCTGATCATTTGTTGGAAATCCAAAGAAACAATACGAACCCTGTACGGTTTTTAGTTGTATTACCTGCTGTGGAATGTGGCGGTAACCTGCTATTGAACGTAGTAGCTATAGTAGGCATACAATAATGTTGTATGCTGGCTAAGATTTATATTATATTTTCGAAATGTTTTTCTACACTATGCACTAGTAATAATATCAAAGGAGTCTTGTTTGCGTAGTAAGCATGTTTGACTATCATAAGAAGAAATCTCCTCCAATTCTGCGTTTGCATTGTGTGTGTGGTGGGAGGTCTTATGGTAGTTTCATTTTCCAAAAGCATTGCGGATTTCAATGTTTAAAATCCTTTGTTGCTTGTTTTAAAGATAAACTGTTTTTGTTTGCTCACACCAGTCCCATGACTGACCTGGAGTTTATTGTTCCCTTCCTAAACTCTGGGTGCCCACCATTTTCCACACGGGCAGTCTAGAGTTGGGTTTTTCAGATATTCAGGTTTAGTAGATTATCTGGAGCTAGTTCAGTTCTTGGAGTTCATGGACTGACGTTGCTTATCTTGGAGCATTCTATAGGAGACATTCTATCCGCTGCCGGTGTTATCTATTTTCTTTCCGCTGCTATTTCTTGTATCATATCTCTGATGTATATAGATATTCATTGTATCATCATTGTATCTGGACATTGTATCAGATGTTGTATATCTATATTCTTTTTCCTTTCCACTGTGTTGTTTACTTAATGTTGTTATAAGCTCCGGCGAATCGGATTTGAACGGTCGAATCTGCAGCATTCTAGTACGATGTGAAGTACGGATGTCGATTTTCGAACGCGCAAAATCCGGATCGTTACAGTTTCTTTTCGGATCCAATATCCTTTTGCTGTTACCACTTTGTTAATATTCTATGAGATTAAGCACGTAGCCTTCACTATTCCATTAATTAAGCTCTAGCGTTCAGGTTCCCATCAGTAAAATTTTATATCTCTGTTTTGAATTTGTGTAATGGGCTCATTCATTGATTTTGGTTTGCCTAGTCTCTGCAGCTTCCTGGTTCCGTTCATTCTTCAAAAATATGTAATATAACCAAATGTAAAGCCTCCCTATATCATCTGTTCATCACCCTTCCCTTCCCAGATCTGTTCTTTCCTCTTTCCAATTTTTCCTCTCCCCTTCAAAAACGTGACTCTCCCCTACCAAAACCCGAAGGCACCAAAGCACCCTCCAACACCGAAGCCTTATCCACCTCCGACTCATTCTCTCTCCCCTCTGCCCTACCACCACTCGAACCACCAGCCTGGTCGCTCACCATCGAGATTCACCAGTAGTCCCGAGCCCCTCTCCGTATCACAACTCCAACCCGTCCTTCCCACCTTCCTTCAGCCGAAGACGACAGCCACCATCCCCTCTCTCTCCACTGCCTGTTCCTCCGCCCGCATCCACCACCATGGCCCAAACCGAGCTCCTCCCTCGGCCTCATCAACCATCTCCACCAGCCGTACACCCAGCCTATCCTTCTACTACCTATAACCTCCACCTGTCTCTGCCATGTCACCCACCACGACCGAGCAAGACCACATATGCAACACTTCCTCTTGTTATACGGTTCAGGTATCATATTGCAACGTGTTTCCAATTTTCAATGTCCTGCTTGTAATGGGTATATCTATAGATTCTCGTTTATATATTTGGTTTGCATATAGGTGTTTAAATTAGAAACTATATAACGTGTTCTTTAAGGTATATATAGTGGTCATGTAGAATCTGCTATACTAGTAGTTTATATACATATGGTTCTAACTATGGTTTATAAAAGAAGCTTGGGTATATATATTTTATGATAGTGTTACATGTCAGTATATTAAGTTTACAAAGTTATAATGGTTTATACAGTTTACATATTTTAAAGGATATATAGTTATAAAATTTTATTTTAGTCTTGCATGTTATTTAAAGCGTGTGTTGTAAATTTGTTTCAGCATTGCTTTTCTTTAAAACTTGTTGGAATGACCCTCCTATTTACACACTAATTTTATTAGTGATTTTTTTTTAGAGATGATATATAGATATATCATCCATTACAAATATATTTTCCAGGGTCATTTTCTTTCTCTAATAAACAAAAATATATCCAGGATCTTTCACAATATAAAAATATTGTTTTAATTCTAAATCATTTTTAACATACATATATGAAGATATCTATGTTATATTCTACTTGAATCAGAGCATGATAATAAGTAGAAATCCTTTTTAAATTTGCAAAAATGTGATAAATTCCCTTTTTAAAAGAAAACTTATTGTATCCTGATTTTTGACTATAGTGTCCACTGGAAATATGTACCTTAGGCTGTTATTATAATTAAGAAATGATCAAGCAATAATCAGTGGAAAGCAAGCTTATAATATAGATGATTTTCTTAAAGTCTGGATAGTATCAAACTCAGGTTAAAAGAAAGTGGATCATAAGTGAACACAAGCAACATCTAGGCGTAATGGAAACACGCCTAACTTATACATTCAAGGTCACGAGTTCGAGTGCTATGCAGGTCGGTTCAAACACAATTTTTGGTTTTTCTTTTTATTTTTTTCTCTTGTATGGTTAGAAATCTGATACCTACCTATATTTGTACATATATATTTAATTTTTGCCTATAACCTAACATACAAAACAATTCTTCTTACATAACTATTTTTAAAACCCATTCTTACAACTGTTTTAAGAATTTACATTTATATTTTTGCCCAATATCAACATGTATACAGATATACATGTACATGTCAGTGTCTTTGTTCATTTTCCAGAAAACTGAGCTCAAATGTCCCCTTGCTTCATTGATTTGAAGTGAAACATTTGGCCTGACCTATGGCCTAACCATGTGGTTACTCTGGTCATTCTTTTGTTTGCATTTTTACAACCCAGATTATACACAAAACATTGATACCTCTCCTTTTCAAAAACATGTTTATATATATTTGTATGAATCAGACACCTTGTGATCAGATATATATCATTCTTCCTAACCATAATTCTCCCTTTAAAAATATATCTTCAGAGTATATACACATTTTCTTGCATTTGGACATATATCAATATCATGAATTGAAAACATAGCAGTTTAATCCTTTTCTGGGTTTTCCCAATATAATTTTCTACATATCTATTTTTTTTTAAAAGGACTCAGGATTAACTGAAATCATCATAAATGATTATGCTTATAAAATCCAGGTTTTTCCTCTAAATCAAAACAACTTTAGCAAATAGGTTTTCAAATCAGTTTAACATCAATATCCTTAGTACATACCAAATCAGAAATAACCAGAAACAACATAGCACATGTCTCTTACAAGTTCTTCCTACTTAATACATTTAGATAGCCATATCAATCAGGGAATACATGCATGAATTAACACATTCTAGCTTTTATTTCTAATTATCTTAGCATCCTCTATTCCATATCTTTTTAATCTTGCTTACTTAGCTCCATCACAACCTGCAAAAGCATCAGTGGCTGCCCCATTATAAATGAGACACCCCCATGTGCCATGAGCAATAAGGGTCAGATCTATGATCTGGTGTGAGCATTTCTAACATATCCATGATATTAAGCTAAGGATACAGCATAAATATACTTTGCATACATGACAGGTATTATCATATACAATACATAAGAGCAAACATATGCATTAAAACAACTTTTATCTGGAACTACTAAGGTTGCCTTTTCTTTTTCTTATAAATTCCTGGCCTCATCTGCTATAAGGAATCAAAGGGACACATTGCCATGAACTAATTAACATCATGGCACAAAGATCTCAGGACTTAAACAAGCCATGTGCCAACTTGTCTACTTCAAATAGGACAAGCATTCCATCAGCCTTCTTGGCACAAAATCCTTAGTTATATCACTAAGTGTATTTTTGTTCATTCTATCAATGATAGCTAGGTGTACAAACCACCTGTACACATGAAGCATACTAGTTACCTTGCAGACATAATATTGCAAGCAGTTAAAGGTTACTTTCTAGAGGTATAACACCCCAGTCATTCCATCTCACATTATTTAGAATATAAACACCCTATTCAAGCATATACCAGAATGTTTGCAACTGAGAATAAATGCATGGCTCTATTGGGTTTATTTTTATTTTGCAAGCAACTATGTTTAGCCAGATTTTTAATCTTGTTTAAACATAGTTTTTAGGCTTGTAAATTTCTGTTTGGTTTGGGGCTCAGCACTTATAGAGAAAGACTCCATTGCACCCTTAACCAATTATTTCAAGCCTCAGCACCATACCAATGTATATGCAGCTCATAGTTTTCTTTTTCCATTCTTTGTCTTAAGCCATGATTCAGACTAGTTACAAATATTCTATTATATGTTCTTTAAGGTTTTAGTATAACATACAGAGATGAAAATAGAACAACAAAGTCATACATCCAGCATAGCAAAACATATCTCATCAAGCATTTATGAAACCATCAGTAACCAACATAGTTTGTAAATCAAAACATGCAAAATATAGCATATAAAAGCTTGGCTGCCTAATCCCAGGTCTTAATGCCATGTATATGAGTGAGGATACTCACCTAAATGCTTACACAAGCTTAAACCAGAAAACCCTTCAAATCTTTAGCCTTATCTTCCTCTTCTTCCTTAGGTTAATTAATTAGTGAGAGAGCAGTTTTCTGATTGGGCTCTTGGTTTAAATAAGGGTTCTGTCTAGGGTTTTGGGTGATGCAAAATCCCTATTTTAGCCCAGACCAGAATCATGCATTTGGCATTGCATATTCCCTCCCTCTTAACCCTTAATGTCCCGGCCAATATTTTGAAACAAGACTAAATTGTGCCCATTTTCTTTCCTTTTCAGAAAGTGATTACTTTAAGTATTTTTATTATACTTACCTCAAACATGATAATGGTGTGACTTTCTATTTTCTGCCTATGTACATTTGCTTTCTTGCACTTTGGTTCTTACTGTTTTAGTGATTCCTTTATTAATTTTCTGCTCAAATAATATCTGGATATATATATATATATATACATTTGTACAACTATGGGTGTTAATTTAACTTTAACCTTTTATTTGCAGAAAACATGTGCATACTCATGTGCATTTCTACACCTATTATTCAAATAAAAATTTCACTTATTCATTATAAATCAATGTTCTCTTCTGCCTTAATTTTCAGACAAGTAATATATATATATACACACATCCTCAGGAATTTTAACATTCATGTCTTAGGCCTATATTTCCTTTATTTAAAACATTTTATCTAAATGTTTTCCTTCCTTGTTTTATTATTCAGGAATTCTGGATTTTCCCCTAGTGCCATAACTAGTGTGCACGTGCACACATGCACACAACCTTGCACCACTGAAAATCCCACCTATATAATAATTCTGATTTTCCCCCAGAATTTTAATCATTTATTTAAAAGAATTTTCCTCAAAATCTTGGGGTATTACACTTGTATACATTTATATATGTATTTCAATATGAAGGTACAGGATATATATTATTATGCTGTATATATTTGTAAGTTTAATGATTGCATATTTTGTTTAGTTTTGGTCTGTCATATTCTGTTTATATAAAGTTATATGTATAGTACAGTATACATATTTTGAACGACAGTACATATGTTTTATAAGTTGGAACAGTTTAGAGTAAAAGTATACTTATATGAAGAATTTTTTTGGGTGTTTACTGTATGCACATGTTTACGGTTATGTTAGTATATAGTTATGTTAGTGTTTGGGTTTAATAAATGATTTTGTTTTGAAGGAAGTTCATATAGGCGATAACAGTATATGTATATTTTGATTTGAATATTGGGTTTAAGGAAAATAATATAATTTATACATCTAGTTTAAAACTTTATGTTAGGCTAAATTGATTTGTTCCCATCGTTTACTGTTATCAGATCTGGTCGTCTAATTCGTGCCTATCAACCATGATCGTTGAATTTGTGTCGATCTTGCTTTGCTTGGATTTGCAATTCAATTTCAGTGTCCGTATCCGTGTGCGAATTCGTATCATCTTCTGTATTCTCTAGCCTCGAAAGGTGAGCACTCACTCACGATTAACGTTCTTTTATTGATTAAATTTGATTTCAATTGAAACGACAATTGAAATATGCTGTTGTTTAATATTTACACTGTTATTACCTGTATTAGTTCACCTCTAACATCTGACACCATTACCTGTTATATATGCAATGATAATCCAGTTTGGTTGTTAAATGATTGATTGTTGATGTTTACAAATTGGACGCTAAATTTGTTAATGTTGTAAGTGATAAATAATTTGAAATTGAAATTGACGTAGGATAGTTAACAATTTTAAAAC
This sequence comes from Allium fistulosum, assembly GCA_030737815.1. NCBI lineage: Eukaryota > Viridiplantae > Streptophyta > Magnoliopsida > Asparagales > Amaryllidaceae > Allium > Allium fistulosum. The sequence goes on from CM060902.1 coordinate 1,105,142,167, forward strand.
TGATTTATATGTTAAATTTGATTAGTGAATATGACCCCTTTTAAATAGTTAAATTAATTAACAGGTAGAGTAGCGATAATTACACTTTGAACCATCGACGTATATTGGATTAATTGTTGTAGTGTAAAAATTTGAAATTGAATTACAAGTGAAAACCGAAATGTAATAATCTTTAATCTACATGAAATGATAGTGTAGATTCTAACAAACTGAATTAATACGGTTATTTCGGGATTATTTGAATTGATTAATGGATTGTTATTGTTTGTTGTTATTGCTTGTTTATTTACTTTGACACCATCCCAGTTATCACACTGCAAGTTCCCTTTGTTATGCTTTGATTTTGAATTGAATTGGAATCGGGTTGAAATGATAAATACCCACATTGAACTTTGACCTAGGATAGAAAATTAAATTAAACCGATTGGTCAATAATTTGATTTAAAATAAAATGAAGATTTTATTTGAATAAATAATATGGTTTTGAAATGAAGTTGAAATTTGAATTTTAATGAAACGAAAATGTTAATATTTAATAATCTGAAACAAAATATTAACAATGTAATTGATGAAAGGATGTTGGTTTAATTTGAGAAATGATTGAATTAAGTTGAAATGATTTAATAATTAAGTTTGAAATTACATTTAAGTTTGAAATTATTAAACTTTGAAATTAATTAACAATTAAGTTTTGAATTATTTAATAATTAAATAAGGTTGAATTATTTAATGATTAAATTGAATTGGATTCTTTAATAAGAAAAATTGAACTTTTGAATAAGTGAATTTTGTTTCGTAAATAATTGAAATTGAATTTCTTTATTAAGTAAGTTTTGGAAAATTATTTAAGAAAGTAAATAAGTGAAATTGAATTTCTTTAACAAGAAATAAAAATGTGATATTTTGGAATTAATATAAGACTTGTAAATTGAAAGAATTGATTTGACGAATTTAATTTAATTCAAAATTGTAAGTTTTTATTTAATGAAGTTGAATTTGAATAATGGATTTAATGAATTGGAAATTTAATAGAAATTGTTGAATAGAATATTTACTTAACGAATATTGAATAAAATCGATAAATGAAGTTAAATTGATTTAAATGTTAAATAAAATTTATTTAAATGATTTCGAAATGAAACTTATATACGAACTTGGATCAATATTTGAATTGTTTTCAATATAAAGATTGAAATTGAATTATAAGATTTTGAAATTATGAATTTGGAAGTTTTGAAACGTAAATTATGGAAATTGGTTCTGAAAGACAAATGAAATGTTGATTTACAAATTCTAATTGAAATTGATTTGGTTTTGAAATATATAAATGACCAATCGGTGAAATAATTACGGGAGTTATTAAAGAAACCGGAATTCGGTTATGGATATACTCTCTATCTAAACCGAAAACCACTTTAATAACTATACGCGGAGTGATGATCCAGAATGAAGTGGTTGGAATGATGTACGTGATGACTGAAGAAAGAGAACGATAATGGATAGCCTTGACACTTGTGTCAAATTGGAAATGACTAAAACAGGAGCTGTGCCGGGCCAATGGAGGATTAGCTACCTCAAGTGGACACACTTCTTCGAACTACTTATTACTTGTTGTCGATTGGTGCACCCTTGATTTTGGGAGTGTTGTTTCACGATGTTGTGGGCGCTGCGGCGTTGCGTTCTCACCAGTCCGGATCAGGCGAACGGTAGTATCACTACCTTGGGTATTGCCTCATGTGCCTTGTCATACTTGTATTCCATTTATACGCGACCACTACGAATTTGTTTTGTACCTTTAGTATATGGATTGCCCTCTGGTGACTTCCGGTTTTGGGGACTCTACGGTCTTGTATATGCTTTTGGGAATAAAAATGTGTTAAGGGTGGAATGGGCCATGACTTAACGCTATTTTGATATCTTTATATTACTGATAGACATTATCTACTTAGCGTACATTACTACCTAGTAGATAGTTTAACGGATCCTTAAAGGATGGTTATTCCAAACATCCTTTGAGTTACTTGTATTTCAATTGCTATTTCACTTGAGTTGGATGTATTAATATAAGAATGTTAATCCTGACTCGAGTGTCTTGTGTTTTTGCTTTACGCTCGGGTCAGACTGAGTGTACCAGTATTCGAGACTCACCTTTGAAGTTGGAGCTTTGCTTGAAGATCCAGCCATCTATTCTGCTTTCAGTATTCGATGATTCCAGTGATGTATTCTGATTTGTATCTGATGTATCGTATTACTCTTCTGTTGTAAACTCTGATGTATTTTATATATTCATATAGTAGCTTCATGAACTACTATCTCTTTTATTTCCGCTGCAATTTATTACTCTGTGTCTGTGATCTGTGATTATTTTATTTACTGTGTATGTTCAGTTTTGCCAAATTTAAATTAACAACACGGTATTTTGAGCAATTCAACTCCGGCATGAGTGTCTACCTATACACTTATAATGGATGCGAATGGTCCAAAATATCGGGTCGTTACACCAATGCACCAGCATATTTTGTGGATCTTATGAATAGAGTGTTCAGAGATCAGTTAAACAAGTTCGTACTAGTGTTCGTGGATGATATTTTGATTTATTCCAGAACTGAAGAAGAGCACAAGACGCACTTGCGTATTGTTTTGGAAATCTTACGGAAACATCAGCTGAAGGCTAAGTTTTCGAAGTGTCACTTCTGGAAGAGCGAAGTGAGGTTCTTAGGCCATATTATCTCTGGAAGCGGAATAGCGGTTGATCCCGCCAAGATAGTAGCAATCCAGGATTGGGGTAGACCTAAGAATGCATCTGATGTGAGAATTTTTCTTGGATTAGCAGGATACTATCGTCGATTTATCAAAGACTTTTCCAAGGTGGCTGCACCATTAACAGGATTGACGAAAAAGAGTCAAGTATTCAGATGGGATGCTAAGTGTGAGCAAGCTTTCAGAATCCTAAAAGAGCGACTGACAAGTGCTCATGTTTTGACTATTCCAAGTGGAAATGATGAGATGGTGGTTTACACCGACGCATGTGGTACTGGACTTGGAGCAGTGCTGATGCAGAAGGGTAAAGTTGTTGCGTATGCAAGTCGACAACTGAAGCCGCATGAAAGGAATTATCCGACTCATGATTTGGAGTTAGCGGCGATTGTTTTTGCTCTGAAGATGTGGAGACATTATCTACTGGGAGTTCGATTCGAGCTGTTTACAGATCATAAGTCGTTGAAGTATCTTTTCTCCCAAAAGGATTTGAATCTTAGGTAGCAACGATGGCTAGAGTTTTTGGCATCATATGATTTTGGTATAGCCTATACTCCGGGAAAGGGTAACGCAGTGGCAAATGCGTTAAGTCGAAGACATGCAGGATTGGGGGCCATGTTTTCAGAATGGAAGAGTCTCGAGTATTTAGCTGGATTTGAATTCAGGCCCAGATGTGAATTGGAACCTGAGATGTTGGCAAACTTATCGATAAGACCTACTCTTGTGGAAAGAATTGGCGAGAGCCAAAAGCGAGACAATAAGCTTGTCAAGATTATCTGTGATTTGGAATCTGGATTGGACCCAGAAAAGGATAAAGGATTCGAGGTCGATCGAGAGGGTTGGCTTCGGAAGCAAGGACGACTAGTTGTTCCCGATATAGATGAATTGAGAAATTAAGTTCTGAAGGAAAGTCATCACTCGAAGCTGACAATTCATCCAGGTGGAAATAAGATGTATCGGGATATGAAGAGAACCTATTACTGGGAAGGTATGAAGAAGTGTGACGCCCCACCTCTATACCCACGCTAACCAAGAACACTACGATGTAGTGCTGTCAATTAGCACGGAGAATAAGGCTGTTGAGGAGCGACCATCCATGTAACTTCTTAGTGCGAGTACCGATATGTCAGATAGTATAGAATGCATATCATTTAAGGAGGAAATCCGACATACCGGTACAAACTCAAAGCTATCACACAGTGGCTATATATAATCTTCGGAAACAAATATAGAAATAAACATAACATAAATCAGTCACAGACAATTCATATCACAAAGGCGGAAATAGATATGAATATATAACACACATGAAAGTGTACATCAGAGTAGTGGTCAGAAAGATCCACGATAATACAAAAGAATAGCATCACGTGCTATACAAAAGAATAAGTACACATCATAGGGTCTATATCTCAAAAGTGTACAACCAAAAACAACTAAACTATGTAGTTGGCCAAAAGTCAGACTAATCCTGAAGGTAAGTCAAGCAGAAGCACCTGTAACATCTCGGTCTGACCCGAGTATTATTTATAAGAAAGTAATCTACATCGTACTGGCGTCGTCAGAGGGCACTCCATAGGTATGGTACAAAACAAACTCGTAGTGGTCTCGATAAGGTAGGTGACATGGCACAGCTAGGAAATGCTAGGGTAGATATACCAATTCCACTTCCGGGCTGGTGGTAACGCATAGCCGCAGCTACCGCCCACCTCGATCCACACTCCCAAAAATCCAAGGGAGCACCCAATCAATCACAAAGTAATAGAATGGTATCGAAGAAGTGTATCCGATCGGTGGAGCTACCTTACTCGGCCCGTCAATTGCTCCTGTTTTAGCCACCTTAAGCTAACTTATGGGAGTCATGTCCAAGTATATACCTCATATAGAATCTTCGCCACCATTCTACTTCATTCTGGAAACTCCACCGCGTACACAGTTGTTTAAGTGGTTTTCGGTATTGGCTGAGAGTATGACAATAACCGATCCCGGTCTCTTTAACAACCAATCGTTATTATAACACCGTGGTCATTTCAAAATATCATATCTATTTCTAAACCTTATCAATTCGAGATCATTACATACTTAAAATAATATTCATTTCCAAAATCATAGCACTTTCAAAGTTATAACACTTTCGAAATTACAAAATTTAGAAATTATAACACTTTGGAAATCATAACACTTTGAAATCATAATGCTTCCCACTTAAAAAGTTAAGATATTAAAATAGTATATATAATAAAATAGTTTATGAAATAAAATAGTTTATGTGTTAAAATAATTTGTATATAAAAATAGTTATAAATTAAACAGTTTATATTAAAATAATTTGTATATTAAAACAGTTTTATATTAAAAATAGTTTATATTAAAATAATTATATGTTAAAAATAGTTTATATTAAAATAGTATATATATGTATATTAAAATAATTTAGAAAAGTAAAATATTTATATATCTATTAAAATGTATAATAAAATAGTTTCCTCAAAGTTCACAAATCGATCCAAATCAACTCGAATTCAAAAATTCAATTTAATTCAATCTTAATACACAAATTTCAATTTAATTCAACTTCCCAATAACCATAAATTTATATCGATTTCAAATATAGATTTGAACTAAAATCAAACCATTTCAACTTCAATAGGTTTCAAAGCTTGAAATACTTAAACCTTTACAAAACTAAATTTGACAATTCATTTATATTTCAAATTCAACTTTACCATAATTTAATATTGAAATATTCACTTAGTAAAATTAAGTATCATTTAAATAAAACCTAAATTACAATTAAAATAAACTAAATATTCCCTTCAATTTAGTTAAACTTGAAATATTCATTTAATCATTTTAAATCAAAATCGAGTTATAAATTATATCTTTAAAAATCTCAAATTAAATCAGTTTCAAATCTATTTTAAATTTATCTTTCCAACTTCAATTTATAAAATTTATTATAAAAATCTATTTTTTTTTAAATATAATTTTAAATAATACTCAAACATATTATATACTAATAAATTAAACTTTATTAAATTAAATCTTATTATTAAATTCATTTTATATTAAACTTAATTTATATATTTTAAAAATAGTAAATTATAATTAAATTCTTTAAAATTTATAATTTCAAAACTAACTTATTATTTTAAATTTCCAAACATATAATTTTAAAAATCTAAAATTTAACCTTTACAAAATAACATTTATATATATAATATCTTAAAATTAATATCTGAGCTGAAAGATTGGAATTTTTATTCCGTAGCTTCAGACGTCTGAGCTTATTACCAGACGTTTGAGCTAAAGCTCAGGGCAAGATTTAGCCTAGGCCAATGATGTCCAAATTATATCAGAAGTGATCGAATGAGCGACGATGGCTAGGGATTTATGCCAAGCGACAACCCAACCCTGTAGACTCATCAATACACTACGAATAACATGTCCAAACATCCATATTAGGATTTTTCATAGATTTTGACTTCAAAATACCAAAAATTGGAAAATTCGCCAAACCAATTAAATTCAAAAGAAAATGGACATGAAATAGATGTTAGGAGTTCATTCCTAACAACTATCAATGGTATAGACATAGATGTGAGTTCAAGAAGTCACCTTTAAACCTAAAACAACAAGTGAGAAGCTTTAAAACAAAGCAAAGATCAACCACTCTTCAACTTCAACTCAAGAAGCTCCAATCTAAGCACATAAGCAAATATTTCCTAAGTTAGGGTATAGGAATTTCTGAAAATTGAAGAGAGATTGTGATGGAGAAGATGAAGAGGATGCTTAGATAAGCTTCTCTTTGATTTCTAGAACTTGAATTTGAATTTCTTAGTAAACTAGGGCTTAGGAATTTTAATTTCCTATCTCTTTCCCCATTTTTCCTTTAGCTTGAGTGTGAGGAAGTAATAGAATGAATGAAGATGAGTTGGAGGAGGAGTTAGGGTATTACATGAGTAGGTGGGCTGAAACCCAAACCCAAAGCCCAATAGAAAAATAGCAAAATTCTACTCAACTCCAAACATATCGATGTTTATACTCAAAAAGGTTGTAAACGCCATTTTGAACTCAATGGAAGTAGTTTCGATTTCTAATTCGACTGTTTACAAAAAGAAGCATTTCGGACTTTAATCCAACAAACGATGCTTTATTTAAATATACAATCGTAAAATATGCGGGTTGTTATAGACTCCCCTCCTTAAAGAAATTGCATCCTCGCAAAACTTAAGAAGAAAATAAAGAGTAACAACCATAAAAGCATACCAACACAAAAGAAAATTTTGAAGTGAGAAGTTCACCTTAAGGAGCACGAGAGAGTAAGTTCGGATGTTTTCGCTCGATGAATTCTCTGGATTCCCAAGAGCAATCCTTAGGATTTGATGACCATTGAACTTTCACAAGCGGAACATCTTTATTTCGAAGGCGTTTAACATCCGTAGCAATGATACGAATATGATGTTGTTCATAAGTCAAATTAGGTGAAACTTCAATTTCTTCAATAACACTGGGCTCAAGAATAGAATCAGAATCCCTAAGGCATTTCCGTAGTTGAGAGACGTGGAAAACGTCATGAACAGCTGAAAATTGAGCCGGTAATAAAAGGCGATAAGCCGCGGAACCAATGCATTCGATGATGGAAAATGGACCAATATATCGAGGTGCTAATTTTCCTGATCGACTGAAACGTACAACACCCTTCATAGGTGAAACACGAATGAACACCAAATTTCCCACAGAAAATACTAAATTCCTTCTTCGATTATCGGCATAGGATTTTTGTCTACTTTGAGCTTCTTTCATCCTATGACGAATAAGGTCAATCTTTTCTGTGGCATCACGAATAAAATCTAGACCTAAAACCGGCTTCTCACCAGCTTCAAGCCAACACGAAGGAGATCGGCACGGCCTTCCGTAGAGTGCCTCGAAAGGTGCCATACCAATACTAGATTAGAAGCTATTATTATAGGAAAACTCAACAAGAGAAATATGATCTTCCCAACTTCCACCAAAATCCAGAACACATGCACGAAGGAGATCTTCAAGAGTTTGATTCACCCGCTCGGTTTGTCCATCGGACTGAGGATGATAAGCGGTGCTAAAATTAAGCTTCGTTCCCAAAGCTTTTTGAAGACCCTTCAAAAATTCACTAGTAAATAATGGATCACGATCGCTAATAATAGAAGTAGGAACTCCATGCAATTTAATGATTTCTCTAACATAGAGTTTGGCCAAAAGAGGCACGGTCCAATTGGACCGAATGGGAATAAAATGGGCGGATTTTGTAAGTCTATCTACAATTACCCATAAACTGTCATGACCCAAACGAGAACGGGGAAGACCGTCAATAAAGTCTATGTAGACTTGATCCCACTTCCAAATTGGAATGTCCAATGGTTGCAATAACCCACCGGGCCTTTGATGCTCGGTCTTAATGAGTTGGCAAGTCATGCAACGCTTAATAAAGTTAGTAATATCATAATTCATCCCATCCCAATAATAAAGTCGCTTCATGTCCGCGTACATTTTACTACTACCGGGATGAATGGTAAATTTAGAACGATGAGAATCTTCTAAAATATCTTTACGAAGATCACTAATATTTGGCACAATAAGTCTACCAAATTTTCGAATATCTCCACGAGCATCCATATCAAAGTCCTTCAGACCATCAACATTTTTTTTATCCCTACAACTTTGGCTAAGAAGGGCCAATTCGGGATCATGCTTTTGAGCGTCAAGGATGCGGTCTAAAAGAGAAGGATGAGCCTCAAGGCTACATAAAACCAGAGATGAACATGATTCGGATTCACAATCTCGAATCTCACAAGTGGACAAAGTCTCAAGATCATTCCATTTGGATATCATCATGGAAACAACCGCTTGTTGCTTATGACTAAGGGCATCGACAACACGATTTCCCTTTCCGGGAGTATAGAGAATATCAGGATCATAAGATGCAAGGAATTCGAGCCAACGTTGTTGATGCAAATTAAGTTCCTTTTGAGAGAACAAATACTTCAAAGATTTATGATCAGTGTAGAGAACAAATTTCTCTCCCTAAAGGATAATGATGCCAAATTCTAAGGCCGAAAACAATGGCCGTGAGCTCTAAATCATGAGTGGCATATCTAGTCTCGGCAGGCTTTAATTGCGTAGAGGCATAAGCGATAACATGTTCCCTTTGCATGAGAACGGCTCCCAAACCAACATGACTAGCATCGGTATAAACAATCAAATCTTGGTTCCCTTCGGGAATCACAAGAATAGGAGCATCAGAAAGGAGTTCTTTTAATTTCTGAAAAGTAGCTTCACATTTTTTTGACCAAATGTACTTAACTCCCTTCTTTGTCAAACTAGTAAGAGGTACGGAAATTTTAGAAAAATCTTTTATGAAACGACGGTAATTGCCCGCCAATCCAAGAAAGCTACGAATTTCCGTCACACTCTCCAGTCTCATCCAATTTTGAATCGCTTCAATCTTTGAAGGATCCATGGAAATTCCGGATTCAGAAATGATATGTCCTAAAACTTCACACAAGATTGCCAAAAGTGGCACTTAGAAAATTTTTCTTTCAATTGATTGCTCCTAAGAGTTTCCAACACATTCTGATGATATTTTTGTGCTCTTCCTTGGTTTAGAATAAACAAGAATATCATCGATAAAGATGAGAACAAATCGATCGAGGAAGTCTTTGAAAACTCGATTCATAAGGTCAACGAAATAAGCTGGAGCATTCGTTAAATCAAATGGCATAACAAGCCATTCATAAGACCCATAATGAGTACGGAACGACGTCAAAGGAATACTATCTTCTGCAATACGAAGCTAATGAAAACCGGTTGCTAAGTCAAACTGTGAAAAGACTCTAGCACCACTAAGTTGATCGAATAGATCATCAATCCGAGGTAAGGGGTATTTATTCTTGATGGTGAGATCATTAAGCTTGAGTTAGTCAACGCAAAGCCTAAGTGTACCATTGGATTTCTTCACAAAGATAGCCGAAGCTCCCCAAGGAGTGGAACTAGATTGAATAAACTGTTTTGCTTCCAATTCAGATAATTGTTTACGCATCTCCTCATTTTCCTTATTGGACATACGATAAGGAGGACGAGTGATAGGTAGAGCTCCATGGATTAGATTAATTCTGAACTCAATTGCTCGCTTAGGTGGTAATCCTAAAACGGGCTCAAATAAATCAAGAAATTCACGAACAACGTGGATGAGGGAAATGACATCTTCCTCATCATCATTATCGTCATCATATGGATTTAGAGAATATAAGGATGCTATCGAATTGGAATCTGAATCCTTAAGGACAATAGAAATTTGCTTGACAGATTGAGGATTTCGAAGATGGATAGTCCTCTCGAGACATAGGATGTGGGCTTCATAACGATTAAGCCAATCCATTCCCAAAATCATTCCGAAACCAAAGTAACGCATAACATGCAAGTCGGATCGGAAAGCATAAACACATAAAATAATCTCGACATCTTTACAGAATAAACTGAGTGTTGCGGATCCACCAACCAGATTCTCAATTCTCAGTGAAGTCATCAAACCCATAACATTTAAAGACAAAGTATCAATAAGTTCCTTTGATATAAAAGAGTGAGATGCATCCGTATCAAAAAGAACTCGAATAGGAAGATCACGAAATATAATAATGCCATCAGGGACAGAATGAGAAATACCTTGACCAAGAGAAGTGTTACTAGGAGCTTGCACAACATTTAGCTTTCCCTCTTTCTTGCCTTGAAGTTTGGGGCATGAAGATAAAAGATGACCCGAACTTTTGCAATAGCGACAGAAAATGGTTTTGGACACCTATTTGCATAATGGTCCTTAGAACTACAATTGTAGCATTGTCCATGACTAGAGGTAGGAGTCTTTGCTACCGAAGTTACTTGCTTCCCTTTCTTGTTGGGATTAGGGCCTTTGAACTTAATAGGCCTCTTCTTATTGTTGTTGAAGTTCTGTTTGACACCCACAACTTCAACATCACTTTCTTTATCGGCCTCTTCAAGCCGAAGAGCGATATCAACAAGCTGATCAAAAGAAACTTCTAGTTTCAGAAGCAAAGGCTTTTTGAGATTCTTATTCAACCCATAACAAACCTCTGATTTTTCTTCAATGGGGTATTAATATACTCGATCCCATATTTAGAGAGAGATTCAAAAGATGCGATGTAATCCATCATAGAAGATTCACCTTGAACAAGGTCAATAAAGCATCGGGCCAAAGTTACCTTTTCAGCTTCCGGCACAAACTTTAACTCGAACCTTTCTCGGAATTGCTCCTAAGTAAGATCCGCTTCAATAATTTCCGAAATCAGAAGCTCATACCAATCTAATGCTCTCTCCTGGAGCATACTAGAAGCCACTTAGACTCGATGTAGATCCACAAGATTCATGCGAGAAAAGATGCGATCGCATGTTCTAAGCCAAGCTTGGACTTCTATAATGCTTTCGGAACCCTTGAATGGCCTTCCACCTAAATTGGTATAATCACTGCACAAGTGTGCAAACCCAGATTTAGGATGAGTAGGCTCTGGAATGGGTCCGGCAGCTTGGGCATTCTTTACAAGATCCAGAAGCTGTTGGGCAGACATGAATACACCATCCTGAGGAGTAGTACTGGATTGATCGGCGTTGGGACAACCATGTCTAACCATTCTCTTCTTTAAGAAAGAAAGAAAGAAGAGGAAATAGTTATTCTTAGAATTAATATCAAACAAACTTGATTGATAAAACAAGGCATCACAAAAGAAAATAGGATAGAACAGGTCTTAAGACTCGAATTAAATCCTAAGGCACGACTCCTAAGTAAGACTTAGGACAATGATCCTTGCTAGATTATTCTACATTGTTCCGAAGTTTGGCTTTGATACCAAGCTGTGAAGCCCCATCTCTATACTCACACTAGCCAAGGACACTATTGGGTAATGTCGTCAACTAGCACGAAGAATAAGGCTGTTGAGGAGCGACCATCTGTGTAATTGCTTTGTGGGAGTACCGATATGTTAGATAATATGACATGCATTTCATTTCAAGAGGAAATCCGACATATCAAATACAAACTCAAAGCTACTACACAGTGGCTATGTGGGCTTTGGAAACAAATATAGAAATAAGCATAACACAAATCAGTCACAGATATTCATATCACAAAGGCAGAAACATATATGAATATAACACATAAAAGTGAACATCAAAGTAGTGGTCATAAAAGATCCACTACATCACAAAAGAATAGGTACAAGTTCTAAGAAAAAGAATATGTATACATCAAGGAGTCTCTATCTCAAAATATATAAAAGCAAAAACTACTACCTAAAGTAGTTAGCCAAAAGTCAAATGACGATCCCTGATAAGAAGTCAAATGGAAGCACCTGAAACACCTCGATCTGACCCGAGTATTATTTAAAAAGAAAAATAATAAACAGATCAGTCTAGCTATAAATATCAGATAAGATGAGAAGGGATAAGAGATATAACAAATATATATGATAACAACAAAAATCATGCAATATCTCAAATCTCCTCAAACACCAAAAAGAATGTCATATTTTTTATTTTTATTCACCAAATCACAAATATTGATAAATCTTATCTAAGCAAATCAAAAATATTGGTGAAACACAAATTCCAGAAATCAACAATTAGAAATCCAGAAAACACAAAGGAGGAGGCCTATCACAAACGGGAGCATGAAAACTCACCAACATGTGTATCACAAACGGGACACTATCCCATGGTCGCTAACCATAGAGCCGGTGCAACGACGTAGTACAATAACGGCACGCTCGAGGAACCTGAAACTCAAATAAGCCGGAACAACGACGTAGTACAATAATGGTACGCCCGATGCACCTGAAACTCAAATAATTCGGAACAACGACATAGTACAATAATGGTACACCCGATGAACCAAACTCCATAAAACCTATAGGTCGCTAGCCTATAAAAATGAGACGAAGCTCAACATAACGGGGTACTGTCCCCCCATGTGGACAAAGAGACATCGCATAACGGTAGTCTAAATCACAAAATAATCATCATAGATCAATAAGAAGCGTAAATTACACTAAGCTAATAAATAAATGAGTTTAGCTTTATGTCCCATAACCACTGGCTTAACTTAAATATTTACGAACAACTTGTAGATTTCCACTCGAAAATTGTCACAAGATTTCAATCGAACAAGTCTAAGAATTAACTGACGAAGTATACGCAAGCTTTTCATACCACTTGTTTTGCTAAGTCGTTTAATTGGATTTCTCGTACGAATGAGGTAAAGGTTTGTATATACTAATAGATTAGAAAACGTTTTAAAAACGAGCTTTGTATTTAAAAGTAGTGTTGAAATCATTTATGTGAAAGAGTTTGAGTATTTACTACTAGTATAGAAACCTTTGTAGCTTAAAGTGACAAATCGCAGAAATGATTGTAAAAACAATCAATCACCAAAAATTCACATTTGATGACGTGAATCAAAACCATAGAAATCGATATCAAACCCATCAAATGGATACTCCAAAAATCCAGAAAAGTAGTCATCAAAGTCGATAAAAGTGATAACAACTAATTGGGTCAACAAAAATCGATTAAAACGAAAACCCATCTAAAAACAGGCAAGTTGGCTGAATTTGCCAGCTCTAGACGTCTGGTGATTCTCCCGGATGTCTGAGCTGAAGTGTTGGAAATTTTATTCCAGATCGCCCAGACGTCTGGGGAGCAGACTCAGACGTCTGAGATGAAAGACTGGAATTATTATTCCGTAGCTTCAGACGTCTGAGCTTATTACCAGACGTCTGAGCTGAAGATCAGGGCAAGATTTAGCCTAGGCCAATGATGGCCAAATTATATCGGAAGTGATCGAATGAGCGACGATGGCTAGGGATTTATGCCAAGCGACAACCCAGCCCTATAGACTCATCAATACACTCCGAACAACATGTCCAAACATCCATATTAGGATTTTTCATAGATTTTGACTTCAAAATACCAAAAATTGGAAAATTCGCCAAACCAATTCAATTCAAAAGCAAATGGACATGAAATAGATGTTAGGAGTTCATACCTAACAACTATCAATGGTATAGACATAGATGTGAGTTCAAGAACTCACCTTTAAACCCAAAACAACAAGTGAGAAGCTTTAAAACAAAGCAAAGATCAACCACTCTTCAACTTCAACTCAAGAAGCTCCAATCTAAGCTCATAAGCAAATATTTCCTAAGTTAGAGTTTAGGAATTTCTGAAAATTGAAGAGAGATTGAGATGGAGAAGATGAAGAGGATGCTTACCTAAGCTTCTCTTTGATTTCTAGAACTTGAATTTCCTAGTAAACTAGGGCTTAGGAATTTTAATTTCCTATCTCTTCCCCCATTTTTCCTTTAGCTTGAGTGTTAGGAAAGAATAGAATGAATGAAGAGGAGTTGGAGGAGGAGTTAGGGTATTAGATGAGTAGGTGGACTGAAACCCAAACCCAAAGCCCAATAGAAAAATAGCAAAATTCTACTCAACTCCAAACATATCGATGTTTATACTCAAAAAGGTTGTAAACGCCATTTTGAACTCAATGGAAGTGATTTCGAGTCCTAATTCGACTGTTTACAGAAAGTAGCATTTTGGACTTTAATCCGCCTAACGATGCTTTATTTAAATAAAACATTTAAATATACAATCGTAAAATATTCGGGTTGTTACAGCTCCCCTCCTTAAAGAAATTGCGTCCTCGCAGTACTTAAGAAGAAAATAAAGAGTAACAACCATAAAAACATATCAACACAAAAGAAAATTTTGAAGTGAGAAGTTCACCTTAAGGAGCACGAGAGAGTAAGTCCGGATGTGTTCGCTCGAAGAATCCTCTGGATTCCCAAGAGCAATCCTTAGGATTTGAGGACCATTGAACTTTCACAAGCGGATCATCTTCATTTCGAAGGCGTTTAACCTCTGTAGCAATGATACGAATAGGATGTTGTTCATAAGTCAAATTAGGTGAAACTTCAATTTCTTTAATAACACTGGGCTCAAGAATAGAATCAGAATCCATAAGGCATTTCCGTAGTTGAGAGACGAGGAAAACGTCATGAACAGCTGAAAATTGAGCCGGTAATAAAAGGCGATAAGCCGCATAACCAATGTGTTCGGTGATGGGAAATGGACCAATATATCGAGGTGCTAATTTTCCCGATCGACTGGAACGCACAACACCCTTCATAGGTAAAACAAGAATGAACACCAAATCTACCACAGAAAATACTAAATTCCTTCTTCGATTATCGGCATAGGATTTTTGTCTACTTTGAGCTTCTTTCATCCTATGACGAATAAGGTCAATCTTTTATGTGGCATCACAAATAAAATCTGGACCTAAAACCGGCTTCTCACCGGCTTTAAGCCAACACGAAGGAGATCGGCACGGCCTTCCGTAGAGTGCCTCAAAAGGTGCCATACCAATACTAGATTGGAAGCTATTATTATAGGAAAACTGAACAAGAGAAATATGGTCTTCCCAACTTCCACCAAAATCAAGAACAGATGCACGAAGGAGATCTTTAAGCGGTTCTAAAATTAAGCTTCGTTCCCAAAGCTTTTTGAAGACCCTTCCAAAATCCACTAGTAAATAATGGATCATGATCGGTAACAATAGAAGTAGGAACTCCATGCAATTTAACGATTTCTCTAACATAGAGTTTGGCGAAAAGAGGTACGGTCCGATTGGACCGAACGGGAATAAAATGGGCGGATTTTTTAAGTCTATCTACAATTACCCATAAATTGTCATGACCCAAACGAGAATGGGGAAGACCGTCAATAAAGTCCATGGAGACTTGATCCTACTTCCAAATTGGAATGTCCAATGGTTGCAATAACCCACCGGGCCTTTGATGCTCGGCCTTAATGAGTTGGCAAGTCATGCAACGCTTAATAATGTTAGCAATATCATATTTCATCCATCCTAATAATAAAGTCGCTTCATGTCCGCTTAAATTTTACAACTACCGGGATGAATGGTAAATTTAGAACGATAAGAATCTTCTAATATATCTTTACGAAGATCACTAATATTTGGCACAATAAATCTACCAAATTTTCGAATACCTCCACGAGCATCCATATCAAAGTCCTTCAGACCATCAACATTATTTTTATCCCTACAACTTTGGCTAAGAAGGGCCAATTCAGGATCATGCTTTTGAGCTTCAAGGATGCGGTCTAAAAGATGAACGAGAATGAGATGAGTTACGAATCCAAGCACGAATTCCAAAGCAAAGTAAGATTGGCATGAATTTTGACGGACAAAGCTGATTAATAGGAATCAATGAGAAAAATCAATCAGTTTGATAGAAACATAATATATATATATATATTATCTTAAAGTCAATATTTATTAAAATCAATATTTAAATTTTAAACACCTATAAAATACATCTTTAGAAATATACAAAACTAAACTCATGTATTGATATAAATTAATGTATAGAGTAATATATATATATATTTTATTTAAAACAATATCTATATTTATTTCAAAATGACAATACCCATATTCCACTCAAAATTAAACTTTCAAAACAACGAACTTTCTTTAAACTGCAACCATTGAAAGAAAACTATATATATATATATATAGAAGCAAATTGCACTGGCCCAAATCTACTTTATAAAAACCAATATAATACTAATACATATTCTGATATACAACAGAATATATATATCTATATATTTCTAATATAACTTACAAAAATTTGTATATAAAACAAATAGATTTATTTTTTTATATAAACATACATTTATAAACATATATACATATGTATACAACATATAATAACAACTTATATACTATATATATTATATATTAACAAACACGTCGAAATTGCTATATTATACTTTGAAATCAAATAAGAACTTATATAAACTTTTATAACTTTATAAACTGTATAAACCAAAATCAACAACTTTATATATATATATATATAAACTGTACAACTTTTATAATTTAATATATGTAACGTCCCACCTTTTTGTACGCTTAAGCAGACACACGTGCCAACTTAAACCATACAGAAGGGCGGATTGTTATGGGGTGAATAAGAAAAGGTGGAGAAATAAAAGAAACAAAATAGAATCTTACAGCGGAATGATAGAATATAATAATCAAATAACAGTTCATGAAGCTGTTTTACAAAACATTTGATTATACGTATACAATACATATCAGAGTTACACATACCAGAGAATGATAATTAATGCAGCGGAATACAAGGGTGTAGTGGAATATAATAAATAGTAGTAAAATCTTCGTCTTCGTCCTCCAGAAATAGAGCCTTCAAATCCTGAACTGCTCAGGCTGACCCGAGCAAATTGAAAAGACAAAACACTCGAGTCAGAACTAAAAGATCTTATGTAAGTTAAATCAATGATAAATATATGAGTGGAACGACGTCAGAGATGTTTACGGGGTTTGACATCTCCTATCCAGTGTCTAACGTGAGTGCAGTAACTTAAGAGATGCTCGGGATTCACATCCCCTAAGGATCCGTTAAACTATTTACTATGTAGTAATATTCGCTATTATAATAATGTCTAATCATAAAATAAACTTACTTTTAAATAGCATTAAGGGGTTACCCATATAGCCCTTAACACAAAATAATGCCAATAGTCTATATAGTACCTGCATACCCCGAGATGCTACGAGAAGATACTCCATAGGTACAACACAAATAAAAACTCGTAGTAAAGCTCAATATGGTAGGTGACACGACACACAAGGCAATGCCAGGGTAGATATACCAATTACGCACACGGACTGATGGAAACGCATAGCAGCCACTACCGCTCCACCTCGAACAACACTCCCAAATCGAGGGTGGCCACCAAAAATCACAAAGTAATAGAATGGTATCGAAGAAGTGCGTCCGATAAGAGGTGCTACCTCACTGGTCTGAGATCGCTCTTGTTTTAGCCACCTTATGCCAACTCACGGGAGTTGGGTCCACGTATTGTAACGACCCACTATTTAGGACCATTCAAATCGACAATAATCCACACCTGTCGGACTTGAATAATTCAAAATAATAGATTGTAATAAAATTTGGAGCAAATAAAATCAAACACAGAATCACAGACACATAATATCAGAATAACTCGCAGCGGAAATAAAATACAATAGTAGTTCATGAAGCTACTATCAACATATTCTCAAAACATATATAAAATATCATAGTTTAAAAATGGATACAACAGAAGTCTGGATACATAAATCAATAATACAGGGACAATACTGAATAGGAAATAACTGGAAGAAGTAGACGAATAGATAGATAGATAAGCTCCAACAAAACTCTAGCTTCAGAAGGTGAATCCAAAGTTGTGATTCTCAGGCTGACCCGAGCGTACAGTAAAACACAAACACTCGAGTCAGGACATACATACTTATACAATGTAAACCAACTCAAGTGAACTGTAATAGTAATGCACAATAACTTAAAGGATGCTTGGGATCGCCCATCCTTTAATGATCCGTCAAACCATCAATTAAGTAGTAATAAACACTATCATAGAAATATCCATATTAAAATAAACAATGCAAATAACAGTGTAAATGTACCCGTGGTTATAAATTTCAAAATGATTTATAATTCCAAATTAAAATCATTCATTTAAACCATTAAAAAGTGAAGTCATTATATTTACAAATCAAATATTCACTTTCCAAAAATTTAACCTTTACTGAGCTCATTTATTCACTTAAATACTTTAAAAACAATTTAAATTTCAACTTTCGCAGCGCTTAGAAAATGCTACTATTAGTTACATTTCGAAACAATTCAATTCAGCAAAGACAGCATTTAAAGACTGCTGTAATAGTTCAGGGTTCAAATTAAAAGATTTAATTCATTTCAGCAACAAATAAACTTCAATTTAAACCATTTTATCTTATAAAATTTCATATTTTCCACTTTAAAAATGGTCATTTAAACACCCTTTAACTTACAATTTTTATAAAGTAAATTTCACAAATAAATATCAAATTTCAATAATTCACTTATTACCTTCAAGTATATAATTTTCCTATTCTTTGCATTTTAACAATTTATTTAACACTTAAATTTTTATACTACCATTTCATAAATTAAACTTAATTTCCATTTTATTTAATTTACTTAAACTTCCAATTTAAAACAAATCACCAATTTCCAAATTAAGTTATATTCCAAATTTCCATTTAACTATCCATTTATTTAACATTTTAAACCAATTCCATTTTTCTCACCTTTAACTTATCAAATTTATTTTACCTTTCAAAATTCATTATTTGGATACCATTTAACCTATAATTTTATTAATTTACATCTTAATTAAATGAACATCCAATTTTAATTATAATTCCCTTACATACAGTAAAAATCCACTATAAGTTGCTTAACTTTACTTTACAATAACTTGATGTTTTCTTTTACCTTAAATTTATGCAATTCATACATCAATTATCAATTACCAAGTTAAGCTTATAATTCCATTTTTATTTAAATTCCCATTATTAAGTTAAATCAAACTTCCATACTACAACTCAAACCATCTATTAACTTATACAATTTAACCCTTTTAGAAAATCACTGCTTAACATTTTATATCCAATATAAGTCAAATTTCATATTTTTCCATTTACAATACATAAAATTTATAAGAAAACATATTTTGAAATTAACCACGGGTCCGGATAATATTTCACACCTAAATCAAGTGATACGGAAAATATCATTTAAATCCGTAATCAGTAAAATTCCAGGTTTTGATTATTTCAAACCCGCAATCCCAAGACAAATACAAATAAATAATGATTTTTCCTATTCAAAAGTCCGTTCGGGTATGTATCATTTCAACCCATAGTGATTCTATTCTACAGGGAACTTGCAGTGTGAGAACAGAATAAAATAAACAATATAGCAACATATAGCAGTATCAGATATGATAGGTTACTATTTGCACAAAAAATGGACAAACACCTCAAAGTCGTATGATTTAGTAGATCTTATGTTGTTCTTAGTGATTTTGGAGGTTTATGCAAATATATGAAAAGAAGGGGCTAAACTGTAAAAAAGACACGCAGATTTATAGTGGTTCAGCCAGAATGTGCCTACGTCCACTTTATATGTTATTTCTCTCGTTTTGATTACAAGTACAAAGCTTTGATACAAGTAAAAGAAAGTTATTTGAAAGTTCTCTCCGTGCCTGAGCTCTCAAACTTGTCCCCATTGTTGTACCCCTGCCCCTCTATTTATAGAGTGAGGCTGGGGGTAGGGGTCTAGGATGTGTATAGTTGCTGATGGGCCTGGGCTGACGTGATCTGGCCTGGTACGTCTTGGTTCGGCATCGCTTGGTTCGGAGATGGTTGGTGTGTAGAGTGGACCGGTTGTAGGTGATTCGGTGCTATGTGGTAATACCTTGGTTCGGTTTGGGGTTGGTCCGGTAGGAGCTTGAGAAGGTTGTTCGGTAGGAGCTTGAGAAGTGCAGTTTGGACCGGTAGTTGCTTGGACCGGTGGTGGGATGGTGAGGTTGGTCTGGTGTGGTATGTTGAGTAAGGTGCTTGGTTCGGTGGTGAGTGAGCAGCTTGGTCCGGTGGTGAGTGAGCAGCTTGGTCCGGTGGTGAGTGAGCAGCTTGGTCCGGTGGTGAGTGAGCAGCTTGGTTCGGCGAAGCTTGGAGGTGGGTTGGTTTGGCGAAGCTTGGAGATGGTTGGTTCGGCGAAGCTTGGACCGGTGGTGAGAATTCACCCAACATTTGCCCCTCCAAAGTGGGGTATATGCTGGCATATTGCCTACTTTGTTTCCTTCCATTCGATCGCTGAGTGCCGATCCAACTGGTCCGGCATCCTATATTTGCCTATAAGTAGGGGCTGTATACTTTCATTATTCCCTTCCAACCCATGACAACCGAACCAGACATTCATACCGAATCGAATCAGGTGATACAGCCTTCTCTCGCCGAATAGCCCTTTTAGACAACCGAACGAATCCGGGTATTTCGAGTGCCGAATGAACTATCGTCCTTGGATTACCGGATGAGTTCGTGGATCCTGAGTACCGAACCAGCATTCTCATTTGGATCGCCGAATGAACCCTATAGGGGAATGCTGAATGAACCTCGAGACTCCAAATACCGAATGAGTATTCTCATTTGGATAACCGAATGAACCCTATACGGGGAATGCCGAATGAACCTTGAGACTCTGAATACCGAATGAAATTTAACCTTCACCTTACCGAATGACAATATGAATTTGAGCATTTTGATTTTATGAGTGAAATTCCAGACTGCACACACTCGCTCCTTTACTTCCTTTATTCTAACGACGCACTTCTTTGTGTTTGCAGATAAATGTCTCGAAAAGCAGAAACTTGATCAGATAAAAAGAAGTCCCAGGGCGAAGGAGAATCTTCCGTAGTGCCCCCTGCTCAGCCAGGACTGGAACGTCACGGATCTACCCCGAGATCACTAGTGGACGGATACGGCCCTCAGGAGCTTCTGAACTCCCCGCCCGATTGCTTTCCCAGCTCCCTTAAGGAAGAGCAGCTTGATGTCATCTCCCGTTCTTTTGGAATCGATAGAGCGCGCATGCTGTTGCCAGGGAGAGAAGTTATGCCATATGACCCTCCCGAAGGGTAATTTGCCTACAGCAGATACCACTGTATGTGTGGTGCCATTCTGCCTCTTAATGCTTGGGTAGCCAGCTTCCTTACATATCTAAAGGTGGCCCCATTCCAGCTTCAACCCAACTCCTATGCTATACTGGTGAGCCTCTTTGTCATCTTCCAGAGGAAGTATGGGCGTGCTCCTTCCAACCGGGAGATCCGGTACTTATATAATCTGAGGGCCTATAAGAAGGGGTCCCCATATGTCAGCTTGGAGTCAACTGTAACCTTCAAGCCGGTCCTGGATCTGTATTCTAAGTTCAGCATGTTCAAGAAGGAGTGGTTCTTCTTCAGGGACGACTCTGTTTCTATTCGGCGTTTCACCTCTAGATGTAAGTCGAAGCTTTATTTATAATTTCCATTCTGATTGCGATGCTTCTTCTCATACGTTTTCATTTTTGCTAGCGACAGGTGGCTTTGCGGTTGTGGAGACTGATCGCCTGGTTCAGACGGCGGCTGAGATAGAAGCCATCCCTGGGAGAGATAGATCAGCCGCCTACCTGATCAGAAATGCGACCTTTCTGAAGTATAACTCGATCCTTCCACAGCAGTCAGTAGTCAAGCTGAGGGAAACGGCGGAGGAGAGGGCGGCTGCTCAGGCTAAGGGAGGTGTCACGGTAGAGAGTGGCAAGAGGAAACCTTTCACAAAACCTCCAGCTGTCGGAGGTAAGAAACTTAAGAAGTCGGACGGTCCTTCCCCCAGCAATTGTCCACTTACCCAAGGAGAGGAAGACGTAGAGGAGGAGAGAGGTGAGGGTGGAGATGATCGGGAAGGTGATGATGGTGGCGATGGCATTGGGGCCTTGCTCCCTGGGCAGGCATGAGAGATTCAGGAGTGGACGGATGATGCATTTCGTCAGGCTTTCGAGGGGCTGGACGGAGAAACGGCTTTGGTGGGGAAATCCGGGAAAGCTGACAAGGCTGAGACTGGTGCAAGTGTGTCTTCCCAGACTATTCCAGTCAAGGTGGCTCCGCCGACTCAAGGTGAATTTTTGACCTCTGCGGGCTCCATTTATGATAGGGACTTAGGAATATTTTATGATCCACTCCCGTCCTGGAATGAAATCCAGGACTTATTGCAGTATCCTACTTCTCCCCAGGGTTTGTATATCAAACGTGTTTCCTTTCTTCTTTTAACCTTTAATTTATCGCGTTTCTTGAGTTATGGACTAATGTAAGCTTGAGACACTTGTTCTTCATATCAGGAGCAGGTAAAATGACCAAAGCCTCAGATCTTCGACACAGGCTTGAACAATACAAGCTCTCCAAAGCTTCCGCCAAGCCGAAGCCTTCGTCCCATCATTCCGGGGATGTAGTCGGCTACCGTCCTCTTCTCGGGGTTATTGAAGAGGGTATTCAAAAGAGAAAAAGGAGTCATTCCTCATCCGAACCTTCACTTGATCCTTTGCCCCCAGTTCAGCCTCTTCACGATATCACGGAGGAGGATACTGAGTTCGCACTCTCTCCGCACCCGTCTGAAAATCCTACCATTATTCAGATCGATCGTCCTGACTTGGCTCGTAATCCATTTGCGGGTCATCCTGATCTGGATCCAAGTTCCCATGATATTACCTTTGACGAGGTTACTGGTGAGCACCTTCTTCCCCGCAATCCCATGGTACGGGTGCTCGATGAGGCTAAGTCCTTAGATCTCGACTTACTTACTACTCGGATAGTTACCATGGGAGACGAGGCCAAGGCTAATATTGATCAGGTGGCGGAGGAGACTAGGAAGCTGATGGGGCATCATGCCCGGCTGGTTAAGGCTGGAGAGGAGATTGCGAGTGCCAACATCCGACTACAATTGATGGTTTCAGACCAGGCCAAACAGCTTGCGGATCAGGCCATTCAGATTTCTCAGCATGAGGCTGTCTCCGGGCGGTTGAGGAAGGCTATGGAGGAGGCTAGTAAGGCGGAACTGCGGAAGATGGAGGCTGCTTGCAAGGAGCAGATAAATATGGCCATCTCGACAGTGGATGAGGTTCGGAGGGCGGACCTTGAGCGGGTAGAGGAGCTGTCGGGGAAGCTTGAAGCCGCAGAGCTTGCTCAGGTCAGGCTGAAGGAGGAGATGGAGGCGACGAGGAGGTCACTTCAGGCTGACTGCTCGCGATACCAACTGGAAAGGGATGCTGCCATTGCAAGGCTATTGGTTTCTGAGGCTCGTATGAGGGAGTTCGAGGAAAATGAGGGGATGATGGACGATATGCTGCAGGATATGTACTTTCGCACTTGGAAGCAGGGCAGCTTATCTTGGATGGACGACTACCCCCGGGTTATGGCTAGGATTTACCTCAGGGCTCTAGAGGAGGCCAAGGCTGAGGCGGATAAAGTGGGTGGAGCGGCCTTTAGGATGGATGTGGTCACCGCTCAGTTTACCAAGGAGGAGAAGACAGCGGTGAAAGAGGGGATGCGGTTGTTCGCGGTTGAGGAGGCAGGTGTGGAAGTAGGGGATGACGACCAAGACGATCAAGGGGAAGTTGCTAGTAACCTCTACTCCACTAGTTTCTTCTTTTGTTAACTCTGTTGCTCATCACTAATGATTTCTTTTTATGACCGAACAGGTGGGCAACAGGACAAGGACAAGACTCCAACGCAGCCGGCTCCCTGATTAGACCTGGAAAATTCTTTTTGTAGACTTGACATGGCTTTATATGTTAGTCTTAAAATAGTAGAGTAACTTTTACGTTGTAATTCTTGCTACTTGTGATAAATAGCTCTATTCTTGACGTGTAATTCTTCAACTTAAGCTGATTTTACTGTTTTTTTTGAATGTTTTTTGCTATTCCAATATGTCGTATGAGAAATATAGCTATGCATATTCTTGTGATAAAATTGTGTTCGATGTCAGGATCTTGTTTGAAACATAATTTCGTGACTTGCAATGTTAGTGTGAGGTGTGAATAAATTATAGTCACGTGTTTACATATGAAAGAAAGAAATACTGCCCTTTATATTTCGCTTGTAGATGGCAGCTTTGAATATCCTGTGTGATCGATTAAGAGATGCGTTCCAATATCTTGCTGCGAATATCCGCTTCTACTAGCGAGTGTCTCCTGTTTTGTGTCCTGTACTTCAAGAATTGTCACAAAGGATAGGAGAAAAGTTTCTTAAGTAAAATTGAAATATGTGAAAAAGTAAAACTTCCAATCACGGAAGGCCTTCGATGTGCTTAAGTTCGTGGCAAATGGGTTTTGTAGTCACTTTCCCTAGCTGTGGGTCTTGGAGACATTTGTCACCCATCTTACGCCTCCGCGGGGAGTTAATTCTTTTTTACCACAGCCGCACTTAAGACACATCGGAGCCGAGATCGCGCACAGTAACTACCCGGGCCATTATGGCCCGTAATCGTGGGTATTATTCGATTTACTATGACCGGCTAGCGTGGGTGCCGATCATCAACTGTGAACTGCCCCTGGCTGGCCACACCTTATGTTGGGGCTTATAGTCGGTTCACAGTTGCCGGCGAGCCGAACGCCGTAATGAGCTGCCTCAGCTATAGTCGGCCTTCTCGGTGGCTTATAATCGGCTTATTACAGTTGGCTTTAAGGGCCGTCGCGAGCAATGAGTTAACCCGCAGCAGAGGGATGCCGAAGCAAAAGTGTCTCATTGGCGAGGGCATAGATTCGCGTCGTACCTGTTAGGTCTTGTCCAAATGAAGTTGCGTTGTGGAGTGCTTTGAGTGGAAACACTACATGCATAGGATTTTTTTCAACAGAAAAGGATAAAGTTAACAAGCAGCCAAGATATAAAGGAACAAGTTAAAGAAGAGACAAGGTTTTTTAAAGTGGTTCGGCACGAAAAGGCCTACGTCCACTGATTCTCTTTGTTAATTCACTTCATATGGGCAGTACAAGTTTAGAAAAGTATCGATGGAGGTGTTGGATGTTCCATGTCCTCTGGAACACCTCTCCGTCCACTGTTGACAAAATATAAGCCCCATTGTGGAGATCTTTATGAATTACATATGGTCCATCCCAGATTGGATCTAGTGCTCCGGGGCGGGGGAAGATTCGCTTGAGGACAAGGTCCCCTTCTTGTAAGGTACGATGCTTGACTTTGGAGTTGTATTGTGCTACCACTTTTTTCTTGTGGGCTACTGCTTTGAGGACTGCATCATTTCTTCTCTCCTCAATTAGATCAAAAGACATGTGAAGGGGTTCTTCGTTTTCTTCTGGGTTATAGTTGAACCTACGGTGGGAAGGCACAATGGTTTCAACTGGGAGCATAGCCTCCGATCCGTATGCCAAAGAGAAAGGAGTATGCCCCGTTGATGTTCTGAAAGATGTGCGATAGGCCCACAGTGCCGTAGGGAGTTCATCCACCCAAGCGCCATTTGACTTTTCGAGCTTCTTTTCTATTAGAGTTTTCAGAATTTTGTTGACTGCTTCGACTTGTCCGTTTGCCTGGGGATACGCTACGGATGAGAAGCTTTTGTGAATTCCGTGTTCTTGGCACCAGTTGGCGAATTCCTCGCTGTCAAATTGAAGTCCATTGTCTGATATGATTTTGAGTGGTACTCCGTACCTACACAGAACATTTTTGATCAAGAAGTTAATAACTTTTGCTGAAGATACTTTATTCAGAGGTTCCGCTTCCACCCATTTGGTGAAATAGTCGACTGCCACTATAGCATATTTGGCCCCGCCTCGGCCCATCGGCAGTTCGCCGATTAAGTCGATTCCCCATATTGCGAAGGGCCAAGGGCTGGTCATTTAAGTAATTTCAGTTGTTGGTAGCCGCGGAATCTTAGCAAACTTCTGGCATTTGTCACACTTTTTGACGAAATCTAAGGCGTCCTTGCTTAAGGTAGGCCAGAAATATCCATATCGGAGTATCTTCTTTGCTAAAGTTTGCCCTCCGGTGTGATCTCCGCAACTTCCCTGATGGATGTTAGATAAGATTTCCTTGGCTTCCCTCCCAGCGACACACCTTAATAACGGGTTAGAGAATCCATGTAACGACCCAGAATTTTGGACCATTCGCATCCATTATAAGTGTATATGTAGATACTCATGCCGGAGTTGAATTGCTCAAAATACCGCGTTGTTAATTTAAATTT
Source organism: Allium fistulosum (assembly GCA_030737815.1). NCBI lineage: Eukaryota > Viridiplantae > Streptophyta > Magnoliopsida > Asparagales > Amaryllidaceae > Allium > Allium fistulosum. The sequence goes on from CM060902.1 coordinate 1,105,168,694, forward strand.
GGAAAAACTGAACATATACAGTAAATAAATGAATAATCACAGATCACAGACACAGAGTAATAAGTGCAGCGGAAATAAAAGAGATAGTAGTTCATGAAGCTACTATATAAATATATGAGTTACATCAGAGTTAAAACAGATGCAACGGAAGAGTAATACGATACATCAAATACAAGTCAGAATACAACATTGGAATCATCGAATGCTGAAAGCAGAATAGATGGCTGGATCTTCAAGCAAAGCTCCAACTTCAAAGGTGAGTCTCGAATACTGGTACACTCAGTCTGACCCGAGCGTAAAGCAAAAACACAAGACACTCGAGTCAGGATTAACATTCTTATATTAATAAATCCAACTCAAGTGAAATAGCAATTGAAATACAAGTAACTCAAAGGATGTTTGGAATAACCATCCTTTAAGGATCCGTTAAACTATCTACTATGTAGTAATGTACGAAAAGTAGATAATGTCTATCAGTAATATAAAAGATATCAAAATAGCGTTAAGTCATGGCCCATTCCACCCTTAACACATTTTTATTCCCAAAAGCATATACAAGACCGTAGTTTCCCCAAAACCGGAAGTCACCAGAGGGCAATCCATATACTAAAGGTACAAATCAAAATCGTAGTGGTCGCGCATAAATGGAATACAAGTATGACAAGGCACATGAGGCAATACCCAAGGTAGTGATACTACCGTTCGCCTGATCTGGACTGGTGAGAACGCAACGCCGCAGCGCCCGCAACACCGTGAAACAACACTCCCAAAATCAAGGGTGCACCAATCGACAACAAGTATAAGTAGTTCAAAGAAGTGTGTCCACTTGAGGTAGCTAATCCTCCATTGGCCCGGCACAGCTCCTGTTTTAGTCATTTCCAATTTGACACAAGTGTCAAGGCTATCCATCATCGTTCTCTTTCTTCAGTCAACACGTACATCATTCCAACCACTTCATTCTGGATCATCACTCCGCGTATAGTTATTAAAGTGGTTTTCGGTTTAGATAGAGAGTATATCCATAACCGAATTCCGGTCTCTTTAATAACTTCCGTAATTATTACACCGATTGGTCGTTTATTTATTTCGAAACCAAATCAATTTCAATTTCAATTTCAATTCGTAAACCAACATTTCATATGTCTTTCAAAAACCGATTTCCAAAATTTACGTTTCAAAACTTCAATTTACCATTTCAGAATCTTATAATTCAATTTCAGTCTTTATTTAAAACCATTCAAATACTGATTCAAATTCGTATATAAGTTTCATTTCGAAATCATTTAAATTAATTTACCATTCAAATCAATTTAAATCCATTTATCAATTTCATTCAATGTTCGTTAAGTAAATTTTCATTTAAACAATTTCTGTTTAATTTCCAATTCATTAAATCCATTTCTTAAGTTCAACTTCATTAAATCAAAACTTACAATTTTGAATTAAATTAAATTCGTCAAATCAATTCTTTAAATTTCAGTCTTACATTAATTTCAATAAATCTCATTTTTTTCTTGTTAAAGAAATTCAATTTTGCTTATTTACTTACTTAAATAATTTTCCAAACTTAATTAATAAAGAAACTCAATTTCAATTATTTACGAAGTAAATTCACTTATTCAAAAGTACAATTTTCTTATTAAAGAATTCAATTCAATCTAATCGTTTAATAATTCAACCTTATTTAATTATTAAATAATTCAAAACTTAATTATTAAATAATTTCAAAGTTTAATAATTTCAAACTTAATTATAATTTCCATCTTAATTATAATCTCAAACTTAATTATTAAATCATTTCAAAGTTTAATAATTTCAAGCTTAATTCAATAATTTCTCAAATTAAACAACATTCTTACATCAATTACATTGTTAATATTTTATTTCATATTTAGGTATTAACATTTTCCTTTCGTTAAATTCAAATTCCAACTTCATTTCAAAACCATATTATTTATTCAAATAAAATCTTCGTTTATTTTTAAATCAAATTATTGACCAATCGGGTTTTATTTAATTTTCTATCCTAGGTCAAAGTTCAATTTTTGGGTATTTATCATTTCAACCCGATTCCAATTCAATTCAAAATCAAAGCATAAATAAGGGAACTTGCAGTGTGATAACTGGGATGGTGTCAAAGTAAATAAACAAGCAATAACAACCAACAATAACAATCCAATAACCAATTCAAATAATCCCGAAATCATCGTATTAATTCGCATTGTTATTTGTACGAATTAATATAATTATTTCTAGAATCTACACTATCATTTCATGTAGATTAAAGATTATTACATTACGGTTTTCACTTGTCATCTATTTACAATTTCATACATCATCAATTTAACAACATACATTCAGTGGTTCAAAATGTAATTAAACAAATCCTACGTGTCAATAAATTCAACAGTTAAAGGGGTCATATTATACAAATGTCATTTAATCAAATTTAACATTTAACTATCCTATATTCAATTTCAATTGCATACTATTTATCATTTTAACATTAACAATTTAACATCCAATATAAACATACAAAAAAATCAATATATTATCAGCCAAAATGTATTATCATCGCATAAATAATTAACAGATAATGGTGTCAGATGTCACAGGTGAACTGATATAGGTAATGGCATATATAACAGTGTAATTAACTAACAGCAGCATATTTCAATTGTCGTTTCAATTAAAATCAAATCTAATAAATAAAAGAACATTAATCGTGAGTGAGTGCTCACCTTTCGAGGCTAGATAGATTGGACGATGAAATTGAGTTGCAAAAATGCAGGTACGACTCCCAAATCAAAGCGAGATGGGCATGAAATTGGACGGACAAGCTGATAGATAGACATTGACGAAATCAAGTCAAAACAGGGTCGATGAATAAAATTGGTACAAGTGAACTCATACATATGGTTATCATAACTATTTATATATGAACATCATAGTTTTAAACTCCAACACATATTAAATATAGGTCTGTATATATTTCAAACTAATAAATAATCTTTTAAACAAATCTCTGTATATACTATTACAAAATCACTTTCTTTCTTTCTTAAAACACATTTAATAAAATCGAATATCTACATCACATATATATTTATATATAAAGTAACAGGGAACTACAAATATATACACATACCCTTATAATATACTTACAGGAAACGTCAATATAACATTCATAGAATAAAATATACTTAATATTCACTCGGCTACTTTCTTTTCTCAGACCGGCTTTATACACACACATTTATATACATAGAATCCAAAGTAAGATAAGAAACTTCAGACGCTACTATATAATATAGACTTAGATAACTATTTATAATCTAATATTTTATAAACAACTTGTATAGACCCATATGTATTACTGTAAATGTAAAATTGTACAACATGTATGCATACTGTATAAACCTTTTAAAACAAATATGCTAGTGTATAAACAACCAAACCAGAACATGCAAACTCATATCTTTAAGTTAATATGAAGATCAATATTACATAAATTATTACAGTATTTATATAGTTATGTATACAAACTTATGAAGGTTTAATTTATAAACTACTAGTTATATGAGAGTATATTTATAAATAACACGTATGGACAAATATATTTCTAAATCAAAGCCATGAAGTAAAATAAAATTTATATAAATAAACAGATCACTCGGCTTACACAAAACACAACACATATCTTTGCATTACTTTGTAATATATCTTATCATTAAATATGCCATTATATATAAATATACGAGACTGTTATGTAAACAAAACATGAACAGGAACCAATTAAACAATATATGTATAATTATGTACATAAAATTATTACAGAGAAAACTTTTATACTATATAGCTGTAAAATCTGTAGCTTATATTACTAATAGCTACATACACTAACATATATTGACTGGTAAATTCATATACAAACATTGTATACGGTATATATAAAACATTTTATACTAATATATATCTAGACCGATTCAACAATTTACAACTGTATCTACAATATATATAAATATACAAAATGTCATTTGTACTCACGTGACTCTTCTATATTAGCTGTGCTATATAAAAAGGAAGTAAAAAAAAAGAACATAAACAATAGAACGAATATAACAAACCTATAGAAGTAGATGCCAAACTTACAGATATAAGATGGAATCATGGAGGGAGATCGAGAGGCTTGCGTTGGTGGGAAATCATGAACGAAAAATGAGTAGATCTGATGGAGTTTCGGCTGAGGGTGGTTGTCATCTCGGTGGGGAGGAAAGAGGGCCAAGATGCTGGTGGGTCGAGTGGGTGTGGGATGGGCCGTGCGTGGTGTTTGACGTGGTGGACTTGGAGGAGCAACATGCGGAGGTGGTGAAGTCGGCGACTGGTCTTTCATAGGACGAAGTTGCATGTTTGCTTGTGAGGTGATGGTGATCGGCATTGGCTGATGGAGAGTGGGAAGTTCGGCAATATGGAGAAGTAGCAGGTTGATGGTTTCGCTTGAGCAACAGAAGGAACGATGGGCTTCAGAGTTGTGGGAAGTGATGGATTTAGGTCGCTGGGTTTGAGAAGGACGAGTGGAGCACAAGGGGTTGGCACGGTGGAGAAGGGAAGATGAGGCCGTGGGAAGGGCAGGGAAGATGCTCAGCTAACTTTGGATCTATAGGCGAAAAGACTTTTTTTTTGTATGAAACGAAGTGGCACAAGAACAAATAAAATAAACGCAAGGAATTAGTAGATATAACGAACAGATGGATAGAAAAAGTCAGCGTAAATTTAGGGAATATTAATGATAGAAAATGGCTCTTTACCTTTTTTTCCAACCGTTGTAAAGTTTGAAAGGACACAGGAATTTAAAGTTAGCCCGGATATGGCTTATCTGTTTCGTAGTTTTCGTCGAGTTACGATAACCGAAATACGGAAACGAATATACTACGCGAATCAGTACGACGAGACGACCAAAACTACAAACAAATAACAGTGGTAGGATTGAATTTATAAAAATTCGAATTTTCTAATAGCGGAAAATGCAAGAAAAATGCTGAAAAATAAGATCGACGGAGCCAAAGATGTCCGAATTTGGAAAAACGACAAACTGACGTCTTGCTCAGAAGATGGTTTAGAATTTTTCTATGTAAAAATATTTAGGTTACGAAAACGTTTTATTTTCATCGCTTTTTTAACTGATTAAATTGAAGTGAATTTACATGCAAAATAAACTTTCATATTTTCGGACGAAAATTTACCAGTTGCTACGTTTAACTAGACGTATATCAAATATCAAATTTATATTTCAAAATTTTATCGTTTAAAATTTCACAAAATTTCAACTAATTACGTTATTAAAACAATTGAAATTTTTCGGGTCGTTACAATCCGCGCCGATAGAGGATTTCTTCTTGTATTGTGTAGCGGGATGCTTTCCTCAAGATTTTCTTGACTTCATTACGCCCGTTAGGTAGCATGCCGCTTTGTAGGTAGTCTCGGATGGGAGTCATCCAAGCTGCTTCTTCGGTTGTAGCTATCAGATTTACTTGCTCAAAACTTGGGGCCAGTTGCTTCGAGATGGTTACTGCCCCGAAGATGGCGATGTTGCTCACACTTGCTTGCTTTGCCAATTCGTCGGCCTCTTGGTTATCTTCCCGAGGGATGTGTTTGACTAAGTAGTGGTCCAATCGGCTGAGAAGTAACTTGGTCTTCTTTAAATATGCTATGAGTCGTTCTTCTCGAGCTTGGAATTCTCCTAGTATTTGGTTAACAATAAGTTGAGAATCGCTATGAAGACACAAAGAATTGGCTCCGATTTCTATGGCAAGTTCTAATCCAACTATCACTGCTTCATATTCTGCATCGTTGTTGGTGGCAGCGAACTCCAACCTTATAGCATAGTGCAGCTTATTCCCCCTAGGAGTGATTATTACCACACCTGCCCCCGAGCCTTGTTCGTTCGATGGGCCATCCATAAAGAGATTCCACTTGATGTCTTTTGCTATTTCTGATTGCTCCTTATCTTTGTTGGTAGTGAATTCTGCAATGAAATCAGCCATGGCTTGTCCCTTGATGGCGGTGCGAGGGTGATAGGTGATATCATACTGACTTAGTTCAATGCACCATTTAAGTAGTCGCCCAGAAGTGTCGGGACGATGGAGTACTTGCGTCAGTGGTCGATCGGTCAGAACTTTGATGGAATGGGACTGGAAGTAGTGACGCAGTTTCCGTGATGTGATTAGTAAACAGAATGCTAGCCTCTCAAGTTTAGGATATCTGACTTCTGCCCCAGTAAACCTCTTGTTGACGAAGTAAACTGGCCGCTGCGTGCGGTTGTCTTCCCTTACCAAGGCAGCGCTTAGGGCGTGAGATGACACAGCAAGGTATAGGTATAATTCTTCGCCTTCGCTTGGAGTTGAGAGTACCGGTGGTTTCTGGAGGTGTTCGATTAAGCTAAGGAAAGCGGTTAAGCATTCGTCAGTCCATTCGAACTTTCCTTTGTCTTTCTTTAGAGCTTCGAAAAAGGGGACGCACTTGTCTGTTGCCTTGGAGATGAATCGGCTTAGGGCGGCCACTTTTCCATTCAGGCTTTGCATTTCCTTCCGAGCGGAAGGTATCTTGATATCCCTTAGCGCTCGGACTTGTTCAGGGTTTGCTTCAATCCCTCTGGCATGGACGATGAATCCTAAGAACTTTCCCGAGGACACTCCGAAGGAGCACTTTAGTGGATTCAACTTCATTCCATACTGTCGAAGTACCTGGAACATCTCGCCTAGGTGGTTTACGTGATCTTTGGCTTTCCTTGACTTTACCAGCATGTCATCCACGTATACTTCCATAGTTTGTCCTATTAGCCCTGCAAACATCTTGTTGACGAGTCGCTGGTAGGTGGCTCCTTCATTTTTAAGTCCGAAAGGCATTACCTTATAGCAGTATAAACCCCGGTCGGTGATGAAACTAGGGTGGTCTTGGTCGGGAGCATGCATAGGAATATGGTTATATCCTGAGTATGCGTCCATAAAAGATAGGAGCTCGTGCCCGGCTGTGCTGTCTACAAGTTGGTCGATTCGGGGAAGTGGGAAGCAATCCTTTGGGCAGGCGTCGTTTAGGTTGGAAAAGTCAATGCAGGTTCGCCACTTCCCATTAGCCTTCTTTACCAGTACCGGGTTGGCGATCCATTCCGGGTAGATAGCTTCTCATATGAAGTCATTGGCGAGTAGATTCTTTACTTCTTCATCGAGGGCTGCTGATCGCTCTGCCCCCATACTTCTCTTTCTTTGTTTTACAGGCGCCTTGGTAGGATCAATGTTTAATACGTGGCAAGCTATGTCGGGGGAGATTCCGGTCATGTCAGCGTGTGACCATGCGAATACATCCAAGTTGTGGTGGAGAAAATCGATGAGTTGTTCCTTCAATTCGGCTTTTAGTTGGGACCCAATTTTCAATAGTCTACTTGAGTCGTGCTTGTCTACAGATATAAACTCTATAGCCTCTGCAGGCTCGGCGGTGGCCTCCTCCTCTTTGTCCCTAGGGTCTAATTCATTGAAAGGGTCGCTGGTATATCGAAGAGGAGGGGCTTTCTTTAGTTGCTATGCTTCTAGCCTTTTTGTGCAGAGGGCAATCTCTACACCCTTCCCTTTATCCTTCCTGTGGTTGTTGCGAAGTTCTGTCACATAGCAGTCTCGAGCAACGTCCTGGTCTCCTTCCACTTCCCCTACTCCATTGTCTGTTGGAAATTTCATATTTAGGCACCATAGGGCTAGGACAATTTGGAAGTCAGACAAGGCTGGCCTTCCTAAGAAGGCGTTGTAGGCCGAATGGTTTTCTATTAGCACAAACGTCTGTTTCCGTACAACGGAGCGGGGATGGCTTCCAATCTCAACAAAGAGGTCCAGTTGCCCGAGGGGCATCTTCGCATCTCCAGTGAAACCGTGTAGTGGTTTATCGCAGGGAGATACATCCTTCATTGATAGCTTCATTTTGTCGAATGCGTGTTTGAACAGGATGTTTACTGAGCTTCCAGTGTCTACCAGGATTCGGTAAACTTTGGCGGGACCGAGCCGGGCAGAGATAACCATGGGATCCATGTGAGGGTACTGCCTTCCTTCTAGGTCACGCTTACCAAATGTGATGTCGTCACTTTCTTTCGGCTTCGGGTGGCGTTCTTCTATAACCGAATTGACATAGTCTTTATCGTCTCTAAGCGACTTTCCATATCTTTCAATCTCTTTCTAGCTTCTGTCTGCGATGTGCGGCCCTCCTGAGATGGTATGGACTACTATCTTCTCTTGACTAGAGCTGCCAGCGTTGCGGTTTCCTCTGTCGGTCCCCGGTGAGGGTAGCCTTGGGTTTTCATTAGCAGGAGCTGGAGTCCTGTCCTGACTTTTTACATAACGTTCCAGTTTCTTCCTTCTGATGTGTTCCTCAATCAGATCTCGAAGATGATGGCATTCATTGGTATCATGCCCGTGAGATTCGTGAAAGCGGCAGAACTTTCCAGACTTCTGCGCGTTATCTGTTTCCTTCTTGTATGGTGGGCGTTTGTATCTAACTTCGCCTTGGGTGGCAAGGAAGATATTTTCGACGGTCTCGTTCAAAGGAGTGTAAGTGTCGAATCTCGGTCCTGGCCGATATAGGCGCATTTCTCCCTTCTTGCCCTCAGCATTGTCTCTGGAATCATTTCTTCGAACGTCTCTTGCCACAGCAGGGGCGTTGCTATGGGTTGCCTTGTTTTGCTGTCCTGACTGCCCCTCAACGACAGCATCCTCAAGCCTCATGTATTTCCCGGCTTCATGGAAGAAATCGGGTAAAGTAGTTGGTTTTTCTTTTGTCAACCTTCTAGCAAATTTAGCGTCCGGATGCACACCACTACAGAGGGCCATTAGAATAAGCTTCTCATCGGCATCTTGGACTGCGGCTGCTGCGGCGTTGAATCTGGTTAGGTATTGCTGCACCTTCTCTCCAGGTTTCTGTTTGACGCTGGATAAGGAATAAGCGTCCTTAGGTTGCTCCACATGAATGCGGAACTGACTGATAAATTTTTCTTTCAACATTTCCCACGAGCTGATGGATCCCTGGGGTAGATGACAGAACCAGGAGGTAGCAAGATCTGCTAAGAAGATCGGAAAGCATTTGCACAGTATTCCCTCTATCGCTCCACTCATGAGCATATGTTGCATGTACCTCTGTAAGTGTACAACGGGGTCGGAGGTTCCTTTGTAGGGTTCCATTGTTGGCATCTTCCATTCTCGGGGGGTGATAGCAATTTTAATATTGCGGGCGAAAGGGCTGGTTACCCTAGCGCCTATCCCTCGATCTCTTTGCTCCCGTTGGACACACTCTCTGAATAAGCGTGCCATCCTTTCATCAGAATTTGGAGCAGATAGAAATGAGTTTGGTTCTGTTCTATGGGATTGATTCCGTCCAGATGACCTGTAGGGATGGTATCGTCTATCGTTCCTCATATTTTCCAGCGGCTGCCTTTGATCTTCTAGGAGCATGCTAGGGTCAACTACAGTTGGCTCTTGCCTTGATCTTCCCCTGTTGGGTTCCGATCTAAGCATTTCCTCGGGTCCAACTTCGGGCTGGACTCTAGCTCGGCCCCGTTCCCCGGCGTTTCCGTGGTTAGGCAGTATGATAGGCTCAGCTATAGTTGACCTTCGTCCGGTACCTCCCCCGTTGGGTTCGGTACCAAACGTTTCCTCAGGCCTAACTTCAGGCTGTGCTCGAACTTGGCTCCTACCATGGCTACTTCTGCCGTTAGTTCCTTCGAAGAAGGAAGATCTTCGTTGTCTCTGAGATCCTCAAGACTGGGACTCGCGCCATGATTCAGTGTTGCGGTTGGATTCTTCAGCGTCCCTTAAGCGTGACATGAGATGGTCCACCAAGGCTTCCTGCTGGGACGTGAAGCGGTTAGTTACTTCAACCACAACTCTGTCCAAATCTGCCCTAGTAATTGCTGCAGGTTGTTCTGTGGCAGGAGTGGTTGGGTTAGCCTGTTCTTCATTTGTTACTACTGCTGGAGGAGGACGATTTACTTGATTCGTAATAGCTGGATCTGGAAGACTGCTGGATGCGATGTTTTTTCCTTTGTTAACATCTTTTCTCTGTTTGGGAGGCATGTTTTCCAAGTAGCGAACGATGCTGTTAGGAAAACTGTTAAGTGAATGAAGCTGAAGCTTCGAGCTTCTAGCTCTCAATGAAAGCACCAAAAATGTTTGCACAAAAAATGGACAAACACCTCAAAGTCGTATGATTTAGTAGATCTTATGTTGTTCTTAGTGATTTTGGAGTTTTATGCAAATATAAGAAAAGCAGGGGCTAAACTGTAAAAAAGACACGCATATTTATAGTGGTTCAGCCAGAATGAGCCTACGTCCACTTTATATGCTATTTCTCTTCTCTCGTTTTGATTACAAGTACAAAGCTTTGATACAAGTAAAAGAAAGTTATTTGAAAGTTCTCTCCGTGCTTGAGCTCTCAAACTTGTCCCCATTGTTGTACCCCTGCCCCTCTATTTATAGAGTGAGGCTGGGGATAGGGGTCTAAGATGTCTATAGTTGCTGATGGGCCTGGGCTGACGTGATCTGGCCTGGTACGTCTTGGTTCGGCATCGCTTGGTTCGGAGATGGTTGGTGTGTAGAGTGGACCGGTTGTAGGTGATTCGGTGCTATGTGGTAGTACCTTGGTCCGGTTTGGGGTTGGTCCGGTAGGAGCTTGAGAAGGTTGTTCGGTAGGAGCTTGAGAAGTGCAATTTGGACCGGTAGTTGCTTGGACCGGTGGTGGGATGGTGAGGTTGGTCCGGTGTGGTATGTTGAGTAAGGTGCTTGGTTCGGTGGTGAGTGAGCAGCTTGGTCCGGTGGTGAGTGAGCAGCTTGGTCCGGTGGTGAGTGAGCAGCTTGGTTCGGCGAAGCTTGGAGGTGGGCTGGTTCGGCGAAGCTTGGAGATGGTTGGTTCGGCGAAGCTTGGACCGGTGCTGAGAATTCACCCAATAGTTACTATATAGGGTTAACATCATATAACTTATAACACAGGCAATTATAACATAATATAATAGTTCTACACGTTCAATTGTTGTCAATTCACATTTGCATAAGTATAAATGTCAGGTGAGATTACTCACCTCTTTAAAGCTGGAGTTTGCAAACAACACACACAAAAGAGAATCCCGAAAGCACGATAGCACGATTTGATTCAAGTGGGAAGAGAGCCAAGATATATATCTTGTATGTAAACAATAAAACAAGACCATACATAAATATAAATACAACACCAAAATTATTGAAACAAATTGAAATAGAGATAAACAAAGACCTCACCAAGTTTCAAACAAGTTTTGCTTGCTCTTGACTCAATATGTGCTCGGCCTTAAGGCTAAATTGGTTCAGCCATGACATGTTTCAGGTGGTAAAGGATCAGGTTTGGACTAAAAATAACAAGGCTTGGTCAAGAATAGGAAGGGTTTGGAAGTTACAAAGCGTGGAAGGTCAAAAGGCAAGGCTAGAAAGGCTTTTGGTTCAACTTGGGCTCGGTCAAAGGCATATTTGGGCTCAGCCAGAGGCTGCTACAGGTCAGGTCAGAGGTTAGTAATGGTGTTCAGAGGTGGTGCTTGATGGTGGTGGTGGCTAAGGAGGTGGCCGTGGCAAGTAATGAAGGTGGTGTTGCATATAGGGCTCGGTTAGCCTGGTTTTGTGGAGTTTTCATAGTTTTTGTGAAGTTTTGTTCAAGGGGAGGCCATGGCACTTTCAGGTCAGAGGACTATGGTGGTTAGGCCATGGATTAGGTGGGGAAGAAGTGGTGGTGGTTGGTGGAGGTGATGGTGAAGGGGTTAGGCCGAGAACCATATGTGAAGATCAAGCAAAATCAAGTGAAAAACAAGGAAAAACAAAGAAGAAAAGTGGAGAAAAGAGAAGGAAGCCATTACCTTTTTTCTCAGATCTGAAAATAGGCGTGTAAAGTGAAATAAGAAGAGATGTTTTCACGTGAATTTCATAAAGAAAAAGTTACGGCAATCAAGGAGAAGTTATGGTAGAAAATCAAGGGATGGGAAGATAAAAAGGTAATAAATCAAAACGTAACATAAGCTTTTAAATTAAAAATAGGTAACGTATCTAAATTTGATTTGTTTCCCATCTATTTAATAAAATATATGCTAATGAAATAATTCAATAAATACATACCATTTATATAAACACTGTAACGACCCGCAAATTTAACTGGTTCTAATAACGTTATTAATTGGAATTTTATGGAATTTTAAACGGTAAAATTTTGAAATAAAAATTTTACATTTGAAATGCATCTAATTAAACATAGCAAACTGTAAATTTTCATCCGAAAATATGGAAGTTTATTTCACGTGTAAATTTACTTCAATTTAATCAGTTAAAAAAAGCGATGAAAATAAAACGTTTTCGAAACCTAAATATTTTTACATAGAAAATTCTAAACCATCTTCTGAGCAAGACGTCATTTTTCGTTTTTCAAATTCTGACTTCTTTAGCTCCGTCGATCCAAATTTTCTGCGTTTTTGTTGCATTTTCCGCTGTTATAAAATTTGAAATTTTTATAATTCAATCATACCACTGATATATGTATACCGTTTTGATCATCTCGTCATGCTGATCTCCGTAGTATATTCATTTCTATATTTTGAGGTCCGATGTGCGACGAAATGATTGAATAGTTCGTTGTAACGGTACCGAAATTTTGACTTTATATTTTTAATTTACATTTCAAATCTGAAACGTGTTGTACAATCAAACACTTCAAACAGCCAATTGCAATTTTTATTTCTTGAATTCAGCTTACCCGGCTGTTTCCATTTCCTATGTATTCAATAAATTAGTGCGTGACTCACTCTCTTCTTTGGAAAAATAAACGTTGGATATTAGTTTATATTTACCTTTAAGCTGTTCCTTTCCTTACTTTTCAAATCCCTCTGTGTCTTCTCTCTCTCCCTTATGCTTTCCCACATTCAAAAAAAATTCTTCTTCTACAATGATTTGCAGTAAGCCGCCTCCCTAAGCTAATCGCTGCTTACCTATCGCCTGTCGCATCAAGCAGCCCGCTCGCTTCCGACCCAAAATCTCATCTCCACCGTGTATGCCGATTATCCTAGAAACAACGACAGCCCAAAACGTACCTCTCCATCAACCCACTCGAATTCCTCCGCCTCCGCATCTCTGTGCAATAGCCTGAACCTCCGGCGACTCTACACCACACGCCTAGCAGCCTACCACTGCCTCGGCCCAAACAACTGGACCCCACACCCTCATAGCCTGGTCGTAGCCTAGGCACAGCCGCACCCCATCACTCAACTCAGCCTCGTCTCCGCCCTCTGCCTCGCCTAACTGCAAATATCGATCTGCTCCTCTCCACCACCCAAACCCACTGCGGGTCGCCGCCGTACTGCCTCCACCACCGGAGCACGTGACCTCCTCCATTTCTCTTTTTCTCTCTCGCCAATAAGCTACCGCTTCTATCAGCTTGTCTCGGCCTCAACGTCTCTACCTTCGGCCTTTTGACATCCCGGATTTTGGGCAGTGTTATTTTAATAAATATTTAATGTGATTAATTAAAATATAACTTATCTTTTAAAATTAATTGATTGTTTTCTATTTACTTATGTATATATTTGTATACATTGTAAATAGGAAAGCTTTGTTTTAAAAAATTTAACAAATAAATTAAGTTTTCAAATTTATAATATACACTTTAGTGGGTTGGAAATTATGATTTATTTAAAATAAACTATTCAAAGCTATTTAATAAATAACTATATGGTTTTAAATATATATGGTAAATGTTTAATAGTTAAAACTTATTCTAGCTTTAGTTTAAATTTAAAAATGTATCAACCAAAAAGATTTGTTTTATTTTCTTTTAGTATATCTTGATAAAAATATGGTTTAAAAATATATATAAGTTTTAAATGTGAATTGTCAAATGATACTTTAACATATATAAATAAAATAAGTAGCCTATAATAAAAAGGATAATTTCTTTTATAATTCATTTCAAATTGATAAATGTGTTACTTTTAAATAATATTAATGAATAAAAATACAAGACTATAAGATGAATTGGGAAAAATAAAGAAAGTACATTGGCTAAATTATAATAACATAATAACATTCTTTTACATTTCAAAAATAATAATAATAATATGTATATCTACATAAGCACAAACTAGAATCATCTCAGCCCCCTTTGCTTGCAAAGGAAGATAATAGTTTTTATAAACATGTATGAAACATGGAATAAAGACAAATGTAATTAATGTTAGCACACAAAGCACAACATGCAATATCATTTCAGGCGAAATAGTATGTGCTTAGCCACCGAAATAGGAAAAAAATCTGTAACGACCCGTAAATTTCAACTGTTTTAATAACGTAATTAGTTGAAATTTTGCAAAATTTTAAACGATAAAATTTTGAAATATAAATTTGATATTTGAAATACGTCTAGTTAAACATAGCAACTGGTAAATTTTCGTCCGAAAATATGGAAGTTTATTTCGCGCGTTAATTTACTTCAATTTAATCAGTTAAAAAGCGATGAAAATAAAATGTTTTCGAAACCTAAATATTTTTGCATAGAAAAATTCTAAACCATCTTCTGAGCAAGATGTCAGTTTGTCATTTTTCCAAATTCAGATATCTTTGGCTCCGTCGATCTTATTTTCGACGAAATAGCAGCATTTTGGTACCGATATCGATTTTTGATCGGATGATCGTACCACTGACATCTGTATACAGTTTTGGTCGTTATGTTGTGCTGATCTCTGCGGCATATTCACTTCTGTGTTTCGGTGACTGATGCGTTGCGGAAACCGCGTAATAGTTAACCGTAGCGGTATCCATTTTGAGTCTTTTGACTTCCTGTCTCTTCATTTGTTCACGTGAAGCAAAAGTCATTTGCATTTATTTTTTTTGCTGGCTTCCAACTTTTCTATATCTCGGTAACTGTTACTTTGAAAATTTATTTTGAACAAGCTAGTCCAACTTCCAACCTTCTTTCTCCTATCTGTTCTTCACCATATTTTCACGCAAAAAAATTATCAGCCTGTTTTCTTCACCCGTCCTTCACTGCCACCTCAACCTCCACGTTCGGCAAATCACCAACCGTCCAACGCCTTGAACCCAAAACCGCTGCATCCACGTGTTCCACCCGCCACCGTTCACCTTGCCCTGCAAAGACCTCGCAACCCATGCGCCCTCCTCGCCTACATCACCTCATCAAACCCTAGCCCTGAACCCGTCCACCGACCTCCCCTCCTCCATTCGCCCAGCAGCTTCCGTCCTTCTAACTACCTTTCCACCACCGTGCAGCAAACCTCCCGCCATCACCCAGCGCTCCAGCCACCGTGCCCACTATCACGTCACTGGGCCGAGACCTTCCACAATAAACAGCTCTTCTCCGACTACAACCGATTGCCCTTTTTGTTTTGTATGGTATGTAGTAGAGTTATATGTTGTTATATGAGATTTTAAATAGGCTACAGTATGTTTTTTTTTAAAAAGTATACGTATACTAACTGAGTATGCTTATTTTGTTATATATATAAGTTTATTTTGTTGGCTTTAGATTGGTAGTCTATATAAGTTTACACAGCATACATATTTTATATTAATAGTTTTATACATATATAGGTATACAATATTTTTTTTATAAGTAGTTGAACCCAATGTTTATATCCAGACTTCTGTTTACAGTTTATATATCAAATCTATTTTTTTTATATAAATAAGCTGTTGATCAAGTATTATATAATGAAGGAAGTGATTTATATATATTGGTTAGATAAGTTATACGGTTGGTTAAAACATACTATATAATGGTTTATAACGTAAGTAACGTTATAATGGTTTATACGGTTGGTTATACGGTAGGAGAGATCGATAGTAGATATCGTTGAAATTACAATGTAGATGAAGAGAAAGAAGGCCAATGACATAATCAAGAGGGAAGACATATTTGTATAATATAGTAGAGGATTTGAAATTAAAGATGGCTTGCATACGTAGTACAAGAGAGGTGATATATATTAATATACTCAGCAGTTGTTGCTGTTAAGGATTAAATATAGTTGATAGGGGTTTGGAAATTCTTTTTAATTGTTGGTTTGTATTTCTGGGTAGACCTTTTCTTAGGTCCATTGTGTTCATGTTGGTTTTTATTAGTTTAGATATATGTAAGACTGGTAACCAATTTCTGCACGTTTCTTCCTTTCTGATCACATGCTATATATAGTTGAATATTTATTTTATTTTATTTTAAAAAAAAAAGTAATTAAGTTTGCACGCGTTATTATATATATTGATTTTATGAAATGCGGATATTTTGGAATGATAAAATATATGTTGCGTTTGTATTTTTGCTATATGGGTGTTTCAGAATAATATATAGATATGTTGGTTTTAAATTGTGCGTTACCATTTGAAATATTTATATTTATTCTATGAGTTAAATTTGGAATATGGTTATATATTTATGTACACTGATACCATTTACTTTCATCGATCCTGTTCTGATTTGATTTCGGAAATTCATATTCAACAGCTGTGCTCGTCGGTTCGTGCCAATCTAGTTTATTTCGGAAGTCATGCTTGCGATTCGTGACTCGACTTCGTTGTCTGTTCATCTCTCTAGCCTCGAAAGGTGAGCACTCACTCACGATTAACGTTCTTTTATTTATTAGATTTGATTTCAATTGAAATGACAATTGAAATATGCTGCTGTTAGTTAATTACACTGTTATATATGCTATTACCTGTATCAGTTCACCTGTGACATCTGACACCATTATCTGTTAATTATTTATGCAATGATAATACAGTTTGGCTGATAATTGATTGATTGTTGATGTTTATATTGGATGTTAAATTGTTAATGATGTAAGTGAATAATTTGAAATTGAAATTGACGTAGGATAGTTAGATTTGATACATGTGTTAAATTGATTAAATGACATTTGTATAATATGACCCCTTTTAACTATTAAATTTATTGACACGTATGATTTGTTTAATTGCACTTTGAACCACTGTGTAACATCCCGTATTTTTAAGCCATTGAATTTGAACATTTAATTCGTTTTAAATGTTCAATGTGGGTCCTTAATTGATTTTGAAATGGTTGGATTCGGGTTCAACCAATAAAATAAGTTATAATTTCAAATAAGAAATTCAATTGAAATAGAATAATAATTAAATATTCGGGATTAGGATAAAAAGGTGAATCTGGATGTAAATAGCTGTAAAATGATGTTTAAATGTATTTTTAGGTTCGATTGGTTATAAACAATAATGTTGGATTTTTAGATGAATTTTAAAGTTGATAAATTAATATTTGGGATTTTATATTAATTTAAAAATGAATTTAATATTGTTAAAATGCAATTTAATCAGATTTGAGTCTGGGATGAGCCAGAATGATTTTTAATGTTGTTATAAATTTTATATGATTTATTGTTAAGTTAATAAAATTTTAAAGGTGAAATTTGAAGCGTTTTCGACGATGTTCAGAAATCGCCTGATTAATAGACGAGTTAAAATAGCCTTCCGGGGCATAGTCTCGGAATTCGACGAAACCAGTTCCATTGGATCCGTAATAGTTAGTTATTATCGGATTTCAATTTTCGTAGCAATCGGAGTTGTCGTTTGACCGTGGCAGCTCGAAACGCCTAGAAATCGATTTAACCGATTTAATTTTAAATTGATCGTTTAATTTCGTAACTCGTGCATACGATCAAATTAGCTTACGAAACCTGTTCCATTGTGTCCGGAACGCGGAAAAACCCCAGGATAGCCTGTCGGAACGTGAGATTTGGAGGTCGTTTGCATTAACTGTTTAATCGAGAAATTTTATCAATTAAATAATATTAAAACAATAATATATTATATTTATTATCAAACCCTAAATCTATCTCCCAGGCCGCCGCTTGTATCATTTTAATGGCCGGAAACGATCATCCTTCTTCCTCCAAAATCTCCTAATCCACTCATTATTTGCCAAACCTTTCAACTGGGAAGTTGACGAGCTCGAAGAGATCTTGGGATCTAACGGTCATGATGGCTTATGGTTTGTTAATGGCGAAGTTATTGACTTCCGTTCATCATACGTTCGCACGCGATTTGCGTGACCATGGGGAGTTCGAGTTCATCAGGGTCGAAGGCGTTGGTGGAGGTCGAGGCGCTCTTCGAGATGGTAGGTTCTGATCGACGTGAAGTCGAATGACGTGGGTGCGGTTTCGAACCCTAGGTAGCGGCAACGATGGGTTCTTTGTTCCTGGAGTTGCGTTCTAGAGCGGGAAGAAGGAGGGAGGGTTTGATTTCGTGACGAACGGCTGTGATGGTATAAAATTAAATAAAAGAAATGGTTTTCAAATTTCAATTCAAACTTTGTAAAATCATATCGGGTTCATATGATATCAGATTCAAACGAAACTGGAAGCGATGGAATCGCAGAGACGAACACTACGAAATGGTGCAGATCCGGAGTCATTCCGGGCAAGTGGAAATTTGGGTTAAATCGGACACCGTCCGGTTTAATTTAAATTTCGAACGCTCGCCAAAAACTCAAGGTGAGTTATTCTCACTCACATCTGGATGCTAGACATTATAAATAATTGATATTTAAATATCTGTGTGGTTGATTGTCTATATTTGTGTTTATCTGTCTGGATTGATATTTATATTGTGATGTGCTAATATCTGTGGATGCAGGGAGAAACAGGTTGGAGGGATCCAACTGGATTCCTCACAATTATAATCGATAATGATGCCTGTTTATATGTTATGATTGATAAATCTGAAATTAAATTGTACTGTGAAATTGTTGTATAAATTCTAATCACAGAATTTAATTATAAATGGATAAATTGTGTTTTTAAGAAATAAAATGAATTGTTAAATTTAGAATTTCAAAGAATAAAATTTGAAATCGGATTTGGGAAGGAAATGTAAATTGGGTCAAATTGGGATTTGAATATAATGGGAAGTTTATGAAATGAGTAAATGGAAAGTATAGTTTTCTGGAAATTTAATTTATGAAATTATAAATTGTTTCAAATAACGGTGTTTATTTTAATAATGACTAATGTTATCCGAAAATTAAAAATATGTTAAAATGGAGTTTCCGACTATAAATTAACAAGTTCAAATGAAAAATAGAATGTTTTGAAATGTCGTATTTCATTGGAATTTAATTAAGTGAATTGGAAATTTGGCTTCCATTGGAAATTCACCAAAAATGTTTAATTTAAAATGTTTTTAAACTATGATTTAAAAATGAATTTCCGGATATGGGAAATTGGGTGTGAACTTCGGATGAAGTCATAGTTAAATATGGGATTTGGGATTTTATGTTGTAAAACATAATTGACTTGAAATAAATCAGTGGATTTATATGAAAGAGTACTTTGGAATGTTTAGAAACGGGAAAGTGTTTCCCTGGGAAAACCAAGTAAATGTTTATAAAAAGATTTTTATTTAACTAAGGTTAAGTTTTAAATCGTTTTAAAAGTATTTTTAAGAAATCGTTATTTTTAAAGAAATAAATTAATAATTTTTAATACCGTAATAATTTGGGAGTATATTAGCAATTATTTTTCAAATGGATTTATTTAAAAGTTGGTTTTAGCTTAAGCTGTTAAAATTAGTATTTTTCTTCTTATAACGCTATTTTGAATTTAGTTAAACTAAACCCTTATCTTTAAATCAAAGTTTATGTGTTAATGACTAGTTTTCTTCACATATTTTAAATTTATATTTTGAGTAAATAAATAGAAGAAATTTTCATATTTTAAAGTATATTTCAGTATAAAGTATTTTTAACTGTTTTAAATGCAAATTGTTTTATACTTGGTTATTCCCGATGGGAATAAAGGGTAAAGGATTTACCTTGTAAAGGAAGAGTTTTGGAAAATTGTTTTCAAACGAGTTTTGAAAATGTGAAAATATATCTTTGAAAGATATTAGAAGAAAATAAATAATATGGAGATTATTTATTGTGTGATGGATGTGTATGGATGTTTGTGAACATTTATTGATAGTTAAATCACCGACTATCAATATTGGCCAAATGCGCGATCGTTTCGAAGAGACCGGGATCGAGTTTCCGTATACCGGGATTCTAGGTCTGGAGACTCGAAAACCACTTCGATCCGGTTTGTACGTTTCGCGAAAACGATTTCGTAGTCGAAGATGGAGCAGTGAAGAGCAAGGGCTAGTCGCTACTAATCCTGAGGATATTTTCAAAATGGATGTAGTAGGGGTAGTGCCTTCGGTTCCGTTCGGACCCGGGACGGACTTATATGGACGAATGCTTTCGTGACATCGTCAGGTGGACGATGGGCATTCTAAGGGATATGTGCTATAAAGGTATCGTTTAGCCTCAAGCCTCATCAACCGGGAATGACTGAAAATCAGGGGTTATGCAGCAAGGCTTCGTGGGTAGCCCCCACTTGAGAGTAAGGTCATCCCTGTCTAGATGTCCCTTTTATTTCGGCTTAGTGGTGCGGTTGCTGATCACAACCGTGGGGTGATTTTACTTGGAATTATCCAGTAAGGGATGATTCCGGTCTTGTGTTGCAGGGGAGCGGGCGTACTCCTCGGTACTGTGATCTAGGCCACGTACTGTGATAGGTGGTACCCCAGTGCCTAGTCATTCGTTGGAAATCCATTTTCCCTACGTGCCTTGTACGAGCTTTGTTTGTATTACCCACGTTGTGGCTAGTATGCCGGAATTTAATAGATGTAACAATTTCGGCTATTTTATAAGTATTTGTAAATAGACACTATTATAATATCAGAGGATTTTAATATAAAAGTGTTTTAGCTATCGTAAGGTAAAAACCCGACATGTTTATTTGTGGCGTGGTCTTACGAGATGCTTTTGATTTCAAAGGATTTTTGAAACTTTAATAATCAATTGAGTGTATTTATGATGCGCTGGTATTCCAGACTGACTCGGGTGTTATTTTATTATAATGCTCGGGTCAGACCGAGTATTTACAGGATAGGTTGCTATGGAGCTCAGGAGAGGAGCTGGAGTTCGAGACGTATTTCTCGTACTTGTATTATTCCGCTGCTGTGATTGTTGTATTGACTGATTGACTGGATATTGATGATTGTATTGACATACTCTGATGATGATGTATTTTATATAAACAGATATAGTTTCATTTTGTGTAAAGACCTATTCTATATATTATATTTTATCCGCTGCGACTGGGAGGTTCTGATTTTGTTTAGTTCTTTCTTCTTCTATCTACTTTCTTATTCTTATACAAATCTGTTTTTCCGGCATTCGATCGTCGGCATAATATACTGTTGAGTATTTTGTGTCGATTTTCGAGGGTCGTGAAGGGCGGGTCGTCACACTTGGTATCAGAGCTTAGATTGGCGACAACCTAGGCTTTGGTGGGAAAATTACTCATTTTAAATAGAGTCAGAAGTACTCTATGATGAGTTGAGTGTATTAATAGCTATGAGAGCGTACTTGTTAGTGGATATAAAAATTGTTTTTGTACTGTGTTGACTTATCGGTTGAGTGTTTATGAATTCTGGTCGGTGCGGGAAGTACAACCGTATCGATAGGGGTTTCTAAACTCTTAAACAAGATAAACCGACATAGTATTGTTTTTAAAGCGGGTAAATGAAATAATTTTACCCAAAATTGTATTTTGATATAAAGAAATAGTTTTCTAAATTATTATATGTATTGGATGCTTGTTTGGTTGTTTCTTCTATAATCAAATAAGAAATTAAAACATGATCTAAAATTTGAAATGATATATATAAGAAAATAAGAAGTTAAAATATTAAAATGGTTTATAACCAAATGGAATTGATTGGATATGTTTTAAATAAGAAAAGTAAAAATTAAAATTTGATTTAAACTAGAATTTTGACCCCGGAAATTTTGAAAGGGATTTCAAATGGAATTAAACAAAGTTTTAGGAGTTTGACTTTGTGGAAATGTTAGAAATGTTTTCAAAAGCATTTGTAAGAATGGAGTATATTATAGGGAAATATTTTTGAATAGAAATTTGTTTTGAGGTGGATTTTGGAAGTGGAAAGCATTGAACTCACTTCAGTCGCTGGAAAATAATCCTGATGATGCTGGCCACATCATTAGAATTCATTTTCGAGTTTCTAAAGTGATGGATTGCTACCAAAATAGTTGGTTATGGTATTTGTTTGGACTTGTTGGGAAACAAGAAATTTTGGAATTTTCAAAGGAAAATTGTTTGGTAAAAGCAGTTTGTTTTGGAATTTGGTATTTGATTTGAATATCAAAAGAGAAATGTGTTGATTTTTATTTCGAATTGGTTTTGAAATAAATCCGGGTAAATTGAATTCTGGAAATCCTATTTTAAAATAAGAATGTGAAAGTTGAAATGATTCAACTATATAACTTATAAAGGAAAGTTGATTTAAAGAAGAATTGAGTATATATGGAATGTAAATTTACTTTGAATAAATGAAGGTGAATGGAATATATCTGAATTTAACTTATGATAAGTTAAATAAAATTAAGAATTTGAAATTTAATTAAATCTAAATGAGTTGGAATTAAAGGGAAGTTGTTATAAAGGTGAAATGTAAATGCTTATGATTGTGCAAATGAATTCATATTCTTAAGTTATTAAGTGTTAAAATTTGACATTGTGATTATAAAAATGTGGATTGGTTTGAAATGAGCAATATAAACTTATAAATAAATAAGTTGAAGAACTTGAGGATGGACGATTTGATTTTAAACTCAAGTAAAATGGAATTATAATCACAAATGGAAATAGTTGAATGGTGTGGCAAATTCAAACAATCTTTCATGAAATGTAAAGCAAGATAAGGTAAAGTGAAATATAAAAGATGTGAATGAACTTGAATAAATTCTGGAAAGGAATTAAATTGAAAATGCATATATAATCTAGTTAACCTTGAATTAAATTTGGATAAGAATTTAATTAAATGGAAATTTAATTTAGTTGAAGTGATGTTGAATGAAGTAAATGCTTACTCAATTAAATCCAAAATGATTGTTTGGAAATAAATCTTGTGTAAGCTAAATTAAATGGAATTTGTATTGAAATAAATAGAATTTTGATAGTTTGGTCAAAATTTGAAAGGTAAATAAAACGCCTGATTTGGATTGGGGTTTAATTTTGATAATAAATGTTAAGAGTGTGAATGAATAATGGAATTAGCTTATAATAGTGATGGTTTGAATTGTAAAGGAAATTCAAATGAGTGAAATAATTTAAATGGTCTCTTTGTTGATAAAATAAATCTAAAATGGATTAGATAAATAAACAAAGAGCATTAAAGTTGTAAATGAATTGAAATTTGATTTGAATGAGAATCAAATGAAAATAAAATAAAATTGATATAAGAAGATGATGGAAATTTTGTGAAAGAACTTAAGTAACTTGGAAGAAAAACAAATGATTGTGAATGGGCTTATTTAAGTAATTCCGAATGAAATTTGTTAGGAAATAAACTGAAATGCAAGTGAAGTGAGTTTTAAATTAATTATGGTGATGAGTTAAAAATATAAGAGTTGTAAATAACTCAGGAATGAATGATATTAATATAAACTTGAATTTGGTTAATGGAAATAAAGATGTAAGGAAAATGTAATTTAACAAATACAGTGGAAAGAGAAAATACTTGGATTGTGAACAATGCAAATGGAATAAAATTAATATAAACCTGAGTTGAAATTAATTTTAAACGGTTATAAGCTTAAGTGGTAATAAATTTTGTTTGTATGACATGAAATTGCTTGTATTTGGAGTTGATTTGTTAACAAGCAATTGAAATTGATTTTTGCATAAATTGATATGGATTGGAACCCAATTCAAAGAGGTTGTAAATGAATGCAAGTGAATTGATTTAAAGTAGCAAATGGAATGGATTTTAAATCAATAAGAATGAATTGATCTTTTTATGAGTAATGTTTGCATATGAATGAAAATGGATCATAAAAGAAATGCAAATGTTTCAAATTGGAAATAAGAATTGGTTGGTGAATCAATTTCGAATTGAATTAAAATAGATTGACGTTTGTGAAGCACATGTTAACCATATGTTAAATAGAAATGAATTGGAAGAGATAAATTTGGATTGTATGTAGTGAACTTGAATTTAAAGCATTCAAGTGGAATAAAATGAAGTCGAACTTGAATAAGAAATTAAAAGATGATTGAAATCTTTGAATTGTAAATAAAATATGGAAACATTATTAAACTATGAAGTTTGAGTTTGTAAAGAGGATTTGAAATGTTGTCGAAATTTGTGAAATTGTTTATAAAGATGGTCAACATAGTTAAATTATGAACTATGCTTGGTTTGGTTATGAAATGGATATGTTTGGCTTGCATTTATATTGGAAAGGTTATGAAAATGCTCATATCTTTGAAAACTGATGAGTTTGTTGAGTAAGTACAGGTACGGGAGGCGTTCGAGAGTGTTGGAGCGCGTATGTGCGATATATTAGCCGCTCGCTATTAAAATTTGCTTAAAAGGTACGCCTACGCAAATATAATTGGGAAAATGATATATATATTGTGATATATTTTGGTTTCCGGCCATGTGAGCCGATGTATATATATTTGTGTATCCTGCGATATCGCAGAAGCTCCTCCGTGCAAAGGAGACTCCGCCAAAATTTTCCAGAAATTTTGGGAGTTAGAAAATTTTTGAGAGTTTTTGGGAAAATTTATTAATAAGTAAAGTTATTTTGAAAGCGAGTGTTAAGATAAAGGCTTTAGAGTAAATTAAGCAAATGGTTTTCAATTGGAGCTGAAACTTTTTGGGAAGTGGATATAGCTTTTAACTAAGCAAATGGGATAAGTGAGTTGAGTTGAAGTATATTTTTACCTTAGCAAATTTCGGGGACGAAATTTTTATAAGGGGGGAGGAATGTAACATCCCGTATTTTTAAGCCATTGAATTTGAACATTTAATTCGTTTTAAATGTTCAATGTGGGTCCTTAATTGATTTTGAAATGGTTGGATTCGGGTTCAACCAATAAAATAAGTTATAATTTCAAATAAGAAATTCAATTGAAATAGAATAATAATTAAATATTCGGGATTAGGATAAAAAGGTGAATCTGGATGTAAATAGCTGTAAAATGATGTTTAAATGTATTTTTAGGTTCGATTGGTTATAAACAATAATGTTGGATTTTTAGATGAATTTTAAAGTTGATAAATTAATATTTGGGATTTTATATTAATTTAAAAATGAATTTAATATTGTTAAAATGCAATTTAATCAGATTTGAGTCTGGGATGAGCCAGAATGATTTTTAATGTTGTTATAAATTTTATATGATTTATTGTTAAGTTAATAAAATTTTAAAGGTGAAATTTGAAGCGTTTTCGACGATGTTCAGAAATCGCCTGATTAATAGACGAGTTAAAATAGCCTTCCGGGGCATAGTCTCGGAATTCGACGAAACCAGTTCCATTGGATCCGTAATAGTTAGTTATTATCGGATTTCAATTTTCGTAGCAATCGGAGTTGTCGTTTGACCGTGGCAGCTCGAAACGCCTAGAAATCGATTTAACCGATTTAATTTTAAATTGATCGTTTAATTTCGTAACTCGTGCATACGATCAAATTAGCTTACGAAACCTGTTCCATTGTGTCCGGAACGCGGAAAAACCCCAGGATAGCCTGTCGGAACGTGAGATTTGGAGGTCGTTTGCATTAACTGTTTAATCGAGAAATTTTATCAATTAAATAATATTAAAACAATAATATATTATATTTATTATCAAACCCTAAATCTATCTCCCAGGCCGCCGCTTGTATCATTTTAATGGCCGGAAACGATCATCCTTCTTCCTCCAAAATCTCCTAATCCACTCATTATTTGCCAAACATTTCAACTGGGAAGTTGACGAGCTCGAAGAGATCTTGGGATCTAACGGTCATGATGGCTTATGGTTTGTTAATGGCGAAGTTATTGACTTCCGTTCATCATACGTTCGCACGCGATTTGCGTGACCATGGGGAGTTCGAGTTCATCAGGGTCGAAGGCGTTGGTGGAGGTCGAGGCGCTCTTCGAGATGGTAGGTTCTGATCGACGTGAAGTCGAATGACGTGGGTGCGGTTTCGAACCCTAGGTAGCGGCAACGATGGGTTCTTTGTTCCTGGAGTTGCGTTCTAGAGCGGGAAGAAGGAGGGAGGGTTTGATTTCGTGACGAACGGCTGTGATGGTATAAAATTAAATAAAAGAAATGGTTTTCAAATTTCAATTCAAACTTTGTAAAATCATATCGGGTTCATATGATATCAGATTCAAACGAAACTGGAAGCGATGGAATCGCAGAGACGAACACTACGAAATGGTGCAGATCCGGAGTCATTCCGGGCAAGTGGAAATTTGGGTTAAATCGGACACCGTCCGGTTTAATTTAAATTTCGAACGCTCGCCAAAAACTCAAGGTGAGTTATTCTCACTCACATCTGGATGCTAGACATTATAAATAATTGATATTTAAATATCTGTGTGGTTGATTGTCTATATTTGTGTTTATCTGTCTGGATTGATATTTATATTGTGATGTGCTAATATCTGTGGATGCAGGGAGAAACAGGTTGGAGGGATCCAACTGGATTCCTCACAATTATAATCGATAATGATGCCTGTTTATATGTTATGATTGATAAATCTGAAATTAAATTGTACTGTGAAATTGTTGTATAAATTCTAATCACAGAATTTAATTATAAATGGATAAATTGTGTTTTTAAGAAATAAAATGAATTGTTAAATTTAGAATTTCAAAGAATAAAATTTGAAATCGGATTTGGGAAGGAAATGTAAATTGGGTCAAATTGGGATTTGAATATAATGGGAAGTTTATGAAATGAGTAAATGGAAAGTATAGTTTTCTGGAAATTTAATTTATGAAATTATAAATTGTTTCAAATAACGGTGTTTATTTTAATAATGACTAATGTTATCCGAAAATTAAAAATATGTTAAAATGGAGTTTCCGACTATAAATTAACAAGTTCAAATGAAAAATAGAATGTTTTGAAATGTCGTATTTCATTGGAATTTAATTAAGTGAATTGGAAATTTGGCTTCCATTGGAAATTCACCAAAAATGTTTAATTTAAAATGTTTTTAAACTATGATTTAAAAATGAATTTCCGGATATGGGAAATTGGGTGTGAACTTCGGATGAAGTCATAGTTAAATATGGGATTTGGGATTTTATGTTGTAAAACATAATTGACTTGAAATAAATCAGTGGATTTATATGAAAGAGTACTTTGGAATGTTTAGAAACGGGAAAGTGTTTCCCTGGGAAAACCAAGTAAATGTTTATAAAAAGATTTTTATTTAACTAAGGTTAAGTTTTAAATCGTTTTAAAAGTATTTTTAAGAAATCGTTATTTTTAAAGAAATAAATTAATAATTTTTAATACCGTAATAATTTGGGAGTATATTAGCAATTATTTTTCAAATGGATTTATTTAAAAGTTGGTTTTAGCTTAAGCTGTTAAAATTAGTATTTTTCTTCTTATAACGCTATTTTGAATTTAGTTAAACTAAACCCTTATCTTTAAATCAAAGTTTATGTGTTAATGACTAGTTTTCTTCACATATTTTAAATTTATATTTTGAGTAAATAAATAGAAGAAATTTTCATATTTTAAAGTATATTTCAGTATAAAGTATTTTTAACTGTTTTAAATGCAAATTGTTTTATACTTGGTTATTCCCGATGGGAATAAAGGGTAAAGGATTTACCTTGTAAAGGAAGAGTTTTGGAAAATTGTTTTCAAACGAGTTTTGAAAATGTGAAAATATATCTTTGAAAGATATTAGAAGAAAATAAATAATATGGAGATTATTTATTGTGTGATGGATGTGTATGGATGTTTGTGAACATTTATTGATAGTTAAATCACCGACTATCAATATTGGCCAAATGCGCGATCGTTTCGAAGAGACCGGGATCGAGTTTCCGTATACCGGGATTCTAGGTCTGGAGACTCGAAAACCACTTCGATCCGGTTTGTACGTTTCGCGAAAACGATTTCGTAGTCGAAGATGGAGCAGTGAAGAGCAAGGGCTAGTCGCTACTAATCCTGAGGATATTTTCAAAATGGATGTAGTAGGGGTAGTGCCTTCGGTTCCGTTCGGACCCGGGACGGACTTATATGGACGAATGCTTTCGTGACATCGTCAGGTGGACGATGGGCATTCTAAGGGATATGTGCTATAAAGGTATCGTTTAGCCTCAAGCCTCATCAACCGGGAATGACTGAAAATCAGGGGTTATGCAGCAAGGCTTCGTGGGTAGCCCCCACTTGAGAGTAAGGTCATCCCTGTCTAGATGTCCCTTTTATTTCGGCTTAGTGGTGCGGTTGCTGATCACAACCGTGGGGTGATTTTACTTGGAATTATCCAGTAAGGGATGATTCCGGTCTTGTGTTGCAGGGGAGCGGGCGTACTCCTCGGTACTGTGATCTAGGCCACGTACTGTGATAGGTGGTACCCCAGTGCCTAGTCATTCGTTGGAAATCCATTTTCCCTACGTGCCTTGTACGAGCTTTGTTTGTATTACCCACGTTGTGGCTAGTATGCCGGAATTTAATAGATGTAACAATTTCGGCTATTTTATAAGTATTTGTAAATAGACACTATTATAATATCAGAGGATTTTAATATAAAAGTGTTTTAGCTATCGTAAGGTAAAAACCCGACATGTTTATTTGTGGCGTGGTCTTACGAGATGCTTTTGATTTCAAAGGATTTTTGAAACTTTAATAATCAATTGAGTGTATTTATGATGCGCTGGTATTCCAGACTGACTCGGGTGTTATTTTATTATAATGCTCGGGTCAGACCGAGTATTTACAGGATAGGTTGCTATGGAGCTCAGGAGAGGAGCTGGAGTTCGAGACGTATTTCTCGTACTTGTATTATTCCGCTGCTGTGATTGTTGTATTGACTGATTGACTGGATATTGATGATTGTATTGACATACTCTGATGATGATGTATTTTATATAAACAGATATAGTTTCATTTTGTGTAAAGACCTATTCTATATATTATATTTTATCCGCTGCGACTGGGAGGTTCTGATTTTGTTTAGTTCTTTCTTCTTCTATCTACTTTCTTATTCTTATACAAATCTGTTTTTCCGGCATTCGATCGTCGGCATAATATACTGTTGAGTATTTTGTGTCGATTTTCGAGGGTCGTGAAGGGCGGGTCGTCACACACTGAATGTATGTTGTTAAATTGACGATGTATAAAATTATAAATAGATGACAAGTAAAAAAACCGTAATGTAATAATCTTTAATCTGCATGAAATGATAGTGTAGATTCTAGAAATAATTATATTAATTCGTAAAAATAACAATGCGAATTAATATGGTTATTTCGGGATTATTTGAATTGATTATTGGATTGTTATTGATCATTGTTATTCCTTGTTTATTTACTTTGACACCATCCCAGTTATCACACTGCAAGTTCCCTTTGTTATGTTTTGATTTTGAATTGAATTGGAATCGGGTTGAAATGATAAATACCCAAATTGAACTTTGACTTAGGATAGAGAATTAAATAAAATCCGATTGGTCAATAATTTGATTTAAAAATAAAACGAAGATTTTATTTGAATAAATAATATGGTTTTGAAATGAAGTTGAAATTTGAATTTTAATGAAAGGAAAGTGTTAATGTTAATATTCTGAGACAAAATATTTACAAATGTAATTGATGAAAGAACGTTGTTAAATTTGAGAAATGATTGAATTAAGTTTGAAATTATTAAACTTTGAAATGATTTAATAATCAAGTTTGAAATTATAATTAAGTTTGAAATTAAGATTTGAAATCATTTAATAATTAAATAAGATTGAATGATTTGATAATTAAATAAAATTTGAATTCTTTGATAAGAGAAATTGAACTTTGAATTAGTAAATTTGAACCTCGTAAATGAATAAAATTAAGTTTTGGAAAATTATTTAAGTAAGTAAATAAGTGAAATTGAATTTCTTTATCAAGAAATAAAATGTGATTTATTGAAATTAATATAAGACTTGAAAGTTAAAGAATTTGATTTGATGAATTTAATTTAATTTAAATTTGTAAGTTTTGATTTAATGAAGTTGAATTTAAGAAATTGATTTAATGAATTGGAAATTTAATAGAAATTGTTTTGAATGATAAAGTAACTTAACGAATATTGAATGAAATCGATAAATGAGTTTAAATTGATTTGAATGTTAAATTAAATTAATTTAAATGATTTCGGAACGAAATTTATATACGAATTTGAATCAGTATTTGAATGGTTTTAAATAGATATTGAAATTGAATTATAAGATTTTGAAATGGTAAATTGAAGTTTTGAATCGTAAATTTTGGAAATTGGTTTTTGAAAGACAAATGAAATGTTGGTTTACGAATAGAAATTGAAATTGATTTGGTTTTTGAAATATATAAACGACCAATCGGTGTAATAATTACGAAAGTTATTAAAGAGACCGGGATCGGTAATGGATATACTCTCTATCTGAACCAAAACCACTTTAATAACTATACGCGGAGTGATGATCCAGAATGAAGTGGTTGGAATGATGTACGTGTTGACTGAAGAAAGAGAACGATGATGGATAGCCTTGACACTTGTGTCAAATTGGAAATGACTAAAACAGGAGCTGTGCCGGGCCAATGGAGGATTAGCTACCTCAAGTGGACACACTTCTTCGAACTACTTATACTTGTTGTCGATTGGTGCACCCTTGATTTTGGGAGTGTTGTTTCACGGTGTTGCGGGCGCTGCGGCGTTGCGTTCTCACCAGTCCGGATCAGGCGAACGGTAGTATCACTACCTTGGGTATTGCCTCATGTGCCTTGTCATACTTGTATTCCATTTATGCGCGACCACTACGATTTTGATTTGTACCTTTAGTATATGGATTGCCCTCTGGTGACTTCCGGTTTTGGGGAAACTACGGTCTTATATATGCTTTTGGGAATAAAAATGTGTTAAGGGTGGAATGGGCCATGACTTAACGCTATTTTGATATCTTTTTATATTACTGATAGACATTATCTACTTAGCGTACATTACTACCTAGTAGATAGTTTAACGGATCCTTAAAGGATGGTTATTCCAAACATCCTTTGAGTTACTTGTATTTCAATTGCTAATTCACTTGAGTTTGATTTATTAATATAAGAATGTTAATCCTTACTCGAGTGTTTTGTGTTTTGCTTTACGCTCGGGTCAGACTGAGTGATCCAGTATTCGAGACTCACCTTTGAAGTTGGAGCATTGCTTGAAGATCCAGCCATCTATTCTGCTTTCAGTATTCGATGATTCCAGTGATGTATGCTGATTTGTATCTGATGTATCATATTACTCTTCCGTTGTATCTGGTTTAACTCTGATGTATCGTATTACTCTTCTGTTGTAAACTATGATGTATCTCATACATTTATATAGTAGCTTCATGAACTACTATCTCTTTTATTTCCGCTGCACTTTTTACTCTGTGTCTGTGATCTGTGATTATTTATTTACTGTATATGTTCAGTTTTGCCAAATTTAAATTAACAACGCGGTATTTTGAGCGATTCAACTCCGACATGAGTGTCTACCTATACACTTATAATGGATGCGAATGGTCCAAAATTCTGGGTCGTTACAGTTGGTATCAGAGCTTTGGTAGCTCTAGGCAAAACTCAACATATAGGGTAAATGTATTTACAGAATCACTCTCATTCGAGTTTCAATCTCTTCCTTCTGATTCGATTCCTTTGAATTTTGGAACGTTCCCTACGATTCCAAAATTCATTCGTGCCCCTTCACTATTCGCCTTCTTTCAATTCTGGAGCATCCCATAACTCCATTTCGAATGACCCTTATAATGAATCGGTGATCTCGCCAAATTTCGAATGATTTGTAAAGGGGTGAAACTCCTTTACAATAAGCATTGATTTACCGGAGATTTCTGTACCCTCGGTTTGCGATGCTATCTATCTCCTGCTATGCTTAAAATTCTATCCCTTGAAATCTGATGTTGATTTACCTTGGAATTCAGCATCGATCTTATTCTTGAAGTTACAGACGACCCGGTTAAGGTTGCCCGTGAATTAAATAAACTCATCCATCTCCCGATTGTGGTAATTGAATTATCTTATCTTCTGTTTCAAACTTATTTTCGAATCAAAATTCTCTTCGATTTGAGTCAACAAAAAAATTTGAATCCCTATCCTTATTTTGAAAATTCATTCCTGTATCGTCGAGCAAAGAAATGTATTTGTAAACTAATATTTAAAATGTTTTAAAATATTTGTAAACTAATATAGAGCAAACTGACACAATATTATTTTCAAATTCTTGTAAATGAAATAAATTTGTACGATTATATTATAAATATATATAAGTAAAATTTTCTAAAATTTAATAAGTTAATGAATTGTCGTCTGGAAATAATAATATTTGATTTTCATTTATTGTTTTGTAAACATTTGACTATTGCATAATATAAATAAATGAATTTATAAACTTGGTTATAAATTGATTGGAATTTGAAATGAATTTAATTCAGAAATTTGAGAATTTATTAGTTTCCGGTGATTTCGAACTTTGGTTTTTAAAATTTTAAAGTATATAGTATTGAAAGTATTTTCGAATAGAAATCGTTTTCAAAGAATTTTTAAAATGTTGAAATCAGTGCTCTATTCTTTGTCGCTGGAAAATAATTTCGGTGATGGCGGCCGCATCATCGACATTCATTTTCGAGTTTTGAAGTGGAGAAACCATTCTGTAGCTTTGCTACGGTTTTGTTTTGAGAAAATATATTTTGATTTGAATTTCTTCAATATATTTTGATTTACATATATATAGGTATCTTATTTTAAAAAAATTAATTAATTTGATTTGATATAAATATATTATATATATCTCTAAATTATTTAAAGTTAATCGAAAATCTAATTCTTAAATTTTGGTTTTATTTATCATCAAAATTTAAACTTAAATAATTGAATTTGGTAAATTTTATTGGTATATTGTTCAACTGCATTCTAATACAACTTACCTAAATCATTCAGAAGTTGAATATGTAATTGGATAATATATAAGATAAATTGAATTTATAAATAAAAATTGAGTGTTTATAATAAATATTATACACTAAATTTTGAATATAAAGATGTTAATAGAGTTATATAGGATAATAAGTAAACTCAGTTAATAATGAAATAAATTTGTTTTGAAAGAATTAATAAATTTGTTTTGAAAGAATTAATAAATTGAAATTTGATCAACTTATGAAATACCTTGAATTTTAAAGCAATTAGTGAATATAAATTTATTTAAATCGAAACTTTTATGGTTTAAATTAATTTATATGGGTTAAATATATGTGATAAGATATATTAAGTAGAATAAATTTAACAGTAATTTGGAATAAAGAAGAATTTAAAATTTTGAAGAAAATATGATTATAATAAAAGACTATTCAAATTTATGGTTTTAAAAATTGTAAATTGAAGAAATGGGATAATAAGATAATGAATTTAGAAATAGTTGAGACTGATTTTAGTGAAAGCAAACGGAATTAAATCAATTATTGAATATCAATTAATTTAAATTTGAATTTATATGGTTTAAATTAATTGTTATTTTATATTTCAAATCTGTTTTCTTTCTGGTTGTTTCTATTCTCCTATCTCGTTCCTTTTCGGGGACGAAAAGTTTTGAGTGGGGGAGAGTGTAACGACCCGTAAATTTCAACTGTTTTAATAACGTAATTAGTTGAAATTTTGCAAAATTTTAAACGATAAAATTTTGAAATATAAATTTGATATTTGAAATACGTCTAGTTGAACATAGCAACTGGTAAATTTTCGTCCGAAAATATGGAAGTTTATTTCGCGCGTTAATTTACTTCAATTTAATCAGTTAAAAAGCGATGAAAATAAAATGTTTTCGAAACCTAAATATTTTTGCATAGAAAAATTCTAAACCATCTTCTGAGAAAGATGTTAGTTTGTCGTTTTTCCAAATTCAGATATCTTTGGCTCCGTCGATCTTATTTTCGACGAAATAGCAGCATTTTGGTACCGATATCGATTTTTGATCGGATGATCGTACCACTGACATCTGTATACAGTTTTGGTCGTTATGTTGTGCTGATCTCTGCGGCATATTCACTTCTGTGTTTCGGTGACTGATGCGTTGCGGAAACCGCGTAATAGTTAACCGTAGCAGTATCCATTTTGAGTCTTTTGACTTCCTATCTCTTCATTTTTTCACGTGAAGCAAAAGTCATTTGCATTTATTTTTTTTGCTGGCTTCCAACTTTTCAATATCTCGGTAACTGTTACTTTGAAAATTTATTTTAAAATTTATTTTGAACAAGCTAGTCCAACTTCCAACCTTCTTTCTCCTATCTGTTCTTCACCATATTTTCACGCAAAAAAATTATCAGCCTGTTTTCTTCACCCGTCCTTCACTGCCACCTCAACCTCCACGTTCGGCAAATCACCAACCGTCCAACGCCTTGAACCCAAAACCGCTGCATCCACGTGTTCCACCCGCCACCGTTCACCTTGCCCTGCAAAGACCTCGCAACCCATGCGCCCTCCTCGCCTACATCACCTCATCAAACCCTAGCCCTGAACCCGTCCACCGACCTCCCCTCCTCCATTCGCCCAGCAGCTTCCGTCCTTCTAACTACCTTTCCACCACCATGCAGCAAACCTCCCGCCATCACCCAGCGCTCCAGCCACCGTGCCCACTATCACGTCACTGGGCCGAGACCTTCCACAATAGACAGCTCTTCTCCGACTACAACCGATTGCCCTTTTTGTTTTGTATGGTATGTAGTAGAGTTATATGTTGTTATATGAGATTTTAAATAGGCTACAGTATGTTTTTTAAAAAAAAGTATACGTATACTAACTGAGTATGCTTATTTTGTTATATATATAAGTTTATTTTGTTGGCTTTAGATTGGTAGTCTATATAAGTTTACACAGCATACATATTTTATATTAATAGTTTTATACATATATAGGTATACAATATTTTTTTTATAAGTAGTTGAACCCAATGTTTATATCCAGACTTCTGTTTACAGTTTATATATCAAATCTATTTTTTTTATATAAATAAGCTGTTGATCAAGTATTATATAATGAAGGAAGTGATTTATATATATTGGTTAGATAAGTTATACGGTTGGTTAAAACATACTATATAATGGTTTATAACGTAAGTAACGTTATAATGGTTTATACGGTTGGTTATACGGTAGGAGAGATCGATAGTAGATATCGTTGAAATTACAATGTAGATGAAGAGAAAGAAGGCCAATGACATAATCAAGAGGGAAGACATATTTGTATAATATAGTAGAGGATTTGAAATTAAAGATGGCTTGCATACGTAGTACAAGAGAGGTGATATATATTAATATACTCAGCAGTTGTTGCTGTTAAGGATTAAATATAGTTGATAGGGGTTTGGAAATTCTTTTTAATTGTTGGTTTGTATTTCTGGGTAGACCTTTTCTTAGGTCCATT
Organism: Allium fistulosum; assembly: GCA_030737815.1. Lineage (NCBI taxonomy): Eukaryota > Viridiplantae > Streptophyta > Magnoliopsida > Asparagales > Amaryllidaceae > Allium > Allium fistulosum. The sequence goes on from CM060902.1 coordinate 1,105,204,285, forward strand.
GTGTTCATGTTGGTTTTTATTAGTTTAGATATATGTAAGACTGGTAACCAATTTCTGCACGTTTCTTCCTTTCTGATCACATGCTATATATAGTTGAATATTTATTTTATTTTATTTTAAAAAAAAAAGTAATTAAGTTTGCACGCGTTATTATATATATGGATTTTATGAAATGCGGATATTTTGGAATGATAAAATATATGTTGCGTTTGTATTTTTGCTATATGGGTGTTTCAGAATAATATATAGATATGTTGGTTTTAAATTGTGCGTTACCATTTGAAATATTTATATTTATTCTATGAGTTAAATTTGGAATATGGTTATATATTTATGTACACTGATACCATTTACTTTCATCGATCCTGTTCTGATTTGATTTCGGAAATTCATATTCAACAGCTGTGCTCGTCGGTTCGTGCCAATCTAGTTTATTTCGGAAGTCATGCTTGCGATTCGTGACTCGACTTCGTTGTCTGTTCATCTCTCTAGCCTCGAAAGGTGAGCACTCACTCACGATTAACGTTCTTTTATTTATTAGATTTGATTTCAATTGAAATGACAATTGAAATATGCTGCTGTTAGTTAATTACACTGTTATATATGCTATTACCTGTATCAGTTCACCTGTGACATCTGACACCATTATCTGTTAATTATTTATGCAATGATAATACAGTTTGGCTGATAATTGATTGATTGTTGATGTTTATATTGGATGTTAAATTGTTAATGATGTAAGTGAATAATTTGAAATTGAAATTGACGTAGGATAGTTAGATTTGATACATGTGTTAAATTGATTAAATGACATTTGTATAATATGACCCCTTTTAACTATTAAATTTATTGACACGTATGATTTGTTTAATTGCACTTTGAACCACTGAATGTATGTTGTTAAATTGACGATGTATAAAATTATAAATAGATGACAAGTAAAAAAACCGTAATGTAATAATCTTTAATCTGCATGAAATGATAGTGTAGATTCTAGAAATAATTATATTAATTCGTAAAAATAACAATGCGAATTAATATGGTTATTTCGGGATTATTTGAATTGATTATTGGATTGTTATTGATCATTGTTATTCCTTGTTTATTTACTTTGACACCATCCCAGTTATCACACTGCAAGTTCCCTTTGTTATGTTTTGATTTTGAATTGAATTGGAATCGGGTTGAAATGATAAATACCCAAATTGAACTTTGACTTAGGATAGAGAATTAAATAAAATCCGATTGGTCAATAATTTGATTTAAAAATAAAACGAAGATTTTATTTGAATAAATAATATGGTTTTGAAATGAAGTTGAAATTTGAATTTTAATGAAAGGAAAGTGTTAATGTTAATATTCTGAGACAAAATATTTACAAATGTAATTGATGAAAGAACGTTGTTAAATTTGAGAAATGATTGAATTAAGTTTGAAATTATTAAACTTTGAAATGATTTAATAATCAAGTTTGAAATTATAATTAAGTTTGAAATTAAGATTTGAAATCATTTAATAATTAAATAAGATTGAATGATTTGATAATTAAATAAAATTTGAATTCTTTGATAAGAGAAATTGAACTTTGAATTAGTAAATTTGAACCTCGTAAATGAATAAAATTAAGTTTTGGAAAATTATTTAAGTAAGTAAATAAGTGAAATTGAATTTCTTTATCAAGAAATAAAATGTGATTTATTGAAATTAATATAAGACTTGAAAGTTAAAGAATTTGATTTGATTAATTTAATTTAATTTAAATTTGTAAGTTTTGATTTAATGAAGTTGAATTTAAGAAATTGATTTAATGAATTGGAAATTTAATAGAAATTGTTTTGAATGATAAAGTAACTTAACGAATATTGAATGAAATCGATAAATGAGTTTAAATTGATTTGAATGTTAAATTAAATTAATTTAAATGATTTCGGAACGAAATTTATATACGAATTTGAATCAGTATTTGAATGGTTTTAAATAGATATTGAAATTGAATTATAAGATTTTGAAATGGTAAATTGAAGTTTTGAATCG